>WUAM01000071.1:20740141-20765350 GCA_024336885.1 Actenoides hombroni
TTCCACCGGTCCTGCAATGTAATTCTATGAATGCAAAAATAATTAAAAAAAAAAACAAAAAAACAAAAAAACCAAAAAAAATTTCACTTTCTTTTGAAAAGCAGAGAGTGAATGAAAAGTTTCATAAAGAAACAACGTCATTAAAGATGTTTTCCCTCAATCTTTCTGCTCCTCGTCACCACCTTTAACACAACCTAAAAATTGCTGAAGTTACAAAACGCGACCTTTTTTTTGCGGGAACAAACACTCCCCCCTTACATCTCCAGACAATGTGTCTGTCAGGAACAACAACGTACCCAACACTCAGCTCAAGATACAAGAACTTGGCAGGCTGCATCTCAAAGCAGTTTCACCAAAACAATACAGTTTCCCTCAAATCCCTATCAGCTTAATAGGGGAAGACAATAATATTTCAGATAACACAGGCAGCAAACATTTTGGTAAGTTCAGTGGACGTTCTTTCTCCAACTCACAGATAAAAACAGTCCAAAGTGCTTAACTAATTTTGTGCTTAATTCATGTGAAAGGCAAAGGGTTTGGCACTTCAATACTTCTGGGGGTTCCGGCCACTGCTGACTTGTGTCAGACTTTATGAATGTGTATGTGTGTATATATATATATATATGCCCATCACGGGACACAGGAGAAGCCGTGCAGAGCACGGCCTGTGAGCAGATCGTCTCCTGAGGAGAGATTCAGAGAACAGTCCCCCCTGTGCCAGCTACTACATGTTTGCACAACAGGAGCCAAGGTCCATTGGAAACTTATCGCAGAGTTGCTTCTGCACAAACTTTAGGTTCAACCTCTGAGTTCAGAACTGAAACACTATTTGTTTGTCCATTTATCCCTTGGCACGGTTGGCTTTTTGTCAGCCAGATGTATGCCACATGCAAGTAATTTCCCAACCTCGCTGCTCCACCTCCCTCCACGCACTCTGCACACACTTTGACCTCTCGGCAAATGTTAGAAGAGAGGAGGAAGTCTTTCTGACACTTTGCATACTCTTCACAACAATTTTATTGCAGGGTATAAACGTTTTCTCCCGGGCCCTAACCCTACTTGTAAGGAAACAAAGCAAAACAAAGAAAAAATCCACTGCTTCCCCAACAACTGAATGCCCTAAACCCAGCAGCAGGAAAGGAAAGGGGAGGAAAGGGGTGGAGAGGAAAGAACAGAAAGGATGGATTACACTAAAGTTATTTTTGTCCTGTTCAAGTGGATGGGCAGAGACAACTAAATATAGAATTTATCAAAGCAGGTGAACAAGGAAGACGACATGAGCCACGTTTCAAGGAGCAATCAATAAACAAAGTACACTCGTATCTCCTGGCTCAAAAAGCTCTCCAAAAACACACTTCAATTTGCATGAGTGAGATTTGCTTCAACAAACATTCAGCTCACCACAGCCTTCCCTTTGGACATGTGACAACGTAAGCACTAAGCAGATAGGTTTCCTGTCTTTTACCTGCTCGTACGATACATAAACAAGCACTATGCTGCCCTCGTTAAAATGGAAAGAGGTTTACACTCTTCTGTGGTGACTTTGGACAGAAATTCTTCCAAAGAAAGTATGTTTGCATGTACAGCTGGATAATAAAGCACCACTTGAAATCAAATGTTAAGGAATGTTATGTTGTCAGTGGCAACATAAGGGATGTGGTTTCTAAGAAATTTAACCAGTTATGCTAAACACAATTGCTTTCTTCTGGTCAGACTGCAGTCCATGGCTTCCTCGGAGTAACTGCTGCAGTAGTTTGAATTTCACAAGCAAAAACTCATTCACATGTATTTTTAACCCTTTCTAGGGTCTGAGCAAGTCTGTGAAATGCACTGGATGGCTGCTGCCAGAAGCATGTAACTTCATTCAGTCACCATGAGCAGCCCATGCTGGCAAATGCCAGTAGCAAGTCTCACCCAGGCTCTTGGGCTCTCAGAGCCTGCAGCCAAGGATGCAAACAACGGTGTTTAGCAAGGACGTTAAGTGCTTTGCTGGTATGCATATGGTAGTGAGTAAGGAAACACTTGGAGGGAAAATGTGGCACCAGCCAAGCCATGACTTCAGTGAAAGCCACACTCACATCACTGCTGTAACCTACCACTGGGCTTCAAGAACAGAAAGCTTTTATGCAGAACATTTCCCTTCTTCCATCCATGCTCCCAGTTAGCACAGTATCCAAGAGCCCCACAGCCTGAGCTGCATTTATCCTCACAACATCCCTGTGAAGTAGGGAAGTGCTGTTATCACCACTTTACAGATAGGGAACTGGGGCACAGGGAGATAAAAATAACCTTATCTGAGATGATCATAGAGGAGGAAGTTTGTGGCAGAGCAGAGGAGGACTGGCTTTGATTCTCAGTTCCAGGACGGTACTCCAACACACCAGCCACCTCTTCAGTTCTTAGATGCTTCACCTTCAGCTTGACTGACCTGCCTACTGCCCACCCCCGGGCAACAAGCAATGGGGAATCTCTACGTCTTTTAGTACCGTCGTTTACATCCCTGCCGAAATGCAAGAGGGGATCAGATGCAGGTGTTGTTTGCATTCAGAAGTCCAAATCTGAACAAAGAAAACTATTTCCAAAATAGTCAGCACTATCCTGGTATTGTGGGAAAGGAAGGAAGACATACCAAGTTTTCAAAGTAGAATAATAATTTAAAAAAAATAAATCTATGGCAGGTCACAAGTACAATTTTAAAATAAGTTGTGAAAGTTTTAATAGGAAGTTGGTATTAGACATGCATCCTTCAAGAACCAACCTGTTCTGGAGATTTCAGGTTATAAAGCAAAAAGGAGTAAGAAAAATCCCTTTAGAACTACAGCAGTCCCATTTCAGACACAGATCTAAATACAGATCTGATGTAGTTTCAGATGGAGACCTTGGCTCCAGACTTCATGCAACAATTTTGTCTCAGATAAAACAAATTCCAGAGGCTAGAGACTGCTCAAGGTTTCCCATTTCTGGATGAGCCAGACTTCAACCCTGCCCTCAAAAGCTCTCTTTTCTAAGTGAAATGGCACATCAGGTCCAAAATTTACCCTGTCCTTTGGGACTCCTGTTGCAGCCATCCAAAGCACCAGTTGTGAAATAAGTGTCTACAACAAAGCAGCATTTAACGTCAACTGTTTGAGGTGACTGTTACCCTGTAACAAACAGCAGAGATCCAGCACCCTTTGGACCACCTGGTTTATCTAGTCTGACTCCAAAAGGTGGCTGCTCATAACAGCCAAAGAATGACCTACCACTACCAAGCCACTACTACAAACAGGCCTTGATAAAGGACATGGTCACTATACTGATGGGAACAAAGGAAGAAATTTGTGAGTTGGTGCTAGCTGATGGCACAAGATAAACCATGCTCAGTTTCCAGGTAGTCTCTGCTACCAGCAGACTATCCTGTCTGTCACTGCTGATAAGCTGAACCTTATGGTCCATGCCCCTACTTTTTATAACAGGTTGTTGCCATAGTCTTCAGCCACCAGCGACACAATGTGAATGTAAAGCACTCCTCCTCTATAACAGTCAGAGTCCCAAGGAGCTACAGCCAACCAGCTACTGCTGGAGGTGACCATCAAGGCACCTAATTCAACTTCCATCAGTGACATAAAATAACTGAAGCCTTGCTTGGAGAAGACCAGAAGGAACAGAGATAGAAAGAACACATCCTGCTACCCCTATTTCTCCCCCTTCTTTTGTGCCAAGACCACAGAAGGGTGAAGGAGAAAGGCTGGGATAAGGTTAGGCACATTTCTACTTTCTGACAGCCATCCTCACAGTAACAACAGCCAAACTAACAAACGAAAGCAAAACTCCCACCAGCTTCACAGCTACATAGCAATCTTAGTAAACTAAACATTCTAGTAACTAAAGCAAAAAGCAACTTTTGGTTCCAAAGCACAGACCCAGAACACTAACAACACGTAGTAAATTAGTGAAGTTTGTTTATTATTTCATGTTTTGAACCTTTGCCTTGAAAAATCCCAAATTCTGTATTTGAACAGATCAGCCCACACTGAAAAGTGAAAAGGCCTGTTGACAACAGAACTGCTGTATGTTTTCTGTTTGACAGCCATCACAATGCATACCAAAACCAAAAAGCTCTAGAAATGGGGTTGTTATTCCCCTTCAAAATCAGGCTGGGCTTTGCATGAGATTTCCAATGCAAAACTGGTCAAGAATCACAAAATCACAGGATACTTTATGTCAAAAGGAGCTGTTAGAGGTCATCTGGTCTAATGATCCACTCAAAGCAGGGCCATTCAAAATGCTACAGAAGAAATCCTAACACTGATAGTACGTGTAGGTAATTCAGATGAATTATAAAAATACAAAGGCAAAAAATAGAATAAATGCAACTCTATCAAACTTTAACTTTCAAATCAAATTTGAGGCACAAAACCACAAGTCTGCTTGGCCATGTGCCCTCATTTTAATCTCTTTGCCTCCAGTAACTGGTTTGAGGATTCTAAGAGTCAGCAGAAAGATGAATATCAATAAGCATTCTGTGTGTGTACTAGGCATAAAAAGGAGAAATGAATTCTGTGTTCCTCCATGTTTTATTTCACCACATGAATGACGAGAGAAATAGCACAGGATTGTACTTGGTCAAAAAGGTATGCACGGCCTCTGAAGTGTGAACATGTATCTACAACCACACATCCTGTTGTGTGTCATTCCACTTCTAAAATGGTGCCTGAAAAGAGAAAAGTTTCCAGAAACATGAGGGTTTGCCATAAGCACGCCCAGTCTAGTCGCGGGAGTAAACAAACCTCTCCAAGACACCAACAAGAGCTGTTTTGAAGTAGCCCGTTCTTAGTAGCCCGGAGCAGCTGCTGAGAAGAAAGCTCTCCTCTGGCCACAGGGAGGAAGATTTCTTAAAATGGGAAAACAACTTCATATATACTGATTTTTGCACATTCCTGCCAGTAACCTGTCAGAGGACTAACAACCCCCGTGGAGAAAAACAACCAAAAAAAAAAAAAACCCAAAAAAAACCACTTAAAAAAAGCAAAAAACAAAACAAACCACCAAACCCAAAACCCAACAAGCACTTAAAAATGCATAAAAATATATCACAGTAAATCTGATCTTTTCTTTTTCCTATTTTAGATCCAGCTTTCTCTAACACAATGATTTGTGTTACTGCAGTACACCACAACTTCAGATACACACCTGCTGTACAAACCAACCGGTGAGACAGGCCCTGTTCTGCAGAGTTTACTGTCACAGGACAGCAACAAGCCAGACAGACACACACACACAAAAAAAGGGGACCAACACTGGGCATGGCAGTGAACAGGAGTCTCAGTGCACATACACTGCAAGCTCGTCAAGGCCTTTTATAAGGAACACAAGGAGCAAGAGCTTTCAAAGAGGATAATAAAGAAGTATTGCAGCTGTTTACAGGGACCATTTCCCAAGTGTGAAAGGGTAGCACAAGAGAAAGCACAGAAGTGCCTGCTTGTCCTCACATTGTAGTCTCAGTATGGAGACATGCTAGGCTAACTGGAGGCAGAAGTTAACATCTTAATAGCAAATTAGAGATGGTAAAAATAGGTATGAAAAGCAAAAGCAGCTGGTTTTGTAGCTCAATGCAAGAGGAACTAGTAGACAGCGACAAAGCAGCAGCCCAAAGAACGTGCTCTGCCCTGTTCAGAGCAGCACTCTGAATGGGACAAGGTTACATGCCAAGCATACAAAGATGCAAGATGATGCAAACCTCAGACAAGTATATTCCCCCTCATCACGGTTTGCTTTTGATTTCCATTTTCGTGAATAACAGTACAGCCCAACAACTGCAGCGACTTTGAAAACATCAACTTCTTTGGAGATCAAAACCCCCAGCCTCTGCAGACAATCTGGTTCTAGTGGCTGTGGAGCTGAGACAAGTCACTACTGCAGAAAGCAATCTGGCCACCTGCTGCTCTAAGCAGAGAAGGCGGTATACATGTAAAATCATGCCTTTCTCTGAAATGACAACTGGTATTACCCAGGAAACACAGATTAGACTGGGAAAAAATGCATTAACTCCAAATGGTGCAGTTATGCTAAACTGAATTGGACACAGCTGGCTAGGAGTCTGCACTCCGTGGCCACAGGTTTGCTCATCTTAAAATAATTTTATATTATTCCCTATGAACAATCTACTACTGCCACTTCAGACCTCTGGCTTCATTTCAAGTCGGAGATGGGTTATCAGTAAGGCTGTGACATCTCAAAACCGCAGGCATTTAAACAAAATCCCAAACTTGTAGCAGTTATTATGGAAGGATGAAACACCTACAGTACAAAAGGTTCCTACTGCAGCAAGAACAGCGCTCTCTACCCCAATAAAAGCAATCACCAACTCCAGCCCTAGAGCTCACTCAGCACCTGATCCGTCTATGCTAACGACAAGGTGCAGGCTTTAAGAGAAGAAGCTGCTCCAATGCATGTGTCTGTAACGGGGCTATCCACTACAGTCAAAACATGAGCCTAGCTTTGGCTGCCACATCTTTGCAGCCCCACTGCGTAAAGCGGGGAGAATTAACCCAGCTTGGAAAGGCAGCAGCCTGGAGGAAGAACGTCTCCATTGTACCTGAACATGCTGAATCTGACAAGAGGTGACGGTCAGGGAACACACAGAACCCTTTAAAAATACACAACATCAGTTTATTGCGCTAGGACGGTACTTTGTGTTGCACAATCTAAGCCTTTGTTTCGAGCAAGAAAATGTTTTCTAAATATTTTGTCACCATGACAGTCTAGCCTTGGACTCGAATTCTGCCCTGGGTTACTCCATAAAACCCCCGTGAAGTCACCCATGCTGTACGGCTCGTCGCTGCGTCCCCGGCTGCCAGGAAGGCTCACCTGGCAGTGCAGCTGCCAGCGGCCGCTCAGCCCTCTGCTCTGCCCACAACCTAAAGCACTCGACGTAAAAGCCGCGTGAAGAAACAGCGTCGTGTGTAAGAGGAAGATGGTTTTGCAACTGAGAAATATTAAACATCTCCCCAACAGGTTCAGCTTTATCTGAGGCGTACAGGCAAAACAAAAACCATTCCCAAGATAGCAGAATGAAATATTGTAGACACACAGAGAAAAAGAGACAAAGAAAAACATCCTGGCTTTGAGGGCCTTGTTCCAAGTAAAAACATTTCTTTCAGGGACGTTAATTTGGCAACCTAAGTCTGAGCAGATACAGCCTAAGTCCACAGCACAGCCCCAAAAAGAGCAGCAGAGCACTTCTGTGTGACTCAGGAAGCCCAGAGAAGACTTGTGCGGAACAAGATCAACAGGGTGTTTATATACAGCCAGCAGCATCATGTGAACGGGAGGTTTAGTTTGTGAAATGAATGTTTGCATTGTCATTAAAAAAAAAAAAAAAAAGAAAAGAAAAAAGAACCAAAAAAATATCCCTCTATTCCACACTTAATGTTTCCAACATTAAAAACATAGCAGGGGAAGGAAGTACTTCAGCAGCCAAAATTTACGAATTCTTACCATAACTTTGGCCCAGTAAACTTCTCCAGTGTCACAAAGGCCTATTCTTCAGGGGGCTTGGTTGCCCTTTTATTTTTTTTTTCCCCAGAAGGACTAATCCACATGTGAAGGCTATTAAAGAACACACAAAATGCCAACAGAAGCATGAACATGCACACTTTGTGTGTGTGTGTTTTCAGGTTTTATCTGCCTTTCCTTAAGCAGAAAGATACCTAGGAACAGCCTGGAGGCAGGAATTTCTGTTTTCTCTTTTTACTAGTGAAGCTCAGTAAACTTTTTCCTTTCCTCAAAAAAAGGCAATGGTATTTTCTTGTAATTCATTCAGATCAGGGTCAGGGATTCATCCTCATGAGTTGTCTTCAGCAACCAGGTTTCAAGAATTTAACAAAGAATGAAGATTTTCATATGGAAGAGGGCTTTCTGTTTGTTCGTTTGATTTACCAGGAAAAAAAAAACTCGTAACAGTAATTTTTAAACTGTTTGAGAGGCACCTTACTAGAACCTCAAAGAAAATGCTAATACTCTTAAGTTAGACTTGGCATTTCTGCACTGCAAAACCAAATCCAAGCTCTGAAAGTCAGCACTTTTCCCTCTTATTATCTGAAACTATATAAAAGCCCTAACATAGATTTGAAAGAAATACAACAGAAAACCCTGCCTGAACTAAATACATAGAGCTAAATTTATCTTTCAGTTTTTTGAAACACTGCTTAGAGATTGGGCATTTAGAGTTCTATTCACTGGCTAGGAAAAAAAAACAAACAAATGGTACTTTTTAAAAAACTGACTTTGAAATATTGTTATGAGAACAGGGACAAACTATGTAAACCCAAAAATTCTGTGGGTCTTTGTATTCATGATTATTGTCACAAACTAAAAGGCTCATATTCCCTACTAAGCAAACATTTACAATTAAATCCATTCTGCACGAGGCATTTGCATTTTGAGATAGAACAGTCAGTTGTTCAGCTGCTGTGATTTAGATGGATTGGTTCATTATTGCCGCAGTTCGTTTTCAGCTACACTGTATAACAAAGGGGTGCCAATGTCGTCTTGAATGGCTTTAAAGCTAAGTATGCTGGTATTCTTCCATGATGATGTAATTTAACTATCTCCCCATCTCTCAGATCGAGATATCTTGACTTTACAGGCTGAACTTCAGGGAGAACTACAGAAACAAGCTGTCACGATAGCGTTCAATAGGCAGTATCTCTGCAGGTCAGCTGAAGGCTGTTGCTGGCAACTTTGCAGTGACTTTCCACATACGAAAAAGTAATTCTTCCCTAATTCTTATTTAGAAAAAAATACTTGTCCTGTCATGCAATTAACAAAGCAACTTCGACTGCAGCACCAGGTGATCTCAGTTATATACCTTCAAATATATTGTGCATAACAAAAATGTATCTGAACAAGAAAAGAAGACCTAGAACTACCATGAACTCTGATAAAGTAAATCTCAAGTTGAGAAAGTAGTTACTATCGTACTCCTCCTCTGTCTGAAACAATCACCAAAGGCAGTATTCAAGCAGTGAAACAATTCTTCTATTAACAACCACACAAAAAGGCAAGATTTCTTTCTTAAAAAAAATTATTGGAAGAAAAAAAAAAAAGTGATGATTAGTGGTGTTTAACCTCCCAGTCTAAAGCCCAGTCTTCTCAAGACACTGCCAGAGCAGCACAAAGAACACTTACCACAAAACGTTACTGAATTTAGCGGCTAAGGATTCATATCCTATATTCAGAAAGCAATTATCAACTATAAAACTACTTCCAAGTGCCACAACAAGCACTGTCACCATAGATTATCATGACTGGATTCTAATCTGCTCCATGCATAAACTTGCATGGCAATAATAAACATATAAGATAGCTAAACCTATGCAGCTACACATTTAAGTCAGGAATTAAGAAACAAATACCTTCTCTTGGTGTTTCCAAAATTTCATTTCTACCTAGTGAGGATAGGAGGGGAAAGAGACTGCATGATACAAAGTTAAAAATTAAAAAAGCCTAAATCCCCAAAAAGCTGCATTACAGAGAAAACACTTTCATTTGGTTAACTGACTGCTATTTATAGAAGGTTTACAGACCACAGACAGGAACAGGGATATGTACAACACGCAAGAAAACACCAGTCCAGACAATCCATGCCTAGAAGCCCCTGAAAAGCAACCAGCAAATAACATGCAGTGTTCCCTATAAAATGACCTTACAACAGATTTTGAATTGCTTAACAGGCTTGTTCAAGGGTGGAACTTTTTACTGACACTCCAGCGGTGAAGCTCCAACGTAGGCACAATAGCAAGAATACACAAACCAGTGCGTACCCTTGTATTTCAGGGCATAAACCCTACTTAGTGCAAATATTTTCCACACCAGTGTAACTACATCGTTCTGAACAAGGCAGCATTATATTGGCAGCTGTAACACAGCACGTGCAAAGGCCTGTATGGAAATGCACAGCAAAAAATTTCAAATAAGTATTTTTTCTTTTAAATCATGACATTTAAGTTAACCGGACTTTGATGGGCAAAAAACCAGTTTAAAGACAGTTTCAAATATAGACCTGTCAGGCCTCTTGCAGAAAATGTGTGTTTCTTTCACACTACTTGCTTTTTGAAATGTAGTAAGGATGCAATTGTTGACCCACAGATCCTTTGACACAACTGCAGAAACAGTAAGGTATCTGCTAAGGCTAAGAGTTCAGAAAAATAAAAACACATATTGTAAATTATTTTAAATTCTCTATTTTTTGAGATCTTTTTTTCATTAAAAGTAATTAAACAGACCTTTTTCTTCCCAGTCTAAACTCTGAAGAAGGCATTCAGGTTATGTTTTCCAGTTTTTCTCTACATAATGAGGATTAACAAGCTCCTCTGCTTCACAAAGAAAAAAGGGCGAAACTTTCAAAGTTGTGTGACTCCTACAGGAGGGAATGGATTTATAAAGCCAACACAAACCTAAGGGCTGCACTTGAAATTTGCAAATTAGCAGTGGTTGCTGTAAGCAGCCCTGACCTCCAGCAACGCTCGAGTCCACTCAACACAAACGTCAACCTCATGAGTTAGACTTTCCTATCAGTAGAGTTAACGCTTGTCTTGAAGACCTCTCCTATGAAAAAAGGCTGAGATGTTGTTCAGCCTGGACAAAAGAAGACTCCAGGGAAACCTAATTGTGGTCTTTCAATAGATAATAAAGACTTACAAGAAAGACTGGGAGGCTTTTTACCAGGACCTACAGTAACAGGACAAGGGGTAATGATTTTAAACTACAGGAGAGTGGCTTTAGACTATATAGATATAAAGAGGAGATTCTTTACTCTGAGGGTGGTGAAACACTGGAAGAGGTTGCCTAGAGAAGTTGTGGATGCTCCACCACTGCATGTGTTAAAGGTCAGATTAGATGGAGATTTGAGCAACCTCATCTAGTGAAAAATGTCCCTTCCCAGGTCAAGGGGGGTTGACTAGATGATCTTTAAAAGCCCTTTCCAACTCAAATCATTCTAACACTGGAGCTCCCTCCCAAAACAGGTATCCCCTATGAAGGCTGTGGTTCACAACCAACACAAAGCCCACTTCTCTGGTCCTCAACAAAAGTACATTAGGAAAGCACAAGCAGTGGAGATTGATTTGACAGCCCTGTAAATGATCCAGCTGCTGCACTCAGTCTCAGTATTAGCACAAAATGCCACTGCAGTCAGGCACAGAACCGCTGACTCCAAAGTGTATTTCTACATGCAGCTCACAAAGGCCTGGGCTTTGGACAGCACTTCAAAACACGCTCTCCCGACTTACCCAAGAGACTCAGGAAAACAGTAACTGACTTGCCCACAGTCTGTGGTGACTGTTTACCTCGGCTGTCCTCAAATATGACCGTGCACTTTTGAATAAATTGACAAATTTCACAATATTGTTTGACCAGCTATCTTTTTCACATTTTTGGCTCAACTTGAAGAGGTGGGAAAATAATCCCACAGTTCTCTAACATGTTTTCCAACTGCACTCAAAGTCAGTCTTCATTATTTCCCCCTTTCAGTTGCAGTAAATAATTCTCACAGAAGCACACGACTTCACACCTAATATGGTGCTATTCTTTCTCCATTCTTTTTCTTCCTCTTTCCTCACAGAGTTTCCTGGTTTTTGTTCCCCCTTTAAGAGGCACATTGTACCTGCAACATAATACATCTGAAAATAATAATCCCTCCTCTGTCTTCCCCCATGAGAGATGACTTTTAAAATAAGATTTAACTCCTTTTTTTTCCTTAGTAAATCAGTTATTTCAGTATGTAAAAGGGGAAAAAAACCCTCACAGGCTGACAGTTGTTTGTTTGGTTTTTGCAATGCTCTGTCTTTTAAAATGCATTCAGACTGCATGTTCAAATGTTAAGCAAATCCCTCTTTCCACCGCATATTAACATTTGCCTCCTCAATGAGTCTGAGACCAATCACCCCCCTAATTTTTAAGACTTATCAGTAAAATAAAAAGTGGATAAAAGGAGATACACTACACGCCACCACGTACTGCTCTTAAGCACATCAAAGTCCTCGCCAGCTTTTTCAGATGGTAAAGTTTAGGGCTCAAAGTGCCAAGAGAGAGCAAGTTTAGGCAGGGGAAGCTGTGGGCATAGGCAAGGAGTGCAAGTGATGTTGCTTAAGCAGGGGGAGCACCAGCAGGGAATCCTGGAAGGGAAGGAACCTTCTGGCATGCACACAGGGGCTGCAGGGGAAGACATTTTCAAGTGAGGACAAGGTGCCAAATTTAAAACGCGTGGCACAGCACCTTGCCTAAAACCCCTCCTGCAAGAACAATGAGCAAGCTTTACTCTCCTGCTCTCCCTTTACCTCAAAATAGCATACTCACTTAGTACTTCTCTCTTCCTAAATCCAAACCTGGTAACTTCTCAATATGCCTACTGAGAGAAGAAAAAAGAACAGAAAACCACATGTGGACACTTTTTTTTTTTTTTTTTTTTGCACAGGCCTACCTTTTCCTTCTTGAAAATGAAGGGACCCTTAAAAAGAGGATCAAAGCCAATGCAGGCAGTTTCTGCGTGATCTGCTGTACCAAGCATTCCCAGGCTCACTTCAACAGGGTTTGCAACGTCCTAGATCCCTCATTCTCAAGTATCTTTTAACAACAAATAACAGTAATTTATTTCACTACCCCACTTTTAGAGATGAAATTGAGACCTAGTTTGTTTCACTTCTGATGTACAATAAAACAGAATATGAAAGTGAACTTCCAGGACTGACATAAATAATGTGGGCATCAACATCTGAGCTCTTCCTCTTTGCCATTCAAAGCGAGAGTGTGTTTGGTGTCACTTGCCTGCAAATTCCAGACAGTCAGTTTACAAACACAGAGAAAAACATCTAACCTACCATAACTTTTCTAAAGAACTGAAAAGTATTTTGAAAAAAAGGTTGGGGAAAATGTTGGAATAAAGACTTTTTTGGAAGTAATTTTTACTAAAAAAAAAGAAGCATCTGAACTTCACCGTTCAAAGACATAAAGGTGTGGCTTAAAAAATGTGTTTTCTTACATGAAAAAATGTTCCAGGAGAAAGATGTTTCTAAAAGGACACTGGAAAGTAACGAAGACGGTCCAAGACTTAAGTAGTATGCTCAGTGGAAAGAAGATGAGCAATCTCTAGGCTACACTAGCTCTTTCAAAGATTCAGTACAGTTACACTGTACTAGGTAATTCTCAGCATCTGACTTCCCTGTCATCCAAAGCAGACTTTTTACAGTACACTAGATCCAGCATGTGTCCTATGATCTCTCCACAAATAATTCCATCAGATGAGATTTACTCTCCAAAAGTCTAGCTGACTAGCCATTATCAGCTCATATTTCTCCAGATGTTTTGTGATCTCATCCTTTCTTAATGTCTCTAGCATCTTGCCTACCACCAAGGTCAGATTTATTGGTCGACAATTTCCTGGTTCCTCCCCAGTCCCCTTTTCCCAGAACAGGGCAAGCAAAATGAAAGCAACCGAGGGCTAGCATTGCAAAACTATTGCCCCTTGTGTTGAAAAAGACACACAAGAAAAACCACAAACTGACACAGCTTATCTTTTGTTTCTAATAAGAAAAGCAACAGATTTCCCTGTAAACCCAACCCTTCGGCTCTGGAAGTAGCACCAGCTTCCTTCCCTCTGTTACAAACTTCCCCCCCTCCATCCTTTGTTCAGCCCCTATCTTGGTTCTTACCTTTCCTCTTCCCCCCAGTTTTTCCTCTGAAGCAGCTGTGCTCTCTATAGCTGTCATCTTCAGAGTTGAGATGTGTCTTAGGATCCTTTGTATCAAGTGCCACAGTCACTCCTTTGAAACACCACGAAAGCCAGACGATCCTTGAACTAATCTGAACCTTGAACGTTCTGGCTACACAGGTCATCAAGCAAGTGCACTGCTACATCCCAGGGACGGACAGAAGCCAAGGCAAAAAAATAAAAAACACCCCAAAATAAAACACACACACACACACATATACATAAAAAAGAGGTAGGGAACATGGTGAGAACAGAAAAGAGAGAAGAAAGAAGAGGTGAAGAAAAACAGCAATACAAGAGACCCACTAGCTCAAAAAAACCAAACAGTTAACTTCTGGTTGGACCTACTAAAATCCTGTTTGGATTAATGCTAACAGAACGTTGGAAGTATGAACCTGTGCTCAAAATAACAAAGCTAAAGTTCACAGTCTGTGATATTCTGCTAGAGAAAGTCAGAAGAGTAACAATCAACTTTTAATTCCTGGCTTGTATTTTACGTATGATCCTGCATTCATTTTATGCAATGAAGATGCAGGAAGACAAATCACAGTGAACTACTGATGACTTTATAGGATGCCTTTACAACTCCATTTCACTACAGGAATAATTCTTTAACACAAAAAAACCAAACAACCAACAACAAAAAAAAACCCCAACCAAACACACGCAAAACCCCAAAAACAAACAAACAAAAAACCACAAACAAACAAAAAACAAAACCACACACACAAAAAGTATTTCCATTACTGCAGTAAGTATCTTTTGTATAATTTCTCATTTAAGGACCTCTAGCAATTTTGATCAGCTCAGAGTGCCAACCAGTCAAACAGTTTTACCTGCCTAAAGTCCCCACAAATTGACATTTGGAGAAGACGTTCTGGTTTTCACAGTTAAAATTACTGTGTGGTATTTGTGTAGTATTTAAAAACAAAAGCAAAAAGTAGCTCCACATTTGCTGCTAAATATTACTGGATGAAAACATAGGTCTCTCCTGCTGCTTGGAACTGCTTCCAAGTTCTGAGAGTGAGAAATCGAGATTTCTATTTCCTTTTTAAAATGCTAGTGTACATTCTTCCCTCCCCCTCTTTTTCTGCCTCCAAAAGAGTCCTTTTTCCACACAAGTTTATGCCCTAATAAGAAAACCGGACATACTGGGGAAGACAGAGATGACAGAATATCAAAACACACAATCCCCCTCTTTGTTAGCCTTGCAGAAAGACTTTCAAAAAAAAAACCAACCCAACCCACAACCAAAAAAACAGCCAAAAAAACCAACAGGATGAAGACTGAAGACAATAGAAAGACCTTTATAAACAGAGACCAGAGCAGAAAGATCCAAGAAATCCAATGAGAACTTTAAAATGGACCAGTAAAGTAAGTAAAATAAACTCAGGGATACTTTTTTTCCAAAAAGTTCCACAACACACAACCAAAATTAAGGCCACTCATGACATACATCCAGAAAACCTGTAATCTCAAAACTCAACAAGCAGCAATTTTGGTAGGTAATTTTCTCCTTCCCCCCGCATATTCAATCTCAATTATAGCACCTCTGCATCGACCCATTTCCCTCACCCTTTCCCACTAAACAAATCTTCAACGTAACACAGCCAGGGACTTGCATATTCTGGATGTACACATACGATTCACCAAGCCCAACTCTGAGTTTCTTCCCATTTTCAGCCACGCAGTTATGCAAAGAGTGGTTAGTATTTTAACTACTGCTTCTGTCTTCACACAGGAGTCTATTGCCTCACTATGATTAGAGTAATAGCACCAAACGCTGCCAAGGGGGAAAGGGGGGGAAAAAAAAAAGTTCATTCATGAATTCTTCTGTTTCTGCCTGGTTGAGGTTAGACATGTCATGGAGATGACTCTGGCCCCTGCATAAACAAACATCTGCACTACTGGAAGTAAAGCTTCCTTTAAGCAACTTACAGAACTGCCAGGAGCTCTCAGCCAGGCAGTGATGTTTAATTTCATTTCTCCATTTGTATTTTTAATCTTGGAAACAAAAACAGAAATGTAAAGCACGCAAACAGAAGAAAACAACCTCACAATTCTAGAAAGCCCTGCTATTTCTCTGCTCCAACACCTGCTCCTGCTAATGATGGCTTTATGCTTACATACACCTGCCATCCAGAAGGGCTCCAGAGCACTTTGCAGCCTGATTTATACGTACACAAAACATTAAAACCACCAAAACGAAGCCACTGCTGAGGTGAGACGTAGCAACTGTTTAACTGCACGCAGCCTTGCTGTTCAACTGCTCAGAACTTGAACTGAGACACCATACACAACCGAAGCTATGGGGGAACGTTAGAAAGAACATCATTGCCCAATCTGGATTTCAGCCAGTCACTACTGAAAACATTCCTATGCGGAAAGCCCTAGCATCTTTAAAGAACACATGAAGTGCAACCTTTGGTTTTCTAAATGATCCAAAAGACAAACAATATACGTTTCCTATATCTAAAATCCTCCTTTAGGAGTCCCTTCCTGCAGTAATTACTGTTTATGCCTTAACTTCAGAAGCTCACAGTATCAGACATCAGTTTTGGAAACATCCTGTGGTTGAAGCACTGGATCTTGCAGAGCCAGCAAACTGATAGAGCCTGGCAATAAATGCAGACGATTTAAAAAAAAAAAAAAAAAAAAAAGTCATTTACAAAACACGCGTGGGCACGAATGGATCCATTCCCCCCATGTGCACACAGCCAAAAGAACTGGATCTGTCAGCTGATTCCAAAACAACTACAAAACCCAAGAAAGTAATGGAGCTGACACGCTGACCAGCTCAGGAGGATAGAGAGAGCTGCTTTCTAAAACCCTCCTCCCATGGACAACGCCAAATGAACAGTTGCATCGTCAAGGAAGTGGAAAGAAACAGGTGTCACCGCACATACCGAGAAGGCAAAAAGGCATTCAGGAACAGGTTAACAAGATTAGGAAACCTGGCATCCAAAAAACGCCAAGATATGTTTAACAGTTTGGGCATTTGGGCACAAATCTGCCGTCCCAAATATGCAGAACGTGGAGTAACTTCTTGGAAATGGAAATGTGTTCAGCAGATCATCTCATCATAACATTATCAAAAAAGCCATCAGAGATAATAATCTAGTTCTCAAAGGTAATTTAACAAAAACAAAACAAAACAAAAAGCAACAACCAAAAAAAAAAAATATATTCAGATCAGGGCATCTTTCACTAAGGCCTCCTCCAGGGGTCTCCTTACTTGAAAGTGGCTTTACTGTAATCCCAGAAACAACAAAAATTCCATTCTCGAGAGTACACACAGACAAGTCTGAAATACGACTGGTTTAAAGTTTCAGATACATCTGCCTCTGAATCATCCTGACAATACAATTCCATTTTCATACTTTTCAAAATAAATGTTTCTCCTCCAGACTTTTGTACAGTACTCCTCAAAATAATATTATTTTTTTTTTAAAGTTACAGGTAAGTGCATGAAGAATTGTAACAAGACAGTTGAAAAAAAACCAAAACCTTAGCCTAAAAACATAATTTAAAACAAAAAAACACCCGTATCTCTTTGATTTGAAGAGTTTCTAGATTGATAAAGGGGAATGCAAAGCATAACTGTGCTTCTTTCTCCTGTTTCACCCAAACACAGCATAAGTCTCAAATACTTGATCAGAACAAGGTAGCCTGGGTACAGCAGAACTGTCAAATGAGTTAGTTAAGATAATGAGTAGAAAGGCATTTCTACCTGAAATAAACCAGAAAAAAAGAAAAAAAAAAAAAGGAAAAAACTTCATTCAAACATTTTTACATCAAACATCAGACAATTTGCTAAACTAAGCTGCATACTCAGCTGTTAGAAATATATGTTTCCACCCTCTGAAAACACAAATTACCAACATGCTTTCTACATTCTTAGAAATGTCTTACTGCTGCAGAACCATCAGCCTTTATCAGGGTTCTGATAACGCATTTCCATTTTCTTCCAGAAATAATTATGTTGCACCTTTGCACCTTCAGGCAAGTTGTTGCAAACCCTCTAGAAAAATCCTGAGTCTGCAGAACCATGCAGTCTTCCCGACTGCTGGAGCACACAGATCCTGGTGGTGGTCCAAAAAAATGACGAGATTATGGAAAGTACCTAACACTGGTCTCTCCATTCCAAGATATGATAGTAGAATACAAAGAAACAGGTAAGCTCCTTATAGGAGCAGTGCTGTAGTATGTGAGAACAAATACCTCCCCCAAAAAAGGACAAACCCAGTTTGGGGAATAAAACATTTACAAACGCAAAAAGCGTAACAGTGCAAGCGACTCAGGTTATTTCAGTTTTAACACTGAGTTAAGAATATAGACCTTTTATTAAAACAACAAATGTCATTAGTGGTACAACAGAAATGCACAGAGTGCACAAACTCAAGGCTATTCTTCCTGTCTAGGACACTGGTACCAAGAGCGAACAAAACATAAGTAGAATACTGGTACAAGACACGAACAAAACAGCACATTCTCCAGCAAGTCTCTGCAAGGGCACAGAATTGCTCGCAAAATACAGGCATATTTTTCACCATTCAAATGAATATCCATCTCCAGACAACCCTACCTTCTAACATAAAAAGAAAAGCTACATTTAAACCCAAATAATTTACTACAGTTTAAACTTTAACACTCTTAAGTAGCACCTCCCTCGGTTGCTCTCTTTACCATCATTTTCTAAGCAGCTGACACAGTTTTCAGTGAACACGCACACAAAGACCCCTAAGTAAACCCCTTGTACCTGTGTTTTCTCAAACCCGAGAGAAAGGCACGCACCCTCCTTATATGCTATTTCCCATTAGGGTGAACAGAAAATAACAGACTATTTGAAGATATGCTGCTGAAGGACAAACACCGTGCGAGAGAAAGTCAATCTACCATCCTGGTGGGAAGAGACACTTACCTCGTTTGTGAAGCCACCCTTCCTTCACTATCGCTACTTCATTCATAATGGCAGGAATGTCTCTTGAAAAATCAGTCTGTGCCAGAAGACCACTCTGTTGAAATTCCTGAACTCCTGGCAGAAGGGTCCACAAAAGGAATGGGTCGTTTTTTCCCCGCTTTTCTCCTTCTCAGCTATTTCTAAAAGGAGCAAAAGAAGAGTGCACCATCATTTTGAAGCATGTCACATATGTACAGTAAGGGAATAGCTTTCATTGCTGGGTTGTTGGTTTGGGATTTTTCTTAATTATTATTACAAATCCTAAATGAGGGCTTAGGTCTTCAAAAGGCTCTTTACATTTCAGTGAATGGAGGTGCCAAAATACTTGCTCGCTATAGTCCTGCTTCTTCACTGAGCAGGCTGATTGCGAGCAGACTCGCAATATCACCAGAAGCTGAATCACTGGCGGATGCAAGACCTTGGCCCAGCAGACCCCCACCCCATCTCTCCAACACCTCACTCTCTACGACAATAAAAACTCCAGGATTTCACAGAGTCCATTTTTAAATATTTCCTGGCCAAAAAAAAAAAAAAGACTTCAAGACACTTTTCTGGAAGGCTTCTTTATAGCCTGATGTATAGCAGGCTATCAACTCACACAGGGTGCGTCTTAAGAGATAAACCTCCGACAGTAAAAATTCCCAATACTCTGCTGCAGATCTTCTTAACTTCAGCATCATCCTGTTAATCCTGCTCGGATCTCCTCAACTCCCCAAAAAGTGTCTTCTCTACCTCTGATACTTATAACCCCTACCTCTCCCAGACGTACACAAAGAATCTCAGATCAAGCTCACAGACCTTTCTGTTACCCTAAATCAGCTCTTGTAGCACCCTGATCAATATTATTGCTCTTTCCTGAACACACTGCAGTTTGCTGCCATCTTCTTCCCAAAGAAATACACCTAAATTCAATTTAGGATTTTTACCCCTCTGCTTCATGAGATGAAGTCCCAATCTAAACAGCTCAAAATTGCCATATCTTATTGAAAACGTGTCTAGCTGATGGCTGACTACCACAGAAATGTTCTTAACATTTCTCTCCCTCACTGAAAGTAATCTCTTCCCAAATGCATTAGCTTTTGTTATTTTTCTAAATTGAATCTGATTATTCTTCTGCTTGTAGTACAAATGTTCTGTTTTTCTATAATGACTTCTGTGCTCTCTGAAGTGTCCATAACACCATTCAATTTGGTATTACTTGGGTGATCAAAAAAATGTAATTGGTGACAAATTCCCAGCAGTAACCAGTAAGTTTAATAAAACAAAAACTAGCAGCATTTGTAACCCACCACCAAAGACCTCTATCCATCTGGTATTCGGCACGTTTATAAAGTATCTCTCCAACAACAGAGACATCACATTCCCACCTAACAAATATATACCATCTCTGCACGTACTTGGCACATGTGTATCAATTATCTCTGAGCGTGCAGGTGATAGCCATCCATCAGAAACTGGATTAAAAAGCAACTAATTCCCCATAACTTGCTGAGACACAACGCTGGATGGAAGAAACAGGTGATCAAAATAAATCCAACCTAGAACTGAAACTCCAGCAGGGATAGAGAGCTACGATACGTACATCACCAGCGCTCTGAAACAGGCAGCAAAGCAAGGAGGTCAGATTTGAACCAATTCCATTACTGCCAGAAGAAACAGACCAGGAAATAGGAGGTCACTCCCCTGATACTTTTCCTATGAACTGTCACTGTTCATTCCTCAGCTCTTCCAGTAACACTTTATTTTCTAGTTTTTCCCCAGAAACAAGGTGGGGCAGCTTTTTCTCTAAATTAACCAATCTGCCATATCTCACTAATTATCAACTCCAAGAAACAGCTGACATGGTCACCCGAGAGTGGGAAAACACACAAAAAACTACATTGGAACAAGAGACATGTAAGAATTTCTTAATTTCATAAATAAATATGAGAACACCATATGCTGCAGAATAGAGACCTGTAACTCACAGCTGCCTGAGTTACCTTGGAACAAACTCCTTCAGCTCCAGAGCAATTAGGATAGAACGTGATGAACACGGCAAACTTTCGTTCTCCTTTCAAAATTGCATGCACAATAGTCAAGCAAGCTAGATTCATTTGTTGATGTCAAAAGGAGACCAGACCTCATTTACAGGCTTCATTTAAGCATGAAGCAATTTGCAAAGTGTTAAACAAAACCCCTAAGATTATCACAGTTTACGCCTGGCAATGCAACACCCAGATGTGCAAGGTAACGCGTCTAACACGGTGCCGTAACAGGACACAGGGACTGTGCAACCCACCTCTGCATTTTTAATTCAGTGATCTAGCTGCATTGCACAATTGGTATCCTTTTCAATAACTACATGTACGAAAGGAAGCTAAACACCAAACTAGCCTGTAGAAAGAACAATCTTACGATTAAAACCAGGAAAAGGTGCAAAGGCCCCAAATTCTACAATCTGCAGCTACCTTACTCCAGGTTTTTCTGGGTTAACGCTTGCCAAGATTACCACTTGGCAGTCTCCTGCTCATCATCCTGCTAAACTGTCACCTCATAAGCTAAATCCGAATGACAATACAGCCCAAAAAAGCAGAACAACAAAGAAATTTGAAGTTCAGAGGAACTACTTTTTCTACTCTCTGTGGCATCCAAAAAGTTTGGACTGCCTTTTCCCTACAATTTCTACCCAAGAAACATTCCTCACTTGCTACTGCAGCCCTGCTATAAGAGATGTGTCTTTACCTGCCCATCTCCTTCAAGGGGAGAGGGGTGGTTAAAGGACTACGGGGTATTAGAAAGAAGCCACTCACAGAAGACTGGGTAGCAAGGCACAACGAAGCAGGAAAACTCTAAACATTCCCTGACATCAAACCGCAGCATGGGCTCCACCTCAGTCCTTCAGTCAGCTATGCCAGAGTACTTACAAGTGGGAACTTAGCTATTCTTTTCTTCACACTGCAAAGAGCTGGGGATCCCTTCTCACTGTCCAACAAGATGTCCATAGAAACAGCTCCAACAGCAGCAAAGCTGCCCTATCTGGTATCTTTTAAAACACAGGTTCAAGCTGTGTCTGATGTATCTATTTTAGTAAAAGACGCTATGGAAGACGGTGGCAGACAGTGGCAGCAAGCAAGAGTAATTTCCCAGCATAGAAGAGCAAGTTAAGTACAGGTCAACATACTACTGAAGATGTGTAAACCAGAGAAAGTTCCTCTTCCATAAAATCCTTAGAGGGGAGGAAAAAAAAAAAAGAAAAAAAAAGAAAAAGGAATGATTACAGTCCTCATTTATGGCCATCTAGGAATGGTTCCCAGTGAACAGAGGGCATCTGAGGTAAGTATGACCTGGCTGCTGTGTTCGTCCAGCCTGTGTCTGCACATGACTGAATACTGTCAAAAGCTAAACAACTCCATTTTCCTCCTACCCTTCTGTTTGCTTGTTTTTCAGCACGCATTTCTGTAATACCTTTTTCAATCCCAGAGTATTCCTCACGGGGCTGAAGGGCAGTAAATCACGAATGGCGTGACATCAGCATCGTGTCACAGTGACGCTGGTTTTACGCATATATTAATTCCTGAAAGGTTATTAACTTCTTCATAAATAATGAGATAACTCACTTCCCTAGGCACTGCGGCAGCAAAACCTGCTTTAAGGAGTCAAACCAAGCATCAAACAGAAGGTGGAGCAGAACCATCTTTTCCGCATTTGGGAGAGTTGTGTGAAGAGCTCCTTCCTTCATTCTCTTCCGTTTATTACGTTCACCTTCTTTTGTCCCTACAAATTAAGAGATGAATCTGTCCTCCTTGCCCTCTTTCCAAGATGAAATGTTATATTTGTTTCTACTTACACCCTAAAACAGAGCAGGAAGAAAAGGAATTCTTCCATAATGCTGAAGCTGAAACCTATGCTTACAGGATGCAGGAGCATCTATGGTAATCATCTCATCTTCCCGAGGGACAGTAAGCAAGAGACTGCAGGAGAACCAGATCCACCGACCTCAGTCCTGTTGCTGCCTCATCTGACATGTTAGACTGTGTCCAGGCTGTACCAGTTAGCCCAGATCAGAAAGGTTACAGCAAAGCATGCTCCTGGACTAACACTTTGCCCCTCACGCCACCAGTTACTGATGCCCACTGCCCAGGTGAGGCACAGCCCTGATGTTCCCAGGACACCCTGAGCCCTAATGTGCTACACGTCCTTCCATGTTCTGATAATGCACAGCAGCAGGACCAGTCAAAAAAGGATCCAGCTGCTCACGTTTGCCCACCTTGGCCAAATGACATTGTCCTGGGAGCAGGTAAAGACCCACAGGAAGTGGAGCGGGTCAGAGGAATCTGTGTTCGGGCCCATTACACAGGATATCACACACAACCTAAGCTCTCTTCCCACAGCAGATCCCAGTGTAAGCTCACAACCGACAGCCAATTGCACCTGACCAGCACAGACACAACGGAGTTGGGCTCCAGCCAAGATTTCAAGTAGAGCATACAGCTCGGTGCCCCCACCAGGCTTTGACCAGTGAAGTACATCTCCTGCGTTACGCAAATCCTGCTTTGGGTGTTTCGTGGGAGCAGCAGCAGCTCCAGCGCACTCAAGGCCCTCTAAGCCCGCAGAAGCTTCGCACTGTGACCCAGTTACCAAATCTGGGCAGACGGCTTTCAAGAAAGCTTAGAAGGACCAGGTTGTTCCAGCATCTTAGCTTACTTCACAAAAACGCATTGTGGGCCACAGGTTAGGTGTGGTTGCTAGTATTTGCTATTATATGTTCTGCGTGGAATGACATGACATCTAAACTGGTATTTCATGGCAGCAAGTGCAGTTTATCACATGGTTCAGAACAGCTTCTCTGATACTAAACAACAGGGAAAATGCGAAGTGGAAAACAAAAATCTCTAAAGCCACATCCACTGCTCTTTCAATATCGGCCTAATCGAGGTTTACAAAACTGTAATCTGAAATGCTTGTGCTCCCATGCCTTTGCTGATCAATAGCCAGGAGGTTAATATTGCTCAGGTGAGGGGCCAAAATTACGACATGCAGCTGCCCAAGCCACAACGACAACTGCAGTTTGATAGGACAAACTAAGCTGCCTATGTCAAAACCAAGTGATGGCAAAGAAGAGACTTCTTCATGCCCTCTCTGTCAAAGACACAGCCCAGACAAAATCCTCTTTATGTTCCCAAAGAAGAACAAGCCCTTTACAGTTTATACTTATATAATTTATGAACTGTGCTGCTCAGAACTTCTGTACCAACTTGAGATGCATTTCATCAAATTTCATTTTGAAGTATTTATAACAGAAGTTTTTTTTGTCCCCAAACAAATCAAGTCAGTTGTGAACCTATTTAATTCTTAACGTAATCACTTACAGGACATTTTTTATAAGACATCAAGTGAATGCTGAAGCTACAAGTTACTTGTGGACATTGGATCAACTCTTAAATTTGATTTACCACTGCTGCACACTAAAATCAGCTCTATAAACACTGCACACAACAAAAAAACTCCTATTTAAAAAATCAAAGGTAGTTTCACAGTGTCTTTAAATCTGTTAACTCAGACAAATGTTGTGGCTGTCATCAGGAAATTAACTACTACATAAAAGTAATTACTAGTCATGCAGTATGTCAAATTTATTTACCTGTAAACAAATATTCTTCTGAATTAAGTGTTAGTAACTCCCCTTTATAACTGTATTTTGAAATGTACATCCCTCCTGTGGTATAAATAAAACAAACAAGAGCAAATCAAGGATTTGCTTTTTATATGTTAGAGGGGGTGGGAAAACAAAGCAAAAAGAAAAACAGTTAAATATTTTCCCTAGGGGGGCAGGGGGGGAGGGAGAGGAATACTGATAAGGTGCAAGCTGCATTAGCATCAGTAACGTACTGTCAGTAAAATACATAAAAGGTCCCAGAACATTCGTATACTTGATTCTAATTACGTGTTTTACAAAGAAACAAAAGCAAAAGTCCTAGAAGTCTCCAAAAACACTTCAGCAACTGTAGAATTTCACCTGGGGGGGCGGAGGGGCATCTGCCGACAGCTCCCTACAGCTCTGCAAAACACGATTGCAAAAAAACTCAACAAACCAAGTCCACAAACGCTGCACAGCCACCTACACACGCCAAACGCCCACGATGATAAGCACACCCCCGTCAGCAAACACTTCGTGGTCCGCAAAGCGGAGCTGGGCTGAACAACGAGGCTACAGAAGACAAGGGGAGCGAGTGAGGTGGGAGTAGGGGGTGGCACTTAGCGACTTTATTTGCCACAGTTTTAGAAACACCCCCCTCGCCACCCCCGTTTCCCCGGGGGATGCTCAGGCCGATCCCGGGCGGCCCGAGCCCCGGCCGGCGCTGGAGGGTCGCGGCTCCGAGGGGGCCGGGGCAGGCCCATCTCTCTGGACCAGTGCAAAGGAGGTGAGCTCTGCAGGGGACAGAGGCCCTTCGCAGGGGCCACTCTGCTCTGCTGAGTTGCAGTACTGCTGCCGTGCCTGGGCTATAGCCATGGGGAA
>WUAM01000071.1:20766899-20789631 GCA_024336885.1 Actenoides hombroni
GTCGCGGCCTGGCCCCGGACGGCCCGGCGGCGGGGTCGCCTCCCCCCGCCACCCGGACCGGCCCGGCCCTTGACCCGGGCGTTTGGGACGCCTTGCCCTGCGAGGCGATGTGGCCTCTCCTAACTCGGTCCTGCGCAAAACCGCCAGCGCTAGGAGCCTGATGCCTGGAGTGTGGACAATTTACCCCAAGAAACAGGGGCCTGACCCCACCATGGGGGAGAGGCCCGAACAGCCCCCAGCTTCTCAACCTCTGGGGTGGGCCAAGGCCCTGTAAACCTCTTGTGGTGCCACCAGTAAGCTTCCCTGAAAGCCTGGGGGGCCAGCCCGCTCACCCTGCGCTCGGAGTTTTCCCTTGCGCCCATAAGATACCAGTTGATTAAGTCATTTGGTATCGCAGTACCTTGGAGGATATTTCAATATCCCTGTCGCAGCAGGTGGGCTGTGCGGCGTGGAAAGGTGAAGCGATTGCAGGGGACTGGCAGTGGCTGAGGGCTGGGGCAGTGAGCCTGGACGCTGCTCTCCCCCTGCCTCGCTGCGCTCGAGGCTGTTCTGCTCTGCAACAGGAATGGCTCGAAACATCACAAATTACTTGGAACTGTTGCTTACAGCACAGCAGTACTTTGTCAGATTTTTAAGGGCAGTTCTGCTCTGAAAAGGGGTCTGGTGGAAATGCCTTTGACAGACTGATTCCTCCACCGTTCCAGTATCACAGTTTGCCCTCTTTGGTCATTAGGAGATTGTGTTTATTTTCGAATTGACAGTGCCATAAACACTAACCGGGCTGTAAGAACTGATCAGATTTCTACAGAAATGTACAATCAGCGACGATCACATTTCTGCAATCAGAAGCTAGCTGGAATTTAGGGAACAGCACAGCTTCCCACAGCTTTGCACTCTTCGCCACCTCAACGTACATAAAGTGCCTTTAGCACTGTAAAGCTGCGTAATACGACTCTGCCTTTACACTGGTAGCAAACCTATTTCATATCAATAGAGGCTTTTCTACTCCATCATGTTCAGTGAAATTCACTTTATTCTTCCATTTTGATCAACTAGGTCTGTCTAATTGTGGGTTCCTGAGCATCAAATGGATCACTGGATTTTGGGTACACCAGCGTGCTGGAAAAGCCAACAACGAGACAGGAGGAAGGGCTTCATTCTCCTTCATGGGAGAAAGAACGAGACTTTTCCCACCCAAGGGTCAGACCAGCTCATCCTAGCAGAGCTCCTATGCCAGGATGGTATTTTTTATGGCTCTGCTTTAGGTTTACTGGGGTGTATTTCAGCACAGTTTTAAAAAGGTACTGCTGGGGCAACTTAGCGGAATAAACAGAGCCCAAGGTGCAGGCCCAGTTACATAGTTTAGGGTCAGATCTTCATCTGCTGCAGTCAGTGGAAAGATTTCTGTTGATACCGGGGCAGAACAAAATGGCCGTGAGAACTCTCTAAGATGCAGCACTAATGGAAAGGAAAAATCTGGGTTTGTGATCACATTTCAGCCTACTGAGGATTATGTACACAATATTTAATGTAGGTTAAAATGTAGGTGGGCATTTAAGACACATTTAAGTTAAGAGAGTGCAAAGCTTGCAGGCAGCTCAGAAGACATTCATCCAACTTAACAAAAACAAAAAGCAAATTCTTTTACGAACTAATTTTGAGTCTTCAGGCTGTAGTTACACCTAGCAATAGAGAGTATGTAAAAGTACAGGAGTTCACTGGCTGTAAGACACTTCTCTCCAGGCAGGGGGATCTCTGGTAATAGATCTGATTGCAGGAGAGCTTTCTTGCCTTCGTGCCAAACCCTGTCCTGATTGATAAGCTCCTAGGCTTTGCAAGCAAGGTCATTAGGACTTCCCCCTGCAAATGAAGCAGCAGTTTAAAAAATAAGGTCATACAATAAACAGTTTTCTGTCCTGAAGAGAAGAAAATAAACCTCCCTTGTGTGCTACAAAGGAAGTACAATTAAAAAAAAAAACACCAAAATTTCAAGACGACCAGATTGTTTAGATTTGCCACCCAGTGATTTACCATGATGAAAGACAGGCCCAAACTAGAAAGTTTGGATCCTGACCTGAATCAGACATTCCCCAAATTTGAGGGGGAAGTGCGATTCAGAGGCTGGAGTAAGGGCTTATCTCTCATACACAGCAAAGTACTGGGGATAAAAATACCCAGGTAAAGTAGGAAGTGCCTGGTCTGCAACAACAAGAGTGACTTTCTATCAACAATGAACAAAAGCAGCTTTTATTTTCTCTTTGAGAACAATGAAATCACTCAAGAATTGTTATAAATGCAAACAATGTGGGTTTTATCACTCAGTTATCATCAGTGGGATTATAGTCTATAAACCCTAATTTTCAGGGAAGTCCCTAGATTTCCCTGAGCGCTTCCTCAAATTTCACATCTGTTGGCTCTAGTTTATTAAGTGCTTCAGGATAAGCTGTATCAATCGTTCCTTGGTATTATGTTACCTGAAAAATAGTGAACGTAGGGGTTAGTGGCAAAAAAATGGTTGATTGCCAGACAGCGTGTCAATACCAGACCAGAAGAGCAGGCACTCCTGTTCTCATCCATTTTTAACACGTGCGTAGATAACATACAATCCAACACAACTTTTTAAAGTTATTTTAAAGCATTGAAAATGTACAGCTTTGGATAAAAATGTTTGGGTTTGTTGTTTTTTTTTTTAATCCAGTTAGGTATAAGAAGAAAGATTAGTACAGAAAGATGAAGTGGAATTATTAAATTAACCCCCATTAGAACAAGTTCTGTTCCATGATTGCAACTACTGACAGCACCTTTATGGGCCAAGAGTTCCACCCTTTTTAAAAGGTGGGCTCTACTCAAAGGAAGAGACTATAGGCGTCCCACTAGAATTACAGAGCTAGTATGTCAGTCTAGGCATTAACAGCTTTGAAACAAACAACTCAGGTTTGGTCTCAGACAAAAATGTAGCTCAATAAAAATACAAAATAAAAGTGCATTTCACGGTGCCAAGTATAATGAATAAAGTTGTGATTCTAAAATTAAACAAATCCAGCATTTGAAGGTGGATTTCTCAATAGCAAAACAGTAGCAGGCTACCTGGAAAAAATTATAAATATAGTCCTACTGAAACATTGTAGTTTTGCTTCTTAAAAATCCATCTTGTGAATAGAGAAATGTATGATTTCGTTTGTACTGCTCTGATGAGTATCCTCAGCTAAACAGGCCATGTGAAGAGCAGTAAACTGAATGATGCCTGCTTGCTGAAGCATTTTTGGGAGCTCTTCCTGATGGCTCTCTAAAAGCCTGGGAGAGGTTGGACAGAAGACCTAGGTTTGGTTTCCAGCTTCTGTTCCTGGTCACAAGGGTGCTGAAGCTGGACAGCCCTGGGATGGCAGTGTGCTTTCCTCAGTGAGAGTGGGAGGAAGAAGGCACGCTTCACAGTCCCGCAAAAAGCTTTTCTGGCTTTTTCTAGCTGTTGGCAAACTCCAAAGTGAGAGCAGTACTGTCCTCTTCACCAGGAATAATGAGCTGTGACAAGGGGCAGCAAACACGATATGGGGAATTAGGTATATGAACAGGAACCAAATTGGTTTGCATAAAAATTGCGCTAGTTAGATATAGAACATACAAAAATAGCAAATACATCAGTTCTGTCCCATACACTGCCGCGGCTGCTTTTGTTGTTACAGTTACAACCACGAGTCCCAGTGTGGACCAGGCACCATTAGGCACTGTAGAGACACATCAGAAGATGTAGTCTTTGATCTGAAGGGTCTGAAGTCTGCTTCAAACCACTGCTTTTACCCCTTGCTTATAAAGTAACAAGCTATGAGTTCTTAGTTCTGGGAAAATACCTGAAAATGCTGAAATTCTAATAATCTGTGTGAGGAAACATCACAATCTTAACCACAGCCAGAAAGTCAAATCCTCTAAGACTGAAATACTGAAGTTATAGACACGTATTAAAAGAAAAGTAAAAACTTGGAGGTTCCTGTTGCATTCCCAACTCTCACGGACCCAATAATGACTATGCCTTTCACCTAAAATTACAGAATTAAGCAAAATATGGGCATATTAACTTGGGTGCTGTTTCAGTGGTTGATTATTCCTGCAGATCCCCAAATAGAAAAAACAGAACTGTGGAAGGAGCAGCAGCCGCACTGCTGCACCGGCAGAGCAATGATTTCTTGGAGTGCTGGTTCTAGCTGCATCGAGCTCCAGGTGAAAGTAAACACAAAGCAGGTCATTCTTCCTGATGACATTTACGTTTTCCTAGAGATCAAGAGCTCTAACCAAGGTTTTAGGCATTATGGTGACAGGGGTTTCTTAGATTTTTTAGAATGTGTACACATATGACATTTATCCAGTGGACTGGCAGGGGTTTTTTATTATTTGTATATTAATGCTAGAAGAGAAGGTATCGCTTTTAATTTCTTCAGTGCATTTTTCAGGACATTTGCATGCATGTCATAATCTGCTACCCTTTGAATCACCTCCTCAAAATTGTATTGCTTGGAAATTTTTAGGGGCAGAAATGACTGTTTCAGCATCATCCTGGTCTGACCCTCTGGCTACTGCAGCCATAAAATTGCACTTAGTGCAAGTCTTTATCTGTATTCACACCTCATAGGTAAAAAAGATGACACTACCATGAAAAAAAAAAAAAAGCAGGAAAAGAGAGGAAAGATAAATTTTTATCTTTGGTGCTCACTTTACTTCAGAGCCTTGCTGCGTCCTCATTTCTGCAGTCATGCTGATGAGACACCAACTGAAAAGTAGTGGCAGGAAAGAGGAGTTTCTGCTTTATGATACAAGTAGCAGTCTTATGAAAGGAGAATCCTCATAATAATTTTTATATTAGATAAATAATTATATATGTATTTTAAAAAAATATATATCGTTTTCTTATTTCTGTTCGAGCATCTCTCCTCTGTAGTTCTTTGTTGTCTAATGAGGTTTGAGCTCATGCTACTGCTTGCCTTCAGTGAAATCACTGAGGTCTCCTTTTCTGCCTGTCTTCTTATTGTCACAAGACTTTCAAGTGCTTTTAGTAGCCTTTGGCTACATCTACTCTGGCTTTGTTAGCTGTGCATACAGATAGGTTTGTGGCTGTTGTGCCCTGTGGCCAGAGCAAGTTATGTCCCTTCTGCTTTGAAGGGCAGGGCTCCTCTCCAAGCCTGAACCCTCTTCCTCTCCCCCCAGCCTGAAGTTTCCTGTGAGCAACAAGCAGAAATGCACTCGGGTGAGCAGTAAAGGCCTGGAGGAGTGGTTTCCTGGAGTGATTCAGTTGATGTTGAGGATCTTCTCTCCACACCAAACATGTTGCAGTGAAGTGAAGGTGCTTCAGGCTAGCTGTAATGGTGTCGGTCCCATGGACTGCATGCCCAGTGGCAGCCAGAGTTCACATGAACTGGTCTGGAGGATCTCCCTGCTCTAGGTTCACTGGAAGGGAGCCTGGTTCATGCACACCCAGACTGGTCCGTGATACAAACCAAAGCCCAGCAAATTGGTGTGGTCAGGACATTTGTTTCAAAGGCACACTTCTGATTCAAACACACTAATATAGATGCAGGCATTGGCGATGTTGCTGCCACATGAGCTGATGATATCCACAAGTTAAGAAGATATTAGGAAGAAGAAGAAGAAGAAGAAGAAGTTTAAGAAGATATTAGGAATAAGAATCAGGCACATGCACAAACACTGCAAAATCCAGGCTAAAAAACCCTGCACATGTGGTACTTATTTGGTTGCCCACCCCACCCCTCAACATACTCGGCATATAACATCAGTTTTCTTAGACCTCAAGTCATCAAACATTGCCTGCCTGAACTTCCCATCCTAGCACTGAACAGAATGGCTCACACATTAGGCTGGGTCCGCTAAGAGCCTGTGCATAACAAGGCCGTCCCTTTGGGGCTGGGTGGAACAGGACCTACCTCTCAGCATGTCTGCATCCAGTCTAGAGCACAGTCTCTGCAGGAGCTTCTTGATGCTTGTCTAACATACAGGGTAGATGTTAAAATAAAGGCAACTGTGAAAGAAATCAACCTGTTCACCTGCCTTGTGATCTTCTCTGCCCTCAGTCTTGTCATCTGCATTCAGCTGGAGAGTTGGCTGATCCTCAGCCAGATACTTGTTGCCAGCCTGGAGGGAATCAGGCCCACTGTATTTTTCTGCCACATCCAGCCTGGCTCTCACACTGTGTTCCCACTGCAGCCCCTGAGCCTGCCAGGACAGGCTGGAAGTTGTAGAAAATGATGTCACTAAATGGGTAGGGCTTCTTTGCACCGATAACATCTCAGCAGATGTCCTCCAAATGTGCTCATGGTTCTTCCCTTCATAGCATCTTTATTTTCCATTTACCTTTCACCCTACCAACTTTTAAGTTAGCAAAGAGGTTACGCTTTCCTAAAGACTGTTTATGTGAAAAAAAATGGAAAAGAGCTTTGCTGTAGGTTTTTAAAATGGTTTTGCTGTGTTCTTGGGCAGGAAAACTTCTCAATTCAGTAAAACACCAGCTCTCAGATACTTCAAAGCATATAGATATCAGACTCCCGCTGTAAAGGTTTATGATTTTCCCTTCTTCATTTACCCTTCTCCAGAATAAGTGATCAACAAAATTGCTGCACTGCATACCTTGCTTAGGCACCTCTGTGATCCCATTACCTATAATCTGTTCCCCATGAATCCCACAGGTTTTACTCTGATCTACTGCATCTCATCCCTATTTAGAAAATCAGATCTACCCCAGCGTATCCTTCTGGGCGGGTAGAGTTCCACTGAAATCAGCAGGGATCTGTTTAAGGACATGCCTACAGAGAGTATCTGTTATTCTATATTTACACAGTACCCAGCATAATAGGACATGAAACCTGATTAAAGCCTCCAAACGCTACTGCCATGGAAATCAGTCTTGTTATTGACTGATGACTCAACATGTCTGAATTTATATGGAAGGGGGCTACTTTCAATTCCCAATTCTTTTATAGACTCTCTGCAAAACCTAGCCAAGTCATTTAATCTCCATACCTCAGACACTCCCGCATTTAATGCAGCAAAAGTCAATCGTTGATTAATTCCCTTCCCCTAGTCCCTTTTCTGGCTTTTGATTACACGTTCCTTGGGGCAGACGTTGCCTCTTGTGAGGTGCCAGGACACCACACAGCACCAGGGAGCTCTGGCAATACTATAAATGATTAAATAAGAATCATGTTCAGTAGCACAGAAGCAGCTGTGATTGCCCTAATATTTGTCCTCGTAAGAGTCACTTTTACATTGAAAGCACACCTGGGAGGATTCAGTTCCAGAAGAGGCTCAAACTGATCTTGGGATGATGAGAACCCCAGAGTAACCTGAGCTACAGCATTGCCTTTAACAAAGTAAGGAAGGGTAAAATGAAAAAAAGAGGCATAGACTTTTTTACAAAATGTAAAGCAATACAGATGGATTCAAACCTTAAATAAAACACCAGCAGCCACACAGCTTTCCCTCTCCATGAGAACAGATGTGGGAAGCTATTATTATAATTTACAAATAATGTTACCCCCTTTACTTGTGTCATTGGAGCCTTTTTATGACATGGCTTCAGCCAGACAGCCTCTTATATAAAACTGTTAAACTCTGTTTTTATTTCAGATGTAGTTATTAGGTGGTGGTTTCCCATGTATAGGTTCTATTAATAAATAGCCATCAGTTACACATCCAGGTACCTCTCAATAAATTAGTATTTTGAAATTGTGAAGATATTTCCTATGTTAGAATATTTGCCAAAAGTTGAGTCCAGGAGCAAGCACAGATCCCTACAGGTATACCATACAACATGCCCAGGCAACCATTATCAATACAAATCACTTCAATTAAAATTGACACATGAGCTAATTAATAGTATATTGATTGATAAACAAGACCTCACTCACTTCATCCAGGCATTTGTTAATTACTTGCCTGATGTAGCAGCTGACCGGTGAGGACGCACTCCTGCTCTAGGAACATTGTGGGGTTTGAGTGCGTTCCAGTTTACCGGTGATTTGCTGTACCTTGAAAATAGCATTTTTGAGCCATGGGTTATAAAGTTTTGTGTCTACCTGCATCACAGCTGGGATACAGTATGCATCAGTTCTTGCACAATATGGTAAATATTATCTGCCGTGTGACGCTACAGTAAATTCTCACGTTATTTGCTGACTGTGTACATTTTTTTCTGCTCTCCCCTATCCCCCCTCCCCAGCTCTGTAACAGCGAGCACACTGCGACACTGTTGCAGGGGTTCCCTACAGCAGAGCCTTCCCAGTGCCATTGATCAAGTCACAAGCACTAGTTAAGTAATGCAAGATTGCTCTAATTCCCTGACTCATCTCCTCTTCCCCCTGGAAATCCTAAATGTGGTGCTGGAAACCAAACTGCAGTCCTCTGACTGCAGCAGGATGAAGTAACTGATTGCTGAGTCACCACATTGACCCACACAGCTCAAATTTCTGTTCATAGTTCGCAATAGTCAAAAACGCTCATTGTAATCTTATCACAGTCGAGGTACTAACTGTGCACTCCCTGGAAATGCATTCAGCCTGGCTTTTGGCTCGGGGCTCAGATTCCCCAAATCACTATTTGCATAGTGTTTACCAAAAAGACATTTCGTTTTAAGTAGCCTTGAATTATTATACTCTTGGGGTCCTTTTTTTTTTTTTATGCATATGTCATCTTAGAGCTAATCAGTATTCTGCTCTTGCATTTGCAACTGCTGAGGAAGTCAGATCTTAAAAAGCCATAACTCCCAGACAATTTCTGCCCATCAATAGCTTGTACAAGCTGTTTGGGCACAGTAAGTAGCGTGGAGGAAAACTGGAGATCAAATTATTCTCAGGTATGAATGAAATCTATTGCTTTGTAGCCACTGACACATCTCCTTGCTCTGCGTGATGAGATTCTCCTCATTATGTACTGCATGCTTTTACAAATGCTGCTGTCCTTCTGCGCATGAGACATGTTTCTCCGACAGAAATCTGTGTTTTGCTGTGGTGGCATCACTGTGCAATACTTCTGATAATGTTAGCCGTGAGTACCAATGTTTCTAGATGCAAACCTTTTGTTGTGGTCCATGATGTGGAATGGATTTGACGTGTGCCTCACTGCAGAGACAAATGGAAGAGCAGAAACACTTGCGTGCTACAGTTTGTTTCTAGAATTGATCTTGACCAGTCAGCATAAAATGCATCATGTCAGTGCAATTGCCATAATGCTCTTTCATTAGGAGAAATGATTTCTCTCGGATACAGGACAAATAGGAGATGCGTGGGAATGGTTCTGCCACCTCTTCAAACTGGCCAATAGAGAAAAGTCTCCTTGCAACACAAAACAGAGCATGAAAACAGATCAATGTAAATAAAGATGAAGTAAGAGGAGATTCACATCATAGAAGACACAAATGACCAAGTTTAAAATACAAATGAGCTGCTGTTGAAAGAGACCTGTTCAGTGACCTTTCCTGACACGTGACCAAATTCTTCAATCAGGCACTATAAAGGAAAGCTAAAATTGTCTTTATTTTCCTTTCAGATCTGGCCACATTAGCATATACTTGCTGTATTCATTTACTGCCCAAATAATCTAACTTTCCGCTGAAGTCAAAGGGAGTTTTTGCCGTAACCCCTCTCCTAGCTCTGCTGTGGGCTGCAATGGTAGTGCCTGCAACCTTTTACAATCCCGAAGGCCTGGGGCCAGCCAGATATCTGCTGTTATCAGGCCCCCCTCGGAAGGGAGCAAGGCATTTTAAAGCCAGCAAGGGGCTGTGGAAGAAAGCTGGTCTTTCTGCAAGGGCCTGGGCTGAAAGGCAAACCTCTCTGAAAACAGCCAGCCTCAGCATGAGCAGAGGGACCTTTTCTTTGGAGTTTATGTTTAACCAAGCCAAATGTCCTAAAACAGGCATGGAGAGGTAGCAAGGTGGGTACCTGCATCTATGCAGCCTCTTCAATTTATCAGAATCCCTGATGAATAACAGAACCAGACCTGGAGGCAACATTCACTCGGTTACACCTGGTGCCAAATGCAGCAATATGGTAACTCCTTCTCCACTCCCCCAGCTTAGACTTCCAAGGATCACAGAAGAATTTCTGACGTGCTCCAACATTGAACAAAGCAATCTCTGATCTTAAGAGGAAAAAAAAAATTTAAAAAAAGGGTTCAGTTTAATACAGGCAATTGGCAGAGATTCAAATTGCATCGTATTTTAGCCAAAGCAGTTCACCAATCCTGAGGAGAGATGTGAATTTTCAGCTCCAGTCAGATGCCTGATTATTCATTTCTCCTTATCTCACTTTAAAAATCTTGCCAAGGCTGCACCCATCCCCATATCTCTAGGCATTTGGATACCACTCGTGCAGCATCTGAGCTCTCTGAGGGAAGGCCTCTTTTCAAGTCACCACGTAACCTCTCAGAAATCCCTGCAGCTGACGGTGTGCTGACAAAGCGCACCTTGCACTCCAACGATGCTGCCTCTTACCTGTAGAGGCACCACTCCACCCACCACACCTGTAAGGATCTCTGGGACTGTCAGCCTGGTCTCACCAGACAGGAGCATGCCCTTTTCTAGGCAATGTTTAAGCAGAACTATTCTGTGTGACAAATAATACCATCTTTTTTGCTCTAGGCAGAGTCCAAGGTTGATTCTTCAATCTGTTACTGGCTACACAGTAGGGGCTTCCTCAGATTGCTGAGTCTAAAGAGAAAGTGAATGGGAAAGAGGGTAAAACATGGAGGTTGTGGAGCATGAAATTAGACTTTTCAAAAATTCCAGTTTTGTTTTCCTCCCAGATTTCTTCCCCACCCAGCTTCCTCATCTTCCATTCCCTCCCCACCCATGTTTTTTGAAAAGATCCCTTTCACAGACACTTGTTTTCGGTACACTTGTTTTTTTCAGAGCTTGATTTCAGTCTTGCTGAAGTCCACCTTGCTTGATTTCAGTCTTGCTGAAGCCCATCTCAGTCCTAAAGAAGGACACAAGAGGATCACATCTGAGCCCCAGAGGAAGGACACTTTTGACTTCTGGCAGGGCATCAATTATAAAGTCAGAACAGATTATTTTTTTTTTTATGTGCCACTTGCAATTAGAGAATAATTCTTGTAGAGGCTTTCCACAGGGGCTGGTTTCACCCAGGTAAGGGGTTTAGCCCCTCTAGGAGAAACTGATGGTATCTTCTGTGGCCTGGGAGAAGGGCTATGCAAGCCACAGGATTAGTTTCTAAGCGTATCATGTAAGAGGACGCTATGGTTTCATGTAGCATCTCTCACTTTTAGATCTGCTTATACTGTATTGCTTATAAAAGTGATTGTTCATTAGCCTTTGGCTTCAAAACTGGCCACATGCCACTTTGGAGTACAGGACATGTTGAGAATGAAATTTATTTCAGTTCTCTCTCTTTTATCGTCAGCTTTGTGCTTCAGGTTTGGGCAGGGAAAGCTTAAAGAAAATTCAGATTGGCTAATGCAGAACCAAAGTGCTTTTTTTAACCTTACAGACCTTCCTAAAATGCAGCATTTTGTGTGATCCCTGGAGAACGTGTGACACCAAAGGCCCTCTGTGAAGAGCCTGGATGTGTTTCTCTTATGCTTTAGACAGCACAGGCATCAGTGACATTGATACATAATTTAGTCACCACCTTCAGGGTATGTTAAATTAGCAAATTCTCTAATTTGCTAGGAATTCACATAGATGAATTGATGATTAAATAGGTGATTGAACTGAAGAACCCAAATGGAGCAGCTTGTTGCTAATTTAAATGCTGTCTATGTCTAGACCACTCTCCTTGTTACATTCTAATTGACCTAATTATTTCCAAAAACATTCTTTTTGTAATTTCTTTTGCATTTATATCATTCTGTATGGGGGCTGGATGTGGGAGGAGGGCTGTTCTGGTGTATTCCAACAGAGAGAGTATTTTAAGCAGCAACTGCGGATAGCAGCAGCGACGACTGGTTATGAAGCTAGAGAGCTTCTCGTAGGCCTGGGGAGAAGCTTGTGGGCTACCTGTTTGAACTTTGCCACTGTACAACCATATCCACTTTTATGACATCATAAGAATGAACATGTCTCCAAAGAGGTCTTCTCATTTTCAGCGGAGTCTCAATATTAGTGCTCTGACATTCAATCAAGTTACTGCCATTTGACAAGCTAGCACTTGTACCCACCTGAGCTGGGCAACTGTTATAACCATGTGCATGCTTCGTCTCTTGTAAAGGCAGTGGAACGGCACTTCTTGCGGTGGGGAAAGCAAAAAATTGCAATAGCACACAGTAGGGAGCTATTGTTATTGCTTGTAGGAGCAAGTACATGCAGAGTTACCATATCTCGGCTGACATGAGGTAGCTTGTTCACTCACAGTAACTGGGATATGAATCTGAGCCCTGCAGAGACCTGGGTTTCCCTCATGTAATAGTATTATCTTTAATTTATAGTGGTGAGGATATCAGCTGTTGGATGAAGGAGATGAATATTAAAACAAATTTTTAGTCCTCTAGAATCTCTGTCTTTAATGTCAAAAAAACCTGTAGATATTCTGTGTGGAGAGTCCACTATGGTCACTGATAAGCTGTTGCAGTGGTTCAGCATCTGCCCTAAAAATATACTCTACACATTCAGGCTGAACTGAAAACTTTTCACTTTCCAGATCCTGTTTTACTTTTGGCTGTTGGGTGATCACAAAAAGTTACGTACAATCATCGATGGAGCCAGAGTGGCTGTAATTACATTTAACTCTTCTAGACTCCATGGGCAGATATCAACATGTGTGACCAAAGCAATATCTTCTTTCCTTCATTTAGAGAGAGAAATTGAGGTGAGGGAAAGAAAAATTACTTGCCTAGGGTTGTACACAGAATCAGTGATGGTGCAAGTAGAGGGATGGCCTGGTTCAGGGATTGTCTCATCTGGAAGGAACATTTTAAGCAAAGTTCACCCTGTCTTTAGCCTGTCCTTCACTGACTTTAGCTGAATTACTCCTGCTCAGGTCTGGTGGCTGAGAGAATGATGCTTAAGATGCATAAAAATGCATTTTGTTATCTCTGGTGGCTGCTTTGATTTTTCTCAGCTTTCTGTAGCTGGACGTCAGTCAGATGCCATGCCAGATGTTTCCCACAAACTATCACATACATGAAATAGCTGGAGCAAGGTAGGAAGGTACTGATTACTGACTGTCTGCCAGTCTCACTGACTTTCAGCAAACATGGCTCTGCTCTCCTTTCAGTCAATCTCAGAGGACCTGCCCATTCAAGAGACCCACAGCATGTGGTAACAGCCACAACTACTGGGAGAAGACAACTTAAGTGGCCTCTCTAACTTCTCTAACTCCTAAATGTTTGGGACCCCTTGGCAGGGGCTGGTTGGTGTGGAAATGGTTTAGTGGCAGTGCTGGAGACCTGGGCAGAGGAGAAGTAGCACAACAGTGGTCAAGAAATAGCCCAAAGCTTCTTGGTGTGAATGGTCCTGCTCCAAAAAATGTTCTGACAATCTTTTCTAAATCCAGAATGCCAGATGGGTGTTTCAGATAGGACTACACCTGGATCTGGGGCTTTAGAGGAAGTTTTCAGCTTACAGAGCACTGGATGTTTTTTGTCATGTCAGGCCATCAGAAATTTCTGTCGTGTACTGATTTCTCAAATTAAATTCATAAAAAGATGGTGCAAGCAGCCAAGTCTCACACAGATCCGGCCGCGTGCTGCCAAATCTTCACACGCTGCCACTGACCAATGCAACTGGCAGCCAAAAGCTGCCAGCAACCTCCTCTGGAGCTGGTTCATGATGTTCAGATGCCACACGTCCCACTTCCCCTGTGTACCCCTGGCCAAAGGCTCCACAGCCTGGCCCCCAATTTCCTGATCCTACCAAGCTACACCGATAGCAGGGAGAAGGGTCTTTCCCTTTCCTTGAGACAGTATCTCCCTTCCCACCCTTGGATCCCCCAGTTCTTGTGGATTTCATCCAAGAAATATCCTCTTCTTTTGGGAATTTAGAGATAAAAATCAGTGTAACAGCAGCTCAGTCCTTCCAGTGCTTTGCACATTATTATTCACTGCACCTTCCAATGTATCTTAGGAAGTTTGTGATTTAGGAAATCAAACATCACCTGAAACAATATCTTACAGAACCTCTCTAATTGCAACAGTGATCTCTCTTCTGTCCCTCACAGACTCCCCTCTCTCTTCTGGTACTTCAGGGAACTCTTTTGTCTTTTCCAGGCTTTCTATGTGAGTACTCTGCTCACTTGTTATGATCAAATGGCAGATAAATTCATGAGGCATTTGCAGATAACATTTTTTATTATTATTATTATTTTTTACTTATAGCATGATTTTACCAAACCCTGGGAACTAGGGAACTAAGATTCTTTTTATGTGTGCACAGTATTTTTCTCTGAACAATGTTTCTGCATGTAATTAAAAAATCCTGATACTGTACATTTTCTAAATAAAGCCTGTGGTCTTATACTTGGCTTACAATGATCTCCTGGGTATGAACTGTCTTTCCTCTCTGTATTTATGAAGTGCACAACACAATAGTAACAATAAAAGCAATGTCATCTAGTAAAGATGGTAAAGATCTATTATCAGCTATATCTGGATATGCTCCTTTCATCAACGGCATGGGGAAAAAAAACTTCCATGAAAATTTCTTACTGAAAAAAAAAAAAGTAGATTTCCAACAAAGAGAATATTCTTGGGAAATTTCAGTTTTATTCAGTTTGTCATTGTTTTCATTGGAAAAGTGGGCACCTTAAATCTCTTCTATAAAGTTCTGCTCAAACAAAATATAGGGGTTTGTTGCATTGAGGTAAAAAAACCCTTATTTTTTCATTTCAGACCAAAACTACTGACAACAGAGGATGTGTTTTAATTAAAAATCAAAAATTCCTCTTGCTATTCTTTTGTCTTTCAGCAAAAACTGCTGAACAACATTTTCTTGCCAAATCTAGCACGAATAACCTCTCTTCTGGTTTTGACAACTTCCTTGGGATTATGTTGCTCTATTTCAAGTTCTTCCCTGTTTTCTTTCCTCTACCTTAATGCCAGCGTTGGCACCAAAGCTTCCCTTAATGATGACATATGTTCCTCACTCATTCAGAATATGATCTAACTCTTTATATAGAGCATCTGTTTATTTATCTGTGGGACATGTGGCTAGAACATAAACTTGAATGAGCTGTGGGAAAGGCCAATTTTAAATATGAAAATAGACTAACATTGGTGTACTTACAGACACTCACAGCTCCCTTATTTGATTACTAGTCACAGAAAATGCTTAGACGTTCTCATGACAATTCGGATAAACATTATTCTTTCCATTGGAAAAAAGTATTATCATAGCTGGACAAATAAACCGACCCACAACTTGAAAATTAATGTCATTTCAAAATTGCCTTTGAAGGCATAATTCAGTATAGCAGTGCTTAATATTCTCAGCTGTCATCAACTATGCAGTAATTAGTTTCAGTTCTAATGAATATTCATTTCTATGAACAAGGTATAAGCATTGCAAATATCATACGTATTTGACCACAGTTTATGATGATGATATTGTATGATTGCATGTATGTATTCATTATTATTGCATGAATATTTCATAGTTCAGTGTAAAATGTAATTACACCCTAGTATGTTTGCTTAATGTCAGTGTCAACAGTTTGATCGAGATTAGCATAAAACAAAAGGCATTTTCTCAATACAGATCCAAGTTTCTCATCTCTGATATCAGGATCAAGATTTTGGGGATGATAAATCATAATGAGGTGCTCAGAGTACTTGACATTTTCCACAGCTTGAATTGCTTGATAGGAAACTTTTCCTCAACTCAGAAGCAAACATAGGAGAGGGGGGAAAATTATGTTTAGTTTTCTGGAATGTTTAATCCTAGAAGAATCAGAGACAGAGCATTTAGTTACCGAGTCTGATGCAAAGATCTTTAGTCAATTTAAAGACATTTATCCATCATTCCTGCTAGTTTCAGGAAGAGTCCTAAATACAAGAAATGTTTGTATCCTGTTGCCAGTAAGAATAAGATATTGTTTCATTGCATGCTAACACCTAAACTCTCTATTACCTCAGCTGTTTAAAAATTTCCCATTTGCCTGAAATGTTGGAAGTTCTCCGTAATCACAAATATCCCCTAAAAATGAGAGATCAGAGAGAAAATAAAGCACAGCTTTCTATTTTTGTCGATGTTTACTTTGCTCCATTGTTCACATGTCATACACAAAGCCATTTCAGTTTCCTCCGTCAAAACAGTTTCTCTTGCAGTTTCAGTGTCTTCCTCACAAAGCAAGACAGCAGAGAAAACGTGTTTTAAAAATAGGAAAATGTGATTGTGAAACCACAAACTTGTGTTTTGTACAGAGGAGAGGTGGAAATGGTCAGAGAGAACAACTGCACAGAAATCCCTTTAATCTCTGTTTTGAATTGACAAAGTCTTACTAAAGGTGAAACTCTTCACTTTTATAGTCATACCAGCCTTGGTATCAGAACCTGTGTACATTTGTGTGTGGGAGATGGTTTCTCAATATTATTCAGCTACATAATTTCCCTTTTTTCTTGTGATTCCCCATTTTCAGCACCTTTCATTTGCTAGTGCTGCTGCCCCTAACTGGCAGTCATTTCTGAAATACTTCTGCTGAGATCCTAAATCATAAAGATTTCACTGGAGTAATCCATCGGTGCTGCAGTGCCAAGACAGCACTGTGGAACTTGGCTCAAGTCCATTGCTGGCTTGGCCCATTTTGATGTTGCTCAGGGTTTGGGGTTTTTTGTGACGACGATGGGATAGAGAGGATTGCAAGGTGGGAAAGAAACCCTTTCCATGGACAAGTTCATAGGCAACTTGTTTTTCTGAGCGTCTTAATTGTGAAGTGTGTGCTGACATTTTCTTCTAGTTGTTCTTGATGATCTCTGAATGATGTATATGGTTTTGCTTAGGACTTGGCATTTACTTGCTTTCCCCATGTGTAAGGCAGAACCTTATGTGTTCTGCAAGAGGCATATTCCCACCAGTGAAACCTGCTAGTGCTGGTCCCATTCTCCTGAGCATTATGGACACAGACCACGCATGGATTTCATGAGAGCTGGGTGGCAGAGGCATGGGAAGGGTTTCTGAGGTTTAAGGTGCTGATAAACCCCATGGAGTGAGTCATCTGATGGTCAGAAATCTCTTCTGAGGCCATGAGTTTGTGTTCTCTTGGGAGAACAGATGTACTTTTGTTGCTCTTAGGAAATTATTTCTTTTGGAAAAGTTCTGGAAAAGGAGACAGGATTTGTCTTTGCCTCAAGTCCTTCTAAGTCATGTTGGCTTATGAGGTCGAGATGGCTCCCATGTGTTTGGACCGAAACCACCAGCCAAGGTGATGGTATGTACACAGTTTGTCACAACTTAGTGTGCATAGTGCCTGGCACAGGCTTTCTGACACATTGAGTTACAGTAAGAGAATGCACAGACTCAGCGTCTCTGGTATTTCCCTCTAAAATGCCACCAGCTACCAAAGCTTTGAAGGATGCTTGGCAGAGGGGTGATAAGAGCCACAAGCTTTCCAGTCATTGCTGATTTTGGGGTTGTGTAGCACTCTGTGTTTCTGCTCACGTGGACTGTTTTTCTTGGTGCAACAGGTTGACTTGAACACTTTGCTACCTTGCTTCTGTCAGCTGTTCCCATAGCTGCTGCATAGCCAGCACCATTGTAACTTCATCTGCTCAGCCTTTGGCTCATCTTGGTTTTAGTTTTACTATCCTCTTCCCTGTTTCAAATCACAAAGGTCCATCCTCACAAAGAATGGTACTTTGCTCATTGTGCTACTGCTTGCTCTGCAGCTGAATCTTTCCCTGATGCTGGTGCTTTGCATCTAAGGCACAACACAAAGATGTGCAAAGCAATGTGCTCCCTCCTTATTTTTATAGATTGATGTTGAAAGGAGTGCTGCATGTAAGATTTTAATCAAGAAACTGCAGCAAGTTTATGAGCAATATATATCTTTCTTAATTTGGCCAGCAATGAAAATATGGTTGGCAGGGAAAAAAAGAAAACTCCTCTCTCACCAATGTACTTTCCCACATGAAAAAAAAAGGATTTTGAATAAAGTGACAATATGGATGCATTTGAAACTGCAAAATGTGATTCTTAATTGCTCATGATTGTCTCTCCAACAACTGGTAGGTTAACCATGGCAGGCTGACAGCCTGTACTAACTGACAATCAATACTGTTGAAGCGCAGAACCTTTGCCTGCGAGACACAAAAACATTTCATTCTCAAACACTACAGGACATCTGCTTCTAGAGAGAAAAAGTTGCTGCTTCTCGGCAATATGCACTGACTTGTAACTTATTTTTTTCTCCTTGCTCGGAGGAAACAAAAGTCTTCTTTATACCATATCCTTTCCACTAATCTGGCAGCTATCCAGTGTGGGTTTAAACAGATGTTCTGGAAAAAAATATGGCATTTACAAATGAGATGGAATCCAGCAACTCAGTCATGGATTACTACAGATATAAAATGTGAAGGGCTAAATTCTTCCCAGATACACATTCTATATAATATTTGGCACTAGATGTAAGAACGGCACACAAACAAATCATTAATACCCTCATTATAATAATTATTATATATTTAGCACAAAGACCCCAGGCTGGCTCAAACCCTTTGCATTAAATACTGTACAGATGCACGTTCAGGCTGAGGAGTTTATTCAAATGGCTGCATGAACCAAAGATTTAGATACGTAAGTAACTTTACTTGTGCATGTTTACAGGATTAAGCCCCACATGTGATTATATTATTGGCAACAACGGGCATTTCTTACTTTCCATACTGCAGCCGTTGAATAAATCACACAATAACGAATGATTTGATGCTAAAAGGAAAGAATTTGGGTCTTGCTGCGTGTAAGTCTACTAAGCCTTAGGGCTACCACAGGGTTAGAAGCTCTGTAGTAGAAATCTTATGGACACACACTTCATAAATATATATTACACACAAGGCAATGAAACTGATAAAATTGTCTTTTTAAAAGCTGAAATGCATCAGACATTCTCCTGATGTAAAAGGCAACTACCTAAACCCTGAGCTCTGGTACTGCTCCCAGGATGACCTGTAACAGCAGCCGGGAAGGAGAGCTTGTATCATGCGATGGCCCAACTGCAAGTTGGGAGTGAGGGATGTCGGCAACTTGGGAAAGGCACAAACAAAGAAAATGCTTTCAGCTTTTGATGATATCGTAGAGACAATATGGTCTGATGAACAGAATAACATCTAAGAGCAAGTGTACCTGCATGGTCTGTGGAGACTCCAGTCTTCCCATGTTTCTGTGTGAATCTTTGTCTCCTGTATTCAACCTGAGCTCCTGGTGGCTGGGAGCATGTCTGCCAGATCCTGATTTTCTCTGAAGCTTTTGCTTTTAACTTTTCACATTTTTTCCCCTTCCTCACCTTATTTCATCTGAATTTGAAATGAATTTGTTTCAGACACCCCTGGTGTTCTTTCAACTACATGTGTGCTCCCGAAAAAAAACCTCTTCTTTGAACAGCTCTAAGAATGTATTGCAATGATGCCTAATACTTATGGAAATAAATTTTTAAAGTCACATTTTTGAGCATTCACAATGGACATTTGATTACTTGATAAATTATTCTGTTTCCTATAGTTGTTACTGTTGAACAAAATGAAATGAAAAGTGTTGGGGAGATGCCGGGGTTAGGAGTGGGAGGGATTTGTTTGTCTCCTTTTTCCTGACTGCTTTTCAGTCTCTAGCTTCTCATCATTTCATCAACTTTGGAAAAGTTACAGGGAAATGAGACTACAGCAAACTCTAGCTTTTCTACCCTGTACTTTTTGAAACAAGAGCTTACTTCATGGGTTGCAATAAAGGAATAATGAGAAAATGTAAATGGGGAAGACAAAGAACTGGGCAGGTTTCTTTTTCCCCCTGGAGCCAAGGTGAAACACCAAACATCAGAAATTTATGAAATTCAAAGATATCAGAAAATTGTCATCTAAGAAATAGCCCAAATACAACTGGAAAAGCTGCTACGTTTGAGATGCTGTAAAAGGAAAACAACCTGCACTTTTCTTTCCAGGAATGTGACAACTCCGTTCTCTCCTTTCCCCACTGCTGCCCATTGTCTCTACATGTGGTTTTTGCTGCGGAGGGCTGGGCTCACTCTGAAAGCAGCACTGCTTGCCCCTGGTGCCCTGTGCCAGGGCAGATGGTCTGGCACCAGGGAAGCAGAGGTGCTGGCACTGCCCATGCCAGCCCGCGTCACTGCACGCACCCTTCCCAGTACATGCAACCACACACCCACCCAGCATCCGTGTGTACTTTGTGCCTCTGCAGAAATGCTGGTGAACAGCCACACAAAGACAGTTTCATTACAAAGTCTTAGGCGATTTTAACAATTTTACCTACAGAAGAAGGAGGATCTGAATTGAACACGTGGGCTGACTGCTGAAGGCTGCCTGGTTCTGGTTACAAGCCCAAGAAACCAAGTGAAATAAAGCACAAAGCTTAGTGTATCCTCTCTAAGCCAGTGAGCAAGTCAGGCTTAGTGAGTTATTTGATGATATTTGACTCTCCCTCTATATGAATAACATCTGCAAATATGCTGAGTCTCTTTGGAATTTTTTTTGGTTTAAAAGAATTTGTTACTTAGAGCATTTCAACCAGTCACTCCCTGGCTTGCTGTTTTGGCTGGTCACAGTGACATGTTTGAGCCTTCAACATCCCCTGCCTCAAGAAACAGTATTCTCCTAATAATCAATGTTTGTTATAGAAGTCTCCACAGACAAGGGGAGAGAGCCTTGATACTATAAGCCTGCTGCTGGGGGTTAGAGATGAGAAGGATGCTAAAGCAGGGAAAGAAGACGAAATGAAGAAAAAGATCCAATTTCCAAAACTCTGCTGGCTACATTTGGATTTATCAGCAGCAGCCAGCTCAGTGTTAGGGTAGTTCACACATGCGTCCTGCCCTGTGTCAGTGCAGCCACCCCTCTGCTGTGGCCAGGCCAGTGACACTGTCAGCTTTATGCCTCTCAGCCATCCCAAAGGTTCTTCTGTAACACCGATGCTGGGCCTTTCCAGGAACAAGCTCAGGCAGAACTGGTTGCCTTTTTCAAATCAGTCAGGTCATGGAAAGGAAATAGGAGGACGATGCTAGAAAAACCAGTGGCCACCACACCTACCTCCATCATCTCCACTATACCTCTAGAGGGCTTCCGCTACTGCTGCCAGTAGCAGAGCGACAGGAAGCTTTCTTCCATGTCTTGAGATACTAAAAGACCATCCCAGGGCAGACCAAAATGTCTAGCCTAGTGTTTTCTTTCCAGCAAACAGCAGTGTTATGAAGGGATGAATGTACAAACATGGTGAGCAACCAGTGATGTATCCCCAGAATATCCCTCACACTGTGTCAACACTGTGTAGCTTTCTAAGCCAAACCCAGTGCATTGTATTTAACACCTCTCAGTGAATTTATTGACCATGAAATTTTCTCGTAGTCCTCCAAGCCCAATGCAGTCTTGACAACCTGAAGGTGCTGTACCAAGGAGATCCACATCTTAACTATTATCACCTCTTTTAATTCATCCTGAACCTTCTGTCTTGCCAAGTTTATCTGCTGTTGCTGGTTCTTATCCCAGAAGAAAGAGGGAAGGACTGATGTCCCCACACTGATCTGATCCTGCAGGGTCCTGCCATCCCTCCCTGCGTTGCCTCACACTGAGACTGCAAGAGCCATCCCTCTGCAACCATCCTGAGGCTATGCAAGCATGCAGGTTGACATCCCACCACCCTGGATAGGAAGTTTGGGATTGGGAATGGTTCTGGACACAAGCTCAAAGACAGTCTCCTGTCTGGTAAGATCTTAAGCCTCACCAAGTCAGTGTGGCTTAGCTCATCAGCGCCCACAAAGAGTGCAGGCACACGAGTGTGAGGTACCACATGAGTGGCAGCAGATCAGCCTGTACCCCAGCCGCTGTATATGTTTAGACAGTCAGCGATGTTATGCAATCCTAAGTTTTCCACAATTTGCCCAGTCTTACTTCCTCTTTCCTTCCTAACTTCAAGGTAAGCAACCTTAAAAGCAGCTCCAGAAGTGGGCAGAGACTAAAGAAGAAAGTCCCAGAAAAGACATCTGAGCAGGGAGAGGTGGGAGGAAGGCACATGCCCGGACGCACCATCACCAGCCTGCCTGAAAAGAGAACTAATATCATTTGTGTGGGATTTTCCTCCCCCTCCCGCAGATCAAAAGGACAGCAGCAATGCAATCTGCTGTTTGTGTAGGAAATGTGTCAGAAGAGGGAAGGAGGGGATACACATGGGAACATCTGCTCTAAGAAGCCACTTGAAAATTAACCATTTAGGTCCTGAAACAGGGAGCACCTGCCTAGCATTAAGCCTCAGTGACACTGGGGTTGTGCGTGTTCATGCCACCTTCTGCAAAGTTCTAGAAGAGGTTGAGGGTCATGAGCAATTCTTCCTCTGAATTCCTCAGGCTGGGATCACATAGGCAGAGTGGAACTGTTCCTGAGGCTGCTGGGCAGGTAAGCACCAAGGTTCACTCCAACAGCTGCACTGAAGATGTGGGAAGAGTCATGCATAGCTAGTCACTCATGGATTAAAACTAGAGATACATCGATTCAGGTTGGACATTAGGAAGAATTTCTTCACCATGAGGGTGGTGAGACACTGGAACAGGTTGCCCAGAGAGGTGGTGGAAGCCCC
>WUAM01000071.1:20803384-20842336 GCA_024336885.1 Actenoides hombroni
GTTGGTTTTTTTTTTTTTTTGTGTTTTTTTTTTTTTTTTTTTTTTTGCTGGGGGGGGGGGGGGGGGGGGGGAGAAGGGGAAGTTTTCTTGTAAACTGAGGCTGCCTGTTACTATAACCAGTTATACTCCAGATAACTTAATTATTTGCCTAATAGAGCATCCTTTGGTCTGTGCATGTCAGAAAATATCAGATTATTCCCTTCCAGTCAAATTACCCAATCAAGGTACATGTACACAGCACTGAAAAATAATAATAACCGAGGGTTTTGAATGTTGTTCTGCTGTGTTACCATTGCTTCATCAGCCTTCCTGACACTCCTGGAATTGTCTGATGAACGTTAAGCATTTATTTTAAAATAATCATTTTGAAGCACTGAGTTAGATTATTTTTAAAAGTTGTGCTTAAAATACTGTATTTCATCTTACAGAGAAAAAATTTTGCAATGCTTTCCCCATCTGGTCCAAAAACTGAGCACTACCTACACATGGGATTGATTGATTTTATTTTTTTTTTATTATTTTTTCCTTTTAAATAAGTACTTCCTCTTTTAAAGAAAATCATGATATACTTGTTACAGCCTCCTCTTATTATTCATCTCTTAAACTATGAATGTACATGTAATGTGAAATTTTGCTTCTATTTATAGTTTGAGTTTTGTTGTTTTCAGTCTAATTTCTTGACTGTAAAATATTTTTGCTGAACCTGTTACATATGAAAGTTGTGGGAGAGTACTGTATCTTGAACATAAGTGGTTTGGTACTGTGGTCTTATTCTACTTAATCAGTTTTTTTTCTTTGTTTTTTTTCTTTTTTCTTTTTGCTGTGATTGGAAATAGCACTGAACAAAAATCTACTAAAATTAAGTTATTTTTCTTTCTACTAAAATTAAGTTATTTTTTTTCTCCTGAAGATACTTGATATAGTATTTATTAGAATTTTTTTTTTGAAGTGGAATTATTACTGTTAATCTATTACAAACTAGTTAATTTACACTTCACTTCAAATTTTATAACTATGGGTTTTGCATGTTGAACAACATGTGAAGAGTTTAATGTAGAGTCAGCATTATTGAAGCTGGTAACCTTAATTTTGCATTCTTGTGACACTTTTTTTGCATTTCAGTCTTCAATTACTGTTTTGTGTTGGTTTTTTTATAAAGATCATAAAATAGGATGTGCCATAAGATCATCATTAGCATATGGAGCAGGGAAAAGTTGAAACAAGTTTGTGTCTGATCTTAGTATAGAAATAATTCATTAAACTGATGCTATGAGCATGCTCTGTACTGCAGTGAATATGGGGCAAAAGTTTTTGGTTTTTGTTGTTTGTTTTTTTTAAAAAGAAAAAAAAAAAGACTTTCTAATTCTTGACTACATCATGAACACGCTGTTCTCATAGTCTGGTATTTGTGTTCCCACTCATAGCTTGAATTTCTAAAGTAAAAAAAAATGTTTGCACTTAATTTTGTTCTTAAGGTGACTTTTTTTGGCTATCTCTGTTTGTCTCACTTATTTTAAGTTGCAATAGCTCGGAGTATGTTTTCAAAATGGTTCATGGCTCTACAGAAAAGTACTAAAACCATGGCACACTTAAGCTTGTCTCTTCATAAACTATTTCACTGTGGGGTGGTTGCTGTCTCTGTAAGGAACAGCCCCGCTCCGCATTTTAAACACTGGATTTGTCTTCTACTACAAACAAATACTGTGAAGTTAATGTAAAAAAAAAAAAAAAAATCATTGATATTTTTAATTGTTTTTAATCTTGGTGCAGTTCAGATTAAATATGTATATTTAAAGACACTAATTTTTGTGGGAGAGTTTTATAGTATACAGTATGTAGAAAAGCTATTGGAATGGAATATATTTTATAAAAACGTTCTATCACTGTTTTATAGTGAACTATTTTTTCTTCAGTGTTAGTGTAATACTGTTAGTCTAGATACGACAATCGCAGGAAGAGTGATCCAAGCTACTGTTAGCGCTTAGTTTTGCGTGGAGTTCTGTTTGCAACTGTATTGGTATGTGCTGTACAATGTGACAATCGTGACTAGGCTTGTTGTCTTTATAAATTTACACAAAATAAAACGTGCTAGAGTTGTAAGCTCGAGCCTCCTTCTCTCCCCTTTAGTGAAAGGGGTGTGGGCGTTTGGTGTTTTTCATTATTGTTTATTAATAATTATTTATTTTTATAATTGTTACTAAAATTGTACAGGTGGTTATGCTGCTTTTTAAGCAAGGATGAACTCTAATACTTCTTTCTCTTCCAGGGCCATGTGGAATTTTAGGCATGTGAGGAACTGCTGTGTCTCAGTCAGAGCCTGACCGAGCATTTCCTTAGTCACTGGGGCAGGACAAAACCAGCACCACTTCTGCATTTTAACTGGAGTGTCAGGGAGGTTGGAATGGGCTCAGCGTTTTCTCCAGTGCCCTGAGTGAACTTTGGACCAGCCATGCCCTGAGCGATGCTGCTTTACAGCTGCAGGCAGGTGCTGGAGACTGGGTGACCAGCCCACGGATGCAGAAGTGATGTGGTGTGCGTGGGTAGCCTGACAAAGGCACCAGTGCTCACCAGCATTCCAGCGCCATTGGGCTGACTGAAGCCACATCTGCAAACTTGCCTGAGGGAATTCTTTTACATGTGGAATCTCTCCCAGGCTTGGGAGCTGAGGTCTGATCCAACTCCTACTAACATCCACCTTAAAACTTGAGCTGACTTTAGCAGGAGCTGGGATTAGGAGGAAGATGACACGAGCTGGCTGTGCCAGCTGCTGCTCAGGGGAGGAAAATAAGCTTCTGGGTAGGTTTGCACCTGTACAACGCGCACTGCGTCTCGTGGTTCTGCATTATTTGGAGGAGAAGCATCCTGGCAGAATCAGGCTGCCTTGAAATGATGCTGGTTGAGGGATGGGCAAATTACAGTTAATACTGGAGTGGAGGCACAGCTATCTCTCCCCTCCTGCTATCATGTAGCTGCTTCTTTGCAATCATCTCAAAATAGGTAGGTATTTCTTGCATTCAAGCATGCGTCCTGCCTCGTGGAGATGGTGCCTCTGTCCCCATCTGCAGGGGTGGCAGAAAGCTGTTGAAGATGTGCAGCGGTCCTGCATCCTCTGGCTCCCATGTGGTGAAGTGTTAGAAAATATAAATACATATTTGTTATACTTTATTTTTAAAAAAACTCAACCCTTGGGGGGGTGTTGGTGTCCCTGCAGCTGCTTATTTGTAACACTCTCTCCTTTCACTCTTTTCTTCTGTTGTGGATGGATGGAAGAAGATTTAAAAGTGTTTTATCCCTTCTACCCCCAAAAAATTAACTGAATTTAGTGTCCAAATCTGGGTGCTGTGCTAGGGAAGGGGGAGGTAAAAGGCTTTTCTTTGAGGGAGAAGCATGCTCAGAAAGAAGCGAGCTTGAAGCTAAACCTGGGAGGTGGATGGCTTGCAAACAGTCTATAAATAACTGTGAGTAGATTGAGGAGAGCAGCCCACATCTACTCTGGCATGGGCATGCTGTGCCCATTTTCTTTGTTGATAGCAATTGCTAATGTGAATTCTGGCACTCCAAATCCTGATGCCTGTTGTTCTGATAACATAATTAAATCTTAGGAATGTGAAATATAAAAAGCTTTGAGAAGAAACCAGGCCACTAAGCAGATACTGGAAAAGGGTTGTGTGTGGTGTGTGCGTACCGAATAAGCGATGGGATCCCTCTAGGCAGGGTTCCCTGCCTGCCAGTTTACAGGTAAGCTGGGAGTGATCCTGCCCTTCCCTATGGGAAAGGGGGTGACCCCTGGGGTCATCTGCTGTCCTAATCCCAGTCTGCAAGGGCTGTCATCTTCCAGGACTGCAGCATGTAACAGGCTCCTTAGGTTGGCAAGGGTCAGTCCTACCTATGCCAGCAGCTTGGGTTCCTGTTGCCCTTGCAAAGCCCAGTTCTCCTTGGGGTGAGTGTTGTGAAACGTATTTATTTTTAGCTTTAGTTTTGAAGTACTAAGTGTCTTCTGGAGGTGGTCTGGTCTTGGTGCACACAGGGATGGCTGTGGATGTGCAGGTGTATCTGGCCATGTGTCGCCCAGTGCCATGATGCAGCTGAAGATCACCGAGGAATGGCTTTTTCCTAGTTCGGGAGGTGGGGTATGGGTTTGGACCAAGTGCCTCCCAGCCACTGAGGAGATTTCGTGCTGACCATGAGATCCCTGGTGCCATTGGATCCTATGGTGTGGGAAGCACTATGCAGATGGACCATATTTATTGCTTAAATCAGATTTTTGCAGGTGAAATAAGCCTCCAAGCATGTTAATGAGAGATGTCCCCCATGAGAAGTAGTTGTGGTAGAGGGATAGAGAAGGACCTTTGTATTACCCAGCTCTGGTAGTACCATTACCATCCAGTTTCTACTGGTGCTCAGGGTTGGAGAGTGGCACCCTGAGCTTCTCTTACCTGGGAGTACCTTTCTGTGCTGTTTTGCTGAGGAAGGTGCACAGCAGAACATAAACCAGCAGCTGTTACCTGAGGAAATCAATGGCAGGTGTGACCCAGCAAAAACAGCCGATGTAGGACAAAGCTGGGCTCAAGTGAGATGGAGTTGAGCCTATGGCGGAGTTGGTACGTGATAACTCTGTGTCCTGAGAGGAGGGAGAATCACGAACGGGGCTGCAAGTGACCTGCCTCGAGAACATTTTGTCTCAAATGACTTGCTGTTTTGTGCCGGAAAGGACCTGGCTGGAAGTGCCGCAGATTGAGCAACTTTGAGCAGCACGGTGTCTTTCCCAACAACCAGACAGGGATCCTAGTTTCTTACTTTTCATATGTGGGGATGAGCTGCTGCAAAAGGATTCAGAGTACGTTTAGAGCATTCACCCTCTATGTATGTGCCATAGCTCTTTGCTCTCTTCCTGACTACCTCGTTTCATCTCAATTAAAAAAAAGAAAAAGGAAAAAATAATAATGAAAAAAAAAAATCACTAATGCTGTCTAACAGGAGGAGGAGCAAACACATTGGTTGTTGTTACCTGTTTGCTGTTTGTTATTCCCTCTCGTACACCTGCACACTTCTGTACACAGCTGGCTCCTCTGCCCTTTCAAAATGATCCGTTGCAGAAAAGTACTTGCCACTGTGGCTTTAAAAACAAACAAACAAAACCAACCCCCCTAAACACTGATTATTATATTCTTGGGCCTTGTACATGCATCAACATTGTATGTGCCCTACCCTAGCGAGGAGTTTGGCACAGGTAGGGATGAAGGCTCGTGCTGCTGCTGGGCAGAGCAGCCTGGGCTGGGCAGCACTGCCAGCATTTTGCAGTGGCAGAGGGTGCCCTCTGGCATCCCAAGAGGTTTTGAAGGCTTTTCCCAAGGGCTGTTGAAGCAATACATGTTGTAGACCTCAGGACAAAATTGCCAGGAAAGGGATATTATCAGTCTTAATAACATAGGAATTTGGGGAAACAAAGGTTGAAATGACAACCTTATCCACAGGTTACTTCTCCCTGGGGACAACTCAGCCCACACACTAGGTACTCTCTGTTCCCCAACCTTCCTTATCTATCTCCTTTTTTTTTTTTTTTTTCTCCTGTGCTATCCAGGTGGTGTTACAAACCATCTGCTGCAGTGATTCAGCAGAATCCATTTAGCGCTTTCCCAGAGAGGCCAGCATCTGCCAGGCAAGGGGGAGACTGTGGGGAAGCCCAGCACATCTGCCGCTGTGTCTGCAAGCGAGGTCTAGGGTCAGCCCCTAACCTCCTCTTAGCTACCCCATGGGGCACGGGTTGTGTGGGGGAGCCCAGCCATCTTTGCCTTCATCATCGTGGCTCGTCTGGCTTGATCCGGATGGTTAATTATCAAATGGCTGTTTTGGCTTTGGCTGTGGAAGGGAAGAACCTCCCTTGCACTTTGTGATGTTCTGCAGTGTCTGGCTGGCGCTTGGCAGGCGCTGACCTTCCTGGCTGGCACAAGATGGGAACAAGACAGTGCCATCTTCATTCCCAAGGTCGCACTGAGACATCTTGGACTCAAAAGCACAAGTGTAAATACACAGTGTCTCCAAAGTGGGAGAATAAGGCAGCTCCAGTCCAAGCAGGATTTTGCAGAACAGATGTGGGTCTGGGCTGGGGGCAAGAGGGGGGCAGAAAGGGTGATGCCAGTTCTGCCTGGGGTATCACAAGTTCTACTCCTTCACCTTGGGTAGGTACTTCAGTGTAAGGTTCACTTGAATTTTGCTTCAGGATGGGGGGAGCATGATCGTTCTGATGATAGGAGGAATTTCATTAGCAGTGCTGACTTCCCAATCTATTGGTAAGACTCGAGCTAATGCTTGGCAGCGACTGCCAGCAAACACTGAGTCAGTGCAAAAAGTAACTACCTGGCAAGGTGCTTTGAAAGCCTGTGCACATTTGAGCCTCTGGCAGGAAATGTAATAGATCTTGTGTTCAAAAATCCATCACATCTGTGCAATAGATTATGGCAATGAGTGCTGAACAAGGACCAGGAATGGGTTGCAACATTACTCAGGTACTAGAAGCTATCTTTATTTTATGGAGGGCCAGTGACATTTGGAGAAGCAGAAGCTTCTATCTCCCTTACTTTGTAAATTAAATAAAAATACCCTAGTTTTGAAAGACCACAAGTAATCACAGCGATTAGGTTTTCAACCCTTCTGATGTCAGCTGTCAGAAGGGGCTGGTTTCCTTTTAATCATTTCCTTGGAGATGCTCTTTAACATCTAACAGTTTTGTTTCTGCAAGTATTTTGTAAGCAAACCCTTTCACCCTGCTGCTGTCAAAGAACATACACAAAATCCTTGGAAGAGGGCAGGAAGAGACCTTGTCTGGGCATCTGATCTGTCCTGTTTCTTGTCAGGGCAAACTCAGTGTTAGCTTTACCTGACAAATATGTTTCTAACCTACTTGTGGGAACCTCCTCAGGCAATCTGTCATTGTGCCCACCTGTCCTTTAGCCTGGAAAGCTTTTTTTCTCCCCCTAATGTCTAGCTCAGGTCATATGCTCTGATGTTTTTACCTTTCCAGGTGTATAAGGAGGGAAGTTCTACCGGCACTGTGATGTCTGAACTGCAACAATGGGTGTATGTGGTGAACTGACCCAAATTATAAACTAGACCTGGATGCAGGGTCTTGGGCAAAGCAGTCAAACTGCAGAACAAGATTGTTCTAAAGCACCCTGGATGTTTTATTGCATGGCCAGTAAAGATAGAGAAGGCCCCAGGGTGTAAGCTGTTGTCTGTAGGTGGGCAGCATGAGAAATGCACCACTGGGTAACACATGCAGAAGTGACTTCTGTAAAATGTGCAAGGTTAAGATCTCAGTGCTATGTTTGTTCTTCAGGAAACCTTTTGGGAACTACATCTGCTTGGCCAAAAGTAGTCCATGTTCTCCTGTGCCTTGTCATAGGCTTTTGCTTAAGGTAGAATTTTAGTCTCCTTTTAATAAACATTATTGAAATTTTTAGGGAAAAAAAACCCAAACACAAACAAACCCAAAATGTGGTTGCCTTCCCTTTCTTGTAGCCTTCAAAATGAACCTCCAGTTCTGACTTCAGAAATAACCCAGGTAGCCTCTTACTAATGAAACTGCTGCAGGGGAAAGGGTCCAGTGCTGCCGGAGGACTGTGAGGAAACACTTGGTCTGAGAGACCTGGTGCTGCAGGTACCTGTATCTCTGCTCTGTGCTGATGGAAGGGTGCAGCAGTATTAACACCTGCTCACTGTTGTCCCCTGGTCTGGGAAGCACTTTGTTTCCTGGTGCTTCTTATACACCTGTGAGACAAACTTTCAGCTCCATGCCTCTGAGGGAGCGTGGAAAAATTGTTTAAGCTCAAGTTTACCCAGGGGGTTGAGTTTTGCTCTAGTTGGGAAGCAGGTTTGAGGGAGCTCTGCTGAGATGCTTGGCTGCCACCTAGTCCTAGTTTCAGTGCCATGAAACTGAAGCACTGAAAGCTGTTCACCTCCACATATCCAGACATGGCACAGTCTCAAGCATCGATGTTGTCTCGTCAGGACCTTCTCAAAGATGAGTAAGGAAAGAAGCTGGAGTCAGTGGTGTGCCATTTGATACAATAACCCAGGGGTGGCTGTGCTTGCCCAGGAGGGATGCAGGCAGAGCTTCAGGCATTTCACAGCCTTTTGGGACCTTGAACATGCTGTTCCCAATCTTGGCTAATGCCTCATTGGCTAGAGCACAGCCAGCAGTGTCTGCAGGTGATTCTCCATCCCCTTCCAAGGGTAAGACATCCAAAGAGGCAGTGAAGATGTGAGCCTGGCTCTGCACTCAGTTGATGAGGACAGTGTGAGGTGGGAGGAATCTGGGGTTGCAGACGTGAACGCAAAAGGAGCGATTGGTTTTTGAAACAAAGTACAAGGATCTGGGCATGGCCTCACCTTAAAATGATGGTGATAGTGCTGCTGCTTCTTGGTGGTGGTGCTGACTGGGCAGAGGTGCTGTGGCTCCCTGTAGCACCGAGTTCCATTGGGGTAGAGAAACTACTATGCATCCTGAGTGCTGTGTTTAACTCCTTGGCATCAGCAAAATCAGAAACTCTTGTTACCTCTAAAATTAGGCTAAAAAGTCACCTGAGACTTTCAGCAACAAAAGCCACCTGTTTTATTTGGCTCAGGTTTTTTTCAGCCTTGGTGCTTGTAAAACTAGAATTTAAAAGATCAGACAATACTTTGTTCTACAGTATTTGCAAACATCAAAAGATGCCCAAACTTACTGAACACTATTCTGAAGTGCAGTATGAGCACAGTGAGGTTCTTGCAGTGTTTCACTGTGCCTACAGTAGCATACTGGCTAGTTCTCACAATACTATATTATAAACTTTCAAATCAGTAGTTCTGCCTTTTTGTTTCATTTATTTCAAACCCAACAAAAAATGTCAACAGCTTTCAGAATAAGGAAATGTAAGAGATTTATCTTGGAATTTTTTTTCAAAATGTGCCTTTTTATGTGTGCTTTTCTCTGTTTACTGGGTCTTCAGGGTATGCGATGTGGCTGTGTGCAGTTGATGGAGCACAGGGGAGTGCAGGGAGGTATCGCGAATGTAACTACAAAACCCGAATTGGTCCCCCAGGATGATCTCATGCACTATCATGATATCTGGATCTCTCAATTCTCCTCTCAAGTTGACATATCTCAAAGCCTTGTTGCTAAAATGTCAGTGCTGGGAGTTTCCCTGGGAGAGCCTCTCTCTACATCATGACCTGGCACAAAGTCCCTTAGCTTTTACAACCGTGTGGTGCTAAAGGGTTCTGTGGAAGAAAAATAGATGTAGTGAGAGCTCTTACTGCATCGCTGGCTTTTGGCACTGGATGATTTTGTGGGGTTTAAAATATGAGTTTAAAATAGGATTCTTGTAAAAGTTTGTTTGTTGTTGGGTTTGTTTGTTTGTTGGGTTTTTTTTTAAATAATCCGCTAAGAGAAGTATTAGATTCACAGCCTTTCAGGTGAAAGTCTTCAGGTTTGCCATCCCCATTGATTTTCACTTGTGGAGGTCCTGAATTGCAGAAAATATCATGCTCCTTCTATAGAAAGCATCTGGTTCATTTGCCATACCCTGCAAAGCTCTGCCCCAGTGGAGCAAACTCCAGGGCAGCAGTGCAGATTTTTGCTCACACAGAGGCTGTTGAACGGGCCCTGATGTTGCACAACTTCCAAGCGGGTGCAACGGCGTTGGCTACCTGTGAGCCTCTCCCTCTTCCTTGTGTACTTTGAAACCCCGAGGGAGGGAAAGCAGAGAATGAGTAAGACATCAGGAACAGATGTTGCCCAGTAGCAGTGAAACAAATATTTTCTATTTATGCTGCTTCCATTCAAGGGTAATGTAACATCGGTGCGTCTGTGTTGACTTGCTCTTTTCTCAGCATAATCCTGCTGCAGAACCATTGGAGCTGGTTACTAACAAAAATTTGCTTGGAGTGGGGTGAGAGCTGAGCCCCTGAATATGTGCAGTTTGATTCCTAATTCTGCAAAGTGTGTTGGTTACTCCCTTGCTTATGTGTCATTTCTTCCTCTGCCTGACCTGTTTGCTATCCCCACCACTGCAAGTGGTGGTTTGCTTTGCGTACAGAGGAAAGACACTACCCAGAAAGGCCCAGAATTATTTTTTTTTTCAGCTCTTTATTTCTTTTAAAGCAGTTTCATGGTAAGAAGCAGATACCCTTTCCCCCCACCCCTTCTTTTCTTTTTTATTCCTTTACAGAGAGACCTGCCAATGCCCCTCTCCAGGCATTTTTTTATAGATGTAATGGGTTTGGGGTGCACAGCTGCCCCTCCATCCATCCCCTTGTCCTTGGCTCGGTAGGCTGAGAAGCGCCTTTTTCCCCAGCCCTGGAGGATATTATCCCCACGGCAGCATCTGGCTCTTGGCAGGCTCTGCGGGCAGCCGCACTGGCAGGGTTTGGAGTTCCCTTTTAGCTTTGTCGTGTGGTAATCTGTCAGTTGGCTCTTCAGGCTCCCTTGTTCTCCTGCCTGCTTTTTCTTCTCGACAAACCTCTTAATTCGGAGTTGGTCAATGAGAGCTTTGAGAATGCTCCTTGGAATTGCTCTCCGTGAGGCATTTCTTTCACTTTGCTTCAGAGAGGGACTTTCAGCAAATCTTTATTTTATATTAATAGTAGCAAGAGGGAAAAAAAAAAAAAAAAAGCTGATCAGGTTCCCAGTAGCTCGGTGGAGTCTGTTAGTGTCAGCAGACAGGATAATTTACTCAGCCGATTGTTCTGGCTCTGATTATTTACAGTAACCCTAAAAGCATTGCCTCCCTCCCCAGGAAGGAAGCACTGGTGGTTTTAGACAGCAAGAAAAGACTTTAAACAAACGAAGAGCAAAATATGAAACACCAGCTCTGCCGCTACTCTTGAAAATGATTGCGTTTTGGGGACAGATCCTCAGCTGAAGTAAATCCCGCCTGTCCCTGGGATTGTGTCACTGTGCATCGTTTCAAAACCGTCCCCCAAGGATATTACTATTCTTTTCTCCATGTATGAATAAGCCACTTATAGTGCATAGCTGCTATATTACAATTTCCTAAGAGGTGCTGGCATCTGGAGAGATTACATTCCACTGGCCCCTGGGATGGAAAGAATGAGTTCAAGAACAAAGAATGAAATCCTCACTTCTGTACTCAGAAATCCGATATTCACCAAAGGGTAGGGGTGAGCTGGCAGCCGGACCTTGACATTGCCGGTGCTTGGTGCAACCTTCTTCTTTTCTGCCAAAAACTGGGTTGCACTGAACCATCCATAAAATTAAGCTTAATACTGCTCAGGCTGAACTCGGTGGGTGGGAGAAAAAGATCCCCCTGGCGAACTTTGCGACACCGAAATGTGTAGGATTAACAGCTCTGTGATCCGGCGTTTGTTTGCAGGACTGGCACGGTTCACGCCGTGGTCTTGGCAGCCATCACACAGCCCCGCACCTTGCTCTGCAGAGACACCTTTCTGGGTGGGAGGAGGATGTTGAAGGCCTGGCTGCCTGCCAGCTAACGTTGAACCGCCACGCAAAGTGCAGTGTAGCTGCAAAAAATTGAGATCGCCCACTCCTAGCAGTCTGTGCCATCGGCTGTCTGGCAGGATTGATGGTTGTCACTACTGAACGCTGCTGAGCTGGAGCCAAAATCATATGAGTGGATGTCCTCGTGAGCCTGCTTGGGGAAAAAAAGCACCAACCTTAAAAAAAAACTAAGAACTTTTCAGTTTAGAAACTAAACTAAAAAGTTTTTTTCCACTTTATAATTGCTTAGCTGGGAAGAAAGGCTGGGAAACATTCCTACTGCATGTGAAACTGGAAGGTTGCAGGTTTTCAGCTGTCTCTCCTCAGACCATTTTTGGGGTGGAGGAGACTCTGACAGGAAGGACGGAGCGTCTTTTCTTGTCTGTGTAATCTGTCCCTGGAGTGATGTTTAACTGTGTTTAACCATGATCTTAAGATATATGGTGTAGTTCTGCTTGTGGCAACAGGGTACAGGATGATGTCCTTTATGTTTTTACCTCTTACCATATGGACAAACAGACCTAAGCATGCTCTAGACCATGAAGGCAGTGATGGGTAATGCAATAATGACACTGAAGCAACTGGTTATAAGGGCCTTGGTAAATCATTGAATCATAGAACATTTTGGGTTGGAAGGGACCTTTAAAGATCATCCGGTCCAACCCTTCTGCAATGAGCAGGGGCATCTTCTGCTAGATCAGAGCCCCATCCAACCTGACCTTGAATGTTTCCAGGACAAATAATGGAGACTAGGTTTCCTGAATCTAAACAAGGGGTGTAACCAGAGATTTTTCACAAAGTCATGGTAGGAACGTAGTATTAAGAGCCTTCTTTGGCTGTAATGGCTGAATTGAGCTAGATCAACACCAGCAAAGCAGAGATCAGGCCCTGTGCTCCTGTAGCCCTTAGCATGGGGTCTTCTCACTACTTGGTCTCCAAATTGTTCACAAAACAGGCCAGAAGTATCTGGATCAACATGTCCTGAAGGGTAAGAAAAACCTGGAGAATGGTATGCATTAATCTCTGCTCCTTCACCTCTTGAAAGAGGGACAAAAGGAAGGAAAGCAAGCCAGAAAGGAGGGAGATGTGCTTCCTTTTCTTGTCTATGTTGAAAAAAAAAAAAAGCATATTCTTCTGCCTGCTTCCTCTTTCCTTCCCTCATGTCCTTAGTGTGGTAAGACACAGGGAATAAAAAGAGTTTTCCTTGACCATGTGTGCCCAGTCCCTCTCCTGGGATGGGGGTGCTGTGATGCTGCTGCTCCCTGGTCTGAGGAAGGCTGGGTCTGGTCCTGCCTCTCCCATCATTCCCATTGGTACTATTAATTTATTTTTGGAGGGCAGATCTGAACTATCCAAACTAAATCCATGGGCCCTCCTAGAAAAATGATGCAATATTTTCTTGAGTTGTGTCAACAGATGTGATGCCAAAGGATGTCTTTGAGCCTGCCTGAGCTGAGGAAAATCCTCTTGTCTGGCGATGTGGCTTCTCCAAGGTTCATCCTTATGTTTTCTTCTAGTATGACTTGAGGGGACTAATCCTGTCAGTGAAGACAGGTATTGCTGTGGGGACATCCTAGTGCCTGTGGTGAGGAGCAGTGAGGGGACAGGGGCAGATTTCTTTCTGTGGCATTAATAGCACCTACGTTGCTCACTCCTAGGGTGTACCAAGTTGCAGAGCTAAAATGTGTGGTATTTACTGGCTTGGCAGATAGCAAGACTGGAGCTACACATGCTGCAGAAATTCGTGTGTTTGTGATCATGCTAAGATGCTGAGCACCAGCTGCATAGTCCCGCCTGGTACAAAATGAGTAAAGAAATCAGCCAGAAGGATGCAATGGCAGCAGCAAGGCAAGGACCATGTCCCCTGCCCTGCAACTCAGCACTTTTTCAGGGTTGTATCCTCTGAGAGACAAATTGCTGCCTGCTGTCCCCAGTAGGGAGGTGAAGCTCTCCTCTTCCTCAGGAGATCTTTCCGGCTTGACTAGCAAACTCTGCTCTTCAGGTGGGCAATCAATATTTATAGGAGCAAGCATAAGAGCATTGTGCCAGGCCACCCTGCCATGACTTACAAACCTAAATTACTCACGGAAGTCGAGTTCTCAGTTTGGAGGCTACCTAAACAGGAAGGATGCTTGCCCCATGTCACCTCTTTCCTGACTGCAGTCCCAGGTCCAGTTTGGCTTTGCAACCCCACAGACACCTTCAGCCTGAGGGATCCTTCCACTGTTTCTCTGCTTTAGAGAAAACCAGGTCTGAGTGTTGCGCCTATCCCCAGGCAGGTGCTTGGAAGATTAACTGGCCACTTGTTTGTATCCTGTCAAAGATGATACTTGGTTTGGTTCCTTCTCCCGCCCTTTTCCCTGTTAGGTTGAATGGTATCTTTATGGTAAGCGGCACAAGAGAAGAATGAAGATTTAAACTCATTTAACCTTGAACATAGCCATTAGTTAAGCAATTAAAATTAAAGGGTGAGTTAATGGGCAGTGTCAAACATTCGGAGAAACATCTGTTGTAATAGAAGTCTGCCTTTTAGCTGATGAATAATTGATCTGCTGTTCGTCAGCACCTAAGACCAGCCAAGGCAGCAGCGCTAGCACTGCTGGAACATCTTCAGTGCCCACTTCCCAGCGATGGGCTCCAGGAGAGCAGGGGGACCTGGCCACCACCACTTAAAGATACATTAGGAAAACCACCTTCACTGCACGCTCTCAGCTGAGGTTGTTCTTGTTGGGTCTTTTGCTTTCCTGGTATCAAACATGTTATTTCAGGTCTAGAGGAATTGCCAGTCTATTTTTAAGTCTTGATTAATGCATGCGTGGATGGATGTGATGTCTGTCTGGACGCCGATAGCCAGGGATGTAGACGACTCAAACTGCTTTGTAGCATATCACCCAATTAAATTAACTTGCTTTTTGGCAAGCAATGGATGTGAGTGAACATCTTCTCTAATGCATTGAAGGCAATACAGTAAATATTGGCCGGAGCTTGAGGGGTAAATAACAGAAACCGTTTGTCTCTCAGCTCTGGTAGAGCCAATAATGCTTGAGTCACTTCTGCAATACCGTTATCTTCCACAGAAAGCCCCCTCTCCCTACAAAAACAAACAGCAAAAGATATTTGGGTGAAATGTTGGGTCCAGTGAAATGAAGGAGAACTCTGCTATTCCCAGCAGTAGGATGGGATGTTACCCTGGCTGCTCGACAATGCAAACCTGACTGGGAAGTGCTTCCATGCTGCACAGAAAGCGGTGACGGAGAAAGGCGAGATGGCAGGGATGCGCTCGCTGCATGAGCTGAGTTTTGGCCAAACTGTGCTCCATTTGTGGCTGCGGGCACCTGAACAGGTTGGAGTGATGGAGCAGGGTCTAGTCGCCATGCTGAGCTCCTCCACATACCCTACTGCTGATGCTGCCACTGGGAAAAGCGTAAGAGTGACCCAGAAACTGAATTGAGGGCATGAAGCATTTGCAGCGTGGGATGTGAGGGAAGTAAACCCAAGTTATAGAAGATTCTTGATGTACTGTTTTCCATATTACCTCTTAATCCCCTAAAAAAATCAAACTAGACGTGTTGTGTGATTCCTCAAACAAAAATGCATGTGCAAAACTGTGCAACAAGCTGAACTAAAACAAACCCAGCTTCTTGCTCCAACACAAAATGGTTATTAGCAAGTCCAGATGAGTCCTTCCACCTTGATACTGGGGTACCACGAGCACGTGGAAGGCAGCTGCGGAAAAAGCAGTGGGAAGGCAACAGAAAAAACAGAAGGAAAATTAATTTGAAAGTATGTCCAAGGCAAATGTTGACAGAACACGGGTTCTCCCCCAGTCTCAAGCTGAGTCTGTTCAAGTTTTTACCCTTTGAGGTACAAAGCAATAATATCCATGTGGCTATTCATTAGAAATGTAACAAAATCATCTCCACATTCCTAAAGAAACTAGTTGTATTAATATTTGGTTTTCATATATTCATCACCTTTTTTTTTTTTAACTTTGACTATTTGTAGGACTTGAATTCATGGAACAGTCTGGGCTTTGTTTAAAATCGTATTAATCTGTACTTGCATCATAAACATAAAGAAAAGGGAAATAAACCAGGGTGGGAAAATGATCTGTGTGTCCTCAGCTGGTTTTAGTTGACAACAAGCAGAACCTGTAGCTCAGTTTCTTCCCTCCTCTCCCCCTCTGCATGCAGAGGAAGCCATAGCATCTGCCCGCACTTCTGCTGCTACTTCAACTTCTTTCTCTGCTTCTTTAGACTAGAGCGGCTCTTTTTTCAATATGAAATTGTCCCTGGATTATTGTCAAGTGTTTGATGCTTTGCTCCACTTCTACCTTTCATTAACTCATCAATATTGTCTTTAATGACACGTGAATGCAAACAAACCTTGCTTTGAAGCCTGTGTACAGCAAGCAACAAATTTGGCTTGTTCTGGAGCTCTTTGAGGCGAGTTATGTATAAACAAAAATCCAACTGCTGAGGTTAAGAACGTGGGTAACTGTCCATCTGAACGTGTGTGGGATGTGTACAGAAGAGATGTTCATGTTGAACTTAACGTGGAAACTTTTCTAAAGCAAAGATAACTGTAAGGATGGATGAAGTAGAGCATTTTTTCATCCTAGAGTAATTTTGTTTGAGGAAATGAGACCAGTTAAATAAGGAGATTGTATTCAAAACTGTAATTCAGCCAGTCCAGCTTCACCCTGCCAAGAAAGAGCCATTTTCAAACCTCAATAGCAAAAAATCCCCTCAGAAAGTGAAAAAAAAAAAAGGTATCAGAACTCTGACTTTTGAAGTTTACTTATTTCTATGTTTGGCTACATTGTACAGCCAAAAATGGGGGTTTTTACATTACCTAAAAAATGCATATTCATAGCTCCATCTCAGCCACAACTTTGGCATTGTCCCTGTGGTGACATGAGTAACACCATTATCATTGCAAGAACCTGGTTGCACTTTCTTGACCTACAAAAATCATAATTGCACTTTTTTTCACCCAAAGATTTTGAATGAAGGATTTGTTCAGCTGAGGAAAGTGTTTATTGACTTAAATGGAGGCAGATTTGAGCCTCAGGAAGGCTGCTGCCCTTCAGATAACTTCCCCAAACACCATTTTTTCATGAGTAATACATAAAGATATTTTCTGAGCTGACTTCAGCCCTTCTCTTTACATCTACAGATGATGAAAGGGGATTTACCCAAGAACTTTCTTGCCTCCAATGGGCTTTTGTCCCCCACATGTTGTGTCTTCTCAGGGAAGGGAGCAAAGTGGTGCCAGTTTATCTGAAGATGCAGTTTACAGCAACAGATAGTTTAGAAAAGTGGAGTTTATGTACGTGAATATTGGGAGTATGGGATAGCTGGGAGTTGCCAACTAATATGCTCTAAGATCACCCTGTACATTGTTACAGCAAAGGATTTGGGTGGTAATGCTTAATTTTTGCCTGTATTTTTATTAGGATTATCACTTGTTTATTTCATCCCTATCAGCAGTGGCTAGGCAAGGAGGGAGGTGAGCAGAGCTGTGTGCACAAGGGCATCCGCTGTCTTACCTGGTCCAAACAAATGCTGTGGTGCTTCTCCTGGTGCTTCCCAACCTGCCTGCTGCCCTTTCTATCCAGGACACGTGGGTCTGTGCCCAGGAGAGGGCTTGGCATGGGCACAGCCAGAGGTGCACAGCTTGCTGTTGGAAAGAAGCAGGTGGAACCAGGAGTGATGTCTTTGTTGGCCACACTGATTTGACTCATTGGCCTGTTGTGAGTTTGCTTTTTTTTCAGTTATCCTCCTTCAAAAATGGGAGTGAAACTGTGTTTGGAGGACTGATATAGGATGCTTGGAATAGCTGGTGCTTTCCTGGCTCATGGAAAGCCTGGGTTTGGGTGCATGCCTTCTTTTACAAGCCTGCTTTTGGATTTCTTTAGGAACATGCAAGTGTGCTCCACCCTGCCCCATCCCTGCGGATCACCTCAGAATTGCTATGATTACTGAGGGTTGAGCACCTCTAAGGGGATGGCAGTGTGAAAGGGGACCTGAACCAGAACCCCTCTGGCTACAGCATAGCCACATCCAGGCCTCAGGTTGATGTGGGCTGTGTGGTTTAAAGCTGCCTGTTGTGTTGCCAACCCAGCTTCACTCTCATAAGACATGGGCCTGAAGCCATTCAGTCCAGACCGGGCTGATGGGCTCGAACCAACTTCTTCCCAGAGCTGCTGCTGCTCCATAGCAAGAGCAAAGCAGGGGCACTGCCAGCTTTTCCCTTTGTCCCTTGGTCTGGCTTTTCCCAATACACCCTCAGTGCTACCAGCCCCTGTGGATGCTTGGGAGGACAAAGTGAAGTTGAGGAGGGAGAAGGAAACTTCTTCACATTGCAAAATGTTCCTAGAGATGCTTCTGGGGAAAGTCAGAACAACTACTGTTTTCATTTCAAACTAAAAGATGATTAATTTGGCATTCTCCTCTGAAAAGCTGTTTGCAATATTAGCAACTACCCAGGTGAAATAAAGGAGAAAGGTACAACTTCCCAAGCCTTGAGTGTTCTCCTCCTGCCAGTGACTGACAACTCATCTCCGCCTGTCACCTGCAAATGAGCTGAATTCCTCACCTCAACAACAGTTGTAAGAATCTGGTTTAATATCCTAGAAATAGGAGTTTGGCCTTGGCCTTTTTTGGTAATCTGTTAGGAATTTGGTGGTGGTGGTGATCCACAGTTTTTTTAAAGCTGCCGGCATCCTGCTGGTCTTCATGCAACGACTCGGTGGTCTTGGGCTCTTTCCAGCTCTGTGCATTAAACATTGCTTTCCCATGATGCAAGGAAAAGGGTGCAGTTGATGCTAAAAGGCAGAAAATTTAAACCTGATGAAAGGAAATGCTTTTCCACACAATTAGCCTTTGGGATTTGTTACCACATGGAGCTGCTTAGGCCAAACATTTCTCACATCTTTGGGGGAGGAAAGGGTATCTGGAGATTTATATGGAAAACAGATTTTTAGAGGAAAAAGGATTGAATTCAAATGAGAGGTCTGAAGTTCAGAGCAGGAGTCTCAGCTTCAGTTTGAGTGATTAAGATGCTCTCTGGACTGCAGCAAGGTCTTGCACTGCAACCTGCAGTCCCAGGTAAGCATCGCGACTGCTGGTTACACTGTTTATCTGCTTTTGTAATTGGTTTTCCTACTACCGGTTCATCCAGCAGCACAAACTTCCCCACTGGAGGAGTTTCAGCAGTGCTACAGTTTACATCACCTTCCTCCTCTGGGCTGTACCAGTACTACAATGGACTGGTATTGACGGTTTTGTGTGTGGGTGGCAAAGTAATTGGTAGCTTCCCCTGTCACTCCAGCTGACGGGTGAGTTAGTGCCGTGGGAGATGTCAAAATCTACCTTCCTTTCAGACAGAAACTAAGTACAGAATGTTTTGTGTGTGAAATAAGCTCTGCAGCAAGTACTGCCAACGCTGCAGTCTGGAGCAAGCCTTGCTCCTGGGAAAGGCATCTCCTGGCTGCAGCCTTGCAGACTCTGGGACTCTGAACAGCCACCTGAGCTGGAGTTTTAGTGTGGTTATGATGGACACGACATCCTCTAGTCACCACTTGTTGAAATTAATGTGGCTTTTTATGGTGGGTTTTCCTTTCTCTTTTGTTTTGAGAATGTCAGGATGTTTAAAAAAAACACCAAACCACAAAAAAACCCCCAAAAGTCCTCCCCTGGATTTTTCAACTCCCCCTGAAATTGCGAACCCTTCATTTTAAATCTTTGTTTTTAATTATTAGTTTGAATCTCACCTGACAATATGAATTTGCATGCAGGTATTTCATTACACGGTATTTGTTCCAGTGCACTGCAATGGGTTTCATCCTGCAAGATGAGGCAGTTTGCTGAAAAGGGGGCTTTTGGAGAAAGTCTTTCAAACCAGCAAAATAAACCCATGGCAGAGCAAAACACTATTGCCATTATAAACAAGTATTTGGTACAAACACAACTCTCTGCAGAAGTTCTCTCATTACTGATGGGAGGGAAGTCACTGCTGCGTGTCTGGATCACACATGTAACCTCAGATCAATGGGAGGACTCGGTGCTTAAGCATGTGCATAAACTTTCTGATGACCCCCATCCTCCAGGCTGTTGCGTGAGGGGACCCAGAAATGCCCCTGTGATACCCCAAGAGCTGCCAAGAGGACAGAGACTCCTGCTTGTGCCCAACAGCCTGAGCTCAGAGAGCCCCTGAGGCTGAAAGTCAGAAGTTTTGCCAAGTCCTGGGAGCTCCTGCCTGGTGAAATGGGAGCTTTGGTGGGGTGGGTGCTTCTCTGCAGCACTGCACAAATGCACAACAGCCCTGGATTTCTTCATCTCCTTCCTTGTTGTTTACCATAGTTATTAGAGCCCATGAGGATTTAGAAATGTCCTTTATCCTATATTTGCCTCATATTTTCTGCCAAAATTCTGTCCCACATAACGTCTAATAAGTAGGTAATTTAAAAAAAATCCCAACCAACTCAAACTATTGGGCTTGTTTAAGGCTCTGCCTGTATGCATATGTATTTTAAATGTATACTGAGTGGTAATAGCACTGCAAAGCAGGGGGGAGTAGCTTTTGCCACTACTTTGTCATTTGCATTACACTTTTGTCCCTATGTGAACATTTTCTTCTCATCTTTTCTAAGCCTTGAAACACCATCTAAGCCTTGGCTAAGCCTTGAAACACCTTCTGAGCCTTGAAACGTCTTAAGTGCCAGACTGAGAGCAGAACGAAGCAGTTTGGCCCTCACCGATGACCCAAGAGCATCCTCTAGTGTATATTTAAGGTAATACTTACATGTCCCCTGCCTGGTTGCCTCATGAAAAATGATACTGCCAGGGCAAAGGAACAAAAGCCTACATGAAGTTCGTGGCAAAAGCCAGCCCAAGGTTCTAGCTAAGGAAGTAAATGCAAACACAGGCAGGAGGTGCTCGGTCCCATTCAAGGCTGGCTTCAGGAGGAGTTAGCAGCACAGGAAAGCCCACGGGGCTGAGCCTTTCCATGGGGAAGTTTGGTGGCTCTCAGCTATAAAACTGAGTGAAACTGAGAGCCCACCATTTCATAGTGTTAAAAGTACTGATGTGGCCAGTTGTATTAAAAATGGGAGACTTGATGCAGACCAACACACTAAAATGAATCAAAACGCATATTATGTGTTTATAGATTACAGTGATGGCTGTAAGGGGTGTGTTTTGACTATAAATGTATATTGCTAATTAGAAAAGGTAAGTGAAACCACCTTTGAGGTTGAGTTTTGTTTTTTTTTCTCTTGCTGTGAAGACCTACTTTGTATTTTTGGTATCAGTAAGCAATTTTCCCACACTGGGACATTTTGATTCTCACTGCAGTGTGAAAAATGATGCATAATGAAGAGTGCTGCTAAAGATTCTAAAATAGCCATTCCGTGGCTACTATGTGTATTTATGCTATTATGGTATTATATAGAAAAAAATCTAGTCCCTATGCATCTTATTTTTTAACCCTGTAAAATGGAAAAAAGGCTAATTTCCCTGCCTCAGAAGGGAATAAACCTATTATCCTGTGAGCTCAGTGAAAAGGTGCTGGGGAGCTGTATAAATATTATAGGTGAGTGGACATGTGGCCAGTGACAACATACTACCTTCCAATGTCTGAAGAGGAGAAATGATGCCATACTTCCCTTTCCTACCTCACTGCACCTTGGTGTTTTGGCTTTCCTAGCTGGCAAACTGCCCCTTTCCAATGAAGTGACAGCACCAACACGGTGTCCTCTTGCCACCTCCTTTTTCAGAAACCCCGACTCTGTGTACACATGTGTGCATGTTCATAGAACAGATCATATACCACGGAATGGTTTTGGCTGGAAGGGACCTTGAAGAAGAGCTATTTCCAATCCCTCTGCCATAGGCAGGAACACCTTCCACTAGACCAGGTTGCTCAAAGCCCCATCCAACCTGGCCTTTGACACTTCCAGGGGTGGGGCATCCATAACTTTTCTGAGCAACCTGTTACAGCATCACACCACCCTCACAGTAAAGATTTCTTCCTAATATTTAATCTAACTTCTTTCAGTTTAAATCCATTATCCCTTATCCTGTCATTACAGTCCTTCATAAAGAGTTCCTCTCCATCCTTCCCGTAGGTCCCCTTCAGGCATTGAAACCATCCTATTATCAGAGTGGTTGGTTTTTTTAATGGTTATTACTGTTGTCTGCTGAAAACCTGCTGCAAAACACTGCTGAAAACTCTGCAGGAGAGGAAGGCAGTGAATATGCTCTGATTTGGAGAAGCGCAGGTATGTAGGACAAGTAACACACTCCATTTATGTGCAAACCTTAAATGAGCAGAGAGGAAGGGTGAGATCAGGACAGCCACAGGTTAGATTAATCTCACCTCAGTGGGATGAACAGCTTTGAAAGAAGCTTTGAAGGGATGAGCACTTACCGACATGGAAGCAAATAGAAAATGAGATAACATCCAACAAAGCTTACCCAAAGTTGACCGTGCCAGCCTAACCTGTTAGCTTTCTCTGATAAGAGAACTGATCTTCCAGATAAGGTCTACTGCATCCGCACATTACCCACCTTGTCTCTCAGAGCAGTTGATACAGTGCCATTTGGGAAATCATGCATTAAGATGGGAATGAGTAGGAGTGTTTGGAGGGGGTAAGGAGCTGGCCAGGGCAAAGTGAGTAGTAGGAAAGGCCTTGGGGAAAGCGGCTGAAGCTGCTGAAGTTGTTCCTCAAGAAGAGACAGGACATTGCAAATACAGAGGAGATGGTGTGTCCAGTGGAGCACAAATGGAAAGAGTAGTAGAAAGGAATGAAATTCAGTTGCTGTGAGCATGAGCTCACATGAGTAACATGAGTAACAACATGAGTAACAATAGAGTTTCTACCATGAAACAGGTGCTCAACACTTGGGAATGACTGGGGAGGAGAACACCTTAGTTCTTCCTCTGAGAACAGGAGGATTGAGATCCACCACCATGCCATGGCCCTGATAATGGTGTGTTCATTCCTAGGATGTATTCCCAGCAGATACAAAGCACAAGAAAAGTGAGACTTCACCCTGGATACTCTGTTCAGTCTGGTCCTCTCTGTGAAAGGAAGACGAATGTAGGAGACAATGAGAGAGGAGCACTTGAAGATGGTGTGGTCACTGAAAGGAGCAGTCCTGCCATTGAAGACCTGTCCCAGACTAAAACACTGTGTGGGATGGGGTTTTTTTGGGAGTGTGTGTTTGGGGTTTTTTGTTTGTTGGTTTTGGTTTTGTTTGGTTGGTTTTGGTTTTGTGGGGTTTTTTGTTTGTTTGTATTTGTTTCCGTTTTGTTTGGTTTTGGGTTTTGAGGTTTTGTTTATGTTTGTTTATGTGCCCGATGTGAATTGTGCACTAGCACAAGCAAGGAGTGTCCAGGGTAGAAAGCAGCAGCCCTGGTGAGGAAGAAAAGGGACAACCATTTCCAGGATGGTATCACACTGCACAGCATGGAACACACTCTTTTACAATCACCTCTCATGAAAAAGGTATTGGAGATGGCTGCTGGGACCCAGTCAAGCAAACTGGACCTGAAAGGGCCATAGCCACATCTCTGACCACACTGCTGTGGTGTAGTGTGGGGACCACACACTGGGGAGAGTGAAGGGTCTGGCTTCTGGCTTCAGTGCTGGGTCAGCAGATCCAGGTTATCCCATGAGTACCTCTGTCTAGGAATAAGCCAGCTTCTACCTCTTGACTCTAGAAGATTGTCCCTGTGGGGATCAGTATTGGGAAGAGAAGCCCAGAGTAATTTTCAAGGTAGAGCCAAATCTGTTTATATGTGAGGTATTGTGATGTAGCTGCCTGAGGTGAACAGAGGACCTAGCTCAACGTGGGAGGTAGCTAAGCTTTATGATACACCTAAGGAAGTTTATGCTAAAAAAGAAATGGGGAAGGGAAAAGCACTTGAAATTTGAGAGTATTTGTGTTTCAAGGGAGGAAGATGAAATACTGATCAGTAAGGAAGTCAAATAAGGCAGTTTTGAGTGAGTGCTCTGAAGGGACTTGATCATCTCTGTGTTCCACACAGTGTGGCCATCGCAGGAGGGCTCATTTTAAGACATTCCCTGCTCCTGTTTCACCTTTGTATCACATCCTAACTGCAATCATTTGGGTGCAGAAGCAATTTCCATTTCTGTTTGTACCGCTTTAACTATACTGGCATCAACATAAGACACAATTCCTCACTCATTTCCCTCCTTCATTCCTGCATGACTTTCAGTATTAAAGGGATTGTGACAATCCTTTTATTGATTTCTGGAAGGGAAGATGGCTACTCAGGTATAAACCGGCCTTACACTGGTGGGCTGCATCACAGCAAGTTTATTTAGCTTTCAAAAATATTGAGTTCACATTCTCCAAGATTCTTTAAGGTTGGGGTTTTCTTTCAATTAAGCACACACTACTGTATACAAATATTTATGTATTTGTACTGAAAGACAGTCATTCTGGTATTCATATAAGTCCATTATACATGAGGGAATCTTAAAATGTCTTATTTCATTTAGACATCTGTGAAATGAATTTCTAAATACAAATATCTCTTGATGTGATCAAATATATGAAGGAACAAGTTCCCAGACTATTACAAATCTTGGAGAGTACTGAAACCACAAAATGTTGAGCTCAGTTGATATAATACCTTTTACAGGTGAGGTTGGCAGTGCTACTTCTAACTTCCTCTCACAAACCTGTTTTCACTTGGTTATATTCAGTTTAAGGCTTAGTCATTTGGGTTAAATGTCTCCATCCTCTCTTTGCCTCAAGCCCAGAACTGAAGCCAAGTTTCTTTTCAGTTATTTCTAAGAAAGACTAGAAGGGAAAAGAAATGCTGGCAACCCACTCTGTTCAGAAACTCTAGCAATGTGCTTGTGTTTCAACAAGATGGTGAGATCTGGCAGGAGCTTGGTTGTCACGCCTGCCTCTCCTCCGGACCTGACCCATCTTCCTCACGCGGACACACTGACATGTGACCAAATGGGGATGGCCAAGTCCCTCCACCTATGTCCCTCCACCTGACATTTCCTATTGGCTGGGACTTCAGAGCAGACTCAAAGATCTTAAGGGTCTTTTCCAACTTAAATGATTCTCTGATTCTGTGATTACAAAGGAGTGGAACACAGAACAGCTGACTATGGCCCAGTCCTTACTTCTCAGGCTTTCTGTCCCAGTCTAACTTTTACACCATTTCAAGCCATGACAAAGCAAGATTTCCAGAAAATCATCTTCACTGGCATCAAGGAACTTAAGTAAATTCATTCTAAGGCACATGCTTGGGATGTTTAATTTTTTTAAGTATGCTGAGTAAAGCCCTATCTACTGGGAGGTACTGGGCATATCTCCTAGGCAAGGCAGGTCTGGGGAGAACATGCACAGATGTTTATAGGCAAATATTATAGTTGGAACTATTCTAATACCTTAAAGAGAACTTGCTGGACATAACCATAATTTTGAGCTTACTTCTTTTGCTGACTTGAAATTTAATCAAGTCATGAAGCTAAATGCAAAATAAACTGGTTCAAGCAACGCAGATGTTGAAAATCAAAGCAGAAATATTCATGTCACCGAGGCCACTCTGGATTTTGCCAGTTCAAGATGCTAACTGAATCACAGGTTGCTGAGTTGTATGAACTGATGCCCTCCCATCTGGAGCTGGGGTGGTTCTGTGCATTGAGAGTGTAGGTTATGTGTAAATATTTGCCCATGGACTTGCAGGGCTGATTGCTCACCTCTTGCCCTGCCTTGGTCCTGCAGCCTGAGCATAACCTATGGTAATCCGACCTTGAAAGCACACAGGCAGCATTCAGTTTAGGCAATGGCAGTGGTTTCAGTAGGACAGCACAGATAGAAGAGGAACTGCAACAAGTGTATATTGTGAATAGACACAGGTAGGGCCTAATGATGTGTCATTTGGTCAATAGAAAGCCTCTTAATAATACCTGATCTAGAATGTAGAGCTGCTGCATGACAGTGGTGAGAGAAGGTGTTGCCAGGGTTATTCATCCAATCTTATGCACAATCTTGCAACCCCCTGCTATGTCCCATCACACCCTGCTGAGAAGAGCAGCGGCTTAGCTGCCAATCAAAAAGGGTATTCAATTGAGTGCTGGTGAACGGACATATTTTCTTCCACTCTCTGTTTTAACTGGTAATGCTACCTACAGCATTGACTGCCAGTTTTCTCCTTAGATACTGAGTGATGCTGCTTCTGCTGCCTTCTTGATATTTCTCTGCCTTCTGTCTTTTTTCTTTTTAACCAGGTTTTTACTCATCCACCCAGCCTATGCTAGTTGCCCTATGCCTGCTGCAGGAGAGTGGACTCTGGAGTCCCTTCTGTGTTTCTCTTTGGCTTCTGAGATCTCTGTGGAAATACTACCCTCCCAACATCCAGTCCTGTCCTGCAAACCCAGATTCTAGCTATGCCACTTCCTTTCACGTCTTAGATATCCAGAAGCTGCTTTTCTCCAGCAAAGGCACTAAGCTTGATTTATTAAGTCTATGGCTGTGATCAGCGCAGGCGGCTGCTGAACTTCTTTTAAGCCTCTCCTTTTCCCTAGAAGGCTTAGCAGTTGCAAGATCCTTTGTATTCACCTCGTGGACTTGCTGAGCACAGCGATTGCGGTGGGAAGCCTTCCAGAGCCACATCGCCTTGTGCATGACTCAACTCAGGTGAATCATTAGCACTCAGTGCCAAGAAATCACAATAATTGCATAAAGGCCTGAAGGAAAACTCAGTAGCTTGGGAGTCCTTCAAATGCAATAAGCCCTTTGAATTACAGGTGTCCTAAATCCCCTCTGCCTCCGTCATACTGAGGAGCCCACTGTACCCTGGTAAAGGAAGGCAAAACGTGGCCCCATGTGCCTCATATCTCTTTGGTGCAATATTATATTGTGAATGATAAAAAATATCCTGAGTTCAAGGAGAGGCTGGGCAGATTCGCAAAAGGCTGTTTAGCAGAGGAAACCACACAGACTTCAGGCAGCCCCTGAGCTGTGAATGGCTGGCAGACAGGAGATACCCAGAGCAAGCAGGTTATTTTTGCATTTTTCTCCAGGAATTCACTTTGACTGTGGCCAGAGAGGCACTTCTGCTGCCTAGGTGGTCCCTTGCCTGAAGGGGTACAGCCATTTCCAGGAAAGCCATCTATTCCCAGAGCATGTGTGAGCTCTGGGGACCCTGCCTCATCACACAGTGTCTCTGCTTGCTCTGCCTGTGTGTGGCTGCCATCAGTGGGAGCAGGTCCTCGGGGCATTCGGATCCTTTGTAGTCTGGACCTTCCTGCCTCCTGTCAAGAGCAAAGCAAAATCTGATGTTCTGCCCAAAATGCAGCTGGCAGTACTAATTTCAGGTCAAGAGTTTTAAGTTTGCATCCAAATAGCAAAGCCTGCAGTTTAAACCTTTCCCTGAGCGCAGGGCAATGTGTGTCCATGACAGACAAGGACATAGTGTGTAAATATTTGCCTGTCTGAAGTCAGCAGGAGTTTACCTCTTCACTAGACCGAGGGACTTCTCCGGCCACCCCTACCTTTCCATCACAAAGGAGCAGGGAGGTGCAGTCCCACGCAGCAGTCGGCAGTCAGCAAATCCTCCCATCGGGAGCAGCGGATTTATGAATTTTCATGGTATCCATTTGTAGTAAGCAGAAGTTGCCTTGAGACAGAGTTTTTGTTAATTAACCTTCTGAACGTGCACTTTTGTTTCTAACTGCTGGATGAATTCGATGTTCAAAGTTTTTCCTACATGCCCCTGTTTTTAACTTTTTCTCTTCCAGGTTAATGGCTTTGTAATCCTTCATGGATATTAAAATAAGTACCAGAAGGCAGGAGTGGTAATTACACAGAGCAGAATAAATGCATGTGATCACACTCTTTGCTAACATTAATAGATTCTGAGGAATCTATTTCTACTAGATGAGGATGTTCAAAGCCTCTTCTGCCCTTCTTCCTCCACCAGAAGAGGAACCTGGAGAGTAAGTTCTCAGGGATGTGAAATCTCACTGCATAAGGATGTCAACATCTCCATGTTTACTTCCCAGCTTTTCATTTCTATGCTGTCTAGCAAAAGCAGTCAGAGCACAGATGAAGTGCTGAGCGGTGTTAAATACTCCCAGCACAACTTCTTTAGTGACTTAAAACCAGAATCCCAAATGCCAAGCCTCTTGTGCTCCCGTAGGTCCATGAAGCTGGACTGCAGCACACAGGGCTGGGAGGTTTCTAGGAGTGGTGCACCAGAGGACGTGGCCCATCTCCAGCCATTGGGCAATCTCCTGATCTCAGAGGGTCAGAGGGGGATCTGGGGGCTCTGCATGGGCACCAAAGTGTAGTGGTTCAGATCAACTTGCCTCAGCATCCAACCAGCACTTGTCCCTTCTGTCATGGCCAGGAGAGTGGCCCCAGGGCAGAGCTCCTTGCCCTGCACAGATTCTGGATTTCTCATACCCAGAGGGACCAGCTGCAGCCCAGTTATACAATGATATTTTTTCACAGCCAGTTGCAGAGGAGGCAGTGGTATACAATTGGCTTCAGCTGGCACTCCTATAAATCAGAACATCTCCATTTTTTTAATTTGAGTCAATTTGACACAAACTGCATACACTACTCAACTTAGAAGAAGCAGCAGAGTGATGTTGGCTGAAGTATGAGGACCTGATTGCACTTCTGATTCTCACTGAGTCTTTACCAAAGTCCATATTTTTCTTAAGACTTGACAGTTTGTCAGTTCTTAATACACTTACCTGCTACTTGAGTGTTATTTGTTATTGTGATAATTTATGAGAGGATTGCAAATGAGAGAACAGTCTACAGAAGGCAAATATAATACATCTGTCTAGTAGCTGTTATCAACCAAACCAATAATTTAAGGAAAAGAGAAAGTCAAGTTTCTTTCACGAGACATTTTCCCTGCATATCATGTTGACCCCTATTATTTTCACTGACATTCTTTATTTGCTGACTTCCATATTAGTATTTCATTTCTTTGCCCAGAACTGCTAAGCTGACTTAGAATTACCTACATTGCCTTAGTGGGTTTTTTGTTTTTAATGATTTATGCAAAATGCAGCATTTCTCCAGTCAGCTAAAGCATTTGCAGTCCTCCAAGAATAAATGGGAGTGGGTCAGAGGTTCCTTGAGCCAATTCATTTCAGTTGTGGGGATGACAGCTGTCTGGATTTGTTAAGGTAATAATATTTATCTCTAGTAATTCTGTTTAATTGCCTCCTTGGTTACTAATGGCACCTACAGTGCATTGTCCTCATGACACCAGTGCATGATTCTTCTTGTTTCCAAATTGAGAACAAAAATATTTATTGAACTCCTCAGTCCTTTTCACATCATCATCAACAATTTTACCACTTCCATCTAGTGATGCAAGTGCTTTTGAAGCAAACATCATCTTAAATGAAAACTAGAGCCAAATGCCAGCTTAATGTCCTGTTCCAGTTAATGTAATTGTGACTGATTTAGGACCTGATCGTTCAAGACTGCAGCAATACGAAAATCCTAAAGGACCTTCGGGGTGAACTCAACTTCCCAGGATGTTAGTATAGAATCATAGAAAGGTCTGGATTGGAAGGGACATGAAAGATCATCTAGTCCTAACCCCCCTGCTATGGGCTAGGACACCTTCCACTGTATCAGGATGGTCAAAGCCCCATCCAACCTGGCCTTGAACTCTTCCAGGGAGGGGACATCCACAACTGCTCTAGTGTCTTTGCTACTGCCGGCCAAAATGCCTTCAAAGATTAAAATGGGTAATGACTGACACAGCATTATTGATTTTGTTAAAGCTAAAAATGGCTGCAATTCAAGTTTTAAATTAGTCTGAAAGGCAGAACAGAACTTTTCTTAAGTCAATGGCTTTCTTAAATTTATTTTACAACAGCAGGCATCTTTCATATGATGTTTTTAAAAGCTGGTTTCCATGCAGCATCCGCTCTAAGTGCTTCTAATGTAAAAAATTAACCATCTGTAGCTCAGAGATGGAAGAAAATAGCTTAACTCTGGTAGGACAGGACAGAAATGGCACAGAGCTACAAAAGTGCACTATAAGGAAGTGCCCGATGGTCAATGACATAATTGCTGCTGCTGTTAACATCTATGGTCTATGACCTGATCTTGTGATTATGGCTCTGAAGTTACCGACATCCCTTCAAGTGGGTGATGTTGCATCAGGCAGACTTCTCTCTTCCTGGACACTCCTGGGCACAAGCTTCCTGGTGCTGTGAATGGGGTAGTGCGGAGGAGGCCGTGTTGCTGCTGTTCAGCAGGTTCCTGTACTGGGAGCACTCCAGCCCCACCAGTGCAGTCCCTCTTCTCCTATCCAGGGGGTGTGAGGCTCTGCAGTGCACTAGGAATGACACAGACATTCTCGTCCTCTGATTGTATCCCCCTTTTCTTCAAGGAAAAATGAAAAGCATATTTTAAAAGATAGCTATTTGTTGGGTTTTTTTGTTGTTGGTGGGGTTTTTTTTAATGTTAAAACAGGAAATGTCACCTCTTTGAAACCTATTGTGCCCATTTCTGTTTGCAAAGGCAGGTCTGTAAGGGCACGGAAGCCTCAGCCATACTTCTCTGACTTTTTATGCTGCAGGGTGGAACAAAGACACTTGGCAAATAATTGGCTAATGCACTAGTCAGAGTTCAAAATGCTTTCAAGTATTAACCAGAAACTTCAGAAGTCCTTTTGTGTCACCAGGACAGTATTGTATTGCTTTTTTAACTTCCTTCAAATACTTGCAAAATACATTTGCATAAAGTTTGCTGAATTCACAGCGAAAGGGCATAGTGAGCTCTCCACAGAGCGCGGTTAACCTCATCTCCTCTCCTTGTTCAGACCTGTCCTGAACAATCAGCTTATGGCTGAAAAACAGATCATAGGACCAGTTGAACTACACACTGGAGAATTTCCTATTCATCTTCTCCATGTGTTAATAAGACAACTTATTATGTGATCATTTGAGTAAAAGACATTGCTCAGTTTCTTTTTTTCTCCTCAGCTACTACCAGCCCATCAAATAAATTACAGACCATGTAATCAACCTTAACTATACCACCATGTCTCTTCCCTCCTCACTTTATTGTCTTCCTAGTTAAATTCTAATAAGAAGCTATCTCCAGTTTACCTAGGGTCTCAAAGGATATGGTTCTCAACCCTACCAGGTACACAATAACTTCTGCTGAATGACTATTTGTATTGAAGGAGTGCTGAGAAGCTCAATGCAAAGTACGAAGTATAAGAGACAGTCCCTGACACAAAATGCTTTAAGTCTATTTTGGTACCAGACAACAGAGGCAGGAAATAACTGCAAAGAGGGACAACTGTCATGTCCCACCTGTTCTCAGTCTTGTACAACGCCTAGGTGTACAGTCTTCAGTGTTTTTCTTGCTCTCCTTATATTTTCTTTCACACTTTTTTTTTTCCTGACCATCCAGTCTCAAAGCACTCCACTTGGAGAACCTCTTCATGACATCTCTCTGCTGTGTTGGCACCTCCATTCTCCACTATGTGTTTGAGCTGATGCATTTGCAAGCTCAGGTATTGAGAATTGCTGACGTAGAGTGGGGAAAATAACCCTTGAGAATGAAAGAGAAATTAAGGTAAAATACAGTGCTAATGATTATCTCTGTATTCAAATTCAACTCACAGTGGATATTAGGAAACATTTCTTCACCGAAAGGGTTATCAAACATTGGAATGGTCTGCCCAGGGCAGTGGTGGGGTCACCATCCCTGAAGACATTTAAATGGCGTGTGGACCTGGTGCTCAGGGACGTGGTTTAGTGGTGAGCTTGCAGTGTTGGGTTTTAGGTTGGACTAGATGATCTTTAAAGTCTCTTCCAACCAAAGACATTCTGTGACAGCGCAGAAAGCTCTAGATGTTTATTCAAGATCTCAAGAGAAGAACTTTGACCTGTAGCAGCTAGTAGCAAAGGCAAAATGACTGAGATGGTGATGTGCTGTGCTGAAGGCTTTGCCTTGTGATATGATGCAGAATCTATTTTGCATGTCCCAGTGCAAAAAAAAGAGATGACTACAGCCCCTCAATGATATTAAGTAGCACAATCCATTCTCATCCCTAAGTACTTGGCTGTTGGGCAGGTGTGACCAGCAGTGATTGGTGTTACAGTCACTGTTTTTTCCTAAAGGCACTATTTCCTGGTGTTATTTGCCTCATTTTCTCTCTGAAACTTGTGCCATGGAAGAGCTCAAGCCAGTGAAAAAGAAGAAACCTGCACAAATCTTCTGCGCCCCAGGGAAAGGGAAAGCTTTTCCTGCAGAAAAATGCAATGCATCCCAAAAAACTGAAGCTGGTATTAACAATGGCAATCAGATTGTGCTGTTATCTCCCAGCAGGCATCTATCTCGTAGGTATAGGTATTGAAAGGGCTCAGATTTTTTTTTAATCTTGAAAAATACTGAAAGATAGTGAAACTCAGTGGAGGTGAGAAGTACTCTGAATCTCTTCTGGGCAATTTAAACAAAGCAGCCTATGTGTGTAGGAAGTATGCAGTTGTCTTGTGCTCAGCAGATAATCAACACTGTGGTACTTTTGGTTCATCTCCAGATGTCACTTCATCTTCCTCAATCAATTATCTCACCTACCCACAACTCATTTTTGGAAGTTAATTTCACCATCATGGAAATAACCTGGAAATTGAGATTTACCAAGAATGTGGAAATGGTGCAACGATCCATTGTATCCAAAGCTTACCTGAGAGCTTGTGTTAGTAGGGATCACTCTATTTACCTGAAACGGATGGAAAGTCTCCTTATAAAAACTGTGGTGAGAAGGACAGCCCCAAGCACATGCGTGCAGTTAGCTAACATTTATTTTGCAGGGTTTTAAGATGATTTAATGCATGTGGGACACATGGCAGTTCATGCACCTGCTGACTAAAGAAGATTATCCTAAAGTGTCCTGAAGCTTTTAAGAACCATCATGTAATGAATTCACTACTACTACTACATCTCAAAAATACTGCACTACTGGTCTCCTTCTGGTATCTTTTATTCTCCCAGGGTGCTGTTAATCCAACTGTTTTTCCCAAAGAAACAAATATTGGTCTGATGAGTTCTTATAAATTGCCTGGCAAGGATATAAATCTCCAACTGATGTCTTGTGTGCTATAAATTACTAAAGCCGCCCTTGCAGTTGACCCTATCGAAGCAGGCTGGCTCATTCTGACACTGCTGACCTTTTCATCCATATTCATATCACTCTTCTCCACCATTCTCAAGTGAAGGAAGAGCATCACTGAAGAGCAACACAGTGGAATATGGTTTTAACTTCAAAGGGCAGAAAACAGGTGAATCTCCAATTGATTTAGCAAATTATTTCCTGCAGGACAGCAAATTATGAACCATCTCTTCCTGTAAGGTCTTTGCTGCTACATCGAGTGTTACTACAGTCATATCCTTCAATTTATAGGGAGCTATGATTATTTATTTTTAAAATGTATCTGTTAAATATTTTATTACAGCTTTTCATCTTGAAGCAAAAAATTATAATACAATAGAATGCAAGAAATCAAGAAGGTAGCTTCAAGCAGAACTGACATTTTCATTAAACCAGAATCTAGTGTTGGTCAGCAAACACTTGGCTACAGAGAAAATAGTAATGATTCCTCTAGAGATGCAACTCTCTGCTGTAACCTAAAATGTCCTTTATTTGCCATACTTTTAAGGCCATCAAAGAAAGTTAATCAGTCTTGGATTTCCAGTAAAATACATACATTTGATCAAAACATACAAGAATGGCCTTCTTTTTCACTAGTTCTCATTCACCTGTGGCTGAATCTCTAAGTCTTGTCTTAATAAGTTTTTCAGGCAAGGAGCAACTTTGTGCAGTTCATAAATCAGTGAGTTCCTGTTGAATGACAATTTTGGTTTTCTTTAGTGCAAACTGATGTTTAAATTGGAAGCAGGATTTTCATCCTCTTCATGAATATCAATCAAATGGCCCAGTGCTATAAATATCAAGAGAATTTTCCTAGAAAGGCATGAAATTGATTCAATAGGACAAGATCTGTAAAGAATCTTCTGGACAAGCAGACCTTTGGGACAGGGTAGTAGAGGATCAGCTGCATGGAACAGAGCCTGCAGTGAATGAAGTCCCAAAGTAAACCTTGGGCTGGGTCTAAAAATGTGCAAGTGCATAAGCAGAATATTAGAGGAAAAGGAGGAAAAGAAAAAGAGGTGTTTTCTGGAGCAAAACTGCTTAAGGAAATCTTGCACCTCTGGTATTCAACCAAATATTCTTGCCTTAGCATTATAATAACAACGACAGAGGAACAAGAGAAGGAATTTGCTCAAGATTTGAAGGGCAAAATACAGCCTTCTGGTCATGCATGTTGCATTGGACTCTCCAGGCCATGTGAGATCGTTTTTCTGTTTAAGCAGGTTTGCAACCTTTCTCATAAGAAATAATCACATGCATGAAACTTAATTGAATGAATAAGAGGAAAAAAAAATGAAATAGAGATGATCTCAAGCTGCCCATTGTTCCCCTTCTCCCACACAGGAGTCCTCAAAACCCTGCTGCTTCTCTTATGAAACCAATCTACTTTCCCTGAGAAGCTATTTCTTTAAAAGTGATATTGAAATGTCTCCGACTTGCCATAAAGTGATTCCTATTTCTGATGCCACACCATACAACCATATATCATCTGACCTAATCTCATCAGACAGCACAACATCATCACTGATGAGCTTTTGCTAATTAAAAAATGCCAAAAATGAGATTAGTTAAGCGTATGTTTTTAATTCTTTCAGCAAAGTTTTGTACCACTCAAATCCTAGATGAGACATTCTGACAGTGTTCACACTACACCAGCTCCACTCTTTTATTGCATTGATATTTCTTCCTGCCCCCCCCCCCCCGAGTTATGAGGGTCATAAATTCAAAATAGCTGTATGATTTCAGCTACATAATAAAAAGAAAATGATGCTTGTGGCATGGCAGGGGAATAAAAAAGGATGACTGGAGAAGGCCATACTGCACATTCTGAAAAGGAGTGTTAACACATATAGGGTTTTATTTTAGTAAATTCCATAGTTAAATGTCATATTGGTACATAGGACTATGTTGTGGGTAAAAAAAATACAGGAAAAATTCTCCAGCTGGTATAAAACAAGGATGCCAAACTGAAGCCACTTTGAGCAATGCTACCACGCTCCAGCTAAGAATCTGTCCCTATAGCTGGTTAATAAATGGGTTAGAAATATTGGTATTACAAAAAGCCATCTTGTAGAACCATCCAATGGCAGAGGATGAGTCAATGATCTTCGAAGGTTCCTTCCAACCCCTAACATTCTCTGATTCTGTGATTCTGAGGCTTGTCCCAGTCAGACTGTATTTCTGCAAGCATTTATGCCAGTGAATAACCATGCACATGAATGGTCTTATTGTTTTCCAGTTGACTAGGCAGGGCTAGGGCCTGTTCCCGGCTGTACAGGAGATGGGAATGTTGGCAACCAGCACAACTGAGATATTGGGCAGAGTGAAAGATTGATGCGTAGACAGAGAGGAGGAAGGGCAGATTGTTTTTGTCAGTCCAAATCAGTTCAGTAATGTTATTACACCTGTCTAACTAAAGTTAAGATGAACATCCCTACTCTTGACAAATACCTAGTTACTTAAAAATCAATAGATCAACAAGAAACAAAAGAATAATCAAGGGAAAGATTTTAAAAAAGGCACTTAAAAAGCACATATTCAGAAGCAGGCTTATTTGCATTTTATGATGGTCCAGTTTATGCTGATACTCAGAACCAGCGATGAAAAGCTTTGGTGTTAGGCTCTGTAGGAAAGGGCTCTATCCTGCACTTTCTGTTGGCAGGCAACAACACCATTAGCTGTATAGAGGACACAGGTTCAGACCTGCAGTGTCCTCTTGCAAAAGTCCACAGATCTTTTCTGCTTGCATGAAGAATCAAGGCAAGGATTCTGATCCAAAGTGAGAAAGCTGCAGGCACACACCAGGAGGGCACAGCTCCCTGCAGTGGGGTCCAAATAACTGGCCTGGCTGCAATTTTGGCTTTCTGGGAAAGAAAGTCATCACTGGGGAGCAGAATCCATCTGAGTGAAGAAGCGAGTTAGGAAACCCTGCGTGACCTACTTGTGAACCTCTCCTGATGCATCTCAAAGTGAGTTAGCAAAGAGCAAATGAAATAATCTTGGGAGCAGTAGCTGACAACTACTTTTGCAGTCTCTTTGATTCAAAGCAGACAGGAATTCATGAGCTGCACACGTGCCGGTGAGTACATGTGAATGCAGCTGCACACACCGCATTTCAGCCAGCCTGGGAGGGGTTAATCGGGCAGAGTTCACCTAACATGCCCTGCACACCCGTCATGACAATATCTAAGCAGTAACCAGAAAATTTTTTTCCTCTCAGCTCATGAACAGGGAAAACTGCTCTTCAGGGATGAAGCCCTACAGAATATCTGGATCAGGCTATGATCAGTCTGGAACAGAAGCTTCCTCTGCAGCAAGATGGTTCATGTTTTGGAACTCTGTCAAAAATTTCCCTTACATCAGAACCTGGCAGAAAGAGCTTGATTTTGTTCAGCTTCTCTGGACATGATGGATTCTTTGTTTTAAAGCAGGGATCTGAAAGTGGTTCTGCTCCAAGCCATGATAGCTGTGGGTTCAGGGTGTCAAATAAAAGGTATCTCAGTGACCTGATGTGGCAGCTCTTGACAGAGAAACATGGCCTTCCTAGAGCCCTGTGACCTGCTGTTATTCTTCTGCCTGGATATTTTATCTCATCTTCAGTCTCCTTGTTTACTGGGAATACGAGTGCTTTGGGATGGGAACTGGTCCTTACTCTGCATCTGCACAATGTGCAGTACAGGGAATCTCCTGCCACCTGGGCTGGGCAGGTTAATACAGCTGTGGGTATGTCCTTTGGAGTTGAAGGTGACAGTGATGTATGTGGAGAGATTTGCATGATAAGCACCTTCTGTTGCAACCTTAGAGTGAGCTGCACAGTGCTGCTGCTGCACCCAACTTCTTGAGGTCTTTCCCAGGCCTTCCCTCCTCCCAGTAGGACAAGATGGTTTTAAGACACTTTTATAGTATCATATTTTCAAAGGCAGTTGTGTGTTTGGTCAGCCTGTCTTTGAGCAGCACAAGGGTTGCAGTGGCTCCCAGCAAGGCTTGTTCCAATATGAAAAAAAAACTTTAAAATCAAAACAGTGCAACAGCTCTTCCCCACAGACATGCTCTCTGCCTGGGATTTAAAGATGACAGCGTAGCACCAGGCTATTCTGCAGCCCACAGTGCCCACAGTCTATTCTGGGAGGGGTGAGGAGAGAGGAGAAGGCAGGACTCCACTTGCTCACTTTTTTATTCCCTTTAGATCACTGGAATAAAATGAAGAAGCTGTAATGCAGCATTCAGCCAGGCCCAGTGTACTGGCCTAAAATGCATCTTCAATCAGGTCAGAAGAAACATGGTGGGAACAGGAACAATTTTTCTTCTCTAAAAATAGTGAAGTACTGACTGCTCAGATAAGTACACATGTACAAATGAACAGTAAAACTGTGCTTAAAGAGAGACTAAAGCAAACAGTAACTTTTTTATAGTAACTTCTAACAAAGATTTGCCTAGATGGCAGGCTTGTATAAAGAAGTAAATTATCCTACTTCCGTACAGCAGTATAGAGGTGCTCTACAGATCAGATCATGGAGCAGCCTCTCCACTAAACAGATGTGCTTCAGAAAGAAGTGAATAATATTTATAAAAACTTAGGCTACAGATCAGATAAATCAATAAGGAAACATCACTCAAAGGCAGGACAAATTGGCAGATATGGTGGAAGTCCATTTTTATTTAGGAAAGGATTTCAGGTACTTTATGGCAGCGCTCAATGCAAAAAGCCTTTTACGCGGCCCGGAAGCGGCGGCTGCTGACTCTGTCCCCCTGCCTGGCGTGGGAGGGACACAGTGTGCTGCACGGGCGTGGTGCTCCACTCCGAGCAGATACCAAGAAGGCACTCCATAAAACACAGATGCTGCAGCCTCAGCCAGCTTTGAAGCCTTTGAAGATAATCACACCTTGAAATCACCTCGAGGCATGATGTATTTGCCAGGGAAGAAGTCGAATGTTGATTAAAGAAGGCAATAATACTATTAATTAAATAATAGCAAAGTCCTAGTGCTCTTCAGAAAGAGGAGGGAAAACCAGGAATGCTGTTTTTCTTCCCTCCTCACCATCCTGCTGAAGCTTTCTTTGCCCTCCCTGGTTCCTCAGCCTTTCAGTAAGGCTGTATGCCAGGAGTAAGCCCACAGAGTGACTCTGCTCTAGGACCACCCATCACAAGTGGTGGACTGGACTTATGGTTTCCATGCCATCAGACTTTATTAAGGTTACATCCTTAGCCAAAATTCTAAATGACAGCACTGAAGACACCAAGGGAAGATCCTGCAGGTGGCTGAGAAACAATAGTCAAAGCCAAACATCCAGCATATAAATGCAAGGACACCTTTCCAGCTGGAGTATGAGCTTGGGGAAACATTCTTAGGAACTTTCTGTCTTCCTATAGTCTTTCCTTAGCTGGAACCAGAGATCCAGTGTGAAGCTGCTGCTGTTTGCAGCTCCACTGATTTCTGCAGGAGCTAGGGGCTCTCTTGAAATATCATCATTAGTGATTCATTGTGATTATAGTCTTCCTCCTGATAGGAAAAAAAAAAAGCGGTCATTGCTCTCTGCTCTTCAAGAATTTTCTAGTTACCTACAACTGAAAAGAAGTCATAAAATGCTTCATCCTTTCACAGCACCCATTTTGGGCTCTTATTTCCATAGTCAGATCCTCAAGATTAATTGAGTCCTGTCAACTGTCTTTAGGTACTGCCCTGCAAGAGAACCTGAGGGGTGCCTATGGAAATGGATGCCAGCCTACTCCCTGAAGCACAGTGGAGAGGCTGGTGTTGGGACTCAAGTGATTGAAGAGGCTGGTGGTAGGGCTCACTCGAGTGGGAGAAGAGAGTGGTGTTGGGGTTTGCTCCAGGGCCTAGTGGAGGCGGAATCTCCAGTCCCACTACCTGAAGCTTGCCCGTTGGGCCTCCCGAGGTCAGGGACAGCTGCACCCTGATCAGAGGTGTCGCAGGGCACCGCTGGTGTTCAGCGAGCCCCTCAGAGAGTCTGAAACGAGGGATGCTGATCCTGGGCACGGCTGTCACTGCCCTGAGGAGCCACGACCCAGAAACCCCGCCGGCCTCTGTCACACCTGCCGTTCAGGTGCCCGGTCCCGGGAGGGCCAGCACCGGCCACGGAGCCGGGCAGAGGGGAAGGGGAGAGAGGACGAGGGACCCGGGCGTGGAGGGCCGGCCCGGTGAGCCCGGGCAGGGCCGCAGAGGGGGAGGCGGTGGGGCCGCAGCCGGGCCCGGCGGCTGGAGCCGCCTCCTGACGTCGGGAACCTGCCG
>WUAM01000071.1:20842533-20909430 GCA_024336885.1 Actenoides hombroni
AGGTGGGGGGGAAATCCCGCAACGCACCTGGCCCGCCGCGACCCCTCGGCGGCTCCGGCCGGGGCTGTCCGTCCTCCCCTACGCAGCGAGCGCGGCCCGGTCGGGGCCCCGGGCAGGGAGCCGGCCCCAGCGGCCGCCCAGCAGCCCGTCTCGGGGCGATGCGAGGCAGCCCCGAGGCTCGGCCGGAGGCTCCCGGCTCCCCTCCCCGGGCGCTTTGTCGGGGAGACGGCGTTTCCTCGGCAGGGCCGGGCGGCGGGCGCGGCGTGGCGGGGCCACTCGTCTGTCGTGACACGGCCACGGAAGCCCGTGCCGCCGGCTGCCAGAGCGGCTCGGCGTGTCCGCAGCGATAGAGAGGGCGGCGGGGCGTGAGGCCTCGCCTCGCCCACCCCCGGGCCTGTGCCTTGCCGAGGTCATTCATCCTCCCCCGACGGTGTCACCTGCGCGTCCCCCGGGCCGCGGGGGGGTGGGAGCGGCGGCGATCAGGTTGGGGAGCGTGGCGCAGCCCGGTTAAAATGGAGATCTTCCCTCGGTGCATCTAGGAATACAGCTTCGATCCCGGGGAGTGGGTGAGGAGAAGGCGAGAGCTTGATGTGTGCCAGTTTATTTTCCTTAAACCAGGGAGAGGAAGATGCGATATTGCGGGAGAGGGAGGAGGAGAGGCCGCAGGAACAGGCTGCCTGCAGCCGGGCTGTAGCAGCCACAACAAACAGGTGTGGCCGGGAGAGTTGCCGATAAGTGCTGCCCTCGCAGGTTCCAGCTGCCTGCTCTTCTGTCTGTTGCGGGGGAGCGAGGGGTGGTGTACACCAAACCCCTCTGCTAGGAACGGCAGTCTGGGTTTCCTGGCCTGTGGTAGCAGCGCGGTTTGTTTTTTAGACAGGGAGGGAGGGAGAGAGGAAGGAAGGAAGGATTTGTGGGCTCCCAGCGTGGATCAGTCAGTGTGGAAGTGCAATGAGCAACAGGGAGGCCGTTCTCCCAGCACCGGTGTAACCGCTCCTGGGAGTGTACCGTGTAAGGTTATAGGAGCCAGGTTATGTCACCTTGCTGATAACGCTGGTCCAGATCTTGCATGAGGGGGGGGAAGCTCAAGCTGTGATTCGTGTGCAGTGGTAGTGATGAGGAAATGTTCTCGAAAAGAGGTCTTTTGTTTTGTTTTTTTCTCCCAACCATATGTCATCATTTCATTGATTGGATTCAGCTGCATGCCTCATTTTTTTAAACAATCATTTCTTCTGACTCTCAGTCATACTTTACTGTAGGAATAGTTCCAGGGCTGCAGAGCTCCTACACGTGGTACCCGGGCAGCAGATCCTGGCACACACTTCACAAGTGCTTGTTGCCACAAGACATTGGAGACATGAACACAAAGTGCAAGAGACAGCGTTGGGTTCCATGGTGCAGGGAAATTGGGGAACTGCAGCAATGCACTGGTGTACTAACACACTTCATTAACAGCTCACCCTGTGTTTTTGTGTTTAGGATGTATAAAGATTAAGTGCCAAGCGCCAAAATGAGCGTGACTTCGTGGTTTTTGGTGAGCAGCACTGGCATTCGCCATCGCCTCCCTCGGGAGATGATATTTGTTGGCAGAGATGACTGTGAACTGATGCTCCAGGTAACGTGGCTTTTTTTTTTTAATTTCTTCTGAAGATGCAGTAGGTCTGAATGTAATGCTGGGGATCTGTAGGGATGTTGCATGCATTCTTCAAACGGCATCTTTTACAGGAAACTTCCTTTTTTGTTGCATCTGTGGTTCCCACAGAGACTTTACAGGTTTGTGAAAGTGCAAGTGAGATTTCTTTCGAATTGACATGTCATCAGACGGGTAGGAGCTGCAGTGGGGGGAAATTAATCAAACAGATGAACTGTCCTGATGCTAATAGTCGTAAGCAAAGACATATCATTCTGTCATGATCTGTGAATATGTGGCTGGTTTTTTCGTGGCTTTTAACACATTCACTGTTTACTAGTATGTGCTGTTTGAATTGGGGCAGTGGTTTTTGTTTGCCTGTTTTTCCATTTAAGTTTGATTAAATTGCCAGTGCTTTTTTTTTTATCATGACAGAAAATAGTGATGAAATAGCAGAATAGTGATGAATAGCAAAGAAACTAGCTGGTTTGGTGGGGTGGGTAAGGTGGTGACTTCTTCCCAAAGTAACTGTGTTACTCGGGCAAACTTGGAGCTTCTGTTAGGGGTTCTCATACTACCATGTGTCTCTGCTGGATCTAATCCAATGTGTCTGAAATGTTGACTGTGGTCTGATGTTTGACAGCATAGTGTAACGGGTGTCACTTCAAACAAATGGAGCTGGAATCTCGCAAAATGCTTCTGACAAGAGCAGTTTATCTCAGAAATTTGTAGAAGCTCAGAATTAAAATAGTGTTTCTGCTAGACCTATACCATGAGTACTTAAATGCAAAAAAATGTTTGATTGCACCTGCCTGCCCCCCTTTTGCCCCTTTGCAAAGATGGCAAATGTGCCTGTTGGCAGCAAAATTAGGAAGCTGCTTGCACAATGGGGACTCCCTCCTCATGCTAACCTGGTCACAGGTATGTCCTAAATACTTTTCTTATGATCTACCAAGCAGTCTGTGTTTGTAGTTACTGCAGGGATTTTGTATGATATATTAGCAAGAGGTCTGTTTAGGGGAGTACAAGTTCTCGTACAAGGTGTACTTGGAAGGCAAGGTGTTGTCTAGCTGTAATAAAATGCTAGTGTCCACAAAAGGAGAGCTTGCAGTGCTTGTCCTGCTCTACTAGCTGGTGGTGAATGGCCTGGCTGTGCTGCAGTGGTAGAGTCTGAACATATTTCTGTTCAACAGCAGGTCGTTTGTTTTGGTCTTTCCTTGAATCACACTTTATTTCATGTTTCTGCATGTCTGACTGGTGGTGAGGCATGTAAAGGTGAGGCATTAAAAATGTCCTGATTTTTTTCTGTAAGTCTGCATTTCACTGCTCAGAAACCTGTTGTTTTTTTTCTGTCATCTGTCGTAACTTGAAGGGAGAAAACATACGAGTTTTTGGGTGCCCATCTTAATACCTTCTGAAGGTACTTGAGGCTGCGTTTTTGTCTGTCAGGTTTCAGCACCCTGAGTGTCTTGCGTGTCTAAAGTTGTGCACCCTAAAATAAAAGTACCCAAATATCAGTCATGCTTAAAATACATTGCCTGTTCCTTTGGTTATTTATGGGGTTAACTGGACATTATGGATTATGAGCTACTCCATATCACACCTAGTACTTGGTGCTTCTTTGCAAGTCTGAGCTGGCTTGTCGGTGTTGTGTGTGGACTAGCAACCTTGTGATGCTCTACGTTTGCCATGCTCTTTTTGAAATTATAAATGAATTGAGCTTCCTGGAGGAGCCATCAGTATCTGTGAGAGTGAAGTGGTTGTATCTGCGGGCTCATAGGTGATGGTATTAAAGGAGGTTTTCGCCAGAACAAAGGCTCTGGATTGTTTGTAAAAGACAGCTGCTTATGTTCATGAGGGTGAGTTACACGTGACCCTTTATAAACATTCTAGCTGACTAGCTCCAGTAATAAAGCTTTTTCAAGAATCACATGTAAGGTCTTATATTGAACATCATGGCACATTATTTTCTAAGCTGTTTGCTTGTAAAGATGTTTTCCAGAGCTACCCTGGGCTCTGAACGAGATGATCGCAATAAGACTCAATGCAGAAGAGAGACTGTGAACAGAGACTTGATATCCAATCAAAATTGTGTGTGAGCAGATGGAGGAGGAGATCTAAAAATAGACTTTTTTCCTACTGTGACTGTCCATGTCACAAAATCGTTGTGCAGACTGGCACAGTCGTTTGTCTTGGGGAAAGCTAAAGAAGCAGGGCAGTTATTACAGCAGATGGACAGAGCTCTGTGACAGTGTTTACACTTGTAGTATTTCTGTGGTACTGATCCTGAAACTGTATATTCACTGCACAGTTGTTTGGCTTGCATATTTCAGGATACTGGCATTTAATCCCTTATAGTGCACAACTGGGAGCAGGCTGGCAGTGTCTGGGCAATGGACTGGATGACCTGGTTGGTGTTTATTTGTCTCTTTACTGCTTGGTGATTTCATCCTGATATGGTTTGTGGTTTCCTGTTGAGATTGTATATATTAGACCAGGTGCAAACACAAGACCCAGAGATAACCCTTGTCCTGGAGACCTTGCAGTCTTGCCTGTCTCATTTTACTATTTTAGGTGTGTCTTGTCTTTTGATATTTTCTTGGAACATGTTGTCTTGAGGTATCAGATCCCTAAATGGCAAAAAATGATGTCTTTGTTACCAAACAATTGAACTTTAGTTTAGCCTGTGTTTACTTATTTCATACAGGTACTAGATTTGCTTTTTGCTTAAGAAATTAGTGAAGAAAACCAGAGAGTTTAAGCTTAAAATTAAGTAGGTTTGGTGGTGTGGAAACATAATCTACCTTAAAATCTTCTATACTTACTAAGAGGATTAGAAATATTTTAAATGTTTTTGCAGCACCGTAAAGCTCTTAGTACAAGTAAATGCAAGATTTACATTGACTTTGAATGTAAATGCATGGGTGAAAATGCCGTGTAGCACAGCCTGGCATGCACTGTGTTGTTATGCAGAGTTAAGGGCTCAGGTCTGTCCTTTTTCTGAAGAACAGTGCTTCATTTCTTTCACCCTCTCAATCAACAAACAGCAGGAGTGTGGAAATCTAGACCTTCTCTACCTTGCAGTAGCGTGTTGGGTTTTTTTCTGTGAAGCTTGGTCATGGTAGGAAGTAATTCTCTGAAAAGATTTATGTTTTCTGTTTGTCTTTTAAACCGAAAGTAAGAAGGGTTTTGAACCATCTTGAATGAAGTATTTCTCCCTCCCTGTCAATATCCTTCTTTTGAAATATAGTTGCCATTTGTGTCAGCTTTGATCACTTAATGTGATGGGTATTAACTCATGGGACAAACATTTTGCCACCCCAAAATTTTCATTTAACCATTAAAACTTTCCCTCTGTCCTAAATGAAGCATCTTTTGCCTTTTTGCTAAATGTCAATATGTAACGGAAGGGAAAGCAGTGTTGTGATTTCCATGTTTTTGTTTAAGACAGAGATGTTGACTGGAAAATTTTGGAAAGCAAAATGTTTAACCAGTACTCCCTTGAGTATTTCCCTCTCTTGAGAGCGATGATTTGTGTGTGCTACTGTCCTACATCCAGTTGTACACATGAGTGTGAATTACAGGAGGAGTAGGTACAGATGGAGTCATGCTTTGTTTTACGGCTTTGTGCCTTGTAATACAGTTTGTCACTTTCTATCAGGAGACACTGTTTCCAGTTGCTTATAACTGCTAAACTTTGTGACTGTTTGGGATGAGAGTTTATTTTCTAGGCATCTCTTTTAGGCAGTGAGTCATGGGTGTGATCAGCTGCTTTCTTCCGTCTTTGCTGTGAGAAACTCTGAGAAAAATGCCACTTTTTTTTTTCTTGTAAACCATTTAAAGGTATGTTTAACCTGTTCTTTGAAGTTCTGGCATCACAGAGCTGAGGGGGTGGTGCTTTTCAAGAGTGAATGCCTAGGTCAGAGGTGATTTCCCCCTTTCCAGTCAATAATCTAAATGTGTTTGACAAAGGTTTGGAATTTTGTCAAAAAAGTTGGTGTTTGCATGTAGTGAGGAGGGACTTGTTTGATACTATTGTCTTAAATCATATTTCATCTGGGAGTGAGGTTGCTGAGGGGGTGGATTGGAGGACAGAACTGTCGCAGGTTGGGCAAAGAGGAACTAGGTGCACGTATGCACAGGGCTGGGGTTTAGATGTGAGAGCATCTGTGCCCGATTAGATCAAGGTGCATCTAGCCTGGTATCCTGACTCAGATGGTGGTCAAAGCAGCTCTCGAGGAAAGTGTAAGAACAAGCCAAGAGGATAACGATACTTCCAGAGTACTTGCTCAACCTCTTCACCTGTGTTTCAAAGCCAGAGGCCAGGTCTTTGCATTTAGTCATTGGATTTCTACCCTATAAAGCCTCACCAGGAGACTGTGATTTGCCTGTGCGGGGGAGACACAACGAGGAGAGTCTGTCACTTGTGCTCAGTGAGAGGAGGAGCAGCAGAACTTGGAAAAGTGGGGGGTGGATATAGGTGCATATAGGGCAGAAACTGTTTGATGTGGGGAAAGTTACAGGACAAGACTGCTGAGCAACATCTCCCTTAGGCCTGAGATCGGTCAAGACTGGCTTTTATTCTGGTGTCAGCTGTGAAAGCTACTGGCCAGGCATCTGTCACTGGTCCATATGGGACATCACATGCTGCTTATGGTATCAATTAGTCAGTTCAAGTGATAGGGGCTTGTGAGCTGAACATACAAGTTTGTTCTGCTGGTGAATCGGATAAATGGTTACTTGATACTGCTTGAATAGGCATTTTCTCTTTTTAGCTTGCTTTGGTAAAAAGCTAGGGAATTACAAGTGTTCTAGGCACAGAAGGAACCTTCTTTATGGCTGCTAAGTCTAGTGTTTATAGCTGCGGAGCAGTTACGACACCAGTGTGAAGATTGCCTGTGTAATCCTGCTTCTGCCCCTGTGTACACAGGCATGAAGATGCAATCTGTTATTGTGTCGTTACTGGATATTTTTCCCCCCCGGGGTCTGTTCCGTGTTTGCCACACGAGGTGCACGGCACACTCTGCAAATAATACAGTGCCATGTTGAACTCTGTGTGTGTGACAATTGCTCAAATTAAGGTCTCACTGACCCGATGTATCCTACCTTCTTTGGGCTGTATTAGGTAATACGGTGTCTCTCCTATGTAGTTTAGTAAGTGTGTATATAAACAAGTGCAAATAGGTGTGGTGTAGTTTGTCTGCAGCATTATGCTGGCAGGAAGCAGATGGTGTGAAATTGGTAGATTATCTTTTTCCTGGTACTTCTAGGTGAATGGGCTGTGGTGCAGAAGTCTTATCCCTCCATCACTCAGGTATTTCCTTCATTGGGAACTCCCGGTAGAAGCCATGGTGAATCTCTGGTGCCTTTTGTGTCTTTCCTCACAGAACTGGGGGGCTGGAGTGGGAGGGTGCAGTTGGGACAGGGCAGTGCCCCACTCGTGCTGCCTTGCTGCAGTTATTCAGAGGGTGTAAAACAGCACCTAAGTTAGTCCCTGGGCGCTGGGAATTGCTGAGAGTTATTCATGAGGTGTCACAAGGGAAGTAGTTGTCTTACAGGCAGATAGGAAAGGATCTAGCCTTGGGAAAGCTCTGCTTTTTGACAGGTAGCATTTCTAGGTGCCTGGGCAGCAGCTGTGGGAGGAAGGATGCACATCCCGTAATTCCAGGCCTAGAGTTGTTTTTTTGTCTCTTGCCTCTCCCACTGTTTTCTGTTAATGTGCAGCTGAGGGAAGATTACGATGTCAGATAAAATGTGGGTTGAGGAGACTGGAGGCAAGGCAGGACCAGCAAACCTGGGAGGGGAGTTGATTGCTGGAGGGAGGGTGGAGGGAGAGGTGGTGGTGGCACTGCAGGCAGGTGGTTGTTAGGGGTGAGAGGGCTGCATGGGGCTGGCAAGGTGCTGGAAGGCTGGCCTTTGAAGGGAGAGGGTTTGTTGCTCTCTGGAGCACACTGGGGAAAAAAGGAACCCCTCCTATGTCTGAGATCCTGATCCAGGCACTAGCATGCAGCTTGGCTGCACTACAGAAGTTCAGGCTTCTGTCCCACCTAAGATGATGCTTTTCTATGCTTTGTGAGTAGCTGTGTAAAACAAAGGAAAGCCAGTGCATCTGTGGACAGCACGTTCCCAGTCTGTGCTCAGGGTCTGACCCTGGGTCACTAGATTTGATGCTCCGCTTTGAGGAAGGGAAACCAACAAGCAAAAACACATTCTATCCCAAAACAAGGGGTTAAGTTGTTATGGGAACTATGCCAGCCTCCAAATCCTTTTGCCAAGCTGTGGGGATTACAGTTTCATTTTCCTGGGGGATTTCTCTCTTTTGTTCAGTGCCTTATTTTTTGCATGAATACTCAGGCCCTAGTCCTGCCACAGATCCACTAAGCCCGTGATCTTGACTGCAGCAAAGCTGAAGACAGGAGCTTCTGCAGCTTGGGAGCTGCAAAGTGAGTCCAGCCTCAGGTTGAAGTTGCTGTGTTTGCTAAAGAGACATTGTCTGCTGAGGCAGAGTCATTTACAGAAGGGCAGCACATGCCCCTGGGAGGGATCAGGCCTCTTGTTGGGGGTGTCACAGCCTGGGGCAGGATGCAGCAGTCCCTAATGTTCTGTTCAAGTGCCAAAGTGGCCAATATGCACAACTTCCTGACATGCATCATGGTGAAAGAGGGTGACCTGGTGTTTATATCTGTCATTAAATGCTATCTGGGGTTTTACTTTTGAGGAGCAAAAATCATTTCAGGCCAGAACGCAAGAGTGGTTTTTTTTAACTTTTTCTTTTAATTGGGCTTTATCATTTTCTCTTCTGAAGTGGGACACTAGGATAGGTTTGTATTTCCTTACTGGGACACTTGTGCAGAGCACAGCACTGACAGAAATGTAACCTGTTTGGGATGGAAAGTATTTGAGCAAATGTTTATTACATGCTGTCACCAGAATGCTGCATTTACCTTGTGCCAGACAGGCACAGCAGACTGCAGTGAGGAATAGGGAAACTGCTCTCGTTTGTTTGTTTTATCTCCAATACCACGATGCCTCATGGCACTGGGCAGGGCTGAGGTCCAAATCTCAACCCCGAGCAGCAGTTTTTTTGCCCACGGTAATTCTCCTGGAGGAAAAGCAGCATCTGTATCTATGTAGACAGCTGAGCTGCGTCTGCTTCCTGTCCCTTTGGGGAAACATGGGCTGCCTGGCTGTATTTCTCCTCCTGCCTTCCTAAGCAGGTCTTGTTTCCTTGTGGATTTCACTTGGCATCTCTGCAGCTTGTGCTTTTATCCCCAGTGCCCTGTTCTTTGCACCAGACCCTTCCCCAGACACAAAGCTGTTTGTACAGCACATGTAGCCAGCATGATATGTACCTTTGTGGAGACTCCTGCGTGCTGCTGAGGCTGCTTTTGCTGCTCCCATGCTAAGCTGGGGCTTTTGCTGATTTGATTCATGCAGTTTTGAGAATCACAAGTGAGCTGCCTGGTTACATGACTGATAGGAGATTGATGATCCAAGATGTTGATACTGGTATGGGACTGGCAGACCCAGAGGTACCGTTCCTGTCTGTGATTTGGACTGTTTAATATGATTGTGGAAGAAAGAAAAGCCATAAAATACCTCTGTCTTCAGATATATGCCTCATGTGCATTTTGTCTGCTAGGTATTTAAAACATGATGCGTTGTAGGTAGCGTGATGGAGAAGCAAGACAGCCTTATATTAGAAAGTGATTTGAATGTCTGGAAATGCAAACTCTGGATGAGTTTAGTGTAGTAGCAGATCAGTGTTTGTGTTTTCCCTTCAGAGAAGTGTAAATGTTGTTAATCAGAAAAGCACAGGTTGTGTTTTCCGGAGTGTTGTTTTCATTTGATAACAGGTTCAGTGCTGGGACATGGTGAGAATGCTGTGTTCTCCCTTCATTCCCAGCCTCTCGGAGTGTAGTCTTATTTCTTGCCTCCAGATAACTAATGCTTTGGAAGACATCTCCTTTCTCTGCCTTCTTTGCCTCTTCTCAATCTCACCTGAGGTGCTCCAGCTCTGGTTTCTCAGTGATGCTTGCCATAGCTCAGGAGTGCTGCTCACCCACTGAAAGTGCTTTTCCAGTGAAACAGATTAACTGCAAGGGTGCACCCATTATTTTCTGCTTCTGCCATTGTCGTGTAGGCACTTCAGTGGTTTTTTAATGCATTATTGGACATTTGTATTTTTCTGCTCAGGCCCCTGCATCCCTCCCCCCGACAGATGGATCAGTCTTGCTTCTGTTGTGGAGGTTATGACGGGTCATAAGCAAGGCTCAGTATTTGGTACAACTGTGTATTTCAACTAGGGAGTCCTCTTACATTTGTGGTTCAGTCAACTTCATTGCAGCTTTGCAATTTATAGAGCTGCCTAAAATGTTTCCAGTGGAGTTGCAGACCATTGGGAGCTCTGCACCTGTGAGCTGCTCTGCAACGTGTGTTGACTCAGGCTTCTTAAATCACTGATCCAGTGGGTCATGTATTAGAAACCACTAGTCTGCTGAGCTGAAGTGACTTCTGCAGGACTGTTCTCAGACTCTTGGCTGATCCAAGTCTGGAAACTGGTTAGTCTTTTCATAGGAAGTGGGATTGAGTCAGTCTGTTCCTCTGAGAACTAAAGCACCATCATCTGCTAGGTTGCTGCTGTCACTGCATGCAAGAGTGGTTTATGTTAAATGTGACTGAGGTTGAAATAAGCCACACCTTGGTTCTCAAGTAAGAGTGACCTTTGGCAAGTCTTCGTCAAAATAAATAAAGTGTGATTTTTAGTTATTTTAAGTTGAGTTTCCTTGGAGACAGGCCCTTAGGAACTCTGGGTGCCAGTTCCTGTGATGTTTGCTGGTTTATCATAAACAAAATGAAGAAAATTCCTCTCTTCTCCACAAAAGCATGAAATTTCACACTAGTGTGATCTGTGGAACAGTTTGCCATATTCCTGATGTGCTCTTTAAAGAGGGGCTGAGAGGTAGTACCGGGACTATGGGTCAAATTTTGCATAGCATTTTGCCTCTGTCTTGAAAACAGCTGAAACTTCCTTGGAAGGTTGGGAGCTTTGGCACAAATTGGTTCCTTTGGTCACTTCTTCCTGCTTTTGCATAGGGGAATATGCTGCTGGAATAGATCTGTGCTCCCCTGTGGTGACCGTTGTCTAGTTTAGGACCCCTGAGTGGCTGTAGTCAGCTGCTGTAAAATACAGCAGCCCAAAGGCTGTGCTGACTTACATCAGGGTCAGATCTAGGGCAAACTCAATTTCTGGGAGACAGCTGGTTCCCAGAAATAAATCCTTTTTAAAATGACCTGTGACTAGGTACCAGATAAAATGTACCCTCATTTTTTTGTCTGGATTCACTTTTTGGAGTGGAAGCCTTTCTACCCTTGGAAGGAGGCTAGAGAGATTGTTCTGCCTTTTAAATTCTGTTAATCTTTAAATGAGTGTCTGTGACATGCTGTAAAATGCCAAAGCAAACACTGCTGCAGCAGTTAATCGACATTCCCTCGCATCCTGTTGGGAACAGTGATGCCCACAATTTTGGGTAGCAGAGGAACCAGGGAAGACCTTGCTCCTCTGCCGTGCAGGCAGGACCCTGTGCGTCGTCGTCTTTGAGACCAGCAGGATGAAATCTAGTTATATAAATGCCCATGGATGGGGAACGTGATGGCTGTGGGGATGGACCCTAGGTAGGCAGGGTGATGGAAGGAGATCCTCTCTCATCCTCCCAAAGGGCGTGAGGGACCATGTGCCATGTGGCAGGTCAGGCACAACCCCTGCTAGTGAATCATCAACTGCTGCTGATACTGGAGGCTGCAGCTGGAGATGTTCCTGCCCTTAGGGTTGTGTCCTGAGCTGCAGGTCCAGGGCAGCATCCTTCAACCCTCCTTACCTTACACTGCCCACACCTGCCACAGCCACTTGGGTGATTGCAAATTGGATTGAGGAGCTGCATCTAATGTGAATAGGAACAGGGAAAAGCAGCAGCTTTGCACAGCAAACGCTTAAGACCTGCCCTGCCTTGGGGTTGGGGTCAGACACCAAGGGTGAGGATTGAATGGGGGCAAAAGGTTTGCATGTGCTCCTCTTGCGAGGGTGTTGCTGTGCATCACTTCCCATTGTTGAGCCCTTGTTTAGGGCTCAACGTACCAGGAGATATGAATGGGGTGTCCCTGATCATGTTGTCTCTGCCTGTCCCACCAGTGGCTGTTTCTTTGGAGTACAATTGCTGTCTGAGCAGCACTGGTTTGGCACCAAAGCATTGAGTGCTGCCACATTTTTCGTCTGGGACTCGTGAGCTGACACCTTGTAAATTCAGCAGTGTATGGATAACTGTATTAGTGAAGCAGCTGGGGGCTTGAAGCCACCTGCCCCTGTCCTAACTGCCTCTGCTTGCGGTGGCATGTAATGAATGCTGTGAGGGACATTGCAAGGTGGAAGGGCAGTCTTCTGGCCAAGTATGTGCTTACTTCATATTGGTACTTCAGGGTTATTCTAGAGGACAGGTCTTCTGGACTGACATATGCTCTGCAGGGGGGGAGGAGTTGCCATTTATCAGCTGTTGAGGTATCACCAATGTGCTTTATGTTGGCGGGAGCAGAAGAAACTCCTGCAAGTGTTAGCGGTTTGTCCAAATAAAGCCTCTGTGTTTTCACCAAGGAATTACCCCGAAACAGTCTTTGCCTCTGCATGCTTGCAAGGAAGTAGATAATAGCTTGCTGAGAGCAATGTTGTGGAAACCAACATGTTTATACTTGGGAAAAGGGAAGGACTTTTCACCAAGAACTTGTTGGTTGATGCCCGGGAAGGGGAGGATTAGCTGATTTAGAACCTGGCTCATCTCCCTGCTCTGATAGCATGTCTTACTCTTCCCTAGCCTGAGATACCAGGGAGGTCTCAGTGTCTCGTGCGTGTGCTGATGGAGTGACCGGTTCCAGTGACTGGTTGAGGTCAACTGCAGCAAGAATTCAAGTTACGAGTCAGCAGGTCTAAATACAGACAGTCTGGTGTCTTTATAGCTGTAGCTGTTACACCATATTTCAAAATTACTGAGAGATTTTGTTCTAATACTTCTTCAGTAGTCTGACACTATTCCAGCTGGAGTATCATACTCTTTTTTGAAGATAAAGTGCATTTGGTAGTCGTGCATTGTGGCAAAGCCAATGGCACCAATCACTGTCAGGTTCGGTGTTCTCAAATCTAGCTTTAAATTTGATTTTCCTAGAGCTGCTTTCTTATCTCAGGTTTACTAACCTCCCTCCAACTTGGAAAACATCCTAGAATTTAAATCAACTCCAGAATGTAATCCTGGGAACAGTATGCATTGTTGGGAATAAGTTTGTATTGTAACTTAAGAATTTTTTTTTTTTCTCTTTGAGAAGTAGGAAGAAATCATCCCAAACAGGAACGTCCTTAGTGATGAGGGCCTCAGCTTCAGTTGGTGAAAAATGGAGCTTTTCTAGTTCACACTAGCTGAGATCCTACCCTCCAGGCTTTCAGTTTGACTGGTTTTGTTTTCAGGGTGTATTGATATAATTTATTGAAATTACGAGGTAGTCTTGTCAGCCTTTCGTGATTTTTTTTTTTTTTTTTTTCCCCTCTCCATGCAAATAGTGCATTGTTTTCAATGAACTGTTTAAACAACCAGGGAAACATTTACTGTTTATCCTTTGGTTATTTATAGTAGCAAAGACTATGTAATCCTTCTTTCTTTCCCCCCCCCTCCCCCTACCCCATATCAAGTTAGTTTAATGTCTAAATGTTGCTTTGATTAACAGTGTCCCTTATGCCTGACTGGTCTCACGTTCATTGTGCTTTCATTGGCAGTCCCGTAGTGTCGATAAGCAGCACGCTGTAATCAACTATGACAAGGAGAAAGATGAACACTGGGTGAAGGATCTTGGGAGCTTAAACGGCGTAAGTAGCAAACCTCACGGCTGATGGGGTCGAACGTGCTGAGTCTGCAAGCGCTTGTGCGCTTACTTCATTCTCCTGTGAGACCCTTTTGGGTCACTGCAACTGTTGGCATGAGTTAAGCTAAACATACATAATTATTTGCTAGGCCTGAGATGGAAGTCGGGTAGCATCTCATCTCAGAAGAAGGCAGCTTTGGTGAATATTGTATTTATTTTTCCCTTCTGATGTCCTTGCAGAATGCTTCAGGGCACACAAAATCATAAAGCCTCTTGCAGAAGAGGAGGAAATAAATTCAGTCTCATTTTGGGGATGTCAACACTAAACTGGTGAAGATTCTGGAGCAGCTGTTCAGCATGAGCAGAGATGACCTTTTGGCAATTCAGTTGTCAGTGCATGGAGTGATTTATGGGATGATGAGACATTTAATTTCTTTGGGGAGAAACTATTTAAAACCATGTCTCTTTGTTTATTTATTTTTTTTAATATATAATAAAAATTACTGTCTTGCCTGCCTTGAGCCTGGTTTGTGTGAAGACTGAGTGATAATGTGAGCCCAGAACAGAGCTGAGCCTGCCTCAATTTTAACCCTTGCTCTGATCCTGATTCACACAGTGGTGTTGGGCAGCTTGGTGAGGGCTTTGTGTGGTTTTTAAATACACCATCATAGTTAAAACTGCCGTAATGTCATAGCATGCCTCTCTTTTGGCTGTTTCTTTATACCAGTGGAGCTATTCCTCTGCTGGAGCAGATCTAAGCTAGATTCACATAATTGTCTTCCCAGTAGGGGTTTTACTGCAGTCATTGCTTTGGGCTTAGAAACAGAAGCCTGCCACCATCACAACCACAAAACCAAAAGACAAACCCAGAAACTTGTACAAAAACAGTGGCTAAAGCAGACCTCAACTGTTCTGCTTCTTCTGGCATCTTTAAACAGCCAGAAAGAGTGTTTATCCTTAGCCTAATAGCTGAAGGCATAGAGCCCTGCTGAAATGGGAGTATTTCCAGTAACTGGTCTGGGCTCTGGCTGGATCCCTGGTTCAAAACCTGTGGTATTTAACTCATGGTGGCAAAATAGCAGCTGAAAATTCTGCTTGCAAGAGAGGGAAGGCTTGTACCACTAATTCTCTTCTATCTTCAGATGCTAAAGCATAAGAATTTACAGCATTTATTAATAGACTTGTGCTCAGAGGGGCAGTGGTGTAAAAGGGGTTACAGCAGTGCCTGTCTTCTGTGGCTGGTCACATTTCTGATGGAGAAGAGTCTTGTGACCAAACTGAATCTTTTTGCATGAAAGGAACAGGTCCTTATTTGAAAATTTTAATGAAAACTTGTTTTCCCCCTTGAAACTAAAGAAATTGCTTTGAGGACTGTGATTTTCATTCCACTTTCTGAATTTGCTTTTATTTTGTATTTGCTTTGTGGCTCATCAACAATGCATTATTACATGAGTTTGCTGGATAATTGGTTCATATTAATTGTCATAATGTTTTGTATTGTTTGTATGATAATGTTCAGCTGATTCTGCAGCCTCTACTAAGGGTCTTTTGGTTTTGAAGGTAGCATTTCTATCTGCAATAAGCAGTTTCCTTAGGTTATTTTGTTTGAAGTAGCTATGGATGAATAGGTAACAACATCAAAATGGGGTTTCTTGCAGACTTTTGTTTTGCGGAAAATTCAGGAAATAATTATTCCTGGTCCAGATCTGACTGTTGTGGGATTTTTAAATATTAAAAGAATTCATGCAAATAGGAATTCCGTGACTTTTAACCAGCTTCACTGCTTGTATTCCAAAATTACAGGCCTGTTCCCCAACTCTTCTATAAATTGCCAGGAAGCTGGAGGCTGTTGTCTGCTGAGGTTCTAATTTCCGTCTCTAGCTTTATTTTTCCCCTGTGGTTAATACTTCATCTTATCATGCATGTTTGGCTTGGCTGAGGTGAGAAGGCAGAAGGCTTTGCCTCAGTGGTGAAAGCACATAAATTCATTTTCTAGCATAACTTTGACTCATCAGAGTGTGGCTGCATTTTTATGGAGGGTACAAAGACCCGTCAGTGGGTTTCTGGTCTGTGAGGCTGGGTGAATCCCGCCTTGCGAGGTGGGCTATCTCCTGGTGTCTGTGCCTGCCCTGGGTGTCACTGAGAGCCTAACCCCCATCAGCACGCTGGTGCTCCTTCAAGTGAGTTCCTGATACATTTTTATTTGGCCTGGGTTATTACAAAAGAATATGTGTTCATTTGTCAAAGATGTCCATGAATGGTGGATTTTTTTCCTCTGTTCTTTGAGAATTGTTTGTTAGGGGGTCCCCTTGGAAAGCAGGAATCTGAGACATCCGAGATGTTTGTCCACAGCTATAAAGTATATTTCTTGCACCTTTATAGGGATAAATTAGTTTCTTTTGGCCTTAACCACCTAGAGTACAGGAAAAATGGATATGTGAATCTTTTTGACTGTTGTTGTGATATATGGTGTCTGGGACAGCGTGGCCTTAGACATCATGGTGATGCCACTGCAAGTGCTTGTTTTCCTGAACATTTTCATTTCCCCCTTCCTCTGTGACAGGCTTTGCTTGTTTAAATTATCAGGCCTTGGGGCTGACACCAGTATTCTTTGACATCCAGCAGAAAGCTGATTCCCAGCTCAGTAATTAGAGTATGAGTTGCACTGTTGGCTGCTCTTGCTGGTTGTGAAGAGTGGAGGAGAATCAAAAGCATCTGAAGTTCCTAACTTCAGGCACCTCAATTACACGTTCACATCAGGGACTAAAATTTTGTTCGTACTTGGTGGAAAGGTAAATCTCCCTAGAGGTCCCTTCAGAGCACCTTGCTTTGAAGCATAATTGGGGTGCTCTAACTTGCCCATGGGAGCTATTTGCCAGTGTTGGTTTTTTTAGAGAGCTTAGCTCCTCACCTGGCTGGCTTTGTGCTGGTGCACCCTGAATGTGTGCAGTGCCGTTGGCAGGTGGGCATGGGTGCCCTCCAGGAGCCCTGCCCATCTGAATGCATCACCTTGATACCCCCAGTCAAAAGCTGTTCCTGTGCATCTTTCCTGCAGACGTTCGTCAATGATGTGAGGATTCCTGACCAGAAGTACATCACCCTAAAACTGAATGATGTCATTCGCTTTGGCTATGATATCCTTTGTGTCTGAAGAGGGTGTGGGGCATGGTCTTTGATTGGGTTTTGTGATGTTTGTTGCATGGACAGTTAACTGCGCTAATTGTGACTAATGAGTAAGGGTGTTTGTTTTGCCTCCTGGAGCCCTTGGGTAGCTCATAAGCTTTTGTTTCTCCACCATGAACCTTATTCAAACCGTATTAATCACAATGCTTGCTACCTTCATTGGACTTTGAATCAGGCCCTGCACTGGCAGTAGTCACTGTGGAGGTGCCTCTTCAGTCTCTTTCTAAGGAAGGGTTGCATTTTTTCTTTTCATGTGGGTGGCAACTGTAGCTGGTACCAGCTGGAAGCAAACATATTTCATATGCTTTTCTGTGAACTAACATCTTCCTATTTTTTTTTTCCCATCCATCTTGTGTGTTTTTGTTAATCATTTCACCCAAATGTTTGCTTTCACACAGTTTGCAGGTCTTCAGCCTTAAACTTTTAGCTTTGGGTCTTGTGGCCAGACCTTTGACTCTGTCTTGATTGAAGTTTGCCTGGTCAAATTGCTTCTGCCACAAAATGCAAGAGTAAATCTCTCTCTAGCAATAACAAATTTCACCTCTGAGGGAGGCTAGGCTGCAGTTACTGCTCTGTTTAGAGAGTCACAAATCCTGCTACTGTCTGCTAGAACACCTTTGCCTTCATCCCTTTCCTTTTTATCCTGATGTGACTGTATGGCTGGCTGTAAGGATAGATGTCGCAATGCCTTTCTGAACACGCAGAGCAACAGTGGTAAGTAGAGGCTCCTATTGCTGCCTTTTCATGTAATCTAATCCTTTCTTTCACTTTTTTTCAGTTGCTTCTTTCTGCCAAACTTTATCCACGCAGGCTGAATTTAGAAGTAGCAAGTATCTTCTCCAAGTTTCTTCTCCAAGTTTCTTCTTTATTTTGTGGGGAAATTTCAGTTAAAACAGTCCAAACATTTCTGAGGATAAAGGCAAAGAATAAGTTTTACCATTGCAGGGCGAGGAAGTCTCTGGCTGGAAAACTCTTGTGCATCCTTGACCCCAAGGCCATGTTCTCGTGCCTTTTGCTGTCCTCGTGGCAATCAGTTTGTGCTTGATAGCTGTAGCTGTTGAAATACTCCAAACCTTGCTGGACCCCAAAGAGCTGAAGCATTGAGGAGAGGCTGAGCTTCCCTGGTCTTCCAGAGATCTGGGTAACTCGGCCCTAAGCAGGGACAGCACAGGAGCACTTGCTGTTGCAATAGGGATGCTTAAACTGAGGTGCATGCAATCCTGGAGCTCCTGGAATAGGGGGGGTTCGTGTGCCTTGTGTAAGGTCTTATTTCTGGTCTTGTATACTCGCTCTGTATCTTGCCATTTTGGAAATAACAAACCCTTGCTTCACAGCAATTTTTTTTTTTATTTTATATTTTTAAAGGGAGGCAGTTGCTGATTTTATTTATTTATTTATTTATTTTAAAGTAAGAAAAGAGAGATTCTTTGCCTTCAGATCAGTATTTGCAAAGGGTGCAGTTGAGGGTTCAGGCATACATGGGGGGGAATACTGAGTAGCCCCTTAATGAGCGCTGCCAAATAAAGAGCACTGTCGTCTGGGATCATGCCATTAAAGGTGGCATCTCAGTGCACATGTGATGAAGCTTGTTGCAGTCCCATAGGCAACTTCAGCTCTAGCTTTTCTTGACTTTTTTTTTTTTCTTGTTTTTTTTTTGATGTAGCTGGTCACGGGTTTGCTGTGAGCTCCAGTCTAGCAAAGCCATAAGCCAGGGCCTGGAGCGTGGGTAGGTTTTAATCGCTGTGATACAGGTTTAAACCATTTATAGAAAGCAAGTCTGACCACTAAGCAGCTGAGGTGAAGTGTTTAGTCCTGAGCCTTTACATGGATATTCATGTGAAATGAACGCTGCGTTTATGAATTGCAGAATTTATTGCCCTCAACAGGAAAACTTTAAAGAATGTAAGTTTTAGAGTCATCTTTTTCCTTCAGTGTAGCTGCCGTGGCAGTTCTGATCTCCTCCTCTGTTTTGCCACTCTTCAGCAGTGCTTTCTGTGCACACCCTGCTCAGCTCGGTGCAGAGGGCAGCATCTCCTGAGGTCTCAGCATTAGCTGTGTGCTGTTGCATAACAGCCTTGGTCTCTTTTCCATTTACAGTTTCACTTACAGACTGTGCGGCATTTCCCTGCTATGCCAGTATCACTTGGTTTATTTTTAGTCTAACATTTTCCATCTTTCCTTTTTCCTCTGCTTTGCTCTGTGCTGTGCTGATTGGGTTGTTCGTGATGACATTGCCAGATGCTTCCTTTTATTTTTTTAATGCAGCGTTGCTGAGGATTATTGCCTAGGCTCAACCATGTTGAATGCCTCCCTCCCTAAGAGGTCACAGCAGCTTATGACCTGATTTACCTTTCATCCAGGAAACTGCAGTGACTGAAAGGCCTTGTCAGGGCAAGAGAGCACTACAGTTCAAGGCATCCCTGCAGAGTGCTGAACTCTACAGTTCCTATGTCCAGAGTGTGGAATATTGCCCCATGTTGGCCAGGATACCATGGGGAGAGTGGTCTGCCTGGAGCTGCTGGCTGGGTGGAGAGGAGTGGGAGTTGAGTCAGGGCTCTGGTTGCTCCCTGGGTCCTGCACAAAGTTGCTAGTGCTCCCCAAGCTTCTGCCCTGCTCCCCTTCTCTGCTGCCCTTCAGTTGGTGCGGGATTGCATGCTCTCTTGCAAAACATACATGACAAAGACCATGGTGGGATACAGTGCAGGCAACTTTTAGTACTCTGCATATTTTAAGCTTCTCTGGTTTTATGATCTTGTTTCTTTCTGTGACTAAATGCTAGATTTCTCTGTCCGTCCAGTTCCTTTGCCATTTCCTTAACGAGTTCTGTACATTCAAACATGTATGTCCTGGAACAAATTCAACACAAAGTCCCAGAAGAGGCATTAAAGGTAAGGGTGTCTGGATGCAGGTGTGCTTTAAAAAAAAAAAAAAAAAAAAGAAGAAATGCTCTAGTAATGGTCAATCAGACCAAAATACTAAAATACTCTTGACAGCAGTAAAATGTTCCACAGTGTGAGGCTATACTTGGATTGGGACTTAATAAAAACTTCCTTTGAGGAGAGGTACATTTCCCAGTTATCTCAGCTCTGATCGCTTTTATCCCTGTGCTAACATGTAGATGAAGTTAGTTATGATTTCATGACTGCCAACAAAAAAGATCAGTAAAGCTGTAATATATTAAAGGATAGTCAGCACATTAACTTGTGAGTGTAACCCAACAGAATTGTTCCCTCCCAGAAATGGAGCCCAGAGACTTTTTCTGAGCATGGTGATTTAGGCATATCATCTCATTTTTGCCTTCAAGCTCCCAATTTTTACTTAGTGAGCAGTCCTCTTATAAGTGAGGTGTTCTTTAAACAGAGAGTTCAGTAGCCAGTACAAAATATTCAAGCATCCTCTTGTCTAAAGCAGAAAAGCAACTCCCTCTAGGCAAGAGAGTTGTCAGCTCTTTCAGCTGAGGGACTGGGCTTTCAGTGCCAAGCACCTCTTGCCTAGCAGATACTGTCATCTTAGTCCTGGTTCCATGTTTAGGACTTAGAAAGGATCAGAAATGTGACAGCTAGAATTGGTCCATTGAATTTACTCAGGGATAATCTGGATGGGTACACCCTTTTATTAATTTACTTGTAATAAACCCACTTTTAAATAGCTCATTTACTATGTTAATGTGGAAACTGTTTTAAGGCAGAATTTGTCTCCTAGCTGAAGAGAGGGTCTGGAGAGAAAGAATTAGAATATATTTTAATTGCCTTTGCTGAAAAACTGAGATAATGCAGATGAGTGCCATGAAAGAATTTATAATGTTGCTTTAAGAACAAAGGGGATTTCAGGATTTGAATCCTTAATGGAAAATGGCCCAAGTTTTGATTCTTCTCAGTTTATTCTTTAAAGGGTTTCCTAATAAGCTGTTTTACAGAGCTAAGTCACGGTGACCTCATGAACTAGAATTGTCACTTCATGCCTTCCAAATGTGGTATTTGAAAGCCTCTCAGCTGGCATTTCTGCTGTTCTGTAGCCTCTACTCAGGTGTGCTGCAGCATTTGCCTTTGTGTGATCCATTTGGCAGGAAGGGTGGTTTATATTTTCCATGGTCTAGCACATGGATTGTGAGGGCACCCTGCAACTGTTGCTTGTGTCTCTGCAGCATGAGAAGTACACCAGCCAACTCCAGATGAATTACAAAGGCACAGCAGTGAAGAGGGCGGAGCAGCCCATGGAGCACACTGTCTATGCTGAGTCCCAGCAAGCAAAGCTGGAGAAAGGAGAGAGGAAAGCAATTACAGGTACTTGCTCGGGAACCAGTTCATCGAGATTCAGAACAAAGTGCAGCTTGAGCCATGCACTGGGTCATGATTCTGACAGTACAGTGTTGTGGGTTGCATCTAGGAGCAGTTCCAGAAGGGTCATCTTTCTAAACCTGTGAGTATTCCAGACTCTCAGTTTTTGGAGATTCAGGCTCCAGAGAAAATCAGCTGGCATGATGGCTCACACAGGCCTTGTCGCTGTGTGTGTGCTGGAGAACGTGTGGGCTGAGCAGGTTTGGTAAGTCCTTTGGCACCTGTCTGGTCTATTTTTAATTTCCTAATCGTGAGCTGGTGTTTGAACAGAGACAGTGACTCAGAGTAGAAAATGTATGGCTGCTGTGGTGTGGTGCTGGCAGGCAGGCAAAGGAGCGACAAGCCATTTCTTTCAAAAAAGCCCTGTATGGTCTTTAATAGCTGTACTTCCAAACATGCCAATACGTAGGATTGAAACTGCCAAACTGGGAGACGTTTGCTTCAGGTTTGCTGTTGCCCAGCTGCAAACCTTTGCCGTCTGAAAAATGCCTTCTGTTCTCCATTTCTTCACCCACTGCTGCCTTCCTTTTAAAGACCCTTTGGCAAACTTACTTCTTCTCAATTCCCCGCCATGGTGGGTCAAGACCTCCCCAGCAGTCTTGTCTCACTCATTTCACCCAACTTCCTACCTCCTATACATACTGTCTTGGTAGATCTCTCCCCAGTTCTTCTCAGATATTGGCTGATGGCCTTCTCAAGCTTGATGATGCTCTGGAGGAACAAATATGGTTCTAAAGCATCCCAGTGATGGATGACTGCCAGTGATGGTCTTGAGGCACTAGGATGGCAGAGTGACTGGAAACCTTTAGGGTTAGCAGAGAGACTGCCTGCTGCGTCCATTGGAGGAAGAAGCAGGGAGGTGAATGGATGGGCAAGTGAAGGAGTGAGCATCTTGGGCTAGGTGACCTAGGCATAGATACAGCAGCTTTCTAGAAAAGTATACAACTTTGGGTAAATCCATTAAGGCTTCATGATAATTAATTGGAGTGGGTTGGCTGACCTTAATCTCTCATGTATTGTCTTTATGAAAATCCCTCTAAGCGACATAGTGTAGTAAAACAGTGTGATTTTTGTCCCCCGGTGTCATTGTTGCCTCCAGCTCTGCGCGGAAGCGCACACACACACACACGCGCACACACACACACCCCGAGTGCCTGCAAAACCATCTTTGTGCTGCTTGAGTTGTGTCTATGTGTCACCCTCCCCCATAGATGTGGCATTTGTGAATTTGCCTCACAAGAGTGTAGTTAAAGGGATGAACTTGGTGATGATTAACAGTGACACTTTGGAGGGTGAGAAGAGGTGATCCTCACTGCGAGGACAGCTCTCCAGCTGCCTTGGTTTGTGAAAAGCATAGCCAGTAACAGCCAGTTTGCCAGTAACTGGTTCCAGTTTGCATTTGCTGCTGCCTGACTGCATGAACGCTGTCATTTTTATTCTTGCCACCTTCCAAAATACGCACTGGTTGGTTTTAACCTACATAACCGTAAGTGGTTGTTATTTGGAACACCTTCAAAGTCAGGATGTTGAGTGACTCTTCAGCAAGGTGACCCATTTCTCTAGCGCGTGGTTTGCAGACCTGCATTACGTTTCTGTCATTGTTAGCTGGCACAGACCATAGGTCTGAGGCAAAAAGGGCTGTGAGTACTTGTTGGGGGCCAGTGCTGAAGTATGTCACTTGCAGTGGGACTGAAAGACTCAAAAAAAAGTCAAAAAAATCTGTGAAGTGCTGCTAACCCCGCTGAAAGATGGAGGAATTCAGGACTTTTTGTTGGTAGTATTTTGCTGGATTGGACTGAAGCAAGAGAGGGAGTCTGAGCATTAAATCTGTACCTTACTCTCCAAAAAGCATTTCTGTCACGTGAGCAGAATGATCAGTGGGTCCCTTTTTCGTCTGTGATGTGACTAATTCACCTTGTCTTCAGCTGCACATATGCAGAGTTTCGCCTTGGTTGCTTGGAGGAGTGGCAGCAATTGAAAATGATTAGTGGAAAGAAGAACGTAGTGTTCTTACGGGGAGTGGGCTTGCTTACTGGCAGCAGAAAGAGGCTGTGGGCAAAAGAGCTGTTTTGCTAAGCCCGTAGGTATTTGGGAATTTGCATTGACTAATTAAAGCAAGGTCCGGGGTGACAAAAGCCTTTAGAAGGATCGCTTCCCAGGGCCTGGGTGGAAAAGAGGCAGAGGGAATGCAGGCTTTCAGGAAAGAGGTTTAACAAAACAGTGTGAACAATTAGAGCTGCTTAGAAATGGGAGGAGGTGAGAGGCTGAGGATAAAGAGATCCCGCAGAGTGAATGGGAAACAGCCATTTACTCTTTGTGCTGTTGAAGTTGCAGCTTTTGGGTGTATCTTGCCTGTAAGCAGAAAAATCACCGGTCTTTGTGAAATGTTTGAGGCAAGGAGCTTGGAAGCCCTATGGGTTGGATATGGATAGGAATAAGAAAATTGCCTGCAGTTTTGCTAGTTAATGCTAAAAATAGCCATCAGCTCATGTTGAAAGCCTTAAGTGATCAGGAGGCCAGGTACAGCCTTGAACTGAAGAGATTTTAAGACTGTCACAATCCCCATCTGTTGCTACCTGAGTGGAGGTATGGGATGAGATAAGCTACTTGGTGGACTTCTGTTCTCAACACATAGCTAATCCTCAGGCTGATCTTAATTTTTATTTTTTTTTAAAGCCCTCGCAGGCTGACAGGACTAGATAATACTGAATCTGATGACTAACCTCTGAATAACCACTGCAGGCCTGAGTTACCAGGGGTGGAGGCTGCCCACAGCGTCCAGCTGAAATGGGCATCACCAACTGCAGGGACAGGACTTGAGCTTCTCCCAGGATCTGTGAAATAGGCTTGCTCGCCAGCTTAGCTTCTCTGTCATTAGGGAGTCCTCCCAACAGAGTGGCCGACTCGAAAGTCTTGTTGGTGTCTGGGGCTGAGGTCAGCAGGCAGTGCAGACAGAAGCAGTGGGAGTTGTGCCCAGTTGTGAAGTGGTTTCCATGTTCTTTGGCTGCTTTCCCCATGAGATCATGGTAATAGCTATTTAGATGCACAGCTCTACCCTAGCCTTTAATTAGGTGAGTGGTGGTGATGTATCTGCTTTTCCTCTGAGCTGGGGTGGTGGTACCTGCAGCATGTTAAAGGCTTGATCATGTAATTGATACAAATAAATCTGTGATTATCATCCTGATTTGAAAGCCTCTGAGATCCGTGTATCTTCATACCAGATACAAAAGACCAACATTTAGGTTTGCCCTGCACATGTGAAATAAATACTGCGGCAAAGAGTCAGAGAATTGCTTTATGATTATTCCTTCTGGGTCTGAATTCTCTATGTTGGAGGGGAGTTAAAAAGCAGAGATGTAAGGAATTAATTTTAAAATGTTATAGCTAGATCGTATTTTTTTTTCCCAAGGCCTCTGCTGTAAGAAGCCTATTCTGCATCTTCTGAAGATGGACATCATTTTTATTAATAATGAATCAAAAATGGTTTGACTTCAAGCTGGATTTCTCATGCTTTTGTTATGACTTGCTGTAGACAGCTTCAAAACTGCATGTGCTTCTGTCAGCAAAGAAATTTGCTGTTGCTGTCTGTCGCTCTTGTGATGGTTTGAAGCTTTGTGAGGACCTGGGGCGAAGCGCAGCCCTGTCCTAACCACAGGGGACACCTTCAAGGGAAATCAGACCCCTCTGCAGTGGAAGCCATGTGCTTGTCATGACAGCTCTTCTGCCCACTTGCTGATAGAAAGCAGCATTAACACAGACTTCCTCCTTTCCCTTTCATCACCTGGCCTGTGTTTTTCCTGTACATGTGTTGTTCTGTGTCACTTCTCCATAATTACATCCTTTGTATTGACATGTCTCTTTTTCTCTTGTTGTGGTGCCTTTCCTTCAGGTAATCAATAGTTCTGTATTAATTTAACAGGCTACCTTCTTGTCAGATTTGTTAGACAAGTGGACCTCTCTTGTTCTGCACTCAAACAGCTTTCATTTTTTCTTTTGAGCGACTGCCCCAAAGACTGAAACCCAGGAGCAGAACACATGTATGTCAGTGGTCTTCCCTGTGTTACACTGTCACCAGTAGCTCAGTATTCATCTGGCTGAACGCTTGTGCTGACCTCAATTCAGTTATCTAAAAGGATGGTTTTCGGGCTGTCTGCCTGAATTGATGAGCCAAGAAATATGTCTAGATGAATTGGCACCATCTGGGCAGCCTGGCACAGAGTGGAGAGAGGTGGTAACGAGCTGCTTTCAATTGGAGGAAGTCTCATGTCATTAAAAAGACTGAACAGTTAGATTTCATTGGTGTTCCTCACTTCACCACTGACTCAGGCAAGCCCCAAGTCTCTCTGCTCTTGCAAGAGCTCCCATTAAGATGGGATATGACAGACAGGCAGTGGTGTGTGCATCTTGGGACACAGGCAAATGCACTCCTCTGGATGCTGCAGGACCAGGGTGAGGTCACTACCCAAAATGCATCCCAGCTGGTGAAGAGCAAAGCTTCCTGGCACAACTGCATATGTAGCTGCTCCCTGGCCCACTTCTGTCACATCCATCTGGTTTAGCTGCCTTCCTATCATGGCATTTTTCTTTCCCCTCCCCTTTTTATACAGTATTGTTGTGATAGAGCTGGAGCGGGGAGAGGTGTCAGGTTGATTCTACTGGCAAATTAGAAGGGATAGAAGCATCCGACACGAGCAGGGCAGTGAATTAATGTGGCTTTTTTGAAGTCAGGGATATTTTACTCTAGCTCAGGATCTGGCCACTTTCAGCAGTAGCTGAAAATGAGGGTGTCTGTGTCACTTCATAATGTTATTCAAAATGCAAATTAATATGAAGGCTCAGTGGAAACATTTGTTGCTCTTAAAATATTGAAACTGTCCCCAGACAGCAAGATACTGACTCCTTGGCTTTCCATTTGTGCTTTTTTCAGTCTTTGGAATGAAGTTCCAGTTTATTATGGAGGCTGGGAGAGGGAAGGAATGAAAAACAAACCCCACAGAAGTGAGCAGATGTGGTGCACAGGCTGTAAGGGAGCTTTGCAAGTGGGGCCACGTGAGCTCTGTGTCATGGGGCAGGAGGGACCTTCTGCTGCTGTGGAGTGAGTGCAACAGAGCAGCTCCCACCCTGAAGGGCCCAGGTCTGTGCACTCTGGCTAGCCTGATGTGCTCTCTGTTGGTGTTCCTTTATGTGTGATAGGGTTTTGGCTTTGTGCTAGCTTTTGTCAGAGAGGGAATTTGGGGAATTTCCAAGCACCTATTAGGGCTCTTTAGGGTTAGAGGGGGAAATCTGAGAAGGCAGAGGAGTTGCCTTGTTTTTCTTTACAAATCTTTCTATGATTCTGTGAACTCTTCTTTTTTCCTTCAGCTTTCCTTGCAATCCCAAAGTTCCCCACCAACAGAAAAAGTCTGACCAAGGTTGACTTGATCCCCTAGCTGACTTCTCCCTGTAGTAGAAAAGCTTCTGGGGAACAAAGGTGGTAGCTTCTGTGTTCAGTAAACAGGTGGGACACAGTTCTTGGGACTGGAGTAGCTTCGGGGGAAAAGTCTGTCCTGCTGTGAGCTCTCTTGGCTTACTTCTGCCCCTTTGGAAACAAAATTTTCATGGAACAAGTAACTAGAGCCTTCTAGACTAGGGGGCCTGTGGGATCCTGTGAGGAGGGGCTGGGAAGTGCTGGAGAAATGAGCTGTAACAAGGCAACTCCTTGCAAGGTGCAAGTGGTAACAGCACCCGTGCTTGGGAAAGATGCTGCTTGTGCAAGAGTCACGTGCAGTATGGTCTTTGCATTCCATCTGTAGGGTGGTATGCTCAGGATTTGTTCCACCAGCAACTTACAATAAACCACTGATGAGCTTTGATAATGAATCATATTAATCTGAGACAAGTATCCAACATCTCGTGTTTCTTCAGGGTTGAGCCCTTTGCTGTGCCCCACTGGCCCTTAGAAATGAGTTACCTCAGACATAGTTGGCTGTTGTTAATGGATTTGTCTATCATCTCAGAGTGTTTTTCTCCTTCTTCTGGCCCTGAGTGCCTCTTGGCCATCAACCCCAAGATCAATACTGCAATTCCACAAAGCGACAATCCTTTGCAGTGCGTGCCCAGAAGAAGTGTCTAGTGTTGGTAGAGCAGATCTGTGCTGTGTGGGCAGGTCATGGCATGAAGAGAGGGTGGTTTCTGATAGGCTGAGTGACAGAAAGTCTTAGCCTAGCAGAGCCGAAACCCTACATTTGGGTGCCTCTGTTCATTGACAAGCTTGTGAGTAGTTTTTGGGGTTGTTTTGAGGTTTCTTTGTTTCATTTTGTTTGGGTTTTTTTTCCTTCCCCTCTCCCTTGAGTGGTTTATCCATCCTCGGTTATGAAACATATTGCTTGGCAATTCCATTTTATTTGTGGTGAGAAATGCTTCCTCCTTTGAACTTTCAAAGGCTGCCTACATAATGCCAATGCGTTGTATCTTCCACACACTCTAGGCAGAAAGGAGAGTAATACTTTCAGCCTCTTTGGATGCTCACTGTGGAGGGAGGCAGCGTGGTAAATTTTGAAACATGAAGAAGATCTCTTGAAAAGGGCCTCTGGGCTGCATCTGTAAAGCAGTATTTTTGCCTGTGGACTATCAATGCATGAGCTTATATATATATCTCTGAAACTATTTTAGAAAGAAACACCTGAAGTAGTGGCCGCTGGGTCTGTGTAGCTTTAGAAACCTAAGCATGAAATCAGGCTGCTTTTTTATTTTGACTTAATTCCCTTTCCTCTCCTGACTTCCCTTCTGCTAATGACTGCTTTCTGTCACATCCCTGTTAAAGCAGGGAATGCAAAATTGCAAGGCTGTTCTGAGGGCTGCTTTGCACAGGCCACTGTATGTTTTTAAAGCCCCAAGCTGAGCAGTAGTTGGCAGTAGAAGCCTGGCTGTGGCTCTGTACCTGGACCCAGGGTTTAAGACACAGCTGGTAAAGTGTCTGCTGATGGCTGTTACAGGTGGAGGTAGAAGCAGCAAAGCTGGAGCTTAGCCTCAGCCCCTGACCTATGCTTGTGTTACTATCACCTCTAGATGAAAGAACGAAAGCTACTTTATTTCCTTCTCTTAAACTATTTTAAAAACATACACTAATAATAACTATACCACAGGTAAATTGAGGTGTATTCTTTTTACTTGTTGCATAAACAGCAGCAGCCCAAGGCACTGCCAAAACAAAATCTCGTTTTGTGGTAGACAAAACGAGAAGCAGAGGATCATCTCCTTTGGGTACCAGTTGTTGCTGTGAAGCCCTGATCTTTCAGTGAGAGTTCACAGAGCAGAGAAAAGGAAGGAACAATAAAATGCACCAGTACAGGTTAGGAGGTGATCTGCTAGAGAATTGCTCCATAGAAGGGGACCTTGGAGTCCTGATAGACAGTAAGCTATCCATGGAACAACAATGTGCCCTTGTGGCCAAGAAGGCCCTGGGGTGCATTAAGAAGAGCATGTCCAGCAGATCAAGGGTGGTTCTCCTCCCCCTCTACTCTGCCCTAGTGAGACCTCACCTGGAGTATTGCATCCAGTTTTGGGCTCCCCAGTTCAAGAGAGACAGAGATCTACTTGAGAGAGTCCAATGGAGAGCTACGAGGGTGATTAAGGGGCTGGAACACTCGCCTTAAAAGGAAAGGCTGAGAAACCTGGGGCTTTTTAGTCTGGAGAGGAGAAGACTTGAGAGGGGATCTAATTAATATCTATAAATACATGAGGGTTGGGAGTCAAGAAGGCAGGGACAACCTCTTTTCACTTGTGCATTGTGATAGGATGAGGAGCAATGGATTCAAGCTAGAGTACGGGAAGTTCCACCTCATCTTGAGGAAGAACTTCTTTACTGTAAGGGTTACAGAACACTGGAACAGACTCCCCAGAGAGATTGTGGAGTCTCCTTCTCTGGAGACTTTCAAGACCTGTCTGGATGCATTTCTGAGTGATCTGCTCTCGTTTTGCCCTGCTCTGGCAGGAGGGTTGGACTTGATCTTCAGAGGTCCATTCCAAACCCTAACATGCTGTGAAAATGATAGAAACCTCACTGTTCTAGGGAAAGCTGTTCCATGAGAACAACTGTCCTGTAGTGACTCTGGAATCCACTTGGTTTACTTTATACTTTAGAGAGCAAGAGTTTACTACTTCTTTATGTATGTGTAAGGAGATAGTTTTACCATTTTCCCTAAATTTGTAATGCTTCAAGAATTTCCTGTTGTGGGATGTGTGTCACTTAGAGTGGGAGTGGGAAGTAGTTGGAAAAAATCCCTGGCCTCGCAACATCTGAGGACGTGGTGGAGCAAAAAAGGGCAGAGCTAAAGTCTTCCCAGTTAAGAGGAGGAAAAAAGTCCGATTTTCACCTGAATTGCAGATGAGCTGCAGACAATTTTGTGGTTAGTGTTTTGTAGTCTTCCACTTCTTGTGAATACTGAGACTAGAAAGAGAGAAGAGACAGTATCTGGGAAACACAGCTATGAAAGAGAGCAAAGGGAGGTGGAGTCAGCATCTTGCAGCAGAATTTAGAAAAGAAAAAAGGGGGAAAAACAGAAAAGCCTGAACATACTCACTATTATGTATAATTTGCTGTTGTTATAACCACAGTGTAACATGTACATGATCTCACCTGACCCTGCTGTTTTGCCCTTTTTGGCATGTGGTTGACTTCTGTGAACCTGGTAAATTGATATTTTCTGTGTCAGAGTATTTGCTTATCTTCTTCCTAGAAACCAATACTTACCGCACCCCTCTTTATGGGCAGCCCTCCTGGTGGGGGGAAGATGATGCAAATAACAAGGAGGACAGAAGGCAAGAGGAACATTACTCAGGTAATGGAGGTGCTTGGGTGGGAGAAGGTATGGGGGTCAAAATTTCTGCCCACTTTTGACTTTTACTGTGTGAAGTCATCCTGCTTCAAGGCTTTAATTACCAGTTTGTTTGGCTGGGGGTTTTTTTTGAGCTCATATTTGCACATTCCTATGTATGGATTGCTGATGTTGCAACCAGAATAAGAAAAAATTAAAATGTTTCCCCTATAGTTCTTGAATGTTGGAAATAGCAGTTGTGGAATAATTCAGCATGGATGAGAAAAGCCTCACTAAGCTTGTTTGAGACCTAGTTATACAGCAGTGCTGTATCTGTGACTGTATGGAGCCCACCTGAATAAGCCATCCAGTGTCTCACAGGACTTTCCTATCCAAGAGGCACTTAAAGGATGCATTGACTGGATTTGATTAATATGGAAGCAGTCTTGTTTCTCATCTCATGATCCTTAGAAGCCATTGAGTCTTACCTCTCCTGTTGTTGTGAATGTGTATGCATGGAAGATGCATCTTTTTTCACTGGTGCAGTAAACGTGATGTTTCTATCAAGCATATGCTTCACTGCACAAAGTAGTGTTGTATTTTGATCCACATGCATCATATCTGTTCTCGAGCAGAGAAGGCTTGTGATTAGCAGCCCTTTCAAGAGGCTGAAGTAAATAAGCGATTGTCTAGCCAGGAAGTTTGGGTACTGCTGAAAAAGATGTGGCTTTGTGCTTGGTGATGTTACAGAATTAGGTGTTGATCCAGCAAAACCATGCCTGTGATTAGCTTTGCACGCTCAAGCTTTTCCTTTGAACTATGGAAAGTTGAGTTGGTGAGCATGTAATGAATTCAGCAAAGTGAAGCAGGATCTTCCTTCCACATCAGCCCCAAAATACAGAAACCACGAGAATGCCACCACCCACATAGGTTCTGTCAAAGCATACAACTGTGCCACGTGCTCAGCTCTGTCTTTGGGGAGCAATGGAAGAAAGGACAAAGTGTATGTAACAAAAATTGGTCAGACCGCAGCAGTGCAGTAAGCACCAATTCCAGTGATGAGGTCAAGAGTACAAAGCTATCTAAAACAGAACTTGTATTTTTTTTCTTTAATCCATTTCTGCTAATGTTTACGAATTTAAGGGTTTCTTGCCTTTTTTGTTTTGTTTTGTTTTTTCCCTTTTGTAGAAAGATCAAAAGAGATAGCCCAACATGAAGAGGAACTGAATGGTAATATTGCTACTTATAGAGATTCCCAAGAACAATCTGTGTTTGCCTTCCGGAGAGAGCCAAGTTACTTTGAGATTCCAACTAAAGAATTTCAGCAGCCAGCAAAATCTCCAGAAACACAGGTCCATGAGATACCAACAAAGGATGTTGACGCTGTAGTAACTCCCGTTGTACAGAGTCATGCCTCTTTCACCATTGAATTTGATGATGGTACCCCCGGTAAAATAAAAATAAAAGACCATGTAACTAAATTTTCACTCAGACAGAGAAGACCGTATAGTAAGGAACCAGCTCATACAGAAGTGATGTCAGCAGAGAGCAAAGTGGCTGACTGGCTTGTCCAGAATGACCCAAGCTTGATGAGACGGCAGTCTCCGGGAGATGATGTGTACAGTACCAAGAGTGACCTGCCGGTTCATGTGAGAACGCTTAAAGGTGAGTGGATGTCTTCTCATGTGATCATAGTTCTCCGTTGGCTGTGCAAATGCAGCATAATAAAGGGGGAAACCCCTTCTCCTGTCGAGGAGAGCTGGGTTTAATTATCTCTGCTCCAAATTTGGAAGATGAAGAGTATTTCTTTAATGACTGTTAATTATTTTGAATCTGGCTAGCAGGCTCTTCACCTGGCCCTGAAGTAACTTGTGGTGCTACCCTGGGGACACGGGAATCTGGTTCCTCTACATCTATAATGCCAGTTCAGCAGTGATTGAAAGAATGATTTTGATTTTCAAATGTCTAAAATAATTTCCATGTGGTCAGGCACACCAGTAACCAGAGGTATTTCAGTGGATTTTCTTCCCTTGGCTTCTCCTGTCTGAAGAATGACTTTTCTTCTTAGCTGTAGTCCAAAGGAGGCTATGTGTGATCATCATCCTGATGGCTGTAATGACCAGAGCCACCTGGTCAGATGACCAAAGGTCCTAACACAGAGACTGGTGGTAGAGTTGAGATAGACATAATCACCAGTGGAGGAAACTGTTGCGCTTGTAGAAGGTTTCTTCTCTGAAACTAAAGCTGCTCTGAAATCCTGCTCTGTTCAAAACCTCCAAGTTTTACAGATCTGTGTCCTGTCAAGTGTATCACTGTGAGGAGTTCTTTCGGGGTTTTAAAAGGTCTGAAATGTAGTCTGGAGCCCAGTTCGTAGTGCTGCTGGTGGGACTCACATCATTCTCATGCGATTTTGAAAATATTTTTCAAGATTTGGGCTTGCTTGCATGTCTCTCTTGGTCTATGCACTGAACTACAGTAGGAGACCACCGATTCCTGCATTCACACTACCTTTGCAGGCCTCTGGAAAAGCTATCATTTTGAACTGCAACTTTAAGTGATTAACACACATTGAAAGTTACCAGACCTACTTAATAACAGTTGGACTTAATGATTTTAAAGGTCTTTTCCAAGCTAAATGATTCTATGATTCTACTTGTCCTTCTTAAATGAGAACAATACCTTGTTTTCCCTTAAAGGAGTATTTGCTTGGTCCTTGTTGGAAAAAGCCTTATCATATGAAGAGCTTTACCTATTACATCTTCAACATGCCCTTTTGTGTATAGTTTTTTGAGATGTCCCTATGGTCACAAAGGTCTCATGTATCCAGCCCTGGGGTTTGGCATGGCATGGAAATGGAACTGTCGTCTTGTCATTGCTTTTTTCTAGTTTTTCCCAATAAGGGGTAGTGTTGAGGTGCCCTGCCTGATCGTTTAGTGTCTTCTTTTTCAGTCTGTGAGATAGAGGGTTTTGGGGTTTGGACTGAGGCTTTTTTTTTGTTTGTTTTGATACTGGATTTTGTTGACTTGCTGGAGAACATTGTCAGGGATAGAAATGTGGTTCAGTAGTTTTGCCCTTTCCTCATAGAGAAGATTAGAGAGGTAGGCATCTGCTGCTCATTCTAAGATTTTCCTGAGCGATGCGCAGCAATACTGGACCGATTGCACTTGCCTCGTTACAGTCCATAAGGCACAGAAAGAAGCCGAGGTAATTCAATGTATAATTTGCATATCAAGAAATCAAGTCTTTGGACATTTGATTAAAGCATACAGTGTTGGTGGCCTGAGGAGTTTATCCACCTCTGCTTTGCAGAGGACAGGGTGTCATTTATCTGCGATAGCTGTGTAACGTGTTCTTCTGGAAGGACTAATTTTGAAGATGTCTTGGAGGCTACCGCTGGCTGCCTACCAGGCTTGGGTCTTCAGGATCAGAGACACCCACCGTTGGGGTTCATTAGTAAGAGTTGTTCACTTTCAGGAACAACGTGGTGAATGTAAAGCCTGGTATCAAGACTAGAGGCTTCAGGTCTTAGCAGTTTGCAGGGATGTGCATCATGTGCTGCTGGGGCATCCATGGGCACGGTGGGTGTTTGTCCTTGTGTCCTCACCGTTTTGCATTCAGCAGAGTTCTTAGCCAAGACCTTTTAATTTAAGTACTTTCCCTGGCAAGGATGAAGCTTATTGGCCCTTGGGGCACAATGCAAAGTTTGCTGGCTTCCTTCATAAGGGTGTTAGGAAACTCTTCAGGGGACTGACTCCTTAGTTGAATGGATCTTGTATTAAATTCTAATCTTTCACAGCTAACTTGAGATAATAAATGGTCTTCACCCATGTGTCTGGAGAACTTGCAAAGTAGGTTTAAGCAGTTTTCCTTTCAAACACGTGGTATTTTAGCCAGTATATCTTGCTGCATATTACAGTCTAGAGCGCAGAGACCTCTTTCCCCGTTCTCCCGATGACAGGTTCCTGGTCGTTGACTGAATCGTGTTCTGTGCCTTCACACCAGTTTCCTTCTCCAAAAAAAGGTTTGTTTTTTTAGTTTACTTTTATATTTTTGTTTTAACTCTTTATTTTACTTCAACTTACTTTCTGAGAGTACTGAACTAAAATGCTGAGGGCACAGTATTGCTGATGCATAGGGAAGGTTGTAAAGATGGTTGTTGCTAACATAAGTGAAAACGATTACAAACGTACTTTAAGCTTAGTGAACTCTAAGCAATGATTTAGCCTTTTCTTGGCTGGTGATAGGGTGGTGTAACTCATGGGGGTGTCACGGTGGGATTCTTAAATCTTTAGGAAAATTAAAGAATCCTGAAAATTCACTGTTCCGTTAGCCTCTGGTTTATTTCCCCCTTGTAGAGGAGGGTAATGTGAGTGCTCAGAGATGCATGCACTCGTAACACACCCATCTGGTCTTTCACTGTGTGGATTTAGTTTCATGGGATGCAGTGTGCGGGGTTTATTTATTGATTCTGCAGAGATATTTCTGGTCTGTAACAGAGAGAACCTAATGAGGTGATCTTGGACTACAGTAATTGGGCGGAAAGGCAAAATAATGTCATCATTTTTATTTAAATGGAAAAAAAAAAAGAAACAAAACATTCGATACCTAAACCAATCAGTATTATGAACTCAGAAACCCTTGGGGTTGAAATGATTTCTGGAATTGTTTTTTTTAATAAGTTGATAGCCAACCAGTTGTGAAAAGTGGGGTCAGGAGATATTTTATTTCCTTTGACAGGATACAGACCCTGTACTACAGCAGAAGTCTTTGGAGTTGTTTAATCCTGTAGGATTATTTTCCTTTTAACTGAAATGATAAATTTCAGCCAAGAGGTAATGACAGGGCCACAGCAACTGAGAATATGAAAGTCAAATCTGCGTACCTTGTTTCCAGGCAATAGGCACGAGGACGGGACGCAGAGCGACTCCGAGGATCCCGTGGCACCCACGGCGGAGAAGGAGACGACAACAGCGCCGGCAGGCAGCGAACGTACGCCGACGGAGCAAACGAGGCTCCAGCGCCAGATGAGGCGTGATCCCCACGAGATGCTGCACAACAAGCAGGCTTTTGTGATCGAGTTCTTCGAGGACACGCCGCGGAAGAAGCGGTCACAGTCCTTCACGCACAGTGCTCACTCCTCCCAGAGTGACACCGATCCGGGGATGAAGACCAAGGTTGAAAAGCGCAAGAACGCGTTGCCACCAGAGAAACTGGGAAATGCGGTACCACCTTCCCACCCCGGGGCCCAGGCAGGCAAACCCAATAACAGCTCCTCTGGGACCCAAAGAACTAGCTCCTTCAAGAGGGAGAAGACAGAGGATCGGATCAACTCTTCATCCTCCTCTGCTTCCAGAGCATCAGCCAAAACTTATGGGAGCGTTGGAAGGAAATCTAAAATGGCTCAGGATTTTATGACTGAGTACTTGCGGGAAACTGCTCAGTCCGGGAAGCCGAGCGCTGAGAAACCAGCACCTCTGCCCGTGCCAGTACCTCCACGTGTGGTTATATCATCAGAACCAGAGTCTGCCTCTGCTCCACCTCCAGAGGTGAAGTCAGCCCAGGGCAGGAGGAATGACGAGGAAGACAGTGTGAGCGAGACAGGCACATACACCATCGAGACAGAGTCGCAGGATAAAGAGGTCGAGGAAGCACGAAAAATGATAGATCAGGTAAATGCTGCTTCTCTGATCTTGGCCAGTGAGCTAAGGGCTGAAGGCTTGGGCTTTTGCACCTCATGCTGGAGGGCCTAACTTCATTAGCTGTTGCCGTGAAGGACTGCTCCTTTTGAAATTGGGTGCTGTGAGGGTTTATGGTTCAGTGTGGGAAATCATCCTTGGTGACCTGTGGTAAGGATAGGCCCCAAGAAACTGAGAGACTGGTCTTTAAAAGACCCCAACAAAACAACAAAATTGCAAACAAAAAACCCCACAAGGTGCAAGAAGGCAAGGTAAGCCCACAGCAAAGAGCTGCCTTGCTTCCAAAATAGGATCTGGATGCAAAAGTGCAAGAGTGGGCTTGCCATCTGTTTAGGGGAAAGGCAACAGCAAAATAAAGATCAGGCTGATCCTGCCAAGAGCTGTGGCTGGTAGCAGCTCTGCTCTCTAGGACTGCTCCCAAGCCTCTTCCTTGGTGTTGCATCACCTCCTGCCTGCTGTTATGAAAAATGGAGCTGCGGCCCATCACTGATGGCCAAAGGAAATGCAGGCCGAGGGCTGGTGCTCTTGACTCTTCACTGATTTTAGTGGTAGGTGCTTGGCTCTGCCTGCTTAGAAAGGGAGTGCTTGCTGGCAGGGCAAGTGGCGGCTGGTTGAGGTAGTGAGGGGTGTGGTCTAGGTCAGAGGCAATCCTAGATGGATCTATACTTGTTTGGATTTTGCAAGGTGAATTGTAGTCTAAAAACAAAGCCTGAGATGAGGGAGAGGCTTAAAAAAACCCTCCCAAGTAAGCAACTGCGGGGCAAACCAAAGTCTGGCAGATTTTCAGGTTTAACTTTCATCTGCGGTCTATTATGAAAACAAAACCGTCAAGCTGCTGTGAAGATTTAGTGAAGTGTAGTTGAGGTTTAAAGGAAGCCTTAATTGAACCTGGCTTTAGAACTTTGTATGCAGTGTTCTGTGAGCCTGGATCTAGCTTCCCTTTTTTTTTATTTATTAATTTGTTCCTTACATCTTGTTTGAAATCTGACTGGAAGCTTTTGGGTCAGGGTGTTTAAGCCACAGCAACTCTGGGAAATAATTAATAACTGGACCTCAGGGTTTCTGTCCAGGAAGAAAGATGATATGAATTCTGGAATGGCTGAGGTTTTGAGGTGACTCTGCTTTTTATTCTCCCACCATTACACACACACTTTCTTTTTTTTAATAGAAGTGAGAATGGAGAACTTGATGGCTGTCTCTGCCCATCCTAGATACCTTCCATGGTGACATCTTCCTCTGAACTGCTTATAGTCAGGGAAGAGAAATAAACGTTTCTGAAGCATGGCTCTTGGTCACCCCCTAGAAAGGCCCATTTATCTCCAGTGTGAATCTCACCAACTAGCTTAAAGAGTTGCCTGTCTCAGAGGTGCTTCCTTTCCCAGGTCCTCTCCTGGCAGTGCAGGACTGCTTTGCTCAGCTCACTCTCTGCTACAGCCTGTGAAACACTCTGGAAATGGAGCTTTCCCATGTCTTTAACTTTTTTTTTTTACTAATTCTCTGTGAATGAGCTGGTAAATAGCTTTCCAGACACTCCTAAATTTCTCAAGAACTCTTTTTCATTGAGAGTTATTACTGTTAAAGACAGCGCGCTGAAATAATGAGGGAGAGAGGAAAGGTGGGAGTGAGTGGCATTCTATGAATAAGTATTTAAAGCTGCTACTGTGGAGTACAGAAGAAAATGATTTACATAGCTTGTAGGGAAGAGTTGTCAAGTGATTCTGGCCCTTTGGGGATCACAGTTTGAGTGTGATTAATACTTCATGGATTTGGATCTTGGACTAGTATTCTTCTATTTTCTTGAGTTTTAATCCTTCCCATGCAAACACTTTTTCAGGTTTTTGGTGTTCTTGAGTCGCCCGAATTTACAAGAATCTCTTCAGCCTTTAGGCCAATAATTAAAGGTGAAAAAGACGACTCCAGTTCTCATCAGCATTTAATCAGTGAAAATGGCACTAGTCAGAAGTCAACCTTGCTCCAGGCATTTGCCTCAAAAGCTGTGAGTGGATCTCAAGCTGATGCACAGGTATGGGCAGTCCAGGTGGATTTGCTGGGATGGTGGGGGTGTAGATGGGTTTTCTGTCTGAGTGGAAATGTGGTGTGTAGCTGGATTTCCATTCTGAGGAGAGTGAGTGATATGAGAGGAGAGATTTTGTGGCTAGGATTTGGTTTAAAACCCCTCTTTCTGACACCACCTTCCCCACCTTGTTATAGATGTCTGCAGCATCTCAAGGGAGTCAGAAGTGGGTGTCTAGGTGGGCGAGTCTTGCGGACAGTTACTCTGACTCTGGATCTGTCTCTGGGCAGGGTGATGGAGGTGCAGGTAAGTCTCATCCTGTCATTACTGTTTGAAGATGGCTGAATCTAAGCCAGGATGATATGAAAAGCAGAAATTAAGGCCTTCTGCGCATCTGGCTGTGGCTTATTTTCTGGTTTAGTGAATGCATTTGGGGATGAGAAGGACAGAGTGAATTGTTCCCAGTGGAGTAAAGATGGAGAAAGACTCTAGTTTGCATTTCAGAGTCAGGAAGTTCTTAAATGCTATGTTTGACATGACTAAAGGGCACCTGTGAAGGAGAAAGATCATAAGGGTCTTGGATGGTAACCAGCCCCAAGTAGTGATTCTCCAGACTGCCTTATGATGCCAGATGAAAGCTCTTTGCAAGTTGCCTTGGACTTTTGATTGCTGCCGTGCTTTTTTTGCGTGCTCCTGTGTCTGCACTAAGAATGTTAGCTTGTTGTAGGATTTCCTGTTGGGTGGCAGGTTTGAAGCATGGAGATCTGTGTAGGAAAACTGGGTATGGAGAGGAGAAGCAGAACAGGAGGAGACCAGGCTTCCATCATAACTGGCAAGACAGTTTACAGACCCCGTGGTCCTGTTGGTATGTGAGAAAGGCAAGAGAGTACTTTGTTGGCTTTTGTAAACATTTTCAACTATTTTGGTTGGAAATATTTGTCATTACCTTCTTGCTATCCACACCTATAGATAGATTCAGTAAAGATTAGAAGACACCTTTGTTTCAGAGGTCATAACCACATTTTCACATTGTGTGAGAACCTGCCTCCTAGAGTCTTTGAAATATTATCGTAATCAAATAACCGGTTATCCTGGTATTCAAAGGCACTATCAGATATGAAGTCCTGGCCAGTGGCATGGGAGAAACAAGAGAGTTTTTTTCCATGAAGTGTGTCTATACTGATAAGGCCACCCGTGCTGGGGTGATGAGCTCTAATTCAGAGCCTCTTAATTGTTATAGGGTCTTTCTCCTGGGCCTTTGCTGTGGGATACGGTTGTATGAGAATTTGTACTGTGAAGAACACCATCTGTTTAGTCAAATGGGCTATGTCAGGTAGTATGGCTCTTAAAACACCACATCCCTGCAGTGGTTTGTCTGATGGCTTTTCATCTCATTCCTGTGGCCTGATTTATGGCAGATAGATGCCAGCAATGCTGCTAACCTCTAGAATATTTTCTTGTGCTGAGAGGTGTATTATGGGAGAATGAATCTGAAATCCTAACCTTGAGAGGTAAGGTGTTGAGCCCTCCGAGCCAACAAAGGAATTTAGTGTCTGTATTGATAAACCTGAGGGAGTGAGCACCAACCAGGCCCTACTGATATTCATAATACATAAAAGCTTAGTTTTAAGCATGTGTCTTGTAAGTGCTTTTATGGACTTGTACTTCTCAAGATCAAGCTCTTCCTAAGTAAATAAGAGTAATATTTGTACAACAGTTGATTCTTGTCCACTTAACTCTCTTCAGAAAACGGCGTAGCCCCAAAACCTGGGGAACTAGAAAACGCAGTGCCCTTAAGAACAAGGCGCCTTCTTCCCCAGCTCCCACCAAGTGATAAATCAGACAGCCCCACGCCCGCAGCCCTGGTTTGCCAGGAGTCCTATTCTGAGGTTACCAAGAGAACCATCGTGAAGGACCACTGTGTGGAAGCCTATGGTGATCCCAGCAGCCGCCTCTTCATCCAAGAAGACTTGGATCCAGATAGCCTTAGTGATGCTAGCAGATCTGATGATGGCTTCAGCATGGAAAAAAGCAAGAAATATAAAGAGAACAATAAAATGGTAGAACAGATGGGGGAAGATGCAAGATCAGAGATCCGGCAGCCAGGAGCCTCCCGAGTCTCAAATGCGAGAGCTGTGAGCGAGTCGGTTTCTACTTCGTTCTACATTGGTGATGACAGCAACGATGCGGGGATTCCCTCCAAGCTCTCTCTGAGCATGTCCCATGCTCGAGCAGACAGAGATGGCAAGGATCAGGAGTTTTCCTTCAAGTCTGCTGCCACACCAGTTCCTGGAAAGCCACCAGTCAAAGACGTTAGTGCTTACATAAATGCCGCTGGAAAAGTGGTTATTTCCCTTCACCAGAGTCTTCCTCAAGACCAAGAAAACATGGCAGGAAAGGAAACATCATCTTTTGTTAGACAGGAAAGTTTTACCAAAGACAAATCAAGCAGTGGTGTTCCTCAAAATAAACTCCCACATATTTCAAGTCACCCTCTGCTTAAAGATTTAGAGGCTGTTCGGTCAAATCGTATGGACTTTGGTCAGGAGACCCATCTTCTCCTTAAGGACACTGAAACTGCCTTGGCAGCACTGGAAGCCAAATTACTCGGCCAAAGCCAAGAGCTGGAGCCTTCGGAAACTGCTGGTCAGCTGGAGGACTCCTTGTCAGGTGACTCGGACGTGGACACCGCCAGCACCGTCAGCTTGGTGAGCGGCAAAAACATCCCGACAAGCGCCCCAAAACGCAAAGCAGTCGCAGCCTTGCAGAAAGAGAAGTCTTCCTCCACACCGTCCATCCAAGACCAGTGTGGCCAGCCCAGCGCTCGGGACAGGTTGACAGAGAAGCGGAAGACGCAAGCACCAGAGGCATCAAGCCGTGCGGAGGCTGCCAAACGTTTCCAGATGAAGCGGAGCGCTGGGACTCGTGGGTCTCTTGACTTCACAGACGATGAGAGAAGCTCCAGCTTGCCGTACTTGTCAGTCCCTGACGCAGTCGTGTCTGACCATGAGAACTCGGTAACCCGGCCGGTTCCCAGAAGGAAACCTTTTACTCAGCCCACCAAGGAGGACCACAGCAAAACGACCTCGAATGTGCAGAAAATCCAGCAAGTTCTCACCCGTTCCAACAGTTTATCCACTCCACGGCCCACGAGGGCCTCGAAGCTACGTCGCGCCCGGCTGGGAGATACTTCGGATAACGAATGCATCGATACGGAGAAAACGGCCTCCAACCCTGAAGCCACTGCTCTGGGCCCCAAGCAGTCCACGGAGACGAAGAAGCTCTCCAGGCTGGACATCCTTGCCATGCCGAGGAAACGGGCAGGTTCGTTTACAGTGCCCAGCGACTCCGAGACGACACAGTCGAGGACAGGGTTTTCGGGCCGGAGTGCGGAGTCCTATCGGAAGACGGGTGTTTCGGAGGTTAGAGCTGCGGCGAGGAAGACAGCAGCTGCTGCCTCCGTGAAGCAGCCTTTCAGCAGGACCCGCTCAAGCAGTGTCAAGTATTCCTCCTCGTCCAGTAAGTGCTCGTGCTTTGTATTTCTCCTGTGTTCCCCTCTCTTATGTACAGGCTGCACGTGGTTGCCAGAGACCGGTATCTCAGTAGCACAAGTGCTGTACTGGTGAGTACAAAAGTCTGCGCTAACGAGCAGTATGGAGGTTGAGAATTCCTGTAGGTTTGGAGGCAGCAGAGCATCTCTTATACCTAATGAGGTATTTTGTGCTGTTGTCCATGAGGGTATTGTAAATAGCTATTTTTCCTTTTCTTTTTTTTCAGTGACTTTGTTTTTTGACCAACCAGCTGCTCATATTAGACATTTTTCTGTTAAAAAGGTAGATTTTAATGACTTTCCAGTGCTACAAGGAATTCCGTTCTATTGCTGACTTCTAAGATTCAAAGTTTGTTCCCAGAGAGTTTATAATGGTGTTGATGACAGCTGATGTCCAAGGTGGCAGGTTTGAAGGCATCTGAAACAGAACAGGAGATAGATGTCCCTGTGTTGTGAAGGCTGTTCCCTTGTTCTTCCTGTAAATGCAAATGTGGAGCTGGACGCTACGCGCTGATTGCCCCAAGAGATTCCCTCTACTGTATTTTCATTCCCTTTTGCCATAGGTAAGGCAGGTGCACTGTCATGTTTCCTACGAAGCAGAGGTTTGGGGGCTATCTTTAACCGTGCACTCAACAAACCCTCTCAATACCAACATCTGTCATACTGAAATCAGCCTTTAATTAAGAGACGAGGATGATGCAGATGACAACTCTAAGATGGTAACTGGTAATGACAGATTGTCCCCGACACCTTTGGTATAAGTCTTCATCTATGCCCATAGTCCTTGACCTACCGTGGATGTGGCAAAGCAAATCTGTTTCCTTAGGTTTTTAGGAATGATGGGGGGGCACAAGAGGACAAGAACCCCCTCTTTGGCTGGGTTTCTCAGACCTGTTGAGAGGGATGCTGTTTTCAGCAGATCTGTCTTTTTGCAAGGGATTTTAAGAGTTCTAGATGTGTCCTTTTTGTATATTTTCATACAGCTAAAATAATTATCCTTCTTGAGTATTCATTTTTATTGCATGCTAAAAATGTTATTTCCTGCTTGTTTTGATTTGGATTGTCTTAGTGCATCCAGCTTCCCTTTTTATTTCAATATGTTTTTTTTTCTTACACATTTGTATATGCATGTAAATCAGAATGTGAATATGCTAAAAGAGTATGTACAGTCTCTTCTCTTGCCTTTTTTGAGATGATGCTATTGACTTCTTGTTCAACAATAACAAATTTAAAGCAAAATAATGTGGTCCCAAGTTTTCCGACCAGGAGGCACTCTTTGCAATCCCTCTGCCTTTGGACCACAGACTTCAAATAATTTGGAGAAAAATGATAAGCGTTGGCCAGTTCTTGATTTAAATGAATTGGTTTTTGATTTCCAGAGCTCCGTAGCAGCATGCTAACAACTTTCCTTGTGCATAGTTGTAGCAGGTGATGCTAATCCTTTCTCTGAATTAGTGGCTCTTAAAATACTAACCTCCTAATTCCTTGATAGGATTGCGGACCTTGTACAAGCTTAGTATACTAGTCTCCTTTGTGCTTCATTGTGCTGTACCAAGTGTGTGATGCATGTTCCTATACTAATGCTACTGTAGATACAGCGAACCGACACTTAGCACCCCATTCCTGGAGCAAAAGTGAAACATCAATACACTGACATATTGCACTGTGGTTTTTAACATGATACAATAACCCTTGCAAGCATTGAGTGTTGAGCCTGGAGAGTAAGGAGGCAGATGTGGCTGACTTACTCAAGGATTTCTTAAAGCATTTAGCTAACCACAATAGTTTCCAGCTCTCCCAGCGGGAGAAATTAATCTTGCTAAGGGGGGAACATAATGAACTACCTGTCCATAAGACAAGAAACACCAGGAGATTTTGGGGCCATCTGAAGTAACTTTATGTGAAATGCACAGATAACATCAGAATAATCAAAGTTACCAATTCTGAAATCTGAGGGGTCCTCTGCTCCTCTGTGTACGTCACTTGTTTATTCAGTGTAATTTGAATGGTACTGAGGGAGTTGATTGTGATTTCCCTTGGTGTACAAGGATTGAAAAATGGAAAGTCAGGCTCTTCATTTAAAAATTGCTGTTCACTGACAGGGTGACCTCTTGATTTGAAACCTGTGTTTAAAATTAAATAAAAAAATTTGTACTGATGGAATAAAAAAAAGTTATTATTATTATTTTAATATATATTTTAGTATTTATGTATTTATTTTCTCAATCAAGACACTTGTATAGCTATAGCAGAGATAACAATGTCCAGGAACACTTTTTTTTCCCACTATACAGTAATTATCTATAATTTGTGATTTATGATGCTGGCTGAATCTGCTTGCAGTGTTTCAGTGTTATGATAATCTTGGTAACACAGTGAAGCTTTCAGGTGTTGCAGTTTTAAATAACTTGGCTGGTTCTGTTTGGTGGGTCTTCATTCTCTAGGGAAGAACAGAAGGGAATGAAGCTGTATCCGTAGGGATTGTCGTGAGGCAGCGAACACCAGGAGCCCAGTTTTCAAATAAGGACATCTTGATGCTTCTCATACAAGGAGGACCTGCATGTCTACAGATCTGCAGAACCAGTTGGGTTAAGTGGACATCTTCCACTTGGCTCCAGGGGTTAGATCCAGTCCTGACTGTGTGAACACTCATTCTTGTAGAGTGTCATTAATGGTGAAATGCAAGGCAGGAGGTGAATGTGGGTGTGTGGACTCTGGCAAATAACACCAAGCACCATGGACTGGTTCTTCACTCAAACCCCCCTTCTTTTGCTTGGGCTGGCAGCTAATTGAAAAGGTGTCTGCAGGCTTGAAAATTGGGCTCTTTTTAGAACAGGACTTTTGTAGGACTGTAAGGAGTCTGAAATGTGTGCTACTTATACACAGAGCTTCTGTGCATGGTAAGCCAAGTCTGTGGTAATAATTTACTCCATTGGAGTTGTTAACAGAGTCATTTTGCTTTTCCATTGGAATTTCCCACTCCAAATTTGTATGGTGAATGGGAGCTATAGAAGTGCTCAATTTTGAAATAAGTTCTGAGAATGTGCTGTTTAACTTACAATCTGCACAGAAACTCTCATTTCCTTGTGCTCTTGGGCTAGTTTTGTGTTACCTTTTTGCCCTTTTACAGTTATTCTTAACTAGTTTCCTTAGTCTGAAACCAATTCATTTTTTATAAGCATCAAGGCGGAGACCACAGGGTTCAGATTACACTTCTACTTCGGAGGAGGAATATGGCTCAAATCACAGCTCCCCTAAACACAAACGCTCCCATACTTCAACAGCCACACAAACACCAAGGATGCGTGGCTCTGGGCTGAACAAGCAGAAGCACAATGGCAGAGAGACGGATGATGACGAAGATTTTGATGACCACCCCGACCCATACAACTTCATGGCGCAAACAGCTGAGATAGCAGAAATAGCCAGGTGAGCAGGGGGCCATTGATGGGGCATTGACCTGTGTGCTGAAAATGGATTGAGGGTTTTTTGGTGTTCAGAACAAACCCAGGTGTGGAGGTAGAAGGAGAGGCACTTCCCGTTTGTCTGTGTGCCCCCCATCTCCTTCATATCTGAACATCACTATGTTCAGACTCGAAAGGTTTTGGTGGAGCTTTACAGCCTGTGCTGGTTGTACCTTCCCTCTGGAAAATACGAAGGCGTGGGGAAGCTGGGTTCTATCTCGATTTGTTTCTTGTTAAAGCCTGTCAAAAGATGAGACTCTCTATACCTGCTTATCCCTGATTTCTGCTGGAAGTCACTGTGTGTGCACATAGTGGTTGGTGTGAACTGTCCTAAATCTCTGCAGAGGGAGTCAGATGAATTAGCAAAGACCGACTGTGTAAACTGTTGGAACTGCTTTGCCTGAAGCCGCTGAGGGAGCAGTAAGCAGGTGCTGTGGGGCAGAAACCTCTTTGTTTGCCACAATTGAATCCAAACAAGAAAATCTGTCTGAGCTCCTGTATAAATGAGTCATAGTTACTTAGCTCCATGTCCCTGGATACGGGACCTATTGTGTACTGGTGGTCTGGTGGTTGCCTGGAGGAACTCGTCCATAGAGCAGATAGATTCTTTTTTTTTAAACAGTGGCATTTGAGGTTTGACATCTCTAGTATGCAACTGTGTCACGCCAACTTTCCAGAAATACTGGTCTTCCATTGTACTGGCCATACTTGAAATACTTTTGACTGAGGAGGCAGTCTTCTGCCTGCTTCTGGTCAGCGTTTTGGCATCACCCTACGTATCACCCGCCACAGGGATCTCAAAAGAGCTTTCCTTGCATGAGGGTCGCTGTGGGGCCGCTGGCGAGCGTGTCAGCCTTCGGAGCGAGCTGCCTCACCTGCGCCGCGCGCTTGCGGGAGGCCCAGGCAGCTTCCCTCTGAGGGAGAGCGCTTCGCTTCCCTTCGCTTCCCTTCGCTTCGGGTGGCAGCAGCCAGAAATAGATGGCTTGCGTCAGACTTGTCTGGCGCTGCGCTTTGCAGGGCTCGGTCACAGAGTCTGCTTCGTAATTGCAGTTCTGATTTCCGTTGCTGCTCCCAAATTAACTGGGAGGGGTTTAGAGGAGTCAGAGTTAAAAGGGAAAATGCCGCTTGTTTACAGTACGTGAATCACATGATGGATGCGTTGGGTGACATCTGTCCAAACCAGTGTGGATAGGGGCACCTTAAGCAGGCAGATCAAATTGCTTTTTAGTAGTTCAATTATGCATTTTCTTTCCAATGAAGTGTTTTGATGAACTGAGAGTTTTATCACCTCGCTTGGTGTTTTGGTTTTTTTCATTTAAAGAAGAATGTGGCTTTCAGATGAAGCTGCCTAAATGTAAGACTATTTATTCCCCCCCCCCCTTTTTTTAAATTTAAAATTACCACAACAGCTACTGTTGGTCTGAAGGGTGGGGGTTTTTAAGCTCTGCTAGCAACAATCTAGAGACTTAGAACTTGTTTTTGAGATCTAGAGCAAGTAGAGCAGAGTGCTGCAGTGTTAACTGGACACCTGTCAAGGGCTTTGAAGTTTCAAGACTTGGTTTCTGAAAACCAGATCCCTCTAAGGTATGCTGTGCTTACTCTGATAATGCCTCAGCCCTTCTAGAGAATGTGGAACCATATTTTGATTTACAGTCTATAAACCCCAAGGAAGAAGGAAAGAGAATTTGAGTTTTTATTAAGTAAAAAAGGAAAAACACTTTTTTTCCTTGTAAGGGCTTTTTAAGGGAAATTAAAGAAAAACTGACTGTGTTCTATGAAAGAAAAAGAAAGAAGGAAGTAGGGTGGATGGGTGGGGGAGCAATAACGTAAATCTTCTTTATGGATCGGCTCCAATACTTTCTGGTAGTGTGTAGTCACTAGAATTTGCTTTTTGTCAAATCTCTGCTTTGAAGCTGGGTTCAGGAGGGGAGTGGATTTATTTCGTATGCAGACAGAGCATTCCTCAGCACCCTGACAAGGCACCCCAAAAAATCTGCTTTCCCTCTCCTCTGCAGAGGTTATAGTCCCCACAAACTTTTCGTGACTGCCTTGTTTATATTTTATGAATATGAGGCTTTTGTATCATGTGTCCTAGTACATTTGCTGCATGCTCTGTGCTTTAGGCTCAGCCAAACCTTGGTGAAGGATGTGGCCATCCTGGCTCGAGAAATTCACGATGTTGCTGGAGATGGGGACTCTCAGAGTTCATCAGGGACAGGACCAAGCACCTCCTTCAGCTCTGTGCCCAACACTCCTGCTTCTACCATATCAGCAAGAGAAGAGGTAAGATCCCGAAGGGCAGAAATCTCTTCCCCTGAACAACAGTAAGTACACAGGGCATGGCTGTGGTGGGAGACCAGGGCATCATCCCCAGTTGCTGCAGCATTGAAAAAGCCTCATCCTCTGTCCTCCTAAAAAAACACCACCAGAAAGATGGACTGTAATCTGTTCAGGGTGTTTGTTATTTATTTGGGCAAAAGCCCTCCTCTATGCCACAGCCAGACTTGCAGGAGGTGGGAGTCATTTCTGAAGGATCTTATGGCCTCTGGTCAGACTTTGGTCCCTGAAGTTTGCACCTGAGGAACAGGATGGAGCGTGGGTGTGCTGTGCTGCTGTGCCAGGGAGCCAGAGCATCCCTCCGCATTTCATACAGGGCACTAACCATGTGCTCTGGCTGCACACTCTGTGTGAGCTGTGTGTTTTGTACCTCTGCTGTGTCCTTCCCGCCAGGGCTGTTGAAACACTGTGCAGGTGTTCCTTGAATCCTTTCCCTCCGTGGGCAAGGGCAATGATGTGGGCCAGGAGGAAGGCAGGTAGCTTGGGAAGTGCTGTCCTCCAGCTCTTCAGTGAAGCTGTGGCTTCCTCCCAAACCGTGTAGCACACTTTGTCTGCCCTGGAGTGGGGAGGTGAGAGGCGATTTCTTAATTTGGCTCACCAGTGCCAGAGCGCAGGAACACAGTTCAGCTCAAGCTTGGCTGCAGGGTCATCAGGAGGCTCCATCTGCTAAAGCAAAATTGCCTTTCCTGCTATTTAAATCCAAATTCCCTCCTGTCTACCATTAGCATAGGCTTAAAAAAGTGCACAGCTGTCTTTATCTGCTGTTTAGGTGTCTTTGTTGTCTTTGACGGCTGTGAGGATTGCAGAACTGTCCGAAGCAGGGTTCAAAGCTGAGGAGCAAAGTTTTGCCTGACCTAGGGAGTACTTGGAGGCCCTGTGACCCTGCCGTGATCATCACTGAAGGTGCAAAGCAGAGATTTAGGGAGGTACCCAGAAAATCCAGGCAAATGTGGCTTGTATCAAGCTGAGGTCAGCTGCAGCCTACTCAGGGAGGGTTTTTTTCCTGGGGCATTTTGGATCCCTAGTGCACAAATGCTTTGAAATAACCTCAGGCTCTGAGATAAAGTGTTTTATTGCTTTGTTTTCTTGCAAGTGGCACACCTGCAAAACTGCCTTTTGTATTATCCTTCTTAAGCAGTTAAGGTGATAAATCTACCTGACTTCTGACTTGCAAATGAAACATTTGCTGTGGGTTGGGAATGACCGGTACTCAGCACCCATTTCCTTCCAGAAAACCAACATATCTCCTTGTTTGTGACACCGAAGGGTAGACCACAAGTTAGCTCATGCAGAGGGATATATCCTCTCCTGCTGAAGGAATAGCACTTGCAAAAAACAGTGCTTCTACTCTGTGCAAAATGGTGGGCTCTAAAGCATGTGGTTGTGCTGCTGAATGAGGGGATCACAAAGCCAGGACTGCCTGGACCCAGGTGAATTGAGGATTTCTCTGCAACCTGGCTTTGCAGCGCTGCTGTGTGGGACACGCCAGTCAACTCCCTTGCAATTGTCAGGAGAGCCAGTGTAGGGCTGTGTCATGCTGCAGGTAATGCTCCCAGCAGTTCCCACTCTTATAGCAATTTTTGAGATCTTCCAGTGGCATGATTGAAGAAACACAGGTAGGAGCCTATAAAGACAGATTGGGAGCCATAACCTTTGGTGTGTTCAGCCAGTGATGGCTGAAATCCCCATAAAGGCCTTTAACTAGACTGGTCCCAAATAGGGCTATACAGCACCGTGATTTCAGCAGGGCCAGTGGCTGGGAGACCATTTCAGTTATGCTCAAAATGCCACCATGTGTCAGTGGGGCCGCCCTGCGTTAGCGATAGCCAGGAACAGGTTAGTTCAGCAGGACTTTCTACAGGTGATGCAGAGATATAGGGCTGAATTTGTGGGATCCTGAGCTGTGCATCTTGGGGGGTCGTGTTATGAACAGGAGCAATATAAACTGATGTGGGTTTAATAAACCCATCTATTTGGAATGGGGCTAGAATCAGTGGACACTCTTCTCTCAGTCTGGGTGCTGCTGAATCTGTGCTAAAATAATTGTTTTGGCTTAATGCAGGGAAGTTGATAGGAAATATCTGAATATTTGTATTTATTAAACAGCTTTATATTAAATATTCTAGGAAAGGACATAGTGATGAGAAATAGCTACTACAGTTTCAATAGTAATGTAATGAGATATCTGGTAAAAGGAATTATGTGAGTAAGATATGTTTGCTGTGTGTGAGCGTCTCTTACGCTGCTCTGTCTCTTGCAGTGTTGTACACCATTCTGCAAGCCCTTGATTTTCTTCTACTACTAAATATTTATACCTAATAAAGTGGGAAAAAGTGCAGGAAAAATAAGTACTGATGCTGGAATCACATCTGAGGGTTTAATGTCGTATGGGAAGCTTCACTTTGGACTAGTGTGTGGCACAGCATTTCTCAGCCTCAGATGAACCACTTTTAAAATTAACCAAGCTTTATAATGAAGGTAAAAATTAAAAACATGAGTGGTCTTTTAGAAGTTAAGATGAAGCTTTTGTTCAATCCTTTTTTTCATGTTTTGTCCTTTTAGGCCCAGTGTTGGCTTGGATGTTTGCCAGGGAAATTTTCAGTTTCCCCAGTGGATGTTTGGGCTGGTTTTGTTTGTTTTTGTAGCCTCAGCTGTATAGTTTATAACAACCTAGAATTTTTATGTGCTGAACTGAGTACTGCTACAAATTAAGCAAAAATAACACAAACAAACAAAAAAAAGAGAGTTCATCAAGGGTGAAACCTTTATGTTTCCTGTTTACCAAAGCCATGGGTTATTTGGGATGCCTTGGATTGTGGGTGTGTAGGTTTTTTTACAGGACTCAGCTTTCTGCAGCAGTCAAATTGACCTCTTCATCTGTTGCAAGCAGAATCAAGTGGGTCATCCCAAATCACTGGCCACTTCTGCAAATTTTAGCCCTGTGCAAAATTCTTTTGGTTGGTCTTTTTATTTATTTATTTTTTCAAGTTGATGATGATATAGCAAATACTTAAAGAGCCCAACTGTTTGTTAAGTTGCTGTTTAACATACTCAGTGTAAGTGTTAGTATCATGAGAGGAAGTGCTTGTGGGTGTGACAGAACAAAAAGCATGAGAAGAGTCACACAGGAAAAATCTCCTGGGGATGGTATCAGTGTGCAGGTGCTGTCCTTGGTGTGTTTTCAAATGGTTGTGCTGAGAACTGCTGGACTGCAGGAATATCTCGTTCCCTTCTGACCCTCTTTCACCGCCACAAGCAGCCTAACTTATTGTTTCTGTGCTTCAAGAAAGGATGCTTAAAAAAGAGAAGCGTATTAGCTAAGCATTTTGTCTGTTCTGCCCCTCTACCATAATATCTTATACCTTCTGCCAGTGTATAACCCAAGTGCTACTGCATAGAGCTTGAGGAGCCTGGAGTTTGGATGGCACCTGGTTTCCTCATGAGAGCTGTGTGCTTTGCCAAGCAAAGGGCCTCCTGGACTGTGTGTTTAGCCCATTCTCTGTTCTTGGAGGGCTGCTGGATTTCACTGGGCGTGGTCTGTTTTGAAGTAACTGGGGAGATGCCCAAGACCACCTCTGCAGAACTGGTTGGTGACCAGGACCTCCATGGGCTTAAGTGCATGTAGGGGGTGGGCATCAAGTGCTGGTCCTCAGGAAGGCACTTGAGGAATGTCGACGAAAATAACCCCAGACTGTGTGTTCTTTTTGATACTTGCTGTCACAGCCGTTCACTAGCATTGATCTCTTTGTTTCTGTTTTAACACAGATTGCTCGTAGATCTTTTCGGCTGGCATATCCATCTCAGGTGCACTTTCCATCCCATTATTTTTGTATCTTGTGTCTTGTCACTGTTATTTTTGTCCCCTTCTTTTAGAGTTCTTGTCTGTCAGTCAATCAAACAGGAGTATCTGTCTTGTCTTTTCTGTTCTTTCTGTTAATTAATTGCATTATCAGTGGTTTTGTATTGCTTTTTCATCTCTTCCATGTGTTACTAAATGGTTTCTGGTTTAATGTGGCTTTAATGTTGAACTGATATATTAAAACATAACCTTTCAGGTTTTAGCTAAATTCAAAACCAGGAAAGACATACTTTTCAGCTACATGCTCAAGATTCAAAATTATAAAGTGGAACAGCCCCACTGAGTTTCAAAGGATGACTCCAGTGGGTAGACACTTGCAGGATTGGGGTCTAGTAATTTTCTTAGGAACCCATACCTGTTTGAACAAGACTTAAATGAGTCAGTGTTCCTCTGGGGCTTGCCTGAAAATCTGCAGTACCTGCAGAGAGTGCCTGTGTGCCTCCTTCCCTACTAATTTTTAATGACTCATTACTCGTTATTTCCAAGTTGGTGCAGCACATTCCAGAAGCAAGTCTGAACTACCAGAAAGTGCCTCCGGGATCAGTGGAACTGAAGGATTTTGACCAAAATATGAACGATAATAGAGAAGAGGATCCCTCAAGAAAAACGAGGACAAGAAACCGTGAGGAGGCAGGACACCTTTTTCTTTACTTCATATATGACATTGCTTTAAGCTGCAGTATGTATACCTGCTCTTTCTAAGCTGCCAAAGGAGGCTACTCAAAAAAAACCAAACCAAAAACCAAACCATTTCTTGAGTCTTGAGTTGTGCATATAGAAACAGTGTTTAAAAAAAGAAAAAAAAAAAAAAGAGGAACAGAATTGCCCTTCTTGACAATACTGACTGGAAGTTTCCTCTCTTGTGTAAAACTGCAAAAACCTGAGGCTTGGTCACTTATTTAGGAGGAGGCATTCAGTGTCAGAGCCCACTTAGGCTATTTCACTGCTATTTTAAAGAAAAACACAAAAAATGTACACTTTGAAATATACAGCACCAATAGTTTATTGGCACCTTACTTTACTGCAACTGGCATCCTGGTTAGAGCTGCCCATGGAGCAGCAATGGCAGAATCTGGACCTTACAAGGAGTTTCTGCAGCTGGGCTTGAGTGCTGTGGCACAGCAGGCTTGCTGTGCTGTGCAGACAGCAAGCTGCTTGTTCTGCATTGCTCCCTCCAAAACGTACAATTTGATGCAATTCTTCTGGGCTGACAGAGCAGGGTAACCTGGAAATCACTGGGATGATGCTAAAGGGTGAGGAAGCCTGTCCTGAGATTTGAGGCTGGAATGGTGTTGTGGTGCAGGGTGATGGTGCTGGGGAACGGAGGAGCAGGCTGCTTATGCAGCATTCAGCTGTTGCTTCTTGCTTGCTTTCTGCCTGCCAGCTGTTGTTGGGAAGGAAGATCTAAGACAGAGGCTCTGGGGAGGTCGTGCAGGCAGGAGAGGAGAGCTGGGCTCCAGCGCAGTCACTCGGCTGCTCTGGAGTGTGACTCGGGCAGGTAGAGGAGGAACTTGGGCTGAGCCAGTGGTACTGATCCTGTCCTGTGACTGACCTGAAGCAATCCCTCACTCTCCTGTAGAAAGGTGCCACGGTTGGATAAAAGGTGCAGGTTTAGAGTGCCCCCAGGTGATGTGGGCTTTCCAGGCAGAAGACTCTGGGTTTTGGTGGATGTTTTTGGTGTTAGTTTGAATAAAGTAGAATGTAACATGATGGGATACCTGGCTGTGGAGATGGCTTGAACTCATATAAATCACATTAGGCGGGTTCAGTGATACTGCTTGTGGGTCATCTTGTGTTGTGATTTGGCTTTTTTTTTCTTTGGTTTTTTTTTTTTTTTTTTTTTTCCGCGGGGGGAGGGAGGTTCCTGTGAGGCTTGGAAAGTCTTAAGCTTTTTCTTTCAGAAATGTTTAAATAGTTTTGATACTGCAGACAACTCTGTCTCTAGAAAAAAAAATCTGAGCAAGTCAGTGTTAATCTTTTTGCCAAAATACTGCACAAAACTGCACATCATCTTAATCTCCCTTGGGCTTCAAGTGTCAGCCGCATAGATGAAGATATTTCAGTGGAGATCACTTACTGTACAAAGTCTCCAGTTTTGTAGTATGCCACTTTTGATAAAAGTTCTCTGATTTGCCCTTATGTTTTAGGTAATCTTTGACAATCTGATGTTGAACCCAGTATCCCAGTTATCACATACAATCCGAGAAAATACAGAAAACCTGGCTGAAAAAATGAAGTAAGTATCTTTTTGTCCCTGGCCTGAAATGTTGACTTGCTACTTGTGGGAGATAATGCATTGTCACCTCCAGAAAGTCTTGTTACCAAGATGCAGAGAATCTGTATGAAGGAAACTGTGTGTAGTGGACAAGGGGTAATAATGATTATTTGCCATCTCTTTTCCTCATGATTTTGGCCTTTGTAATTTTAATGCTGGATTTGTAATGCCTTTTGATGCCTTAACTTTGAAATGTTGCCTGTGCAAAGATACAGTAGAAAATTGGTGGATTGTCTCCTCTTTCCTTCTGTCCCAAGGCTCTCAGAAAGCCTGCGGGTCACCAACCTTGTGAAATCTCTTCAAAGCTTGTTGTTGCTCTAGAAGACATCAGTTAGGGAAGGATTTTGGATTGTTCCTAAATCAGCTGAAAGGCTCTTTGTCCGGCTGCTAATCCACTAATCTCCTTTGTTGCTGCATCTTGTGATAATTAAGTCTTTTAAACAAGAAGCTTTTGGGTGGCAATTTTAAGACCTGCTCCACTTCTTGTGCTGCAGGATTCTGTTTCAAAACTCGGAAAGGACCTGGGAGGAGATGGAGGCCAAAATGAATTCAGAAAATGAAGTGCCAATTCTGAAGACATCAAACAAAGTAAGACCATGCAAACAGGTGAAATATTGAAGGCTTTCATCCATGAAAACTTTGTAAGAAACTAAACAAGAAGCTCTGGCCCTTCTGAAATCCATTTCTGAAATTTCTAGTCCATTTGGATGTGTTGAACTGCTGTTTTTTATTGATGTTTGAAGTGTGTCAAAGTAAGTTCCTTTGGGTGTTTTGTTTTACCAAACTCTGCCCCTCTCCCTCTGTGATTCATCTTCAGAGACCTAGTCCCTTAACAGGTGTTCAAGTTCAGGGTCATTAGGCCTCATTTAAACATCTACCAAAGCATTACCTACCATGGGGTTGCCACAGCTTCAGTTGTGGACACATGTTTCTCATGAACGTTTGTTTTCTTCACCTGTAACAGTTTGATAATAGGGCAATAAAAAAACTTCAGCCCTAGAGTGGTGTTTGTGCCGTTATGACCTCTTAACTGTCACTGATGGGGACTGATAGTTGGGATTTAAGTACAGTGATGGACCCAGCAAATGCTAAGCATACCCATAACATTGCGCAGGACCTGTGTGGCTTGGTGCTACCACAGCATATATGTGGCCAATTGCTTTGTCTGGTCTAGGAGTTGAGTTTACAAATATCTTCATATATTTGGTATTAAGGAGGAGCCTTGTACAGTTAATCTGGCTAACATTTCAAATCTAAAAACCACTGTGGCTATGAACTGGGTGATGTTGTAGCACTTGGTGAAATGTTGCAGAGCAGAGGTCCCTGTGCACTGACCAAACACACCTTGATACACATATTAGCTTTGTCTTTTTTTGTTAAACAAGCAAGGTTGGAACTGACTTTGAGCCTTCTTGATCAGATAAGGCAGAAGGAGTATTATCTGTGTCAGTTGAGTACTTTGTTGGTTAATTTTCCATTCTGATGCTTTTGTTTCTAGGAAATCAGCTCTATCCTGAAGGAGCTCAGGAGAGTTCAAAAACAGCTTGAAGGTGGGTCCTTTAAAATGTTTTTTTTTTTGTTTCTCAAATGACAGTAAGTTGTACAAAATAAAATGTGTTTGATTTGCCAGCGAAAGCTGGGAAAGGATGCAGTGTAGTTTGTTAGCAGAGTGCTCTCTGGCGAGTGCATATGGAATGAACAGTAGATTTATCTTGTGCTGCCAGTTTTTAAGAAAATTTTTGACTTCTGAAACATGGAAGCTGTTGCTGTGGAAATGCTTTGTTTGTGGTAATTAGCATATTCCCATAAGATGAACTGGCAAAGGTCTGTTCTGCTGAAATAATATTTAGAAGCTCTTTCAGTCAATAAGCTCTGCTATGCTTTTTGAACTTGAATTTTGTACATAGAGCTCTTTGCAGTAGAAGAGGAAAGATAAAGTCTTGCACCATTCAGAAGCTTAATAAAGATATATAAAAATATAGAGGCATCACTCTGGGCTCCTGATGAGAGTTGCCATTTGGCTGCTGTGGTTTGTCTTTCCCCATTTAACCAGAAAGTTGAGTGTCAAAAAGAAGGCAGCAGCCTTATTTAGAAAATCTGCCGCTAACATCTCTGCGCATTTGTCTTTTTTCCCTCCAGTCATAAACGCCATCATTGACCCTACTGGAAACTTGGATGTAGTTGCCAGTAACAAAGCATCTTCTGCTGCTAAACAATCTACAGCCACTAAAGTCAGGACTGCTAACACTTCTGGGTCCACACTGGAGACTTTGTCCCCAGCACAGACAAGGAACTACACACAGAAATCGAACTGTGGGTCTTCCAGCTTACAAGATTCGAATTTCATTCCGGATGGAGAGAAATATGTGATCTGATACAATATTTTGTATTGCTATCATGTTGTAATCTACTGTCGCATTAGTATCGTGTATGAGTGGTTTGTGGACAGTTTGTGTGGAGCAGTTGTTTAGATTGCTAACACGTTGCACAAAAGAAAAATAATCTATGCTGTGAGGGTGAATGGAAAGTCTGTGTATGCCTTTTAAACAAGACTAGCACTGTGGAGCAGCACATATTCAGCATAGAGGCAAACTGATTTTTAGAAAATTACTCACTTTATTCTTCCAGTGTGCCATAAGAAAACAGGCTTTGCAAATGCTCCAATTCAATACTGCCGAAGCTGAAGTGTTCTTGCCTTGGCCTGTTTATAATTATTCAGCTGTAATGAGGCGCAATTTAAAACAACTTTTTTTGGTACTATATTTGTTTTGGTTTTATTTTTTTGATTTACTGGGGTTTTTTGAGTGTGAGTGAAGCATTACAGTTCTGTTGGAATCACTGTGCAAATCCAACAGAATGATTGTGCAATATTGCGGGTTTCTAGGAGAAACTCTTACTAGAGTTGTGTAAGAAGGTCCTTTTCAGTGGTCATAAAAAGGCAACCACACTGAAGTTGTGCAGGTTTTTTGGGGGGGCTTTTTTTTTCAGTCCAAAAACCAAAACAAGACAGAATAAACCCTTTGTTTTTCTCTTGGGAAAGTGTAAAAGTTAATAATAGTATGAATGTGAGGACTACTAATACAGTTACTATTTTTGATGGTGTTTCAGGCCCAAAATTTGGGGTAGGTACAAAAAGTCAGATTTTACAGTGTAGCTTGCCAAATTTTCATGATTTCGGTACAAATGCTATCTCTAAGCTGCTTTTTTTTTGTTTGTTTGTTTGTTTTTTTTAAAATATACAGTCTTTTTTACAATGAGCTACAAATGCTCTCGGCTGGGCCAAAGACTAAGATGTTTGTGATTCTCTAATTGCTAAGAAAAACATCTGTTCCAATGGCTCATGTAATAAACTTAATTGCACAGTTGCTGTGAACTAGTGTTCACTTGAGAGCACTGAAAAAATAATGGCTTAAATGTAGCTCCACCTTTATGGCTAGCTCTGTTAATGAAATTTTTTTTTCAATGCAAAAGTGCTTGAAGACCACCATTCTGTGGTGTTCTTCAAAAACTACTCAACAGTGTCAAGCACTTGGTACATTTGGGATTTTTGGCTGGATTTTATTTTTGGTCTGTTATAATCCTAGAAACACTAAGGATTATGTGCAGTTGCACTGAGCTATTTTTTGTTTCAGAAAAGTTGGGGTTTTTTGTATTCTGTCTTTCAGTTAAACTGCAAAACACTAAGCAATTTCTGTTGTTTTAAGAACAAAATTTTGGTTTTTGAGGGGACCTCTTCCAGATGTGTTTGCTCCCAGTTTTTTCTGTCTTTTATCAATTCCTTTTTCATTCTTCCTGGTCAACAAACAGTAATAAGGTGAAGAGATTCTTTTGTAGCTGTGGAGGATACGTTTACTGGGAAAGGTGAGCAGATGAGTTCCACTTTGCCCTCATACAGTGTGTCATTAAACCAGTGAAAATGGTTTCCCAAGCTTGGCTGCTTCTTGTGTGCTGACTTTATATTTTGGGGTGAGTAGTGGATTCCTTAGTTAGCTTCAGTAGTTACCTGAGCTTTTCTGCTAGAATGTTGTAACAGTGGAAGCCTGTTAAAATAATTTAAATAAATAGGGATGCTCACAAAGTGTTTAATCTTACTAGTGAAGACCGTGATTGCTTTCCTGCTGAAGCCAGTGGGAGCTTTCTATCAATTTCAGCAGAAACAGGATTGGTCCCAAAATGGGAGTATGCCAACAGGCCATTAGTTTGTTTTGAGCAGGCAAGATTCTAGCTGGTAAACAATAGGTGCAAATATCCTTCCAAGATTTCCAGTAGGTTATAGGACTCATCTGCTTGTGTGGGGATGCTCTTCCATGAAGAAATCTGCTGGATTTCATGTAAATGAATGCAGAATTAAAAAAGAATTTGCCCTTGATATTCTTCTGCCTGTAATATACGCACTATCTGAATGTGTTCATTCAGCTGTTTATTCTGATCTGTTTTTTCTTGAAATACCCGACTGTGTCCTTGATAACTATCATAAGTGGTGGTATCATTCCTGACATATGAGACACAATTTTTCAAGCCCTTCTTGGTTAGGGTTTGAACTGACCAGGTGCTACCCCAACTCACTAGGAGCTAAAGGACCTTCACAGATAAGGTGTTGCTGTTAGTTTCAGTTTTGCTGTAGAGACAGGTGAATTACTCAGACATCTGACATTTAGTATTATATGTTAACCACAGTTCCATGTCTTTATGGCTGTGCTGTAGTGGATTTTCTTTCTCTACAACGTGTCCTTGAGGGGACTTGTGTTTGCTTTCACTTGAAAAATTGCTTGTTTCTTTCCTTTGTGAACACATCAGGGATAGATTTACATCCTTGGTTTCTCTGTTCTGAACTTGAGAGAGAGCCCGCAGACACCTTACATCAATTAAGTCAATCCACAAAATCTGGTACCTCTTCAAATGACTAATATTAAGGTGCAACAGTCGGTGTCTGGTTATAATTTGGAAATGTGTGTGAGAAATGAGGGGAGCATGCACAGCTTGATTTGTTTTATTTAGCCAAACTATTTGTTTATTAGCCAAACTATAAAATGCTTCTGCGTCCTGACACAACATTCGTCCTTGGATCTTTGCATTTAAAACAGTTTTGCTAGTCCACGATGAAACGCAACGTATTTTCCCTTGTATTCGTTGCTTCTGAAGTACAACACCCTGTTTGCACTTGTCTGCTGCAGATAAGCCAAAGAGCTAGCCACCTGACCATGACTCCTTCGTTGATTGTTCATTCTTACAAGCAGTACTGTATGCAACCATGAAAACATGCCTCTGTGTGACTCCAGTGTGAACCGAACAGGTGTGTGGTGGTGTATCTGGGTGGCCCAGGATCAGTGCATAAGATACCTGTTGGCTTCCGTAAGCTACAGATGGGCCTTGCGTCGAGCTTGGTAGGGGTGATGCTGGCCTCTGGGTCACTCTCATACCATGTTGCTTTCATGTGTTTTGTATCTGACTAAAGAAATGTAATGAAGGGTGGGATTTTCAAAGTTTTAGGGAAGCAAGTGCTCAGGTCCTTTTGGGTTTCCATACGCTTTGGGTGCCTGATGCCATGAGCACCTTTCAAAATCCCAGCCCTCAGCTCTTCCACTATACTTGAAAACCATGTTCTCAGTTCAATGCTTTCAAATGTAAAATTCTGTTACTCTGTTCTGATGGTGTGAATGTAAATTCCTGCAAGAACGTGTACAAACTTTGTGAGCGAGGACCTAAATGTATCTATGGTTATGTCACGTCATGGTCATGCTCCAGGAGAAAAGAACGTCTGCATCATCTTTAGGTATTTTAGTAAAGGTACAACTAGTGGAATGTTTACATACAACCTACTGAAAAAAGGAAGAGAGGAAAAAAATTTAAAAAAAATTAAAAAAAAAGATGAGTATTTTAAGTGCAAGATTCTACTAGTTTTTTCTTGGTTTGCAGATCACATGAGCTATTTTTGAGGTTCCGTAACTGCGTGTAACTCTTGCAAAGACCGGACAGGACTACCTGTTCACTCTCGATGTGCCCCATGCTGAATTGTGCCTATTTCACTCTCTGCTGTTGTTATGCTGCTGATTCTGCTGTTCTGAACTGTTCACTGGATCATTCCATTTGCATGCAACACAAATGCAAGCTGAGCTGTCTGAGAGTAAAGCTGAAACACGTTTGTATAACTTGAATCAATTAATGACTTCCTCTTTTCCACACCCTCTTGAAATGCTGTGTATAATTTTGATTTGTTTCTCCTGCCCTGATTTTTTTTTTTTTCTGATTTTTTTTTTGTTTGTTTGTTTGTTTGGTTTTTTTTTTTGAATGGTTATTTATTTTTGTTTGGTTTCTCGGCAGTATCTGTACATTTTGTTTCAAGGTGATATTGTGGACGTCTTTAAAAAAACAAATTGTTATTTTATATAATTTTATCATAAAGTTGCTCTAATAAATCATTCTTTTATCATGTGACAATGATTCTGGATTTCATATGTTAATTTGAGGGGGAGTATGTGTTTGGTGACTTGTTTTTCTACTGCCTCTTTACACCAGTGTTAAGTACAGTGTAATGAAGGAATTGTCAACAACTGAAGGCTCCCAGTGCAACTGGATCCATCCTGGTGATATCTATGGCTGAGGCAGATCCCTCTCCAGTAGTACAGGGTGGTCCTCTTTCCCCTGCCCCTATACTTGCAGGATTGAAGTCCCCATCACCTGAGAGTGGTCTTACTTCTGAGTATGGTATGGTGATATTTGATTTAATTTTTAGTAGTGTTTTATGTAATGATTAACAATGGTATATAAATTCATCCTGGATATGGTCATTCCTCAGCAGGTATGTGATTACAGGAAAATATTAGACTTGTTCTTTTTTCTCTCTGTCTATATATATGAAAAAAAAATATATATTGGACAAAAACATTATTAGAGTCACTCTTTTTCTCTCACTATATATTTATATAAGATATATATAAATATATATATTGGACTTTATAAGTCTGAAATTGTTTTTAATTTCCTTTTCCCCTTCATTCCATCACTGTCCTCCTTCCCTCCTGCAGTCCTGTCTGACCTTTGCATCCTTCCTGGCCCTTTTGATATGAAGTTAATTCCTCCTTCCCATCTGCAGAATCTTCAGGTGCCTGCAGCATCCCCTGCCCTGCCTGGTGCTGCATGGGACTCTGCCTCTGTGTCCTCTGCATTAGCACAACTTCTGTAGGACGCAGAACACGTGTAGCTGATAAAAGCATTATGCTGTTTGCCAGCAATGGCAAACACAAAAGGGGGGAGAGGGAAGGGAATAATATTAGTACTTAACTACGATCAGTGGGAGGCTTACCATCCCCTGATGACCTTTGAATAAGATAGTCGAGTGTGAGACCTTGTATGATTAAAGTTTTAGGGAAGGGTTTTGTATTAAAAAAAAAAAATAAAAATCTTCTGCCTCTCTTAAAAAGCTTCCTGAAGCTTAGTCTGTGTGTGCAGAGAAGCCTTTCTGTGTTCCCTAAAATACAGGGCTGGGTTATACACTAACTACATCGCCTCTCCACAGGCTTCCCCAGCAGCACGGAGCGGTATTTGAGTTGGTATGCTACGCAAAGTGTTCTTTTGAAATCAATAGTGCATCCACTTCATTAATTTTTAACAGCCTGATTGAATAAACATAAGAAGTTGTGGAACCGTGGCCAAAACTTATTTGCAGTGCAATGAAAGCTGGTATCTGGCAGAACTTACAAATAAGGGATAGATGGCAAAGAAATAACGATCTCTGTGCATCTTCCTGCTGAATGTTCAGCTGCACTCCTGCCTGGCTCTTCAATATCCTCATCCACTTTGGGAAACAAAGCCTGATTTTCTGTGTGTGTAGAATGCAAGACCAGAAAGTTGCCTTTAGCAGGATTTGCAGGATCCTTCTTTAGAGCGAAGCTTCACATCATTGGAGAGAGAATTCTCATTTTTGGATGTCATGTCTACGGCTATTGACCCTTGGCTATTGGCTACGGGATGGTGTGTGAGGACCATGCCTTTTTCAACAAGGGCATTTGTGGACTGTTCAAGAGCAAAGCCCTGCTGGTCTCAGATTTTTCTGGTGGGATGGAGATGGTGTGGGGTGTGTTGCCTTCCTTAGGAGGGATACAACCATTTGGATTCAGCCCTGCAGAGTCTTGAACACTGGCAAACAGGAACATACCTGATGTGGTTATCTAGAAAAAGGGAGTTATTATAATGGGTTGACTGCTGGGGTTTCTGAAGGACATGGACTGAGCAAGGGAAGCCAAGAAAAATGATCGTAAGAAAATAGTACTCACTAGGACTCTACCCTGCTTAAGCTTTTTTTAACTCCTCTGAACAGAAATTACTGAAATTACTGTACTTGTCAAAAGAATTGCTGCCACAAAATGTGGCATCCACCTGGCATGTGGGGACACTTTCTAGGCAAGGAAAGATCCAGACTCACAGGTGAAATTCAGTTTCAGCCAGAGGACCTGTGGCTTTAGCACAGCAGCAACCATAGGTAGCAGGTCACTCTTGTGGGTGGTACGTTTCTCCCAGGGAGTGGATCTCCCTCCTTGTTGCTGATAGCTGGGCTGGCTCAAAGAAGATCGGTTATAACACAGCCCATAACATCTTCATCACAGGCAAAGCAACTTCTGTGTAAGCAAGAAGAACATGCTTTATATTCCAGAGGACATGAGGATAACAGTTGCATCAGGCCAGTGGCTTCCTGGGTTGCCAGGTACTTTGCAAAGTGGTGGAGTGTAATTTTTGTACTAGAAAGCCAGATACATTCAGGGCAGAGAGCACATGCTGAAGCTTTTCCTAATACTTGTGGGTCATTTTTCCTGGGTGTGACTGGAGGGTGAGTGTCATGCAAGTGGAGTGACAAGACCGAGACAGCAAAGGACTCTCTGCAATCAGCTGAGCTATGCAAATCACTGATGTAAGTTTTTACAGTTGAAATATTTTTCCAAATGCAATATAGATGACAAGCATTTAATTTAAGGTTGAACAAAATGATTCCAACTAACTGTTAAATATGTCAAAGTAAATATATTCAAGTTAAATGTTTCAAGTCCATGGTTCGATATTTTAGTGAATTTATTGTTTTTTTTTTTAAAAAGTGGAAATTGTGCAAATCTTAAAAATATTTGCAAACAAAAGAATCACAATTTCATTTAGAAATTTTCTCTAGACTTGTCAGCTGAATCACTTCTCAATTCCTGTCCTGAAATGACTTTTTTTTCTCCCCAGCTCATTTGAATATACAATTTTTTTTGGCACAAAGTATAAATAGAGCATTTTTCTTTTTGAGTGTAAGGACCCTAACTGTTCCTGCCTCCCATCCTTCTGTCAACTGTTGGTGTTCAGAGCCCAGCTGCCTAGTTCTCGTGAAATGGAAAGTGTAGTTTTGTAGTAATCTCTGCAGTGGCAGTGACATTTTTGTCTATTTTTAGCTCTCAGAGATGAGAATGTGTTAAAATGGCAGTTTCTTCTTAGCAAACCTCCCACACAGGCATCAAAAGATCTTTTGCTGCATCTTTTAACGCACCCTTCTAACAAACTGGAGCCCAAGCATGCTTTTGAGAGGGAGTATGTTAACCACAGAGTGGCATCCAGCTGTACAGCAGGAGATGTATTTACTCTGTGTGTGGGATGGTGGCAAGTCAACCAGAGCAACTAGTAGAAGGAGCCTTGTCTGAGAGATGAGGAAGAGAGGGGATAAAAAAAGATTGTTGATTTGCTCTGAAACTTGCCAGTCTTTTTAATTTCCTCCCTCCGATTCCATGAGTTGGTCAAATAAATCATATTCTTCCCACCGACCTTCTTCCATCCTTAAACCCTCAAGGCTACAATGCTGCTAGTAAGACAAGAAATGTGTTACTGATGTTGGGCTGGTACATGAGATCAGATAATCAGAAGGAAAGCAGGCTTTGCAAGATGGAGAGGAGGAGGAGGAGGATGAGATTACTGAGTGCTGTAAGCTGTTAGAGAGCTGACAGGGAGGAGGAGAAATACGAGTTCTTTTTCTGTAATCTGCTTTTTCCCCCCGATATAATCCAGTTTCTCACAGGTTGTACTAAACTGATGATATTGGAGCAATAAATGATGAGTCCTGAACTTCATACAAATGTGCTGCTACTTGTGTGGTACAATCTTGACCTCACTGAAGTCAGTGTGCAGCTTTTGTGATTTATGTCAGTGTGGTTCACGCCAGGATTCCAGTCCTGCACACAAACAGAGCAGGGTAGCTCGTTGCTAAGCTCCCAGAGTGTGTGCCGAACACGTCAGACTTGAACTCATGAGGTGCTCAGCTGAAGTGTTTACTTTGGGTGCTCAGCCTTTGAAGTGAGTGGAGGGACTGGGACACTTCCCAGAGGTGATCTGGGCCTTTGGCATGGTGGCTTCGTGGAGTTGCCTCTTTCCCTTTACTGCAGATGAAGCCTCTGTCAAGGAGAATCCTGTTTTCAGCTTTCTGGCAACCTGAGTCTAAAGGTTATTATCCTTTGCCTTGTTTTTCAGCCCTGTCTTAATAGAGACATTTGGCATGGCCCCAGTGACAGGTGATCTGTGCACAGCAGTAAATTCAGGAGAGGTCTGGCTGGTCAGACAGATGTCCTATCTGCTGCTTCTTTTCTCTCTCTTTTGACCTTTTTTGAGTTTTGGCAGACAATCCATGACACCTTCAGCTCCCCAGAGAAAGGCCTCTTTCTGCCATACCTGGCCTATCCTCAGGCTCCTCTTAGCTTTTCCATCTTCAGCAACTTAATACAAGGCAGGATAAAGCCTTGTCATCCTTGTTGACTTTCAGTCATCTCATTGTTTCCCCCCTACAGCAGCCTTCAGGGAACTGCATCTTTCGGTTCAATAGGATCGAGGCACTGCCTGGAGAATAACAGCAGCATTGCCATACCACGGTGTGTCGACTGAGCTGCAGCCTTTTGGGTTTTTACAGAAGACATTGTTTCTTAGAAGCTGCCTCAAACTCAGCATTGAACGTAACTGTCTTCCTCAGCAGTGTCACTGAAAATGCCAAATACCATTTGTTTAAGACAAAAGCTGTATTATTTCCAAGGAGCTAGTTTGAACCCTTATATTTGTCCAAGGTTGATAGGGCAGGAGAGTGCTCACAAGAGGAACTGACTAGAGAGGCCATTTTGAAGAGTTTGTTCCTCAGTTTTAAATGAAGCTTCTGGTTGAGAATGAAGCAGTGAGAGTACTGTCACATCTGGGACATAAACTGCACTGTAGCTGAGCAGTCCCTTCAAGCAGTGTCTTCTAGAGTTGATCTGGGCTCTGATCTTACACCACTGAAGGCAATGGGAACTTAGCCATTCAATGGAGTTTGAGCCAGGTCAGGCACTGCTGGAAGTTATGCTAAATAGGTGGAAATCAGGACCTGGAGTCTGAGTAGTAACAGCGAGATGATAACTAGACTCTAATTGTCAGTGCATGTTGTGAGACTCAGTGTTTAAGAGGAAGTAATCTGCAGCAGGAGGAAGAAAAAAACCAAAAGAAACCGAAAAAAAATCTGCTGGAGAAAAGTGTGTACACTGCCTCTTGTAAGTAGAGGTGGGAGTAACATCGGACTACATTAGAACATCCACACAGAAGGAGGAGGAGGTTTTCCAGGATGGTAAGTCCATTTGCCATCATCTTGAGAGTGTTGGGGGGTGGTCACAGAGAGAAAAATGCACTTTGTTCATCTGAGGAACTTCAAAGAGCTTCTGGAAAGGATTTTGTATACTGAAAAGTCTCATCGTTTGAAATCCAAAATCTGAAACAGTTTGATGCTGATGGAGAAAAGAAGTACCACAGGTTATTTTGGGGGCATGGAGAAAGCAGACTAATGTTATGAACAACAATGTCCTGTGTGTACTCAGCAGATCGTGATATTAGCTTGTGTTCCACTCTGTGAAGCACCACTAAGTAGTGTTTGTATTCATTGCTCTTGGATGAACTTTAGTCATTGAAATTGGCAGCCAGTAAAGGCCTGAAAGCTTAGAGGGAGCCATAGTTAATTACTGACTAGCTACAATATTATTAGTAGAAATTCTGTCTGAGTCTGTGGTGCTTCATTTCTTAAAAATTAAACTGTGTATTTTAGGACAGTTCTCATGAATCCAGGATAGCAGCTGGGAATCTAACCCATCACTGCTTAAAGATATCAAGAAGGATTTTTTTTTTTAACCAAATGGTAGATGACACTATTATGGCACATACAAGACCTGTTCACTTTCATATTTTAAGAGAAATGCTGCTTTTTGAAGCCATTTTGTAACTGTTGCTGAAAAAGAGAACTGAAACAAGTTGTTCCTCACAAGCTCTGTCCTTCAGAAGGCATCAGATAGCTGTTAAGTGCACCTACTGCTGCAATTCCTTACTGAGACACTGCTTGGGTCACTGAGAGGGGAGCACTTTAGCTCTGGGGACCAGAGGGACAAGATGACACCTCTCAGGCTCTGGTTCTGTGATAAGAACCACCCAGGGCAGCCAGCGGGCTGTTTGTTACTAGATAGCCCAGCTGGGTGGGACAGCTGATGCCAAAGCAGAGCTGTGGACCGTGACCTGCAACCTCACTGGGCTCTCCCAGCCTAAGCTGAAGGGCTGCTGCTGTTGGTTTTCATCTATCCTTCTCCTTTAAAATCCCATTGTCTCAGCTTCCTACTGAACTCCTCAGCATCTTCTCTCTTGCTCTCTCCTCCTTTTGACCCCACTAAGTTTTCCAGATTGGTATTTGATGACTTTCTCTCAAGGTAGGACAATGATGTGTGTTGCCATCACACAGCCTTCTCTGCATGGTGTGTTATGTCACCGCTCTCTGCTTGGGCTGTAAGCTCTCCAGGACAAGACACTGTGTCTTTATGCTGAGACCTGACTTTCACCAATGGCCAACTATATTTCACTGCTGTCAGCAGCTCAATTTCTCCAAGGCTGGGAGAATGGGTGTTTACCTGCTAGGATTTATAACTATTTTTATTGTAAAAACTTGCATCTATATCTGTGGACAGCAAAAAGAAGTGCCAGTGAAAAGTGTGAGAAAACATTGGAGACAAGCCTGGGACATTTGTGGGATGGTGTGCCAGCTCCACTGCTGTCTCAGAGGTTGTAGGGGACAGTGGGCCATGTGATAGGAAAGATGCAAGGGCTGTTGATGAGTCAGGACTCACGGTAGTGCCTGAGAATGATCAAGTAGGGACTAGACCCTTCCCATGCAAAAGGTGCACCAACTAAAATGCATCTATGCCAATGCACGTAGCATGGGCAATAAGCAGGAAGAGCTTAAAGCTATCGTCCAGCAAGAAAGCTATGATGTAATTGCCCTTACAGAAACATGGTGGGATGAATCCCATAACTGGAGCGCTGTGTTGGATGGCTATAGGCTCTTCAGAAGGCATAGGCACAGAAGGAGCGGTGATTCTGTGGCCCTGTACATTAGGGAAGGTCTTGACTGTCTTGAGCATGATGATGATGGTGATGATAGGGTTGAATGCTTATGGGTAAGAATGTCATAATGTCATGGTAGGGGTCTGTTATAGATGACCCAATCAGGATGAAGAGGTTGATGAAGTGTTCTACACGCAGCTGGGTAAGGTCTCAGAGCCGCTACCCCTTGTTCTTGTGGGGGACTTCAACTTACCAGGTGTCTGTTGGAAATACAATACAGCAGACAGAAAGCAGTCCTGGAGATTCTTGGAATGTGTGGAAGATAACTTTCTAACACAGCTAGTGATTGATACAACTAGGGAAGGCTGTCTACTAGACTTGCTGTTTGTGAACAGAAAAGGACTAGTGGGAGATGTGAAGGTTGGTGGCCATCCGGGGCAAAGCAACCATGAGATGGTGGAGTTTTCAATTCTTAGGGAAGTAAGGAGGGAGGTCAATAGAACTACCTCCTT
>WUAM01000071.1:20915097-20942368 GCA_024336885.1 Actenoides hombroni
CATGAGGGTGGTGGAACACTGGAACAGGTTGCCCAGGGAGGTAGTTGAGGCCCCATCCCTGGAGATACTCAAGGTGAAGATTGATGAGGCTCTGAGTAACCTGATCTAGTTGAGGATGTCCCTGATCACTGCAGGGGGGTCGGACTAGATGACCTTTAGAGGTCTCTTCTGACCCAAACCATTCTATGATTCTATGATGTTTGTGCTGGCAGAGGATGGAGAGGGTACCAAAGTGACATCCAGCCCCAGGAGGTTACTTTTCTCCTGGTCTTTAGGATGGAAAAACAAAAAGCTCAGAAAGGCTACTGAGAAGCCATTCTGCTGGATTTGGGAGGACAATGTACGATATATGCTTGGCTATAAAAACTGGGGATAGAGAGTACTCCCAGCTTGTTTGCTTCTGAGGTTTACATACAAAATGGCCAACTGTACGGCCTGACAGGTGCTTGATTTCCTGATCGGGTCACAGTTGCTTGCTTCACAATACACAATTGCCATTGCAGCTTCGAACTTGTGGAAAATGTTCCTTATGACTTACCTTTTGAGATAAATAGCACTGCAGCCAAACCCTTGCACCAAGTCTGGATGAGACTCCTTGATATAACCCAGGAAAAAATTCATGTGGCTTCTTACTATTGGTCTCTTACTGGGAAGGATATCAACGTCAATGATTCATCTTCCAAGCAGGTAGGAAAAATTACTGAAAAGCACATCTATGGTTGTATGTCTCATGTACATGTGGCAGATGGCAGACTGACTGTGTGCTCTGTCTCCCAGAGACATTGCTTGACTCTTCCCTCAAACCCAGAAAGGTTTCCCGTGGCGGTCTAAAGCAGCACACCAACTTTCCTCCTCCAGTCAAGTTCGACTCCATCTGGGCTCTGTCCATGTCTCTGAATATTTCTATGCTGTGTTTTAAGAGCAACCAGATGTCAGCCTCAAAACCATACTTGCTTACCCAGAAGATGGTCAGTCTATGGTAGGGGCTGCCAGTCGCATGGCTGAAGAGCCTACAGGATCCCATATGCACAAGAGAACATGCCAGTTCCCACTGGATAGCTGGAAGAGTAAGGAAGCAAAGTCTGCTGGACTTTTGACTGCTTCAGAGGATACTTCTCCCCTGTGTACAGACACAATATCTGCATTCACCCATTTTGCAGGTGTCCTTGAAACATGCCATTGGACAGTAGCTTAGGACATTCATTCTTCTTTGCAGGGCTGTTCTCCTGGGCACCCTGTGCAGCCAGGCTTCCTGTGGGGCCTCTCTGGACCCATCACCAAAAGTAAATGGCAGAGAACATGACACAGGCTCATCTTGCATCTGTCCATCATGTTTAATTGTCCGTTGGGTCTCTTTTGGCCTGTGGCAGCTGGCAACCTCCCAGGCAATCCTAAGCAGGGTCTGGGGGAGTGTTCTGAAAAGCATAAGGGACAAGGCTACCCTATTTCAGGCAGGTGTGGTGTTTAGTTGGGCATGAGGAATTGTGCTGTTTGCTGATAGACCAGATGCTGGCCTGTTGATTGCTGTGGGACAAGCCTCTGTCTCCCTTCTGGCACATCTTCCTCATTGTCGTGATGGGCTCTCTGGGACTACTCTCCTTGTCTTCCTCCCCAGGTGGTTTTGGCGTTGTAAGATGACTAATTTCCTTCACATGAGAAGAAGTAAAAGTGACAGATGTAAGGCTGAGCCCTGTCTCTGCTAAAGGGAGAGCTCAGTGGAAGATAGTCCCTGTTACTTTTATCCTCAGAGAGAAATGACACAGCATGTCTGTTGAGCATCAGCATCCAGCAGTTGATCTTCACTGGAGCATTCGTCTTTGAAATCTGGGATGTTTGTGGTTGTTCTTTTAAACCTTATATCTAATAGCATTAAGCGATAGAAAATAAACTTTGATTCATACATTCGATCAGAATCTTTGTTCCCTTTTTTCTTTACTTGAAACGCTCCTGAAATAGAAGAAATTTCTGACCTTCTTTGTGTTGGGGTTCTTCAAAGGAAGCACCCATTAATATCACTGTGCTTGCATATATCTTGCTAAATGTTCTATAACAAAATAACAAACAATGTACCATGCAGGGTGAAGATATTCTGAAGAGGTTTGAGAAATTGCTTGCAGAGAATGTCTCTGTGTATGTTGCAGCAAGTGTGCCAACTTTGGCTACAAATTCAACTGATCTTGAGTTTTTAGAGGAAAAAGGTAATTATCTCACTTCACTGATGTGCTCAGAACTTCAGTATTGCAAAAATGCATTTGAGAGAAACTGGCCTCCAAGACCTATTCTGGCATGGTGCTTACATGGGTTCATAGGACAAGCTCGATGTGTTCACTAGTTCATGATCTCTGTGTATGTTGTCATGCCCTTAAGGATTTTTTTCTGAAAGTTCACATTTTATAAATTTTTTTCAAGTTACTATATTCCCAGGAATGAGTGTTTATGAATTTTGGTAGTTATTACCAGCTGCAAGTATTAGACATCCAGGCATGTTCTGTCTGTCAGGGCAGCAGTATAGATTACCATCTCCATGCTATATCTAAACTCTTTTTTTCCCCTTTCCATCTTTCTTCAGGGGCTCACGTAAAAAGGATTAATTTTGGACATTTGGCAGGAGGAGTGTTGCATAGCAAATTCTGGATTGTAGACATGAAACACATATATATTGGTAGTGCAAATATGGACTGGAGATCTTTATCTCAGGTAAGAACTACTGCTGCATATTCAAAAATCTGGGGGAAAATTCATGTTCTAGCATATAGCAGAGAAAAAACATAATGATGTAAAATAGTGACTGAGTGGGAGAAAGAGCAAAGAAACTCCTGAAGGTGGTTCTCTCTGCAGCTGTGACATAGCTTGATCTCTTTACAGGTGAAAGAGTTTGGTGCTGTGATATACAACTGCAGCTGCTTGGCTGAAGACCTCTGGAAAATATTTAGTACTTACTGGGATGTTGGACATGATAATGCTACCATCCCACTGCCTTGGCCTCTTAATTATTCTACCCACATCAACAAGCACTGGCCTCTGGAAGTAGAATTTAATGGAATCTTGACAAAAGCTTATTTTTCTGTAAGTATGTTTTAAAATAACAAGGTAGACTGTAAACTATGTTTAAGCATTGGCCAGAAAAGTTTCTTCAGCAGTCCTCAGTTACTTGTGTTCCAGCTGAATAGTAATTAATTCAGCAGGTTTCTCTAGAACTATTCGAGGAATAAGAATTGACCCAAGTTTGTCTGCCAGGTAGCATGGCAAGAACAGGGCACAGGTCTCCTTTAATCATGTGTGGGCTCAATATATCAATAAATATCTTACCCACCAGGTCAGGGAAGGCATGAGGAATGACAGTGGTCCACCTCAAGTGCTTTGTGCTATTGTAATGAAAAATGAATGCAAATGAATCACTGTCTAACAGAAAGAAGGATGATATCACTGACCTGTGTGTTTTCTTCCTTACAGGCTTCTCCTCCAGCATTTTGTCCAGAAGGTCGCACCTATGACCTCTATGCTATAGTCAGTATTATCAGTGAGGCACAAAAATTTGTCTATGTTTCTGTTATGGAATATTTCCCTACCAGCCGTTTCACTCATCCACAAAGGTACAATTTTAATCCTGAGCAAATCAGTTGACTGCACTATTTAAAGTAAAAATGTACTATTCCATCCCTTCTGTAATGAAAATATTCAGAGTGGAGAGGATGGTGGCTTTGCTCTGCATTCGCAATCACCTCATGGACTGTGCAGATACTGATGCTACAGGAAGGATGGTATCCAATACTGTCCGTGTGCTTCACTAGTGTTCCAAAGCAGCCTGCTGTGCTCTTCACATGGCAAGAAAATGGTGAGGTGCCAGACCAGGGACAGTCAGGCACAGCTCCCTTCAAAATACAACAAAGCAGCTTTATCAATGGAAAGAGGAATGGGAATAGCAGAAATATATCTGACATCAGCTTTTCAGATAAAGTCTTGCTTTGCTCCCCTCTTCTGCTCCCATTTCTTTCTTTCTCTTCTTTACATCTGAAAACTCTTCACTCCTGACTCTGCTGCCTGCGTACCCAGCCCTTAGTTTAGAGGCAAGTTCTTAACTGTCCTTGCTGATCTCTGCAATGGTAGCTGAAACAAGCTCTAAAAGAAACTTCTGGGCTTTTATTTTCCTTTTTTTTACTATTTCATCTAAGGACATTCAAGTTCCTGAAGCATGCTGGATGTATGCAGCAACAGCTCTCAGAATGGTAGTGGTGATATGAAGAGATCAAACTGTGTGTGGTGGACCACTGCCATGGTCCCACTGGGCTGCCCAAGGTCACAGTAGAATTACGCAGATTGTACATCGACTCAAATCTGGGTAACGTAGAAAGTTAGTCAGTCATGGGGCAACCACTAAAACTTCAAATCCTCTCAGATATGCTTGAATTAGGATGTTTACATTTAAACACATGCTCTGAGTATTATCTGCTTGTAACATGTCTGAGTTTTCCGATCATCTAAATAATCTGAATGAGAAAGAAGTTCAAGGGAAACAATAATCTACAACATGGCTTGTAAGGAGTAGGGTGAGCTCTAGGTTGCATTTAGCCAGACTTAGGTCTTGCATCATGTCCCATGGCACAACTGTGTAAGGCTTCTGTTGTTCATCTGGGTATGTGTGTGTTAGCAGGAAGAGTGTAGGAAAACAGATAGACACAGATAATTCCACTGTCTTTGACACAAATTTGCAAACACTGCCTTCCACTTGGAGGATAATTTTTATCAGTCAAACAGCTTAGAGGATTTGGGGTTTCTGTGTTGTATGGTTGAATCTCTGGGATTCTCATCTCTTGCTTTTAACTAAGAATAGGTTCACAGAAAGTCTCTTTTCCCCCCTTAGGAATGAGTGTGTTAATACTCTTCATTCTTCATCTGAAGCCTTAATCCGCCATTTGTGACATCTAGGGCCTGATCAGATGCAAACAAGAGTTTGAAAGGCCCAGGGAAAGTGGCACGAGGCCTGGGGCTATCTCCACAGCAACCAGCTGTAGGGCAATGAATTGAGGCTGATTAGTTCAGGTTAGGTTCCTCCAGCAGCTGAGGCAGAGGGAACAAAGCTGCTGTCTTAATGCCGGAGTGTTAATCAAGTAGAAACTGATATAGCTAAAAAATGGAAACTATTCAAAACCAGCATTTCTAAATAGCATGTTTTCCTGAGTTTTTCAGGATCTACAAGTCAGCCTGAGCCTGAAAGCTCACGGGCCGTCCGTTCATTACAATAGGATGATGTGTGAGGGAGGATTAGAGGATTCAGGCCTTTGTACATAAGACCAAGAGGAATAAGTTAGGCAAATTAATTAATCTTTGCTCTTGGGACTATCAGGGAGTGCTGGACCTCTCTCTGTATCAGTCCTGAAGTCTGTGCTCAAGATGCTTGCCTTCCTCCGTGCACTATTTGTCAGAATCAATGAAAGAATGAAAATACTACATGGATGTTTGGAGTTACTCATCCTGGGGATGTACATTGTCCAGATCTTAGTGTTGTGTAGGTGAGTGAAGGATGTTAAAAATTATCCCCTGAGATACTGCCAACACAAGTGTCAGGAAAACGGACAGCCCAGCGTTTCAGGAGAGAACAGCTGTGTTTGTTACCCCGGAGGCACTCAGCATGCTAAGGAGGGATGGGGAAGGACAGAGTCTGTCCATGCTAGCTGATGGCACAGGACCACTGCAGACAATAGAAACAGTCTCCAGGATCCTGAAACGGCCATATTCTGTAAAATGGCTCTTAGGTTTTCTTCTGGGCTCTGCACTTTTTACTTTGTGTGTATGATCTGGTTTTACATTGGAGCCACTATTGCATTTTATAGCTTCCTAAGGAAATAAGTATGAGGGCACCATGCTGAGTGTCTATCTGTGTACATGTACTTTACTAAGCTTTCAACTTCTTGATCAGTTTCAACCCAATTTACCAGAGACTGGAGGTCTAAAAACAGGCTGTGGAAAGAACTGGCTGTGTAGAAGGCAGAAATCTTATTTATACCTCCAGCAAAGGCAGAAGTCCTCTTCTTCATAGACATCAGAGATCGCAACTGTGCGTGGTGTTACTTGTCAGTGTTATTTGTCACAGCTTTCTACTGATTTTTTTTTCAAAAATATCCCTTATTTCACCCACCTGCTTTTCTCCTAGATACTGGCCAGCCATTGACAATGCTCTGAGACGTGCAGCTTTCAACTCCAGAGTACAAATCCGGCTTCTGGTCAGCTGCTGGACCCACTCTGACCCAGCCATGCTGTACTACCTGAGGTCCCTGCGTGCTCTCGACAACCCTCGTGCCCACATCAGTGTCAATGTGGTACGATAAGAAACCTGATTTTGGAAAGACAGATTGAGGATATGGGTCCCACACAGGTTTTGGAGCCCAAGCTGCCAGTTGCGGGTACAAGTATCAGGTTTTACAGAAACAGATTGTCCATTGTTTCAGTGACTATTTCAGGTCCTTGAGAAAATAAGGCCCCAAATGTAAACATTGAGGAAGCAGCTATTGCAAGCTACTAGTGATATCAGAGGATGTTCCTAGCTGCAGCACTTGTGATGTTATCTGGGCAGTTGCTTTTATTGAGCACCACGACAATAACAGTTTATATGACAATGTAGTGTTTTTTTCATAGACCTTTTCCTGTATGGAGTGTCTTAAATGGGTCTAATTACTCTCAGTGTTTTACAATAGAGAGCTCTGCTGGCTGCCTATACAGATGGACTCGTTTTGAACACTAAATATTACACACAGGTCATAGACACTAGGCTTGTAAGCATCAAGTTGAGTGGGGACAGTGTGGAAGCTCCCAACATGATGCAGTTACCACAATAGAGAGAAGTCACAGAAATAAGGAGGAATGGGTTTTACCAAAGAAATAAAATTAAAAAACAAAACCAAAATCTAGCTTTTAGTAGGAGTTAACAAAAAGTTTGGCATTGTTGTTGCCTGCAGTACCCCTCGTGTCTGTGATCAGCCCATTCTAGCACAAAATAAGAGCAGCAATCAGTGGTAAATGCAGATCTATTGAACAGCTGCCTAAAACTGCATTTAACTGTCTGCCCTGTAATGATAATAGCTGTGGCACTAATGGAACATTGTGCAGCAAACATTATCCTTATCTGATCTCAATTGCTTATCCAATTTTATGTATAGTGGAAGTACTATTTGTTAGTTTTCTTGGATAAGAGTAAAAGTCTCTTTTATGGTACATTTAATAACAGTGTGTGAAGTATTCTCTTCTGTTCTTTCTGTACTATTCTATTCTTTGAAAATACAGAAAATCTGCATTGTTCAATTATTCAGTTTGTTCCTCATTCTGGTATTTCTATTTATGTTTTTAATTTCTCTCCCTCCAGAAACTCTTCATTGTTCCAGTTCTGAATCACACAAATATTCCTCATGGGAGAGTGAATCACAACAAATATATGGTCACTGATAAAGTAGCCTATGTTGGTATGTATTCCATTATTCCAAACACAGTATCTTTAGATCTGTAGAACTGAGACTGAGATAGGATGGTCCGCAATATCAAAAAAGACTTCATTTTGCTATGTAAAGCAGATAAAAATATCAAAGTATATGGCTTTATCAGAATGTCTGCCCTGGATAAAAAAAGCAGAGATGTGGAGAGGAGACAATAATGTAGGTCAGGTTCAGTAAGAGATTATTTCATATGGTTGTGAACCATTAAGAACCGAGCATGACAAGTCTGAGTGAACAGCCTGTGACAAGCACAGTAGGAATGCCACAGACTGTGTGCTCGGAATGATGCGGTGACAGCTAATGCTCTAGTACATAACGTTATCATGCTTTAATAAAAAGAAGTTGCTGGGAGGAATTAATTCCACGCACTGTTTGTTGAACAGAAGTCTAGGAAAGGAAATGAGAAAATAGTAATGTCAATTGCTGCTCAATTCCTGAAAGTCAGGATGGTGTTTATTTTTCACTCTTTTATTAGGATGCCTCAAAAAGGGGAATGTGAAAGGGCTCTGTCAGCTCCTCCTCCAAGCAATGCAAACCCTCAGATAGCCCGATCTTCCAACAGGCTGAGGACTTGCAGCTCAAATTGCCTTTTTAATAGCACTTGTTTCTTACTGAGTTGTCTTTTGAATACAGATATGCAGATAGTTTGTTTTCATGCCTAAGAACCTTCTGGAATTGACACTAGTTTTTCCTGGATAAGGCAAACACCAGGAGAAGTGCTAAGTGATAAAATGTGTATTTTTTCACAGTATTTGATTTTCTGAATTGTGGTAGCTTTGGGGAGAGCCCTAGACAATGTCTACAGCTGGATTCTGTGCTTGGCCTGATTTAAAAGTGGGTGTTGCATGCTGAGCTCAGAACAGCTACTGAGGATTTATTGATCAAGTGTCCAGTTTCTCCTCTTGTTTTCCTTTAACAAGTAAAGAGAATTAAGTGCATTAAGGAATTTTTTTTTCTCTTTAAACACAGAAATCCACTGGCTTTTACACCTCTTAATACCCAAGTGTTGCAGTGTATTCTCATATTTATAGTGAGCAGATTCGTGTATCTCTGCTACAGGCTGTAAGGAATCAGAGTGTTATGAAGCTCCAGGGTTGCAGTTAATACTAACTCTCTGAAACCTGAGGTCTGGAGTAAGAGCAAGATGACCTGGTTTTTGCTGCTCTGTTGGTCCTAATGAGATTTGCACTTGTACAGCAAATCAGCAAAGCCAGGCAGTGTGGATTTAACAAGTATGGAGATCAAACAGAACACTGGGAAATGAATATTTTCTAATTAGCTACTTTTCCATTGCACAGGGACTTCCAATTGGTCAGAAGAATACTTCACTAATACAGCTGGCGTGGGACTAATTATCAAACAGAATTTGACCAATCTGCAAAGAAGACAACTGCCTATCCAGGAGCAATTGAAAAACCTTTTTGAGCGAGACTGGAATTCCAAATATGCAGTGGATCTGGAAGATGTGCAGGGACAAAAAGACTGTAACTGGAGAGGCAGACTGTGAAGTGAATTGAAATATAAGCTTAAAATAGAAACAGAAAATGTGTTTGAATCTTGTCCCCTGTGCAAAACAGGGAGCTTTCTTCTTTATGTCTTTGTCCAAGAAAACTCTTCCTCGTGGTGTCCACATTGTTCGATGACATGAGAACTCCTCATAGCTGACTCTACCTGCAAAACCATTAATCAGTGTGTGACATTTTCTTTTTTTTTGTGTGATTACCTCATCCCAGAGTTAATGAAATGCATACAGTGTTATATGACAAGCTGTCTGATATTAAAGCAAACATAGAAGACACAAGACCTTAATACATCAGAAATGCAGATCATTATTGCTGTGCTATTTTATCTTAGGACGCTATATATTCCAAACTTAATGCTCCACTAATAGTGTTTGAGCTTACATGTGTTTGAGCTTATTTTTAATAAACTCCTGGCTAGTTTAAAATTTGAACTGTGTAAGAAATTGCCTACAATAGAAAAGGCAGATTTTTAAAGGTATTGAGGATGTAGAGGTACAGGGAAATACCTGTATTTCTTAAATATTGTTGAGTTAAATATTTCTCAAATAAATGTTGAGTCTAGTCGCCAGAGTTAAATGCCTGGGATTTAAACCCTGGGGCCAGCTTCTATCTCACCTGCTCTGGACCCCTGAGTGTCTGGGGATGTTTGAATGTCTGTGCATTGGCCTCATGCAGCAATAGTATGGAGGGAGTGGGGTGAAACTGCTGCATGGGTGCAGCTGTGGCAAAGGTATCCCAGCTGCACTGTGGACAGTGCTTGGAAAGCCTCCCTGCTCCTTTAGGGCTGTCCTTGTACTGGCCCTGACAGGGCCCTGCTGACTTTGTCTCTGGGCTGTCTTTTCTTCTACAGTCACACAGGGACCATAAACCTGAGCTCTCTGGTGCCTGATGTCTATATCCACCAGCGTGTGTGCAGCAGCTTGCTCTGGGTGACTCTCGGAAGTGACAGAAAAGGAAAGCAGGGCATGTGCTTAAGCTGTGGAGTGGTGCTAGTGACACTGGACTGGGACTCTGTGAACCTCACCAGGTCTGTGCACCTTTCCCTGTTACTGAAAGTGGATTCAGAAAGTGAATTTTTTGCTTTGGGACTGAGGTACAGGAGAGGTGAGAGAGTACAAGGCAAAATCCCAGAGCACAGAAGGGCCAGGCAAACCCCCTGCCCTGACAACATGTCTCTGAGCTGTGAAAGCACAGCAGAACTCTCCAGCCCTGAAAGGCATGTGGCAGCTTGTCACTTCAGTCTTGCCCTGGTAGGGCTTCATTCAGTTGCATTTTGGTTACTTGCTGCATACACAGCACCGGGTAGCAGGAGTACAGGCTTCCCCATCGCTGTGCAAGCTCCCCATCCTCCAGAGGAAGTGTTTTGATGCTTTTGAATCCCTGCCCTGTGCTGAGAATGACAAAGGGACCTGCTGTGATCAACCGTGTGTGAACTGATTTATATCTTTGTGGCGACACACAAATCCCTGTACAAATAAGGCCTCTTCCCCATGCCGTCTTTTGGAGGTGATCCCAACCAATTTTCCATTGTTTGGTTTCCAGGCTGCTCCTTTGCTATCCCTTCCAGATAATCCCAAGATTCCTTGGATTGTTTTATCCATCATTACAAATCAATGCTTGTTGTTATTAAGGTAGAATTTTAAGACATGTAGTTACATTTACAGCTAACACTGAAATTTGGTGAGTAGTCACGTATGTGCAAACGTACTGAGGAAGACGCAGGTACTTTTAGCTCTCTCCTCCCCTTTTTCCTTTCTAGAGGCTGCTTAATATTTTGAAAATTCTACTCACTAATTAAAATTCCTGGCAAAGTAGAATCTTCCCAGCTATTTTTCATTAGCTCCACTTCACATGTTTATTATCCTGCACCGGTAAGTACATCCGACCATGTGCTGTATTAATATTTGTATACAAGAGTGACATCAGACAGATTTCTCCCAGTGCACTGAGCACATGTGAATGTTGTGTCAGTCTGAAAATCTTTTTAAGACGTTACGTCTTTAACCAACAAAGCTATTTTCCCTAGAGTAGCGTTCTCCTCTAGATGGCACTCGAAGCTATGTTGTCACTGCTGCAGGAATAAAAACATTCCACAAGCTTTAGCGTTACCTGTTTACAGTTTTCCCCCATTACCCAGGATTTTCCTTTCCCCATTGTTCCAGATAAATCATGCTTTTGTTGCTTTCATCCAGGTACTGAGACAACTTTTCATGTACCATTTATGTTATATCGATGTACACTTATTTTTTTAACAGGCATAAATAGCTCTGTGATCCCAGGAAGATATCAATTCTGTCATGGGCACTGACCTATGGACCTTTGCTCTCTGCAGCTTTCTGAGGAGGGGAGCTGGGGAGGGATGTGCTGATTCCCTGGTATCCAGTGATGGGATGCATGGGAATTGTTCAAAGCTGCATGGGGAGAGGTTCAAACTCAACATTAGGAAACACTTCTTTACTGAGAGGGTGGTCAAGCACTAGGACAAGCTTCCTAGAGAGGTGGCAGCTGCCGCAAGCCTGACAGTGTTTAAGAGGCATTTGAACAATGTCCTTAATAACATGTCAGTGTGTGATGAGCAATTTCATCCTGCATCACTTGTCTTTTCTTGGGTTTTATTTCTCACGCTTTTAATTATATTCCTTTTCATTACAATTTTTATTATTATTTCTTTTTGATATTGGTATTATAAAATTTTACTTTAGTTACTAAATTCTTCTTATCTTCACCCATGAGTTTTTACTTTTTTATTGATTCTCTGCCCCATCCCACTGGGAGGGGGGGAAGAGTGAGTGAGAAGCTGTGTCGTGCTTAGTTGTTGGAGTTAAACCACGATAACACTTTAGAGCTCTGTTCCTAGCTATTCCTGTGTTCAGACTCTTGGATAATACCTTGTTAACCTGGCTGATGTTTCACTAACCTTCACCTTTCCCAAAGCTGACAGTAGCCTGTTCACTTCTTCTTTTCTCTACTTCTCTTCCCTTAACTATTTAATTTGTTTCTTAAAAGCATCATAGTGATTATTGCTCTGTGGTCAATGCTGTCTCAGAGCTCAATTTTAATCAACTTGATTCTGTCACCTTTGCAACAGACTCCTACATTCAGTGGTCTCCAGGTGGATTCCCGTTTGTGGGCCTAAGTAAGCAGACATTACTTGGGAAACATTTAATGTGAAGGCTGCTTTGTAGGCAGATGTGAGCTGCTGTTAGAATGGAATGTCCTTTATTACACACATAATCTTTTTCTGGATTCAGGTTTTCTGTCTTGATCACAATGTTTTCCTCAGTCCTGGTATATGTCGTTGCTGTCTGAGGTGGTAATTTTGGGTCTATTGAATAATGACTTTTATACTTTGGGAAACGTCAAGAAAATACTGCATGATCCACATAAGTGATACATGCCTAACACGTGAACAGTCTCTTCAGAGATAATCAGATTTCTCTTAGAGTAACTACCAGCGGTTCTCTTTAGAATATTTAAGCCTACCACAAAGATATAGAAATGAAGAACATCTTAAGCTACAAATGGTTAGACAACCAAGTATGCTTCATTTCCATCCCAGTTTCTAAATGTTTTGCTGTCTCTGCTTTCCCTGTGCTAAGTAGAATATGAGGAAAGAAAATACAGGATGAGAAAACTACTATAATGAAGTATGCCTGCACACGCAAATCTATAAACTCGGGACTGTGAGGAGTGAAAATTCTCCATTATCACTGTATTTAGAAACTGCTGTTATTAAGCAGCCATTTCAGCAGAAAAGCGGGGTATACTCAAACCACTTGCAAATTTAAGCTAGGATTTTCAGAATCAGAAAATGCTAACAGCACTATCAGTAACTCACACTACTTGAGTTGTTATTCATATGGTGAATTTATTGTGAATTAAGAATACAGACAGTGTTTTATTGATATGTGTGAAGGTTGTCACATATGCACTCTGGTTTTCGTTATGCTCTTGAGAGAAGCATTAATATAAACAAAGCGGCAAATAATTATATACATCTCCTTTCCCAGAAAATCTTTGAAGCAATGTCACCAGTATGGCAGCTCATTCTGTGCATTTAACTATCCAGGAAATATATACATTAATATTTATTTATCCATATTTTAATAATCATTCATCAGCATGTTTTATTTTGGTATCTTAAAAATGTGAATTGGTTACATGGTTTTTGGTCTTGAATTTATTTTGTTGGGTTTTAAAAAACTCTTTTAAGGCTAAATATGAACCACCACTATAATAAAAAAAAAAAAATGAGAAGAGAGGAAGAGGTAAAGCATTAATCTCTCTACGCTAGTATTTTGGTTTTATTTTTCATTTTAAAATATTTGCTGATTATACATATTACCTTAGTTGGAATAAAGAAAAATATTTTCATAAGAAAACAAAAGTAGGTCAGAAAGGTCCAAAGTCTAAACAGGTAAGTATAGTTCTCATAGTACTAGTCTATACTCCATTCTGTAAATAATCTATAATCTAAACATAATTGGTGTGAGTTTAAGAAGCATATTTAACAAGTCTTTTTGCTAACATTGAGCCTTTCAATGGTTTATTTTCATAGTTCAGGTATCTTTTCAGACTTTGCTAAAACTATGGGCTCCTCTGTATCTGTAGCAATTGTTGCCTTTGGGGCAGATAAGAAATCAGTATTTTTATTAGTGCACAGCTTAGCACATCCATGTACTTGAAAATGTACATGTGGTAAATTCTGTTCATGAATATCAGCTTTGGGTTTTGTTTAATTTTCAGTTAGTAGAAAATTAAGAAAACATTCTTTTCTGTACATGTTAGATTATTTTATTTTCATTGAGGGCTGGGGAAAGACAATCTTCATTTGGTTTTATCTTCAGGAATATTAGATTGACTATCTTTTTCTTCCTCCAACAAGATTAGTTCAGTTCTTGCTGAAGATGTCACGATAGTTCCAGAAACTGGAACATTAGATGATGTTCCATCAGCTTCAACTTTTTCACCATCTGTTGTTTCTTTAGGTGATAAGGTTTCTTGTGCATCAAAAAATACATCAGGTTTATCTGATGGGCTATCTTCATCTGAGATTCTTCCCTCTTTATGACCCATTTCTTCTTTGTCAGCAGTCTTAGCCTTCTTGGAAGGAGATGTGAAACCAAGCTTGGGAAATCTAAACCATCCAGTTTTTTCACTTTGCTTAGAAGAATCATTGTCTGATGTGTCAGCAGGTTTCACATCTTCTGGAGGTGATTTTTTCACTTCTGTTTTTGAATCTGTGTTTATTTCATCACCAGAAGATGAAAAGCCAATACTTGGAAGCCAAAATTTGAATCTTCCAGGAGATCTTTTACTATCAGTCTTTTCTTTTTCATTGGTTATATCTTTTTCTTCATCTTTTAGTTCTTCAATTACATGCTCTTTAGAGAGAGAACCTGTAGTTATTCCCTCTGGTGACACAGGGAGACTTTCTTCAAGTTTACTGGAAGGTTTTATTTCAACAGCAAATGTTTTTAACTTTGGCACACTTACTTCTCCACTAGATTCTTCAGTCTCACTGTGTGCTTTGTCAGATAGTTTAAGCTCAGCACTGATGATCCTCTGTGCTGGTACTCCGAAGCTTTCATCAGCACATTTAGGTTTGCTCGCTGCTGATACACCTTCTGTTGAAGATGTCTCCTGGACTAGCACTTCTAAATTGCTATGTGATTCAGGCAACTTCACCTTGCACAGTGAGAATCCCAAAGTAGCAGTTTTGATTTCTGGTGAGAGAATCTCTGATTCTTTCAGTATTTCAGTTGTGTAAATCTCACACCTTTCAATAGCAACATGTTCAGGTTCTACTTTCTCACTCACTTCTTGGCCCTCTACATATGACCAATAAATGTCTTGCCCTGCATTTGAAAGGGAGGACTCTACGGTAGTAGTCATCTGTGCTGTTTTAATGTCAGGTTCAGTCAGTGTTAGAATTTTGCTTTTTGCTTTTTGAATACCATGCTCTAGAGCCTCTGGTGTTTCTTCAGAGGAAGCAGAGCTTTCTTGCAGTTGCACTACTTCAATGTCCGCACTAGATCCCTTTTGATCTGTTAGCACTTTTGACACCAAAACTTCAGTTTCAGTTGGGAGAGCTCTGAAAGTGAATTGTGGTATTTTTAGTTTGGGAATTTTTATATTTACTTCTGGGCCATCTTGTGATTTGTCCAGTGTTTCCACTGTTATTCTGTCAGATGCTTCCATATGATCTTGAGCTGCACTTTTCAGGCCAATAGATCCTTCTGATTTTTGAAGCTGCATTTCTGCTATCTCTATTTCAGTTTTAGATACTGAATCACCTTCTGACTTTGGCAAATTGATATAATCTTCAAAACCTTTCACTTCTGAATGCAACACTCCAAACTTTGGAATCTTAAACTTGTATGTTTTAATTTTACTTGTTTCTGCTCTATCTTCTACTTGCCCTTCCACCACTGCAGACATGTCCTTTTCAACATTTTTCACTTGAAATTTCATTTCAGGATCTACTCTAGCAGTTTTAACATCCATCTTCACTCTCGGAACTTCTACCTTCAGATCTTCCAGATTAGCTGTAACATAAGCACCATCTTCTGATTCCTTTGTTGTAGACCATTCACACGTAGGCTGTTTTAATTTATGTCCTTCACCGTCTTTTCCTATAATTTTCATCTCACCCTTTATCTTGCATTTTTTAATTACTGCCTCTTGATTTTCAATATCTAGCTCTTCCTTTGGAAGACTTGTACCTTTTTTCTCCTGTGTTGCATCCAGAGTAATTTCATCTGATGATGGTTTACATCCTACTCCTGAAGTTTCTAACTTAGTGGAACTTTCTGCCTTTGGGACTTCTGTATCCTGTGATTTGACTTTATGCTCTTGAAAAGTCAGAGTACATTTAGGAAACCTATTTGTCAAACTGTTGTCTTTGTCAATTTCTGAGGCACTTAGGTATGATTTAGACAATTCTGCTGAAGACACTGTGAATTCTGAAGTATGCAGATTTTGTCCTTCAACACTATGTTTAACTATATCTGCGTAAGTTTCTGCCTGAGCTTTTTCCATGCTTCTTTCAATATCAGCATCACTTTTTTTTTCCTTTAAGGATGTCCTGCCAAATGCAGGTATTCTGAATTTTGGCATTTTAAACCATCCTTGATGTTCTTCAGTCCGACCTTCTTCAGCTTTTATTTCATGTTGTTCTTTTAATTTGAGTTCTTTCTCCTCAAGGCTCTCAATAGCTCCCTCTGTCAGTAGTTTAGACCCTGACTGGGAGCTTGTGTCTACCTTTGGAGGCTCAATACCAGCTGTCAGAACTTGCGTTGTTTCTATATTACAAACATCTGCTCCAGAATCTGATATGTCAGATTTAAGTTCTGACGCTGAAACTGCCACAGCAATGTCAGCAATTTCGTTTGTCTCTTTTAGCTGAGGTAGCTCAGCTTCCTTTTTTGGTGAACTGATCTCTGTGTCTGGGCCCTTCACTTTTGTTAGAGAGATGCCAAACTTTGGTTTCTGGAATTTGCGCATTTTAATCTTCCCTTCAGGACCTTCCAATTTCACTTTTCTTCCATCCACAATTGATGATTTTTCTGTTACTATTTCAGGGCTCTTCAGATCAACTGAAGCTTCTCCTTTAGGGAACTTAATACCTGGTTTTTGAATGACATCTTCACTGGTAGAACTTTCAATCTGTTGAAAACTCTCCTCTGAGGGAGGCAGAGCAGAATCAATCTTTGCTGAGCTGACTCCCATTTCATTTTGGGAGGCTTCAGTTTCTATTTTAGAAAACTCCAGAGTGGGGATCTTAACATCAGCTAGTTTTATGCTTATTTGTGCTCCTTCATCTGCCTTTGCAGAACAACTTCTTTCTATATCAGGTATCTGTATGGAGGCATCACTCTCTCTTTCTGTTTTAGGAATAGTAGCATCAGCTTCAACTTTTGGCGAATGACTATGAGATTTGGGAACCTTGATCTTGGAGAGTGAAATTTTAGGCATGACAAATTGAGGCTTTTTAACTGGACTTTTTTGTTCAACTTTTCCAGCAGATATTTCCTGATCAAGGGCTGGCTCAGTACCTTGATCATCAGCTGCAGTTCCTCTCATGTCTGTGTCTATTCTGCCTGACATTGCAGCAAGTTTATGATCTTCCAAATTTGCTCCAGAATCTGGTTTAACACTTGCTTCCTTCTTTGGTGACCAGCTGAAGGATGGAAGCTTGAATTTTGGCATTTTGAAATGTCCTTCTTTCTCTTCTCCATCTCCATCTTGTTTTATTTCCCCTTTGATTTTTAGTGCTGCATCTGAATCTTGAATATCACTATCTGTTTTTGGAATAGAAATGTCAGCTGATGGGAGGTGAACATCAGCCTCTGAGGCCTTATTGTCAGCTTTGGTCATTTTCAGTGTAGGGCTGTGAGTTTCTGCTCTTGTACCACATTCCATCTCCAAATTTGGTGCTTCAAGAGCAATATCCGCTATTTCTACCATTGCTTTTAGTTGAGGAACCTTGACTTCTGATTTGGATTGGCTGACCTTTTCTGACCCTTTCCCTTTAGAATGTGTAATTCCAAACTTTGGCATTTGGAACTTAGACATTTTTGTTTTCCCTTCATGACCTTCTATTTTCATTTCTACATCACCCACAGCAATTTCCCTTGATGTTATTTCAACACTTGTGTCAGGACTCTTCACCTCAAAGGAGCCTTCAGTTATCATCTTAATATCTGAGGTGGAGAGGCTGGCATTAGCAGCAGCTGATTTCAATGTCACGTCATCTGTAGGCATGCTAATATCCATCTCTATTTTGGGAGCTCTGACTTCTGGTTTGGAATATTCCACAGTTGGGACCTTAACTTCTGGCAATTTTATGTCCATTCCTGCTCCTTCTCTACTACTCCCTTTCTCAGATTTCTGTACTGAACTATCTTCTTTGTCTTGTTTGTGTCCGCAAACATCAGTTTCCAGTATGGGCAGAGAGACCTGAGCTTTCTGACCCTTAATTTTAGGGAATGAGATCTTTGGCATGATAAATTGGGACTTTTTGCTCCTGACCTTTTCACCATCTTTTTCTGTTGATGTATCAAATTCCGCAAGAAGATGTTGATTCTCAGGGGTAGGAAATTTTAATGCTGATTCTGTGTCTCCAGATACAGTAGACAAAGCGGGTTCTTCGATATGTCCCTCAACATGAGAAGGAGCAGTAGCTTCTTTCTTTGGTGACCAATTAAATGAAGGTAATTTGAATTTTGATGTTTTAAATTTGTTTTCCTTCTCACTGTCCTCCTCTCCTGAAACTACTTCCCGTTCTGCCTTGAACCCTAACTCTGGTCCAAGGATTTCCGCTTCTAGTTGTGGCACAGTAGCTTCCATTGATGGGAGACTGACATCCAATGTCGGCACATCCAGAACAACTTCAGGTGAGGTTTTGTGAATCTTTACACCAAATTCATCATCAGATATATGAGTTGGTTTCTCAGTATCACTAGCAATCATATCAGATGTTATAATTCCCTTGGAAATTTCAGATTCTACTTTGGAACCAACATCGCTTTCTGATTGTTTTCCCTTAGACCAAGTAATTCCAAATTTTGGTTTTCGGAATTTAGGAATTTTAACTGTAAACTCTGTGTCACACATATCGATTTCAGAAGCTGGTGTTTTCCCTCCAGGCTTCAGACTTCGTTGCTCCAAAGACTCATCTTCATCTAAAATTTCAAAATCTGTTGAACAAAGATTTTCATAAGGAAGAGACGATATATTTGATTCAGATTCAGCAAGATTCATTGAATATTTAGTAAGGGTAATATCACCTTTTGGCAGTGGGGAATCCTGTTCAATTATAGAAGAAGTACTACTGATGTTGGAAAAACCCAAGCTAGGAATCCTGAATTTAATAGATTTAGAACCACTATCTCCCTTAATATCAGAAAGAAGCTCAGAGTCACCACTACCTGAAAGAACAGAAGGAGTTTCCTCTGATACAGAATAACAAAGAGCTTGGGACATAGAAACCTCAGCACTGGATTTCATATGAGAAACGGGTTTAGAACTGTTAGAAAGGGAAAATTTAGGCATTCTAAATAAAGAACTTTTAGATTTACCCGTATCATCATCTCTTCCAGAGAAGGAATCTATGACAGTATCACAAGGAGAAGCTTCAATCTTAGCCGTGGGCAGGGTCACGTCAACTTCGGCGGTTCCTGAGGGCACCGTCACTTGGGGCTCCTTGAGGCTGATGTCCACATCGGCGGCCACGGTGCCCTTGGCCTCTCTGCTGCTGGACCAGCCAAAGGAAGGCATGCCGAACTTGGGCATGGGATGGGATGGGATGGGATGGGATGGGATGGGATGGGATGGGATGGGGTCTCACTTGGCATATAGTGAGCTGGTGCTGTGCTAAGTCTAAAACAAGTACAATCATGAGAGGACAACTCAGGAAACCATTCAGATTCCTAGGAGCAGTGTGAAGAAAGGTGCAAAGCAGCCCACTCTGGACTATGCATTGCTTCTTTTACAGCATAACCTTCCTGAAGGCTGAGACTTCATTCACCATAAGCAATAAGCTTTGGGAGGGCACAGGGGAAAGGAGATTGAACCAGGTGGAGCGAGCGTTTGTACCTTGAGATCTGACACTGTGTAATAGGAAACTGAGACCAAAGGATGACTGCCAAAGCCAATGCAGGGATGGATATATTATTGATTGTCTCCATAAACACATTGTTGGCTTATTGTTATACTTTCCAGAAATGAAAGCCAGATTCCTTCTCCTCTTCAAATTTTCTTTGTTTTGATGCCAGTATCATTCTTAAGAGACAAAGGAAATACAGCAATTGTGTGGGGTCTGTTTCCATCCTTTTCTTGCCATGATTAGATTAAGTTGCGGTCTATTCTCTTTTATAATAATTCTGTAAAGGAAAGGGTAGAAGTGGATGACAAACTAAAAAATATTATAAATGTTCATGGCAACCATTACAAAAAGGTTTTTCTTTTGCTCATTTGATGGCCATTTGAGGAAAGTCTAGTCACTTTATTTCTGTGTACACAACATAAACCACCCTTGGCTATTGAAAAGATCTTCTAAAGAAATACTAGTAATCTTTTGATGGTCAACTAAGCTGACATGCAAAATGGAAAAACATTTTAGAATAGTTTCTTATGGAATAAAAGGAACTCTGTGTCTCTGAAAACAAGCTTTATTGCTTACCTCAGGCTCCTCTTGTAGATGTGCAATATTGTACTCTTTTTTTTCCCTAAGTATCATTGTGTGTGTATAATAATAAGGGTGTACACATAAAACTTGCAAACTGTTATTTTACAGTCATTCTGATTAGATTAAGCCTAAAATAAGTGTTTGCACTGGAAAATTGCAGTTTACTATCATAAAGCTTATGTGTCTGGATATATAAAGAGTTATATATTTTTGGTCCTGAATTTAATTATTTACATCTCACCATCTTATATTTAAAGTACCACACCAGTTATAAGTGCTTGTCATTATTTTGAGAAGCAGACAATAAAAATGATATTACTTGTTGCATAATAGGAATTTGTACATATATATATGTATATATATATAAATGTCTGGCTTTTCATAAATATAAGCCTCAGTTTGCCGGGAGAAAGACTGAGCCTGTGTTGTCTCAGTGTGTGAAACACAACATGTTTATCAATGACACTTACACAATTAGCAAAATCATCAGAGAATTAGCCTCACCTAGCATTTCTATTTAGTAGTGTTAGTTAAGACCACAATTGTATCTGAAATTTTTTGAAAAATGTTTAATTTGAAATAAGGAGGAGCATTTTTGCATGTGAGAAATAGCTGCAGCCTGTCACGACACGGTAATAACAGAGGCAGAGCCAATGTATGAGGGAAGAAATTATTTGCAATGGCTTATAAATACCAGAAGGGGATACCAAAAGTGTTGCAAATGAACCAGTGTAAAATTTATTTTATTTACTGCTAGTTAACATAAACTTCTAATAATTGACTCAGAAAAAGAAAACATAAACATTTAAATAAACACCAAGGGAAACACTTTTCCTCCCCCTTTCTTAGGCTCAGCGCCAGTCAAATATCACTCCTCTGGTCTTCCTGGTCTTGACTCTCCTCAATTTAATTACCTTTTACACTGAGACTGTCCCAGTACTTTTACAATAGCACTGCATGTGATTTGTGTTGGTGGATAACGATTACTTTCTGACACTCCTTGCTTACTCCTTTTTGTCTATCGCTCTTCACTTCTTACTCATTGTCCTTTGTGCCAGCATAGGTCACTCACAGGCCACTCTCTCTCAGGGGTGTCCCTGACCTGGCATAGGTCATCTACAGCTGAAGTGTCTCAAAGCTGTAACTCCTTCATTGTGGAGCACCTTATTCCAAGAGTGTGTCTCCAGCCATGTCCCAGGCAATGCACTCTTCTACATTCCTCCTCTGTTCCTCCTGCCCCTAGAAACTACTGCTCTTTCTTAAATGTCTGAGCACAGGTGCTAGGTGCTCCCCTGCAGTGGTGTGCAATAGATTACCCACACAGGTTTCAGAGCCAGTATGATGATGGGTTGCCCATGTGGGTTTCAGAGACAGGTGGACCCAGCTGTAGCCACCACACATGGCCTACACAGGTCTTTCCTGCTGCCACTTGTCCCTGAACCCTGACAGTTATACTCAATAAATTAGGCGTGATGATTTTGAACACACCATACCTCCACTATGGGGAGATAATAGGAAATATCTTAATTAATAAGTCTGTAAGTTACAGGAAAATATATGATATTTGACTGGATGATTCTAAAGAGTTGTTGAGATAAAAGGGAAAGAAGAACATAATGAATTTGCAGAGGAAGTATGGGATTCATCTCATTTGACATTTGTCAGGTTTGTTAGGAAGCCACAATAAGCTGATTGTCTTCACTCCTGCAGCCATTGCATCCTTCATCAAGCAAGTTCTCCCACCTTATAGGTGTTCAAAAGACATAGAATCGATATTCTACATCTCTCTCTCCTAATGAATGAAATAGCATAGATGGCTGTATAAAACTATGCACCTATGTTCTAGATAGATTCATTCTTATCTGCTCAATGAATCCCACTTTATGTTTTCAGTTATTGGTTACAAAACAAATTATAAAATCTACACTGCATCCACAGATCAAATATACATTAGCACTGTGAGAAAATTTATAATTTAATGGCACTTTTTTTTTTTCTGTTGTTGTTAGCTTACTTGTTTTTCTTCTGTGTTTCTGTTGAGAATAGCCACAGGGCGATTCAGGTTCCCACACCTTTACCACTTCTACAGAGATTAATTCAGTCTTCTCTAAGAAAGGCCCACAGATTAGTTAAATTCTGTCAGTTACCTTTCTTTCATATGGCTTGTGCCAGTTTGCCTCTCTCATTTAACAGGTCTACTTCCAGAGTCTGAGGATGCAGTGAGGCAGGCTGGGGTGGAGGGAGTGTGAAGGGAAAGGAATGTAGGTAAAAGACTATGGTTTGAAAAAAAAATACAGTATAGGAAATTATTTACTTTATGAACATAACAGGGAGGAAAACAGACTGGGAAAAGGATTCAAAGTTGGCATCCTCTGGCATTGCTATGAGCACCACAGGGAACAGTGTTGAGGTTAGTTGGGATGTGATGGAGGCTGCAGGGCAGGGGTCTCCACGGCACAGTGAGAGACAGAAGAGGTAGGGATTTTTGAGAAGAGGTGGGCAGTATATGGGTTGGAGTGATTACTGTAGGTATCAAAATTTTCCAAGACACTGCTTTCTATTGTCAGGGTATCAACACCATGGGGAGACAGTTCAGCATCCATCAACCAAAAGTCAATTTTGAAATTTCTAGTACATCATAGCTGTTAGAGTAATGCCTAAAAGGCTCCATTTGCCATAGTTTGGGCAGCTTGAAATACAAGCAGAAATACATGGATAAAGCATTAAATGAGGGAGCATTGATTTTTGGTTAGACAGTGTTACCTTCATTTGGATTCTGGATCTTAACTGTTGTCGTGGTGATTTTACTCACTGGGCTGTGCAAGATTTATTTATATTACATCAGTAATTTAAATGAGTAGTTCTGGCATAAGCTAGAGCTAAAATAATAAACTGGAATATATTTACATTTCTAAGGACACAAGTGGGTTCTTAGCTCCTTTATTAAGGTAATATTTTAATTGTGCAATGCACATATTAGCAGGCTGATTGTTATTCTGTTATTTTCTGAATACAGCACTTCTTTTTCAGTGTGCATCTATGAGTTCTCCATTTCTTTCAGTCCCCATGAAGACAATAAATGAATCAACTATTAGTCAACACACACATATATGTGTGTGTGTGTGTATACAGGATATATATGAATATATCTTGATTGTGACACACAACATTTTCTCTAAAGAGGAAGCCTTTATACTAACTACTCACACTGTCCTACTGTTTCCCATGCAAGGCAAGTAAAAAAGGCATGGTGAGTTGCCAAGGAACTGTTACCTCAAGGGAAAATAAACCCAAAACCTCAGGCATTTGGATCTGTTGTGCATGTAAAGTAGCAACATATTCCATTCTAAAAAAGACTCAAATCAGAAGACCTGCTATCTCATCAAGACTCATTCATATACCTGTTTCATCAACTAACAAAAATATGAAATATTGCATCCAACTTGCCTACAACTTTTGCATCATTAACTAAAATTGCACTGAATTAGCCCCTGTACTTTAACAAATTATCAAGATGACTTTTTTAAGCATGCCATGATAAGGCAACCCTAGTCTAGCATTGTATTATTTTCCTGTTAAGTTTGGGCTTGGGGGTGTGGTAAATGGGCTACATTCAAGGGATTTTTTAGTTATGCTTCCCAACTGCTTTTACATGATTCTCACAAAAAAACCTAAAAAAACTAAAAATATTAGTGGGAAGTTTAACTTTGTATTTTCTAAAGAAGAAAGCCTCAAGGGCCACATTTTTTCAGAAGCTTAGACTACAATGTGTAAATCACATGTATTTGCACTGCTGACACTGGGAAAGATGAATGTTCTTTCTGGCTCCGAAAAGGGCAAATGCTTTCCTCTGTACTGGAAGTTCACAGCCTTCATGAACTTGCTTCCCTGTATCAGTCTTTGTTCAATCCTGTTTTTCTGGTAAAAATTATCTATTTTTTACATCTTAAAAACACCACTATACCACAATAAATTAAATACAGTGCTCACATTTGCTGCTTTTGCCTGCAAGTCTGCTGGAGCAGAAAATGCTTGAAGACAAAAACAGGGATGAATCCACTGATGATCTAAAGAATACAATGTTTAACCACTTTCAGCATCTAATATGACAAGGTTAATGTGTTCAGCCTATGTCATGAACATAAATCCTGTTTTTAATTCTGGTCTAGTATATAAATATTTCTTTTTTAAGATGTCCCTTCCCTTGTAAAAAATGGAAAATTAAGAGAAACATTGCTCAAGATAAATTGGAATTTTTGCTATGTCCCCTCACAAAATTAACTTTGAGAGAGTTGTTTTACTATAATCTCAATAAGAATTGCATTTGATAAAAAGGATATTCCTTGGCTCTTAATTTTCCCAAATTTGATAAAAGGGAAGGGTAATATATATTGCATTGAGAGGATATTGCAGTATTAATTGTGAGACTACTTCCAAACAAGCACTAAATAGAGGCTGACAGGCAATGGAATTCTTCAGTGTACATTCTAACATTTCACCCAAAACTTTGTTTAGAAGAATTGTCCACAGGTTCTAACACCATGGACTGTTTTCCAAGATCATGCCTGCCTATATTTTGTTTGTTGTCACCATTAGTAAAGACTATTTAAAATAGATTGGTTTCTCATGAATGGACTCAATTCTGTTGAAGATTAGAGAGCAAAGGAAAAAATTCAGTCTCTTCTCCTGTTTCCTCCCTCCTGACCATTTTTGGATGGGGAATAACTAGAGCTGAAAAACATAGGATAGAATGTTTCATCTCTTCTAGGAGCAAAGCATTCCAAAATTCCCTGTTTCTCTTTCTGTGTTTATCTGGCAGAGCCTCAGATTCTGTCACCAGTATTTATCCTGCACAGCTCCTTACTCACAGCTTAATCCAAAGCCTATTGAAGTCAGTGGGAACCTTTCCCTTGACCTCAAGGGGAATCATCTCTGCTTGTGTAGAGCCATTTCAAATTATTTCCACTGCTGATTACAGTATAAGTACTGGTTGAAAGCAGTAACCTATCCTGAGATCCAACACTACAGCTAAATTGATGATGTCTTAAGTTACTATTACACTCTTTCAGATGTGCTTTAAGAAACTTAAGTAGCAACAGCTGCCAGAAAAACAACAGAAAAATTACTGTTTTCTTCTCTACTGGGAGTAAAGAAATTAAAACAACTGTACAGCTTCTGAAGATATCTGTCATTAATAACCATCACTGGCGACATCATAATGATACTTCTTGTCTTTTGAAATGCTTTTGTCAATAATACAAGGTAATTAAGTCATTATAAGTCTTGAAAAAAAACAAAAAACAAAAACAACTTAGTTTTTGTACGAAGACTATTTTTAATAGCAGAGGAAGTTCTTCTGATACAAGATAAGGGAGAAAATTTGGAGACCAGATTAACAGAACCTTCTTACTTCAGCAGGAATTTGGGATGTTTGGACCTTTCTGAATCTGAAGTGGTTATTTATGGAAACTCTACAAAAAGTAGAATTGCTCAGGTTGGAAAAGACCTTCAAGATCATCAAGCCCAACCTCAACCTAACCCTACTACCCTAACTCTAACCACCCACTTCTAAACCATGTCCCCAAGCACCACATCCAAACGATTTTTAAACACATTCAGGGATGGTAACTCAACCACTTCCCTGGGGAGCCTGTTCCAGTGCTTAACAACATTTTCTGTAAATAAATTTTTCTTGACATCCAACCTAAACTTGCTCTGGCACAACTTGAGGCCATTTCCCCTTGTCCTGTCACCAGTGAGAAGAGACCAATCCCACTCTTGATACAACCTCCTTTCATTCTGATTTATGTTGTTCATCCTTATGATATTTAGTACAGTGGGCAGTATCTCTACACACACACATTCTCATATAATATGTGATGCTTAAAAATAGTGCTCTGAGAAAGCGCATTTCCAGTTAAATTGATACAATATTTACAAAAATACTTATTTGAGGTATACAAACTCCAGGACCAAGTTTTTGCATCATCTTTTCCAAACCCATTTCCTTTTGATCTAATAAACTTAATGCTTTTTTCAGATTTTCCAAATTTTCCAATTTAATATAGTTTCCTTCTGTACTTCTTTCTACCTTCTTCCCTTTCTTCCTCTTCCCACAACCATGACTTCTCTTGCCATTTTTTCACTCTGTAGCAGAATTTTCATTTTTCTTCTCTCCATTATGTGATCCTGTCTCTACCTCTTCAGCATCTCTGTGGTTTATCCATCCACCCTTCAGAAGAACCAATCCATCTTCAATCTTTCCACAATTCTCTCAGAATCTTTTTTCTGAACTTCCCACCTGATCAGATTTCCTGTATCTTCTTAATCACCCTATCGATGTCTGTCTTCTGCCACCTCATACACTCACCCTTCTTCCACAATAGTGGTTAGGGGTTTGCACTCCTTTGTTTACATGTACCTTACCTGTTAAGATGATATGTGCAATTCCAGTGTAGGGTGGATCCTGTTGCCTGTTATTGAGCAAGGAGAAGGGGGAGGGGGAATGCTACATGCCTGGTGGGCAGAAAGATGACTAGGGAGACATTGTTGTGGTCTGTGGACATAGTGCTCTTTCCCTTGTCATCATCCTTCAAAAACACATGATGCAATGAGTGCAGAGAGAAGATGGAGAGGAAACATGTTTCACAAGAGGAGAGAAAGGACAGTACCCATAGGAACACTCATTCTGAATATCTAAATGCAGCCTTTTATAGTATGATCATTTAATGATATACAAAATAATTCCACTAATACATTAATATTTCTAGCATACTACTTTAAATACCCCAAGGCAGATATTTGAAAGTGGGAGTCTACCTTTTCATAGGAGTAGTTTGGAGTGGACATTGCTGTCTTCTCAGATCATTAAGTTAATGTGTCTTGTTCATATGCTGAATGGTATATACCTACTGTAAGAGACAGGCTGGCCCTCACTGTGGTTCCATTCACTTCTCCATTGAGTCTCTAAAGATGCCAAGGCAGATGTTTAGGGTTATCACAGAATCATTTAGGTTGGAAAAGACCCTTGGGATCATCGTGTCCAACCTTTAACCCTACTCTACAAGTTCACC
>WUAM01000071.1:20944373-21043107 GCA_024336885.1 Actenoides hombroni
GGTCTTTTCCTTTTCCTTTTTCTTTCTCTCCTCTCCTCTCGTCTCCTCTCCTCTCCTCTCCTCTCCTCTCGTCTCCTCTCCTCTCCTCTCCTCTCCTCTCCTTGATTGACTTTGCTCTGTAATCCAGTTTGGTTTTTTAAAATGTTTTGATAATTTTAACACAATTTAGGGAAATAACTGAATATATCTAGGTAATACAAGCTTGGAGTTTGTGGTTTGGGTTTTTTTTTCCACAAATATATATTAATATCACTATTTTTCAAAACATATGCAAAATATAGAGTTTTAATACTTATGTTGTATTTTTTCATTTAAGTAAGTCTTAATTTAGAGTTAAATTGAATAACATTGAAAGGAAGGTGGAAATGAGGGTAGGAAAATTTTATAATAGCAATAATGAAACACAGAAGTTTCACACAGGGTTAAATGAATAATATTTTCTTTTCTCCTTGTATAGTTTTCTGTGACTTGTCAAGCCATGATTTCAAATTAGGGAAGCAGACATTCCTTGTTTTTTTCCCTTTCCCCAAAAATCTTTCCATGTCTCATTTATTCATCATGAAGGAAAACAACTGTTTTTCCTACGCACTCTCTCTTAAATTGATGAAAAAAGTATAGATATAACCATTCAACACATGGCCTGTAGAAATAACACTAAAAGCTTCATTGAATTCAATTCCTGAAATGATGTTTCAGGATGTTTTACTATGTCTTATCCTAAAGAAAAAAAACCACAAAAACCAAACCTGAAGAAAATGCATAAACTTCCACAAAGTATCTAACAGATTTTTAAAAAATTAAGTGTGACTTGGACTATGACAAGTTATAAGCACATCCTACAAACATAGTTTTAATTGCCCTACACTAAATGGGCAATTCATGGGACCACATATTCACATTGCATTACAAGTAGGTGCTTCTATGATGAGATTCACAGCAGTGTTTAAAAAGGAATAAAATAAATCGAAAACATATGCATGTAGCTCAGCTTTCACAAAGAATTAAGCATGTTCAGATGGTGGACTAGGTTGTTGATTACAATTCTGAATTAAAGCAGTCTAAAAAGCTTTGGTGTCTGTTTCTCCACTGCTGACTTCCGTCCCCTGTTCTGAAGCTGGTCTGTGGAAAGTCACCACTGATAACTCTCCTCATCCCCCACAATCACAAAAAGATATTCCACTTTCAGTAACATTTTCTTAATGGGGCTATGCCTTTGCCTTTCAGGGTTTTTTTCCTGCAATTTTTTTTTAAATATATATATTCTGTTTGTGAAAGGAAAATAGAAGATACAAAGAAGAAGAAGCCAGGAGGTCTGCAGTGGTGAGGATTCCTCAATCATCTTCTGGAGAAGTCCAGGTTTGGGTGAGGCAAATCCACATTAATCTAGTGATTCTGAACTAATTTTATTTCATCGAGTGGTATTCCTTTGAGTAAATAAATTATAACCTGTTTCAGATAAGCTGTTTTCCCTCACAGCTTTTTCTTCTTTAGTTGAAGATTCTAACAAGGATCTTTCATGTGTCAAGTCAAGTTATAGTAAAATATGGTGTCTTAATTTGAGGTTCTGGAGTTAGATGATTGAGTTTCAAGAGATGGACATGGTTAGAAAGTAGCCACATAACAATATATATTGTGATATAACCTTTCATTTCTCACCACACCACCCTCAATGTCCCAGCCTTAATCACTGCTGGGAGTCTATATATATTCCTGCAAGAATTGGGATACTTCTTCACTGTGCACAATATCTGCAACCAGTGGGAAAGGGGAAACAACACATGGGAAAGGAGTTGAAAGCAGACAAAAACTTGCGTAAGAAAGCTATGAACTGGTTCCTGCCACGGCCACAGAGGTTTTTAAATTAGAAAAAGAAAGCATTACTAGCTGCTGTATTTCCACTTCCCTTTTAGTTTTTAATATGAGGAACACTGAGCTCAACAGGAATACATCTTAAAAACGTAGAAGTGTTATAAATACAGCACAAAAATCACAAGGGAAAATAATATCCTAAAAATTCCAGGCTGAGACTCAGCATGTGGACAATTTTCTGTAATTTTGCCCTTAATCTGTCCATCAGTTCCCTGTTTAGAGGATAAGGGTAAATCCGTGTATTCATACAAGGGTGCTGTGTTATCAAGTATTCAGATATCATTGTAGAAGTAATTTTCAATGTACTTTGAAAAGTTCAGTTTTGCAATATTTTTTCTCATATCACACTCTTGATGGAAAGCACTTTTCTATTTTAATAAACTGTTCTTGAACTGGCTGGACCCTGGTTGTCTGAAACGTGAGTTTATTTGTTACTCTGAATTCACACCAGAGTCTGTCATATTTAGCTGAGCTTTTAAAGTATTCCTAATTATTTGGTTTGGGGAGCTGAAGGCTGCCAGACTAAATTTTATCTGTATCACTCCATTATGTGCTTCAAGCTCAAGAAACTGTCATGCTTCTCGTTTGTCTTGTGGAACACATAGTATATGCTTGTCTAATATATAATGCATATGCACAGGACATTGAATGTAAGTTACAAAGGCAGGTCAAATTTTCATGTAGTTTTGAGCCTATATTGTTTAGTTTTGTGTAATTTGTTGAAAAGAGGAATTGTAAGAACTGTTCCTCATACCTTCAAAACGATACAGTACTGTATTAAAACACTTCTGTGCAATTATTTCTGGGTTTATGTGATCTTATGATTTTGTTGCCACTTGTGTGGTTTTCACAAAGAATGATGAATGAACTTCATAATGTTCACTTCTGTTTCAGTTCTGATAAGCATCCAAATATTTTGATGCTTACTCAAAACTTATCCAAAGTTTCCTAAGCTCTTGAGTCTGCAAAACTGGTCTGAACACTTAAGACAGACTAGGGCTTTCCTCATGAGGTTTCCAGTTGTTCCACTAGTGGAACCTGAAGGAAATACCATGAGGTCAGCTTTTCTTCCAGTTGTTCCAAATCTTTAACATCTGTACAGAAAACGGAAGTGAGAAATTTTGCCCAGAAGTTGTATTATAGGAAAAGCTGGGTTCTAAAAATAGGTGAAATACGTCTGTTTTTTTAGCTCCTTCAAACTGGTTAATCCATGACTGAAAAAAATCAAGAATCCAGAATTAGAGATGAATCAGGTTAAATGGTACCAGAATCTATAGACTACTCAGATGAAACTTTTTGTTCCCTGCATAATATACTTTGCAGAAATGAATGATCTCTCTGATGAAGCCCCTATGTTCCCTACCTGTGATCTTCTGTTTACGGTGCTTCTTTTCCCATGTTTCTTATCACACCAAGAACAACAAGCTCACCATGAATATCCTATGATTCTACAAGCTCTTGCTTACCAGGTTAATCTTCCTCTTTAAATACCAGACACCAGCTCAGAAGAAGCTGCTGATAATAGTTCATTTCTGATATTGACATCATCCTACAGATTATTTATAGCAATAAAGTGCATCACCATGTAATGTGAGCACTGTTCCCAAGTTCATTCATCTGAAGCTGAGTTCTGAGGCTTCGCTTCCCCTTGAGAGAAATGGAAGTTCAGGAATCCTTTACAAGTGGGCAAGCAAGGACCTCCAGCATCCTCCCAACCCCACAGATCAGAATGTGTGCAAGAACTCCAGCAGGCTATGGTGTAGCACTCCCAGAGTGTTTGATCAATAGTAAGGAATCAAAATGGGCTAAAAAAAAAAAAAGGAAAAGGACAGTGATTAAAACCTGAAATGTTTTGTGAAAACCATCCAAAATTGGTTTGCTGACCAATCTGTCTCTTGCTTTGCTTGAGGTCACAGACTTTACAGAATTTTATGGAGTGCACGGTGTGCAGGCTGTATATGCCATGGTCTCAGAATTTCATCAAAGTTATTTCATCTGGCACAAAGCACAGTATTTTAGCTGTTGGTAGCCTCCCTGACAGGAAATATTTCATAATCTAAGTTTTATGCACATGAAAACACACAAAGTAACAATGGGCAAACATATAAGTACATGTTAGCCCCTGAACTTCTGCACATGCATTGTAAAAATATATTAGAGTTACAATTCACTTCAGGCGTATTTTCAGGAGACAAAAAAAATAAATAAACTCAAGAACATATATGTCAGTGCAATCATTTATACACAGTATCACCAATTACTAACTTCAGCTCATACAGCCCTTCCAATTCTCTTGCTTCCCAAGTCTCTGGAAGCACATGCTTGCTTGGTTCTTGGTCAGGCATAGAAACTATCAGCCATTTCCCGCTATCTACTAGATCAGCAGCTTCTAAGAAACATTCACTCACCCAGCATTCAGCCATCCTTTCCCATCATGTACATGAAACCATTGCATTAAGGACCAAAGTGAAAACTGCCTTGTCATGTCTTCAGTCTCCTAGTAACGGGAACCAGCCCTGCCTGGATGGCATCTCAAATCTGAAGGGAAAACATCTCTCTTCAAAAAAGAACTGAACAAAGAAAAAGACCTTCCCAATCCTGTTCTTACCTTATCTATACCTGAAATAGAAAGGCTCTTCATCTCTCAAAAAGTAAAATCAGGAAAGAGGAGCTGTTTAGTGACCCTCTGGCAGAGTCAGTAGAAAATCCAGGAACTTCAGGCAGATTATCTTCTGGACTGTGAAAGATGGCTTCTGCTGTTATCTATCTAGGAGCAAACAAGGTTTACTCTGTCTGGGAAGTATGGGATTAAATAGTCTTCAGAGAGATATAAGACCCTTAAAAAGGGAAAGATGCAGGACTGTAAAGATTACTTCATGTGAAACTATAGTGAAACAGAGTCCTTATGTGCTATATCACAACTGTCTGAAGTAATTATTGAATTACAGGTACTGGGAGCAGCAGTTCACATCAACTCTGCTACTTCACTTTTAGATCAACGCCTAGACTTTGATCCTCAAAACCAGCTTCTGGGAGCTCACCTTTGAACTTTCAGATTCAGCTGGGTGTATCTATCATGGTTTCTTCAAGACAGGAGAATGACCAGGCAGAAAGCCAGAAATAGTTGTAGAATGAAAAGCTTTTTTTTTTTTTTTCCCCCCACTGGGATTTTTTTGAGAATGCATATGATCTTGAATTTTCTTTGTAAGTTTATAGCAATACACTATTTATTTTAAGCTTCCTTTTTATTGCCATACTTTGTTTTCCCTTTTGCACTGAGCTGAAAAGTAAAATTACTGAACAGAATTAGTTCTATTCTCACTCAAACCAGGACATAGGCAATAAAGTTTCAGTATTTGCACTTCTTTGGAAAATAAACACAGATTTTCATAAATGAGATAGATATATTAAGTTTCAAATAAAAGTTCCAAGAAAATTCCTGTTTCTCAAACTTTAAAATTAATTATTCAGACATAAAATACAATATTTCATATTATTGTTTCATTAAATATTATTTAACATTCTCCTAAAATATTTTCAGAGGTCCATGCAATGTTGCACAAAAACATAAGGAAACCACTCTAGCTGTAAGTTTAAGAAAATATATGAACAAACCTATTAAAATCAGGGCCTATAAAATTCATACAAAATATTTCACTACTCATCTCAGAGCATTCCTGAAACACTCTGGAATATTCATAGAACATGCTACCCCTGTACCTAACAATATTCAGACAGTGTTTACTTGCAGTATAATGAAAATAAGTGTAAACCAACATTACCACTAGACACACAGTAAGAAAAGAATAATAAAAAGATCTGCTTGCTATTCTGTTGATATCAATCACTAGATGTCCATATAAAGACCCTTTCACTGTTTGAATTTAGCACTGTTTCCCAGACTTTGCTAACTCTTGTCCTCTTACTCATATTGTGCAAAACACAGCCTGCAACATCAACCTGAGACAGGTGTTGTAAGGTAGTCTGCAGTCTCTCACTCTGAGATGGAAACAAAAAGTCACTGTGCTCTACACACATTTGCTAAGCAGCAACACAACACTTATCAGATAGCAAGCTTCTGCAGCTGGGACACTAGTAGTAAATGACTTCTCTCAAAATTACAAAAGGAACATTAACATGATTGCTTTTAAAAGCAAATATTCCTTTTCTTCATTAGATGTAAGTGGTGAATTCCCAGTGGCTTCAACCTTTTAGTATTTTCCCATGTTAACATGGGTTAATGTGTCATTATGATTAACCATATTATGGCTCCTGCTGTGAAGAGGAAAAGCATTAATGATTGAGAAAATATATGACAGTAAATTCAGAATAGAAGAATTAAGCAAGAAACAGCTCAACAAAAGCATGACAGGCAAAAAATCCCATTATTTCTTTTCCTTTTTTTTTTTTTTCCTTGACTCCCAGGTTCTGGAATTGCCATTACCTCTAATGCCTTCCAAGTAGGGAAGGAAAATGTAAGTTTCCAACATAAGCAGCAGACAGGCACTACACACGTAACACTAATCTCTGCATGAACTACAGACTGACTTCCAGATGCTCTTGACTTACTGTGGACATGACATACACAGTGGTGATGTTGAACTCAATCTTTAATTGATCTGCACACATACAGCAAGTCCAATGCTTTCTAGATGTATAAACATTTCTGTTTATGTAAATGTTATCTGTGTGTGTACAATAAATGCAGAGAGCAATAATTTGTAGGTTTATTGCCCAAGCACAAACTGATAGTACATACCATAGTAAGTCTTATGTGAGTTGATACATTGGACTCACTGCAAATGTGATATAAAGTTTATCTACACAGGCTTTATCCAGAGGTTGAGCAGACTGCTACAGAAAGCAATGGGGCAGTTGACTACAAGTCTCGGAGGAAAGTTGTCCCATACCCCTCCCTGTGCCTCCCACAGGTCCCTTAGGTGGAATCCCCATGTGACACGAGGCCCAGAGGCAGGGTGGAAAACAATGCAACACCTACTCAGAATACAGAGCTCTTAATGCAGAGAAAATGCCAACCACATACAGAGTTGTTCATAATGCTTTTGAGTCACAGTTCAATGTGCAGATTTGGCTAAACCAGCCGCAGCAGTTCCTGCACCCTTGGTCAGTGCCAGGAAGTTACAACAAAAGCAAGCCTACACCTTAATGCTTTTAAAACCAGATTATAAAAATTGACCAGAATGAGTGAAAAATTATGATAAAACTTGACCAAAATGGGTGAATATTAATGTTCAATACAAAGTTCATGAAAAATTTAGTGATGTTTTATTCATTTTTTTTAAATAGGAACTCTGTTTGCTTTAACTGCCATCACATGCTGATAACTTGATTGAATGATTCACTATGCCAAGTCTTCTTGTCCCCCAACCTTCTTTATCCTGCCAGCTCAGATCCAAGGAGTACTGTGAAAATTTTGAACTCCTTCTGAGATCTTGTGTCTTGCTGTGTTTCCTTATCTATCATTTCAATGTTTTCCTACTACATGTAGTGCAGTACCATTTTCTACAGATTTTAATTGAACAACGCAACTCAGGAAATAGTAAAAAAGCAGCTTAGCAAATGATGCAAACTACCATCTTCCAATAATGTTACCCAGGAGTGAGGTGTGGGCCAGCACTGTACATGCAAGCATATAGCCTTGTATGCTTCAGAAAATGGGTCAGAGATGTGTCACCTCCACCTACCTCTTCCACCTACCTATCTTCTACACCAAGTTATGTGCATCAGAGAAAAAAAATGGCACGCTTTAAATGCCAGGGGGAGTGGTGGTGTTGGTGTATGTCTGTATCAGCAACCCTGGGATGTGGATTTGTTTCCTAGAGGTGTGCATGCAGGCCTGTGTGTGCTCACCTCTGCTGCATACAGCATGGTGATCCTGTGGGATGTGCTTGCCCCCAGGACCTGCTGCCACAGGGATGCTGTGGGGGTGCTGTGTGCTCGGGGAGGTTGTGACCACCAAGGGTGTCGTCCTTGGTATGGCAGCTCATCAGAAGTGGCCCTTGTCTTTTGGGGATGGCTTTGGGCCTGTGGCTACGGTCTCCTGGCGTGTAAATATGCTCGGGGATTATGCATTCCTGGTCTAGCCCTTAACCAGTGGGCTGGGGCGCTGCCTGGCCGTGACTGCATGAAACGTGGCGTGTGGTGCTATCCGAGGAGCGCCTCTCCCGGGGGTGACGGGCGGCGGGGTCCCGATATCCACCCTTCACCCCAGAGCGGCGTGCCGGTCCAGTGGAGCGAGTCCCCGGAGAAGACCGCGGGGCCCCCCGATGGCGGCGGCGGCGGCGTCTCGGCGGGTACCGTCCTGCCTCCGGCGCGGCGGGTAGGGCCGGGCTGGGCCAGCCCGCAGGGCCGCGCCGGAGCCGCCACCTGAGCCCCCGGGGCGGAGGGCGCGGAGACCGGCGGACGGGGCGGCCCCGGCCCTTTGCGGAGGCGGCTTCCCTGGGCACTGGAGTTTCCCCGACTTGTGCCGATAGAGGCAGGTCCCGGCGCGGGGCGGGAGGGGGGAGGCATCGCGGCGGAGGAGGAGCGGACCGGCGCGGTCCCGGGCCGCCGCAGGCGGCGTGTGCAGGGGCGGGCGTGGAAGAGAGGTGGGCGAGCAGCGATGACCTTCGCGAGGAGCCCGCGAGGGAGCGGGACAGAGGCAGGGCAAGCGGCGGCGGGGGAGAATGGTTGCTGAGACCCGGAGGAAAGCTGCCCCGTAATGTCACCATGTAAGTCTCTCGTCCGGACTCTGGGGCGAGGGCTGCGACTTGCCGCCCGGGGAGCGCGGAAAACCCCCGCGGGCTCTTTCATGGGGCAAGAAACCCAGACCAGATAGACATGGCTTCCCCCAACCCCCCCCCCCGTCTTCCCCCACCCCGTAGTAGGTGATGAGTAATTTCAGGTTTGAGCCGTGCAGACAGGTAGGGCTGAAGGAATGGGGAAACAAGAGTTTCACGTCGGGAGCTCGGAGGGAAGGGTTCTACCCCATCCGGGCTCCGGATCTGCCGGCGATTGCCCTGCAGGGTCCCGGGCGGCCGCTGCCTTTCTCAGAGCACTGTAATCCCGTCCTTAGGACTACTCTGGTGAGTTTCCCCGTGCTTGGAGGCAAGCAGTGAAACCCTCGGCCCTGCTCGCCGCCCGCTGTGAACGCCGGTGCCCTGGCACCCGCCCGGCGCAGCCTGTCGGGTCGAGGCCGCGGTCGCTCACGTCGAGGAGCCCCGTCCACCGCAGGCACCATTCCCAGCCCTCCAGGTGCTGTGCCAGCACAAGTAGGGGAAAAACGGAGAGGGAGGGCCGGGAGGGCTCCATAAACCCTTCCCAGCCTCACTGCTCCCGCAGCTCACGGCGGAGAGGAGGCAGCGCGGCGCTCCGCCGTCTTCGGGGGGCAGGGGGTGGGCGGGGGTCCTCCCGCCCGTCCGCACGCCTCCTGGCCCCGGGCAGGCCACTGCGCGCTTTTCCTTACATGTTTTGCCTTTACTGATAGGCTGTCACCGAAGGTAAGGCAAGGTGCTAAGGTTTGGGATTAGGCGTTTCACCGGTGCTTTCTCAGTCAGGGAAGAGAAGGGACCTGCGGCTCGACCTAAGGGAATTAGTACAAGGGGAAAAAGGTAGGGTTTGCTAACAGCGCACGGTGAAGTTAAGGCAGAAATGAGAAGGAGCTCCTAAAGACCTTGCGTTTCAGTGCTACAGAGTTGCAAACAGCCAGCAGATTTGTTTCCTGCACCTGGGAAAAAATCAGTTCGAAAAGAAATCCAAGGAATTTAGGCTGATCTGACACAGCTTGCACTGTTTAAATTAAAAGGTAGTGGTTTTTTTTTTTTTTTTCATCTCCTCCTATGAGCGTTATTGTGTTTTCAAAGATGACTGAAAGAATAATTAGGAACAAGTAATGCTTAACAAAATGAAAGTTTTAAGTGGAATTGTCTTATTAATCTTTCAAAATATTCATGTACTACAATTTAAAGCAAGGGATTCAAAGTTAAAATCGACTCCTCTGTTAACCTGCAGGAAATAGATTGTGCGTTGTAACCACCTTTCACTTGTAGTTCCACTTAAAAGTGATTAAGCTTAAACTCTTTTTGTTTACAATCTATATGAGGAAAAAAAAAAGTGAAACTGATGTTATCTGTCTTTTAATTTTAAAATGTCAGCAACATATTTCCTTAATAGCTTTAAACATGTCAAAGACCAAAGAAAGTCATGTCAGTCTGCCTGCGGCAGAATTCACGTCCTACTCCAGGGAACTTTGCCGAAATTTTGAACAAAGAAGATGATGTATTCAAATATGTTTGTCATATTTTGGGACCATACAGTATACAAATTAAATGCTCCAAGATTATTCACATTTTGTGTTTATCTTCTCATGGAGCTGTATGCTCTCTAAAAGGTGATGATGTTGTGTTAGTTGGCTAATGACATGTGGAGTAAAAGGTTTAGTAGTTAGATGTAGCAAGACTCCCACTATGTTAAGTTACCATCCATTTATGGTTTTAGATAAATTACATGTCTATTTTGCTCTTCTAGAATGAATTGTGAATAAGCTCATTGTCTTCCTACGTTATAGGAAATGAAAGTAGCTGTGGACTGGACTGTATTGAACTGGTAGCTAGAGCGCATAGCTAGTCATGTCACACAGTGTCTATAAAAGAATAATGCAAGTCCATAGAAAAATTAGTAATTCTATCAGTCTCCATAAAAGGTCACTTCATAATTTTTCTACTTAAAAAAAAAAAAAGCATTAAGAGGGATTGCTGTTGTGATACTATATCCAACTGTAATGGATGTACTCCTGCCATAGGCGTCCTAACAGTTCCCAAACATACTGGGTAAAATGTTGTTTCAGTTCTGTGTTTGACAATCTACAATGATTTGTTCAGGACTGACAGCATGTTACTAGCTGGGGACAGGACAGGGCTTATTCATTTAAACTGAAACAAAGTAGAGAAGAACACCCACTATGAACAGTGTTCAGCAGTCTAAATATATCCAGGGTTAAAGACTGTAATAATCCATATATTTTCTGAGATCTTTGGTAAGGACTGCTTTGCTTACTTAAACTCTTCGTATACTTTAGTACATTGCTCATCTGATAAACATTCTGTGTGCTACTAATGAATATTAAATGACAGAACATATACTTTTGATACTACTTAAAACAGGTACACAAGACCAAATGGGTCTCTTGGGCCATCAAGTCAGTGCTGTTGTAGCAGGGGACCATATCATTCCTTGATAAACTACAAACTAGTCCAGAATGGTTTGCTAATTTTTCTGTTGAATTATTCATACACTGCTTGGATTCAGTTCTAGAAGTTAATTAACACTAATAATCAAGAAAATGAACCTTAAAATAAGTATAAACATAGTGGGTATTAAACAGGTGAATAATATTTGTTTCTTTTTCTAATTCCTGGGAAGTATTTACCAGTTGCTTTGGCTTATTTCATAATTGTCTGCCAATTGGGATGTTACATTATAAAAACATCAGGGATGGGTTTTGTTACAGAAGAAGAAGCCTTATTGTTGGCAGCATGTTAGCTGACTTCCATCCCTGACAACTTGGACAAACAGGGGTGTTGACACATCACAATGTAAGGCTGAGAGCAGCCAGGTTCCTGAATTTTGGCTTTTTATCCATTCAGGACCACAAGAACATGTAAATAACTGATTCACTCACTCATTTATAGCATTCAGCTAGAGGTTATGCTTTGTAACAGAGATCTTCAGAAGTCCTCTCCAAAAGAAACAGATCTGACTCATGGTGCCTGCATTAATGTAGTGTTTTGGTAGCATGCTGCTTCTGTGATCATCCCTGTTTGAGTTTGATAAACCTTTCTTTACTGTCAACTAAGAAGATGTGGTGTAAATAAAATTCTTTTGTCCTTCAGCAGTAGAGAATGTAAGTGGAGGAGACCGATTTGCTATTTTTTACTTATTTGTTTATTTATTTAGGAGAATAGCATATATATTTATGGAAATTATATCATTATCTAACCTTTTTCTCTGGGGAAAAAAAATTTACAGTTACTCCTTTCTGTCTTGTTGTTTGTACTTATTTATGTTCTGCTCTGTTGTTGATTATCCATGTTCTTGAAATCTCTCTTGACTTCTGCTTTTTACAAGAGTGAGGATGAGGAAACAGACTGTAAACTAACACTGTGGAGTACTGGCTTGTAAGTGGTACCGCAATGCAAGTAAACACTAATAAATAGAAATTGACCAAATTAAATAGCGCTCTCAGACTAAAACAGAATCCCAGAATCTTTAAAAAAGGCACTGAAAGCAATGTGACTGGGTAGATTCACTCCAGACCTAGGCAGCGGAAACTTGTCATGTTAATTTTGTTTGAGTATCTCAAAAGTTGTGTTTTGGATTCTGCAGCTATTCAATGGGCGTAAACTTTGACTGAGTTCATAGAGACTGTTCTGCAGCACACAGAAAATGTATCAATAAAATCAAAAAATGACACATTTCTTCTGAATTAATAAATAATTGTCTGTGGCTGTTTCCTAGTCTGATAACTCAAAGCAACAAACAAAAACCAGTAATGCAACCACTTCTACAGGTTTGCATTGGTAGATTAGGCAGCAGGCTGGCATGTTGCTGCAAAATCTTTCTTCTGTAGAAACAGCAATATTCTTCTATATCTCTGGTATGTCATGCTGTTACCATACATTTCCATTCACCACTTTGTGAATATATCTTCATTCTGTACATGTTTGCATGTGCATGTAACACTTTTCATGTCTTAAAAGGACTCCTGTTCAAAGTCAGTTTTCTAAATTAATGCTAAGGGTATTGTGGATTTATGAATTACGTATGTTGAATGGTAACTGTTCCTAAACCTCAAGATTCTGTTGTCTGAGAAATTAATAATGATTTTGGGTCATTAAGTTGAAGGACAGTAATTCTATTGTTTGATAGTCTGGTTGTTTTGTGTGTCTGGCTTCATCAAAGAGATTCTTGTATTTCAGAGCTCAGTGTTTTCTGTGCTTGTCTTCAACACTTGTTAAGTTTGACTTTACAATATCTCAGGAAAATAAATCAGCTTCAAATTCCTAATGTGATACAACAAACCATAAAGAACTGGACTTCTTTTGTAATCAGATACTTGTGCTATGTAACACTGCACTGAAGGGAAACCTACCTGATTGCAGCAGTCTGTTGAAGTGCCATTTACCTGGGCCCATTGGCATCTAGCCCACAGGAGTGGTTTCATGAACCACCCCTTTTAAAACTGAAACATTAGTTGTTCCTTTACAATGGTTTATCTTGCTGCATTAAGTTTGGCTTGTCTACATTACAGAACTCCACTTTGGGAAGAACAGAAGCTGATAATGGGAAAAGACTTACATTTGTCCCCAAGGTTTAGCTGTCGAGTTCACAGCAATATCTATGAAGCAGAAGGAATGCTATTTTCACAAGTTTAAGAAAATTAATTTTTATTGTCACTGAGTGTGAACTCTGCACTTTATTTCACTTACCTCTTTCACATTTCCATTCCAATAAATCATACTAGTGTCCATTCCAAATATGCCTCCTTTTTCTTTTCCTTTCTTTTTTTTTTTTTTTTTTTTTTTAAATATGCACTAACCTGGAAGACATTTGTATTCATCAGTGTTTCTTCATGACTATTCATTTGTGATTCTTCTTCACATACTGTAGGTGGGAATAGACCTGTGAAATATTTTGAGGATTCTGTTAGAGATTTTCTCCAAGTATAAGTAGATAATATCTTGCTGAACAAAAGCCAGCTATCATTGCCAAATGGGAGGGGAAGGAGTTGGTCAAAATAATGCATGTTGTGTTTCATTACTTGTTGCTTGCTTTTGCTTGTTGCTAACTTGTTGAATAAAATGAGACAGAAATGTAATGGAGCACCATTCATTTTGGATACATAGTGAAAAATCTGACCAGATTTATTAAGAGTCTTTCTTGTTTCCTCTTCTGCCCACTATGGAGGAAATATTTTAATCTAGCCATAAAATGTCTTGTATTCTTCAAGGCAAAGGAGACACTAACTTTGAGCTATAACTGATAAAGATCTTTATATAATATCATTCTTAAAATTAAATAATAAAGACGTTCCTGACTTCACTGGCAGCACAGATGAGCCCCAAGATTTTGGCAAGGAAAATTCCAGGAATGTCATTAAAGTTGTCAGCAGAAAATGTTGTAGCTATCAAAATATTAGCACTAAAAAATATGGAAAGTCTGGTTAAGGGCAAAGGCAATTTTCACCTGCCATCTTTATGTAGTTAATAACAAATATGTATGTATTTTATATACATGAAACAGCATAAATAGATTTCTGTATGTGAATAGGTAAGGCAAAACTTTGGAGTTTCCAAATATCCCCCATACCTTTACTCTTTCAGACTGTCACCACACAGGCTGCTTGTTTCTTTTACTGAAATACCACCCACACCTATCTGCTTAGAAGCCCAGCGCTGACCAGTCTTCTGCTTTGTTGCCTGCTAACAGCGAGACAACGTCATTTCTGACCCTTTTTAGCAAGTGTAGAGACTTCTGTCTCTGTTTAAGCAACAGTAGGGCCATCCAAAATTTAGAAGCGCTACTTTATTTACTGCTAGTTACTAGTTTGACTAACAACAGTATTTTCTCATTTTCTTGGCTTGTTGTAAAAGCTCGCTGAATTCTTGTTCACTTTTTTTTTCCCACAGGATGTTTTATGTAAGTGAAATGTGGTGCTACCACTGGAAATGGAAGCTGCAGCACTGTCTCTGCTTGTTTACCACATATATTATATGCATGCAGCAAGCAGGTAAGTCAGCAAATTATCTTCTTATTTAAATTAATGGTCTAGGGGCCAAAGTTTTGATGACTAAGGATTATGCTTACATATGACTGAATTATGTACAATGTAATGTTTTGATGAAAGTGTTGTGTTATAATTAGTAGTTGTGATTTGATAGGTTGGGTCATATTTTCTGCTACTGCTGAATTTTGTTGGGGTTTTTTATCATTTTGCTGTTATTATTTTGCATACTTTGATATTGTTCTTTGAATTCTTTCATTTTGCCTTTCTTTTCCTTTTACGTTCTTTATACCTACCTCTTTTTTGCATTTCTTCTGGTTGTTGGAAAACTGCAAATAATCACGTAGTTCTTCCATTTTCCACAGTACTGTTTGTGCATGTAGATTATATATTCAGCAATCCTTCACTCTAGTTCAAAGCTGTAAAATAACTGTAGTGTGCTTATTATTTTTAAATGCTTTTATGATTCAAATAATAGAAACATTCCTCAGCAAGCTATATGTACTTAAGATAATCATACACTCTAAAGAAAAATTTAACTTACCATTTTGTTCTGTAGTGACACTTGAGTACAGAGTAATGTACATATTCTGACTGTTTTCTTTAAACACATGAATGAGAGATTTAGTTCACTAAATGTCTTTTCCTAACCACTAGAGTGCAAAATATTTTAGGAGCTCCAGATGCTTTAGTGGAAAAAACCTCTGGAGTTTATTCTGGAGCATATGAAAATTTTGGACAGCAGCATGTAGTGCTCAGCTAATTCCATATCAGGTGGGTAGTTCTGCTGTTACAGACTTGCCATTGGAAAAAGAATGATTTATATATAGAAAGAGCTTCTAGTTTCTTTGATATTGCTTTTTTTTTTTCTAAAAAAAAAGTGCAGGTTTGTTTTTTTTAAAAAAAACAGCAACAACCCTGCACTTCTTATTTAGAGAAAAAACAATGCAGTAGCTATACAGTAGCAGTTTCCAGCTTTGTGTCACTTTAATAGGGGTTTTCCATTTCCATTAAATTTTGTAGCCGGAAATGTATTTAGGACCTGATTCTCACCAGTGGCTCAGTTGGCTGATGGCCTTTGTTTCCCTGTGTTCCTGGGCCATGCAGCTGCCATGCTCAGCATAAAGTAAATCAGCAAAAACTGCTCTAATTTACAGCTGCTGTGGGCTGTTATCTGGTGACATAAAGACCCAAAGACCATTAGTCTTTGCTAATTCTTCTTGATAAAAATTTAGTTATTGCAAGTGCAGGTGACACAGCTAGAGTAAGTCCCATGAGCCATAAGGTCTTAGCCAGTATGATGTGAGGGCAGAGAGACTACAAGCTCACCTGTGTATTCAGCTAATTGCAGCATACTGTTGCTACATGTGCTGGTAATGAACAAGTAGATGAGTAAAAAGCCCTATGCCAAACTCCAAGATACACTTCTTATATGCTTCTGGCTAACTACTTCAGCAATAAAGTGTTTGGTGCCGTTGAATTGGTAAGAGCATCGAAAGTGTTCTATCTAATTCGGTCTCCTCTTCTATAGTTACTGTCTGTGCTCTTTAATCAGACACTGGTGTGGAACGTAGGAGACTCAGAACCAGGTCTCTGATGGAAATTAAAGCAGAAACCTGAACCTGAGTCTTCTATATCTCAAGTGTATGCCTCTGGGAGCTTTTTCTTCCTTGCTTTGCCTGGAAAAAATTTGAAATCTTCAAAACTTATAATAAATGGAAACGAAATTTCCCTATCTGCCTGAATGAGTAGATAAATGAAGTATACTGGAAACACCCAGGTTCGATAGACAAATGTTTGCTCTTCAACAGTGGAAGAGACCATAAATAGCCTGCTGTTAATACTCAGCTGAAATGAAAATGAGACATTTACCTTTACAGCAACCTGTCATTTGGCAGTACTTGCCTGTAGACCCCCAGGGTTCATGTTTGTTTTCATGCTGATGTAAAAGCATAGGTTATGTTGCAAAACGGAGTAACTTCATCTGTTCTTTTTAATAGAGCAAAGCAAACAAAGTGGGAAACACTGGTGCTACTGCTTTTTTTTTTATTTTCTGTTCTTAAAAGGTATTGGTCACTTTGGCTGTAAATTCATATGGTATCCATAATCTCTTTCACAGCTTAAGCTGAAGTTGCAGTAGAAATATCATAAAACCTGACATTCATCCAGCTTCATGAGTGAGCTGTAAGCTTTGAAATCTATTGGGACTTATTAAGTTTTGCCTAGAGGAGATTACATACAAGCGACAGCTTAAGATCATCAGGTACAGGTTTTATGGATTATTTAACAGGCTGTTCATAAGGATAAAAATATCAGTCATGCTGTGACATGGAAAAAATGCAAAAGTAATAATTTTACAGTTTAACTTTAGAAGAACTATAGGACTTGGCCTGCTTTCAGAAACAAAGCTTAGGAGAAGGATTACACAGCAGAAAACTTAGAACAGGAGCAGGATGGTCTGTGAAAAGAATTTTAGCCACAAATTGATCAGCAAGGTACTGACAAGCAGGTGCAGCAGTGGAGTGTAATCCCAAAATATAAGTCTGATACCTCAGAGGAATCAATGGATGGACTCTCACACTTAAAACACAAAGACAGAAATAAACTATAAAAATGAAGAATAAATTACAAAAATATGACTCATACTTTAGTTCAAAACACAGCAGCTGTAACTGTTTTGGCATATCAGCTTCAAGTCATGTGTTGTGATGGGGTGAAGTTACAGAACAGCGCAATAAGCAAGTTGACATGTTTCTATTCCTGCCTGGGGTAGATGTCTCTGATGATCTCTGATTACCTCTGAGTGAGTCATTTAGCTGCGCCTCAGTTTCCCTGCCTGTAACAATGACTGTATATGTTGCATCCCTTGTAAACATCTTGCTTATCTTCCAGTGTAAGGACTGAATTAGTTAAATCTGCTTTTATCTAAGATTCAGACATTCCTAACCTTTCACTTGTATGTACATTTTGTTGGTTTCAGAGAGCCCAAAAGAGAATAAAAAGAGTGAACAAGAGTTCACCATAACTAATGACGGCAGACAGAAGGAACTTAGATTTTTTGGTTTCATGTAGGCAGAAGGGGGGGTGCATAAGAACTTAGAATTTCTGTAGTGCTTCCTTAACCTTTGCCCTGTAGAATCTTTTCTTGGTTCAAAATCTTGAAAATGGGGAGATCCATTGGAAATTGCACGTCTCAGAATATGACAGTGCTTTCACTGCACCTACAAAGTTGTGTTGATGTTTGTCCTGTTGTAATAGCCTCATTTTAATCTGACATAAGGAAGCAGCAGTTCAGTATATGACTGTTCTCTATGGTAACCCAGGAGCAGAACTGGAGTCTTTTTGGTGACCTTAAAAGTAGATTCCAGTTTGCATAATTACTTTCCAACACTTGCACATTTTAAGGAGATAAGAACATCCTTGTAAGAGATTTTACCTTTCTCTGTCATCAATTGATACATATATTACATAAGAGCCTAGCTGTTTTAAATTTTGATTACAGTACAACCATATTTAGTTTTATTCAGCATGTGGAAAATACCTATTTTAATAAAGCCATGAGTACATCTACAATTGCTATTACACTATTTCTGCATTATGCCCCATTCTACAGTTATTGCAGAATAACTATGACCATGCCTAATGCCAGGGTGAGCATTTGTCCTTTTGTTCATCCATCAGTAAAGTGCATTGGGGTCTGTTGTCACGTTTCCATACCCTCAGAGGGGACAACCAACCCCCAGGAGCTCACTGAACTGTAAGTTTCAGTTTTATTCCAGTCTGTGAAATTTTAATTTTGTATTTTAGTGCTGATTCAAAGAAAAAAATCATTCTGCTTTTAATTCATCGAGAAAAAGAGAGATGAGGAAAAAGAGAATAAAACTGAAAGAAGGTCCTTCACCCACACAGCTGATAATGGTCTCCACTATAGGATCATCTCTGTCCATCATGGTCCTTAATTGGGCCTGTATAGATAAAGGATGGATTGAAGTCCTCCCTTGCTTATAATAGGAGAGTTTCAGAGTGACCCTGTGGGCTCAGGAGCCTAATAAGAGATGAAAAGGGAGTATGGTGGGCAGTATTGCTCATGTCACCAGTGCTAGCATCAAAAGTTAGTCACATTACTGTCTGTGAAAATGGATTGGTTTTTATCTGGAATGGCCCTAGTCAGGATGTGAAACCTGCCTACCCCAGACAAGGGTCAAAGATTCTATCATCAGGCGAATGATGAAATGGTTGTCAGCACATTCCCTTATCTTCCTCTCTACCATACACACAGCAAGAACCAAAGTGCCAAGATATTAACCCAGTCAGTCAGCACAACCCTCGCATATGATGAGGAGGTAGGGAATTATTTCATAACATTATTACTGGCTCTTTGTAAAACTTCTCCTGTGGTGTCCCTGGGGTGGGAATGGGTGTGCATGTATTTCTGAGAAGAGTAAACGTGACTGAGAGCATTGAACCTGACTCAGGCAAGGAAATTCAAGTTTCTGAAGTTAGGGTAAAACTCAAAGTCTAAAAAATTTGAAAAAAATATTCATACATGCATCATATGTAATTGAGAGATTAGTCAGAAGCAATCTGGATATTTAATTAATAGTTGCAAAGTATTTTTATTCTTCCCCCTTTCTCTGTCAGTCTTCTTTTGTATTTTATTGTAACTTAAGCAAAACAAATCAAACCCAATCCTTTATGTTCTTTTTTTATATCTAGATTTCTGTTGGCTTGAGACATGTGTTTTGAATTTCTGTCCATATAAATCTCGCAGGAAAAAAGTTACTAGCTGTCGTTCTTGTATTTCCCTCAGTTGACAGTTTGTTAATGTAAAAGTAAATCACTGTTGGAATGAATTTCACAGGAAGCTGCCTCTCATTATTTCTGTTTACTTTTTTAGCTATAATTTTTGATGGTGCTGATAATTTTTTTCATTGAAGTGTTTTGGACCCCATTGCATTAACTATAACAATATTGCCTTAAAAACACAGTGAATTTTTTTTTCCTCTGTTATGCACCTGTAGCCAAACCTAAACAGAATAATGTGAAACATCACAGAAATTCAAAGTTCACTAGGACCTCATCTTACAGGGTCTCTGCACTCCTTCATTAGAAGACAGGCTAAATAATGTACCTAAAGAATATACCTTTCACTGAAAGTCCATCTTTATGAACTGTAGGTCTTAGAAAGCATCTCTAATTAATTTTTGCCTCATTTTTTTTTCTGTTCACTGTTAAAAATTAAACCCATAGCCAAATGACAATTTATCAGTTTGTCAATGTTGTCTATGACAATGGACAATAAAAGTGTCTAGCTCAGTGGTATATCCAACAGTAACCCCAGAATGACTTGTGGCCAACTGGACTGTCTTTGTGAATGTCACTTTCTTTTCTTTTGCAGATTACTAATGTGAGAAATGTTGCATCATGAAGTGAAGGCCTTAACTATGAATAGAACAGCTTTCTAGATAAAAGTTCCTTACATAGAAGTCCACCAATCATGTGACATGCATTTTAATATGTATTACTATTAGTACAGAGTAATTAAAATGGTTTATTTCATATACCAGTGGACTTTTCAGAACAGAGTGATTACCATTGTGAAATCAGTGCTTGCCAATTAATAAGAAGGGCTGACCTTGCAGATTTTGGATGTGTATTGTTATGTCCGTGATCATTTTGCTAGAATACTGGATTACTTAATGGGATTGCTTAAGTGATTTGCATAAGGTGTAATATGTAATATTCACTAGATCAAGGTCTCAGTTACCACCATCTGATAATTGAAATGTTAAAATTTGCATTTTCATTACAAGCCCAGCGCAGAGATGTCTGAGATAGATATACTTACCCCATGTATTATGTATGGACAGTACTAAAATGAAGAAAAATATATATGACTTATTTTACAAGAATTTGAAAAACGAAGTGAAGGAAATCTAGTTACAATTTAGTAAGGTACTAAGAAATAAGAGAACCCACACAGAAAATAATATTCCTTGTTAAGACTGTATATAGAATTACCTCTGATTAAATAAACCACCTGCATTGTTTCCGAATTTCTTCTTCACGTTGTGGAAGAGAAAAATATCTCTCCCATAAGAACAAAATAAAGTGTTTCAGCTACAGACTAAAAAATTTTCTACAGTGTTAACTAAAATATTAGTGTAGTAGTGATAAGTAACATCAGAGAAGTACATCCTTTACTGTGATACATTGAAGCAAAACTACTTTTCCTGCCCTAAATATGATTACATAGACACTCATATCAAGGGAAGGCAGGACTTCCAGAAATACCTCTTGTTTTGTCTGGATTCAGTGCTCACTGGGCTGCTCAGTTCCCATAAATGACAGCCTAAGTTCTAAGTCTTGCTGCAGTATGGGAAATTAAGTGCATAATTCATCATTAAGAGTTCTGCATATGTAATCTGGCTTCCAGGTATCATTCAAACTAATTCATTTTATTTGCCTTGTCTTGAAGAATCAAGGCACTTTCCACTCTAAACCCATCTCCAATTGTAGTTTTTGGGTACCACTGTGAACTTGTACTTGTTTTTTCCCATCTTTCATATTGTCATTTTTACCCTATTGTCTGGGGTATTGAGCTGTGTGTTTACTGTTTTCAATTTGGTAGTGGGGAACAATTTTACTAATTGTTTTCAAGATTTCAGTCCAAACATGCTCACTAATTCCCATCTTTGAATTTGCCCTTTTGTAATTTCTTCACATCTTTTCTGTTATTTACTGGTTTGTCCAAATTCCAGTGTAGCAAATAGTCACTTTTGATGAGAGAAGCTACCATGGTGGTAACTCAGATCGTTATACTCCAGATCTACAACTATATCAATTAATATGAGACTTAATATTCTACAGAAGTGTCAGCATGGCATACTTTCAGAGAACATATTTTTAAAAAAAGTTCTTGTAGACTGAAGAAGTATGTGTTGGAAAATACTTGCTCTTATAAAGAGTGACAGAAGATCAGTTCCTGTTCTTTAAAACACTTTATTTTTCTGGATGTTCCCAAAGTAGTCCAACTGTCTTCCAGTGCTTTGTAGAACAGTTGCTTTTTTTCAGGGATAAATATCTGCAAGAATTAGCTCTTCCAGAACACAGGGTAAATCCATGAAAAGATTGTCACACAGCTAACCTAATTTTTGAAAGGATACGATGCAATCAGAGTTTTTCCAATTCCATCTTTTCCCCTCATGAATATGCTTCTTAATGGGTGTCAGACAGAAAACTTCAACTCCCTATCTTGAACAGAGTTTGTTTTGTTCAGATGCATGCTCTGGCTTCTCACAGTTCGCCTCATTAAGAGCTGTGCAGTGACAAATCCATACTATGAAGCTGAAGTCATTTTTTTTATCAGAACTTGCTTTTTAGGTGGAGAAAAAGACCTCATGGTTGAAGTTATCACAGAGGCATTTGTTCGAGTCCCAGTGCTCAGTGATTTTTATTTTGTGATGTGAGAAATGAGAAGCATGTGGTTTTGTTTGATTGATTGATTGTTTTTTGGTTTGTTTTGTTTTTTTCCTCATTGTCCTAAACTTACAGGAAAGTGTTATAAGTAGGTTTAAATTTAAAATATTTTACTGTTTTTTTCTCTAATTCTGCGTCTAAATATTTTCCAGTGATGAAATCTGTTAGTCATATATCATACTGCCCTTTGCAGAAACTGGGATTATACAGGGAATGCTGAAATCTCCATGCCTGCTGAGTCGAACATCATACACAAAAGAACACCAGTATTGTGTCTTTTGTACTGAAATCTAAAATAACTGAGAGCTATCATACTGGGCATGGGTGTCCACATATCCAATGTTTTGAATAACAAATCAGCCACCTTGTGTTCAACTTGTCTTGTTTTTTAACTTCAGTTGAGAATTATTGTATTTCAAGAAATTATATCTCTAATATACATACAAAAACCAAAGGGCAAAAAGCTGGTCTTGAACAAAGGCATCATTCATACAATGAGTTAGAAGTTGTGGGGTGTTTAAAAAACCCAAAATATTGTTTGACTGACAAAAATATTTTAAGGAAGTGTAACTCTAAAAACAATGAGCTCCCTCCCTTCCATGTGTAAGCCTGGTACATCAAGTGTGCAGTGCACACAAGCTGCTCTGGTTACAGTTTATTATGTAACTAGTTTACAAAATGTAGGCTTTTTTTCTTTTACTTGTCAGATTTTGGCGGTATATTGTTTCCATGATGTCTGATATTTTTATCTCGTTTTGATTTGGGTGTGCTTCTGCTAAAAGCTTGCCACTGGAAGTGGCAAAGGCATTATATAGCAACAGTACCACTTGTCAGGACTTCTGTCTCTGCATATAGGGAGTAACTCTTCTGTTAAGTCATTATTTCACTATGTTACAAATGAATTGAATTTAACCCTTCCATCTTCTCAGGAGAGTCTCCATGAAAGTCAAAATGGTAGAAGTAGCATTGGTATAATAATAAATTTCTCTTTCTGGCAGTACATGACAATCAGAAAACAGTACTGATAATTAACAAGGCAAACCTCTCTCTCCATATACGCTCCCTCCCTCTAATCAAATCTGCACATATTTTTCACATGTAGGTAATACCAAATGAGTGGTTTAAAAATCCCTTGCCATACACTAGTAGCTTACAAGTTAGCTGCAAATAATAAATGTCTGTCTCGTTCAGTTGTCTTGAGTTTAGGGTGGTTTTCTTCCCTCAGTTGTCAGGAGTGTTGATGTATGCAATACAAGTATTCCCTTTTAGGCAACTCCTGTAATTACTGACTCCTTTGACTACTATCCTCAGTATCTGAAGTTGTTCTATATTATTTGATAGTGTATCAGAATTGAGTAACTGGCAACTTAATTATATAATCAATAGTTGAACTCATGATCCTAAGAAAAATATTGTCTATTTTCTTGTGCTTGGCCACATAAATCCTTTCTGAATAACACACTAGAGAAATGGAATGTGTTGGATGCCAGAAATCTAGCTGAGAAGAGTTTTCAAAATTATTTTCAAAACATTTACCTTGTTTTATCATCTTAATCAGTTTCCTGATGTAATTAATAGTCTGTATTTGAAGGAGAAAATTGCAATATTGATTTTAAAATTTCACTGTATTTTTCTGATTCTCAAAGGAATTTATTTTCTTAAAAACTTTTTTTTCCAAGAAAATAAAGAAAAATAACTTTTACTAATAACATGATTTACAAAAAATTATAAATTCATAGCAAGTATGACTTTTGCTTTTTTATGCTTAGGAATGGTGAAATTGAGACAGATATGCTTTAAACTTGAAATAGTTTTACATAGCTTTTGGAATAAGATATAAAGAAACTCTTCAGTAAGTGTTCAGATAAATATAGTCTAGTGGTTCCTTCATTTTAACAGGATTGCATAACACTGAGTTTATTTGGTTCCACCAAAGTCAGTGCAAGTTTTACTGCCACCTTGAATGAGAGCTGAGATACGCTGTTAAGAACTTTGAAAAATTCCTCTCTAAATGTCCAAATAGAAATTATTGGGAAGTTGTTGTCTTGGACAAACCATGTTGTTATGTCAAAGGAAGCCAAAATTCTGCCCCATGCCTTTAATAAAAGATTTAACTTGCATGGTGCTGCAGCATGGGTATTCAGTGCAGACCAGGGAAAAAGGCTTAAAGAATGAAAGAAGCGTTGCTGTGTAAACTTGGCAGCAATTATATGTTGTAACTTGTGCGTTTTGTCTGAAGATTACTGTGATCTCCCACAGTAATGCTTGAAATGGAAGAGAGTTTGTATTCTGCTTTTTGTCTGTGTAATCCCCATGTCATGTGAGTCCTGACTTGGTACTTCAGAATTGACTTGAGCTCCAGCAAAAAACTCAAATGCACGAATGCTTTTGGAAGGACTGGTATGAAAGACTTTTTCTTCCAGCACTGTTGATGCTTTATGCAGTACATAGTACCATGTGCAAGAGTTTGGAGCACCTCAGAGTCCTAGAGATTTATTGAGAAATGAGCATTCTCAGCACTCCCAAAAAACTGAGCCAAGGAGAAGACAGTATTCTTGCTGAATCACCCTCTTCTCAGCTAGATTTACTGCATCCTGTTAGGGATTGTTCAGTAACTGTAAGAACCAGTTAAAATATCATGAGTCCAGGCATCCACTCTTGTTTCTACCTGCCCATCCATCTGTGATTTGCCTGGTTTATAATCATAACACACAGAGGAAAGCTTTATTTTTCCTCTTTAAATGTATTGCTTTTGATAATAGTGGCTTGAAAGATTTCTTGTGAGCTTTCCTCATATTTTACTGTGCTGTGTGTGTTTCTAGTAAGAAGACAGCTCAGTCTGGCCAGAGTTTTAATCTTTAGGGTGAGGTCTGCAGTGTTTCTTTTCATAATCAGCTACTGCATTTATTCACTTGAACTATGTGAAAATCTGAAGAAACATCTTCTATTACCAGGGATCAAGCCAAACTAAAAAATAAAATAAATAAATCTGGTCTTTTAGCAATTCATGATATTTCACATTAGATTTCTATTAGATTTCCTTTGCATAACTCATTGTAAGGAATGATACAATGACAGCAGAATGGAAAATAATCTTGTATATTTAAAAAAAAAATAAATTCCTAAACTAGAATCCGGTCATCAAAACACTAACTTCGTGAGTCACAAAAAATAATTACTTAATAGCAGTTGGTGAAAATTAAATGAAATTGGTTTTTTTCTTGCCAAGAAGCTCTTCTGTGGTACTTGCAATTTGTTCTTTATAGTTTATTGTAATTTATTTGTTTTTATCTTTGTAGTTCATGGGTTTTTTTATATTGGCCCTCACAACAGTTCTCACTAGTCCTTTTATATTGTTCCTCATAAAACTTACGGTGCTGGAACGTAAACTTAGAAGTATATATACTAATACCAAGAGTAACAAATATCACAATAAACAAATGCTATGCAAATAGACTTTGTATGGCCAAGGTAGTCTATACATTCAAGAAGCTGTTACCTGAAATGCAAGGAGAAAATCAGCACCATTAGATTCCATTGTTGGGTTGTACATATCAATTGGTCAACAATGATGAAAAACACTGAAGATCAATATGCCTAGTCTAAACATTGATCTAGGGAATATATTCACATATGGACGTTGTTGGGGTTATGGTATATATTACACATACAGAATTTTCTGTAAGATTAACAATTCACCTGCTATGTTTTTAAAGTTATAATGCAACTCCATGAGAGTTGTTCTCTTAAAGTTATATTATAAATGTTAAATAGCAATAATGGTGGTATTTTATTATTTTTATCCATGTAGTATGATCGTTCATAAGTAAACAAATACTAATTAGCATCATCATATCTCACTGGAGATATATTGTCTGGATGTAGGATCAGCCATTCCCCTGTGTTTGTGTACTGCCATAAATAAAGCATTTGACTTGTTCTTTGGCACTACTTTAAAAATACACTAAATATAAATTATATGTGATTAAAATGTCTATAAAACTTTGTTTTATAAAAAAACCCGTGTTTTTGATGCACATGAAACTTTAGTACAGGACACATGTTGAGCTATATTTTTGTAACAGTTTAAGGACAACTATCCATACAGAAACACACTATTGTATATAATTGTATTGTGCAGGTGGATCTCCTGTGCTGTCTGTGAGCACTGACAGATTTATAAGTCTAGTCCAATAACACAGAGCCTGTGCCCACACATCAAGTAAATTATATTTTTGAGTAAGGGCTGCTTTGGTCATGGAAAAATTATATCTGTATGAGACCTGAATGAATAATGTTTTTCATTGTGAGCACCTTTTTATGAGCAGCAATAGGAGAGGTTTGAGTGAATATCCAGGCTCCCAATTACGCACAGGTATTGCCATTTCCCTGTAATTTATCATTTCTAATTATACACAGTACATTTATTTATGAAAATTCACCTGCTATTAAATCATAGAATCATAGAATGGTAGAGTTTGGAAGGAACCTCTGGAGATCATCGAGCCCAGCACCCCTGCCAAAGCAGGATCACCTAGGATAGGCCACACAGGAACATAGTCAGGAGGCTTTTGAAAGTCTCTAGAGAAGGAAACTCCAAAACCTCTCTGGGCAGCCTGTTCAGTGCTCTGTCACCCTCACAGTAAAGAAGTTTTTCCTCATGTTTAGGTGGAATTTCCTGTTGTTTTTCAGTTTGAGACCACTGTCTCTCGTCCTATCACAGGGCACAAATGAAAAGAAACTGGCCCCTTCTACTTGACACCCACCCTTCAGGTATTTGTAAACATCCATAAGATCCCATCTCGGTCTTCTCTTTTCCAGGCTAACCAGTCCCAGATCTCTCAGCCTTTCCTCATAAGAGAGATGTTCCAGTCCCTTCATCACCTTTGTAGCTCTCCATTGGACTCTCTCTAGTGTTTCCCTGTCCCTCTTGAACTGGGGAGACCAGAACTGAACACGATACTCCAGATGCAGTCTCACTAGGGCAGAGTAGAGAGGGAGGAGAATCTCCCCCAACCTGCTGGCCACACTCTTCTTTCCAGTGGGTATACCCCTAACCTGTACTGGTACATGGGGTTATTCCTCCCTGGTGTAAGACTCTGCACTTGCCCCTGTTGAACTTGATTAAGTTTGCCTTTGCCCAGCTTTCCAGTCTGTCCAGATCTCGCTGGATGTCAGCACAGCATTCCAGTGTATCAGCCGCTCCTTCCAGTTTCATAACATCATCAGAGTTACTGAGGGTACACTCTATCCCTTCATCTAGGTCACTGCTGAGGATGTTGAATAAGACTGGACCCAGTACTGACCCATGAGGAACACCACTAGCTACAGGTCACAAATTGGACTCTGTGTCACTGATCACGACCCTCTGAGCTTTACTGTTCAGCCAGTTCTCAACACATCTCACCGTCCATTCTTCTAACCCAGACTTCCTGTGCTTACCCATGAGGATGTTATGGGAGACAGTGTCAAAAGTCTTACTGAAATCAAGGTAGACAACATCCACTGCTCTCCCTGCATCTACCCAGCCAAGAAGGCTATCAGATTAGTCAGACGTGACTTCCCTTTAGTAAATCCATGCTGGATACTCTATACCCTTTTCTTCCATGTGCTTAGAGCATGTGCTGCTCCATCACCTTTCCAGGGATGGAGGTGAGGTTGACGGGTCTAGAATTTCCAGGGTCTTCCTTCTTGCCCTTTTTGAAGACTGGAGTGATGTTGGCTTTCCTCCAGTACTCAGGAACCTCTCCTTGTCTCATGGAGAGTGGCACAGCAACAACAACAGCCAGCTCCCTCAGTACTCGTGAGTGCATCCCATTGGGGCCCATGGGTTTGTGCACGTTAAGTTTACCCAAGTGATTTCTAACCCAATCATCATTGACCAGTGGGGAGTCTTCCTCCCTCCAAGCTTTCTCTATTACCTCCAGGGTCAGGGATTACTGAGGGCTTGTGATAGCAGTGGAGACTGAAGCAAAGAAGGCATTCAGTAACTCTGCCTTCTCTGCATCCTCTGTTACCAGGGGTTCTACCTCATTCAGCAGTGGGCCCATATATTCCCTATTCTTCCTTTCACCCTTGATGTATTTAAAGAAGCCCTTCTTGTTCTCTTTTACTTCTGCCACAGTTAATTCCAAGAGGGTCTTGGCCTTCCTTTTTATATCCCTACATACCCTGACAACCCCAGGAGACCAGTCCCTTTTTCCACATACTATGAACTTCTTTCTTCCACATGAGTTTTTCCAGCAGCTCTTTGATCATCCATGCTGGTCTCCTTCCCCCTCTACTTAAATTTTTGCTCAAAGGAATGCCCCTATCTTGAGCATGGAGGGAGTGTTTTTTGAATATCAACCAGCTCTCTTGGGCCCCCCTACCTTGTAGAGCCTTAGCCCAAGGAATTCCTCCAAGTAGGTCTTTGAAGAGGACAAAGTTAGCCCTCCTGAAGTCCAGTGTTGCAATCCTACTTTTTGCCTTGCTTCTTCCTTGTATGATACTAAACTCTACCATGTCATGATTGGTACCACCAAGGCTGCCCCCAGCCTTCACATCCTCAACCAGACCTTCTATGTTCATTAATACAAGGTCCAGCAGCACACCCCTCCTCGTTGGGTCTTCTGCCACCTGCATCATGATGTTATCATCAATGTATTGCAAGAGCCTTCTAGACTGAGTATGCCTGGCTGTGTGGCCTTTCCAACAAATATCAGGGTGATTGAAGTCACCCATGAGCACCAGGGCATATGATCTTGAGGCTACTTCCAGCTGTCTGTAGAAGGCCTCATCAACATCTTCTTCCCAGTTTGGTGGTCCGTAGTAGACACCCATAACAGTTTTGACTGTATTTGCGTGCCCCTTAATTCTTACTGATAAACTTTCAACATATTTTTCATCTGCCCTGGGTAGAGCTCAATGCATTCCAGTTGCTCTCGCATATAAAGAGGACTTCCACCACCTTGCCTTCTTGGTCTGTTTTTCAAAAAAAATACATCGTTGTCCATGACAACATTCCAGTCGTGCAAGCTATCCCACCACATCTCAGTATTTGCAATGAGATCGTGGCCCTGTCTCTTACTTGTCTGTTACTGCTTTAAAGCAACACAACCCTTACTTCCTCTCATTTCTAACAGAAAGCAAGGTACTTTCTAATCATTTCCTGTCTTATGTGGAGGTGAGGAAAAGATTGTGATTCAGCTAGTGAGGCAAAATAAAGAACTATAATCTAGAATCAGCACTTGCTACTTCGTGTGAAATGTTGGAGACCTATGTGGTGGAAATGCAGGCATAGACCAGTAGGGTAGATTTCCTTTGATTGTCACACAGTGGTGGTTTCACTGATTTTAAATAACAGAAGAAAGCTTTAGGAAGAAAATATTTTAAAGAAAATACTAAGGCTGGAAAGTGCAATTCAATCATTTGGAAATAACAGAATTGAAGAATTCAGGTTGCCTATGTAATTTTCCATTTTCACATCCTCCATGATGATGCAGGTTTTAATTATGAAGTCACCTGCTTTTTGGCACTGGTCTCCAGCTTTTGTACATAGCAGATTAGCTATGACGCTAAAAACATACATGGTTTTTAAGGCCTTTGCTTAATGTGTGGCCAGAGGTAGACTATGTACACTAAACAAGGCACTGAAATGCAAGCAGATCTCCTATCGAGCATGGTTGAAGGCTGTGCTAGAAAGCTGAATGCGGTTTCTCACTCTTGTCTGCTAGGGGTGGCTGAGCAAATGAATTTCACATCTGTCTTTAATGTGTCTCATTTTCTGTGCCTAATTTAAAGCTATAGACTGAATTGCATCTATAATGGCAACTGAAGTGAACAGGAATTGTGTTTGACTATATCAACCTCTATGCAAATCATTAATAAGTTAGGTCTTGTGTGTCTGAAATTAGACACCTAATGTCAGAGGATTCTTCTAATCTTGATACTCCCCAACTACCGTTCTATAAAATGAATTTAAGAATATTTATTCCCTCACATTCAGATTGTAAGTTTTTAATTAACAACTGTTGGAAAAACATTCAAATGTTATACTAATGAACACCACAGAAGAGATCACGAGGAAATCAGTGGTTCTGTCTCAGGAGAGGACTGGAATTGCTGCAAAGCTGAGGGTCACACATCGAAGAATGGAGGTAAAGCAGGATACTAAAATTTGCTTATTTCACGGGGTTTGTCCTTCCTGTGCACTGAATAAGATCCTGCAAAAACGGTAGTGTGTGATTATGCAATTGAAGATTTCTTTTCAATTATCTATGCACAAAGGCCAAAGGAAGGTTAACTCTGGCATTTCCTAACTTCAGTAGTCCTTGATTGTGCAATCCTAATAGTGTCTGCATGTTCCTGCAATGGGTTTATAATATTGGTATGTGTGTGTACATGCACATAAAGATATAATTACTGTTAGAGATGCTTACTTTGAATTTTAATTTAACACACATACAGAGCAGAAAGTCTTGTTAACAAAATGTTATTTACTTACTTTTCTTGTTTCCTTCATTCTCACTTAATCAGGATGTTCTACAGTGTATTTTTGAGACTGTTTAAGGAGGCTGAGATTGACAGGGATTGAAGTAATCAAGCCACTCTACTGTAAAGAAATTCACTTAAGAATAGAATAAGTTTCCTTTTAATTTAATTATTTATTGTGGCCTTTGAATGACCCAGGAGCTGGAACAATAGCATCCTGGTTCTGTACAACCTGTGTAACACCAAAACATTGTATTTGATAATAAAAAAGGAAAAAAAGAACAGAGAGCTGTTCTGTAGTAGTACTTCCTACATGCTACTCTCACTGGTAAGATTTTTTATTCATGTATAACTTTAAGGGGATTTCTGGTTACACATTTGAATTTGATTTGAACCTTAATATCCTTTCTCCCGCTTCACCAATATTCTTTCCAGAGGTTTTGATTTTGGGGTTTTCTGTTTGGTTTTTTTGTTGTTGTTTTGGTTTTTTTTTTTAAGGCACTGTAATTTTTAGTTTATTCATAATTGATTTGTGTTGTTCTGCTAAAAAGAAAGCAAAAAACTTTGTATTTGGAACAGCAGATTCTATGTTACACTTAGCAAAGGAGAAACAAGAAATACTTATCTAGAGAAGAGATGTTAAGTCTTCTACTTCTGCAGTGTTAGTTTCTGGAGGAGCACTTAGGGAATGTTGGAGTCTGTCTGAGTAGGTTCTATGTGGACTGAGGTTTGAATGAAATTTACGTTTTGCTAGGAAGTGGGGTTCTCTGAAACTTATAAAATTTTTCTGTGTATCTGACGTAATGGCAGTGTGCCCAGAGCTTTGTGGAAAGATGCCTACTTGTTCAGCAATAAATAGAGTAAGTAAGTAAATAAACATATGTAGTCAACGGTAGGATACCTTTGATGTGAAGATCTTCTGGTAGATGAAAGAGTGCAACTGGCATGCAGTGCCAAGCATCCCCCTGCTTCCTTAGCTCTTTTGGTGCCAATATCCTCAAAAAGAACAAGGATTGTAATCCTTAATACATCAGATTTGAAAAAGGATTTCCTTTAGAGCTAAGGTTGTTTTTCTTACCCTCCAGACATGTAGCTAGTGGTAGGACAAACAAGTCTTCCAGAAATTAAGAAAATTTTAAAAACTGTTGCTGTTTTCAGATCACAAGTGATCAAACAATTTAATTTTCCTCTGACCATGGTTGAGGTCCTGATGCTCATCAGCCTTTGGAACAGAAGTAGGTCTGCTGATAGTTTAAGTCAGGGGTCCAAGCAGCACTGTGTTCATAAGTGGGCACCTGGAATGGAAGAGTTAAAACAAGGCTTACGTACATAATGCTTCCCCTCAAAACTCTCCCAGTCTTCAACTGTTTACATTTTGGGAATGAAAATCTCACTGAGGCTTCTGTGGCTAGCCAGTTTAGTAGTCTGCAATGGATTTCTGCCAACTAATTACCCACTCTTTCTTTGAACTCACAAATGCACAGCTGTCGTTAGGCAGGAAGTGCCATGTCTCTACTTTCTGTTGCATGAGGAACCACCTTGTTCTCCTTATTTTGAGCCTAGCTTCTATAAGAAGAGGCCACCAAATAAAGACAGTGAGCAGATACTCCCTCTTTCCCTTTTCTCTTTCACCTACAGACCTTTTGTAGACCTTTGTCAGATCTCCATTACATCATCTCTTTCTCAGCTTGATGAGTACTTCACTATTTCCTCGCTTGCCCTTACCATACACACCCAGGCACACTTTTCCCATATCTCAATGACTTCATTGAAGCCCATGCAGGGACACCTACATGTGCTCTAGGCTGTCAGATAGCTTGGAGCAGAAGGAGCTGGGTGGTCCATGATGGGGGAGGATCTGGAAGCCAGGGTGACTGCAGGGCAGAGAGGGCCCTCGCTGACCAGGTGCAGTCCCGCCATGTCTGAGCTACGTTAGCAGACAGGGTGAGGCAACGAATCAGGTCCAGGGTCCATCCACAGTCAGGTCAGGAGCAGCCAGAAACAAGGCCAGAGACAGATATATCTGCAGTGTATGTCCAGCAAGAAATGAAAGCCAATTAAGGGCTTTCAGTGCATTCAGGGAAGTGTCACACTTATTTATGTTCAGTTTTATTTGTCATTTTATTGCCTAGACACTGTGTCTTGTGAGAGACTCATTTTTCAGTTCATTAGTTTGCCTTTCAGGTATCTACTATCTGGAGTAGCTTCCTGTCGTTGGCAAACTTTGTACTCTTCTGCTGCTTTTCTAGATACTTTCTGGGTATGTTAAGTAACATGAATACCAGTAAAGAACCCTGTGGAACTCTGCTGGTGACCTCCTTGCCTTTTTTCAGCTTCGTATTTGCTCCGATGTCCTACCTCTTAACCAATTATTTATCCATGCCAGAACCTTCCTTATTATATAGTGGCTGCTTAGTTTCCTTTAAAGCCTTTGGCAAAAGTCCTTGCCAGAAACTTTCTGGACATCCATGTGAACTATGTCAACTGGGTCACACTTACCCACATGGTGTGACAGAACTCTGCGGAGAATTCCAAGAAGTTTAGAAGACAAAACATCACTTTACAGAAATTGTGTTGACTCCCCCAAATAGATTTTATTTATTCAGGCGTCCACTAATTCTAACGTTTCTTATACCACAGAACCCTTGTGGTAGCTGAGGCACTGGTCTGCTCAGTGAGAAAAAATAAAATTGGAGAAGACCAGTTTTACCCGACTGCCAGTTACTGGCAACCTTTACAGGTGTTAGTGTTATTAGCAAATCTTCAGGATGTATGATTTATAATTACTCTGCTAATCCGGTGCTCTACACTAAGACTGCATCTTGCAGAAATGGTATTGAAAATAATAGGATGTGTTTGGTAACATTGATAAGTAGTGGAAAGGACTGAGCAGTACTTCTAGTACTTTATTAAAATGTAATGAAAGGTTTGAGAAGCTCACTTGAGTGGTAGTTCCTCATTGTAATTTTGTCCTAGAGCTACTCTTGCAGCTCACAACGGTGAACACTAGCAGAAGAACCTTTTCAGTTGCAGTGAATATCTAGACTGCTGTTTGACCATCTTGAGGAAATAATCAAATGTCTGTTTTTCAACTGTGAAAGAGAGAAAAGAACTGACATTGGAAAAAGCAAGCATGAATTTCTTTCTTCTGAAATGCAAAGGAGAAAGGAATGAACTAAAATGCATAAGGAATTGAGATAGTCTGCAATTCACCATATATGCTATATTTTCTATCTCACAAACACAGACACAAATCTGTTACTCTGCACAGTACAGATCTGGTAGTCATGGGACTAACAGTCCTACCTGTTCCTAAAAAGATGGAACAATTCTGCATATCCTCATATTGACTCAGATATGGTCACATAAGTAGAATAGATTATTTCTTATTGATGGGCAGTTCAGAGATCAGCTAGTGCAAGACGTTTATATATCCTTCTGTTTGAAAGACCATGCAGAAGTCAGTATGAAGTGGAAGATAACACCGTTGTGCTAGTTCGTTTTTTTTAGTAAACCCAAATGCCAAGAAACTTCTGATACTCTTACTTCCTGGAAAGTAATTGTCTTCTCAGAAGAGGAAGGCTTGTAACTTGTAAATGAAATAGTAAGGTTTACATTTGCAGGGAATAACAAAATTGGTTTAAAACATATTTAAGTATAAGCCAAAATAGTATGAACAAGAATACCCAAATTATTGCATGCATTTAAACTATAAGTCTTTTCATTTCTCTTGGGCTATCAGCATTACAAGTAACAACAGTAGCTTTTCATACATTCCACTTTACAAAAGAATAGACACATATAGAGGTAGTGGGCATGATTCATAGCTAGAACTTAATAGAATTCTTCTAAAATTAATGCTATAACTTGTGTAAGAGTTATATTTCTTGTCTCATGGGCAAGAAATCAGTAGAAGTATGTCTCTGTATACCTGGCTAGTGTCTTGTCTAGAATGTTTTTTTCCACATTTCTGTTCTAAACTTATACTTTAGCACTTTAAGTGCCCAAAAGGATGAAATTAATGTACTTTTGATTATTGTAATACATTTCTAATATACCTAATATACCTTGGTCCTCTACAATGTTTACCATCACTTTGACTTCTTGAGCTTAAGAAACTTCTATGCTGGATCTACCATTTTCTTATTGTCACTGTCATTTGCAATGAAATAATACAGATTTCACACTGCATCTGTGCTAAAAGTCATGGATTACAACCAGAATGAGGTGATTTGCCTTTATAGCTCCTACTTTGTCTTTTGAAATGAAATTTGATTAGTCTTAGAGACATAGTCCTGTGAGCAAGACCAACTTCAGGCAGAGCAGAGAGTTGCTTTGAGCAGAAGCATACTATAGGCAACAGAGCAGCTGTAGTCCTGCTACGTATGGCCCAAGGCAGCCTTGCTGCCATTAAGGGAAAGGATACAAACATGTGGCTCATGCTAGAGGAGGTGGGGTTGCTCCTGAAAGCAACAGCAGTGACACCTCATACTAAGCTGCTTCATCAAAGACCTTTCTCCACTGACATTCAAAGATCATTCTTACTCCACTGAGAAGATTTGAATGTAAGCATGGTGGTATTTATTTCTGTTGTTTTGTCCCATTTTGACATCTGGTATGATCAGCTGTTTCAGTCTACAGTATTCATATTTTTGTCTCTGTTATCATTTTTCATTTGTTTTGTTGCTAGAGTCAGCCTCAGAGGTAGTACTTTGAAAAGAAAAGGTGCAATTGTCTGTCTAGTCATAAATAAAAGAGTATACTTCTGACAAATGTTTGCAAGTAATACCTGGAGGTGAATCTAGTAGTTGCCTGATTCCTTACAAACAATCCTCTGCCATTTCCATAACTAAGAACTGCATAAAGTTGCTGCTGACAGTTCATTTTAATTAAATTTAAAGTTCGGGCTGGAGCAGACTTACTGGATGAGCCAAAAAGTGTTCAGCCTGCCACTATTAATATGTATTGCAGTGTGTCATTCAATACTGCGAGATGTGGTCACAGTTTCATGGCCATTTAGATCAGGATTACAACAACCTTTTGTTTCTGTGATATTATATAGATACGATTGAGTACTTGAATCGATCTGTTCAGTATTGTAGGTCTTCCTCAGCTGGAAGGAAGTTATTTCACCCAGCTGTATCCTAGGCAGATCATCAAGCAGTGCTCTACCATTTTCATAACTTATCCAGAGCCAACCAAAGAAAATATGCAAGCAGTTACCAGCTGAGCTATTATAAGAATTTTCCTTCTTGTAATTGTTGGAGCCTAATCATAATGACTTAATTATCACATGCTATAAAATGCTGTAATTGCTGTTAGTACTATATACTGTCAGAGCCTGTTTTAGCTGTTGTGGCTGAATAGTTTTGAGACTCAATACAGGAGAGCACAGGAACTGCCTGGGTGGAGAAACCCCTGCAGTCACAAGAGTCACAGAGAGCTGTCTAGCACACTTGAAGGTTTTTTAGAATACAGATGGATCTCCAGCACTCTGTCTCACCACACAGTTTACTGCACAGTAACACTTAAGAAAACTACAAAGAGGAAAGAAGATATCAAAATTCCTGGAAAGCTGTTTGGATGAGGAGTGGAGTTATTAAATCAGAATGGTGTGTTTTGGTTTGGTTTGGTTTCCTGCAAATATAGTTGTTTTGTTGAAATTGAAAAGCATGTAAATTTTGAAGAAAATTGACAGGATGAAAATTCTATATGAAATGTTTTATGATGGAGAAAAACCACTATTTTGAAAATAAAAAGAAAAATTTTAAGTAATTGCTTTTCATTAACTTCAATATTTATAAAAGGTTATATTTATAGATACTTCTAAAATTTTTAAAGGCAATAACAATGACATGTTTTGATTTGATTGAAGTAACTTATTTGATATTATTTTGCCGAATATTTTTTAAACGAGATTTCTTTATTTTTCCTTTTTTTGGAAATAAGATCTCGTGTCTAGTTTTTCCTATGCTTATTGTCAGGAGTTCCAATTAGCAGCTATCACATTTTTAATCTTTCAGTTACTTCTTTGCTCCACCAAATTAGTGTTTGGATCAGCTGACCAGGTAGTAGGTTCATATTAGATTTAATACCTGCAGGTATTAAAAGATGTCTTGAATGCTCTGTGCATCCTGAGAGAGAGCTGTTCTGAAGCTATCATGAACCATACCGAAGACTTCCCTGATAGTTTACATACACAGATCAGTATTTTTCACTGAAAAACTTTCAGCGATTGGTGCTAGTTCCAGCCATACAGCTACTAACATAGATTTAGTAAGTTTAATATCATTAGAACTAGGAGATCTGGAATAGCACATCACTTTTGAAAAACTAAGTAGAATCACAGAATCATAGAACCATAACATGGTATATAATAGTTCTTTAACTCTTGGGTAGCAGGTGTTTTGCAGACCTTGGCACTAGGGTCAGCTGGAGTAATCAGAATAAGAAGGAATACTTTCCCTACCTAAGGATCTCTTTATATTGACTGTATCTTAGTTGAGCTGAGAGTCCTTGATAGAAAAATCTAGAGGAAAGAAAACATGAAGTCACTAACTTTTGTTCACTGAACCCTTGACCAAAGACCTAGTCTTAACAAAGTAGATCTGTCATAAATCAAAAAAACGTCAGATCATCTGCCAAAAAGTTCTGCTATTCCTGCCATAGGAGTCTATCATAGTTCTAGGCTTGTTCACTGATTGGTGTTGAAGAAATAATGCTGTCACAGGACTGTAGCAAGGTAGATTTAAGTTGACATGATAGCATGCAGAATATAACTACTTAGTTACACAGGTAGGTAGTGTGAAAAGGAATTGTTTACATTTTTCTTATCCATGGCAATTAGACAACTGTGGTCAGGGTGAAATGCAAGACTTCCTTTATTTCCTGTTTACACAGACTCTATCCTCTTTACTCTGTGCTTTTTAATGATAGTTTTGGACTCTTTCTACTTGTTCTCCAGTGCTCTGACTGGATGTCCAGCTTAGTTCTCTGACAGCCATGGTGTTGAACTAATTTCTGCAGACCTGTTGTGAAATCATTCATGACTCATTCTTCTCTTGCTTGCGTGAGTGAAATATGCCCACTAAAAAAATCTTAATGTGGCATGACAAGAAACACCAAATTGTTAAGTGTGCTCAGCTGTGGTTTAGCAGATCTGTACAGTGGCTTCAAACCTATATATTGCAGCATTAACATGCCTCTTCCTAACTCCTGCCTGTAGGGTGACTCAATGGATGTTTTGCAGTATCTTTGGTCTCAGGATGCAGTACATCATATTCAGAAGGAGATACTATTAGGAGAATGGGAAAGTCAGATATAGCCCTCACTGTTTTTTCACCAGACTTTGTCTGCCTTTTTCAGTTCCATCCATGTGTAAGTACAATTATACAACAATTTAATAAGCAAGGTGGTGTTATAGTGTGCCTTACATTACTTTCCATGTCTGTAGCTTTCCCACTGTGACTCTGTGCTACAGCTAGGACTCACCAAACAACAGTTGGTTCCATGGTTTTAGGCCACTTGCCTTTTCTGACACTACTATGAAGGCAATGTATTGCCCAGATTAGGCCTTGCATTTACGTTTTTCTTTCCCTACAGAAATGTTCTGTGATCTGCTTCATTATCTTACAGTTTTTATTACTTTCTGTGTTCAGATGTTAGAGGGACCTAGGGTGACATTGCTGGAATGAATTGTTGTTAGATTACTTTTACTTCTTGTTTGTGCAGATGTTCTCTTCGTTCTGTATGCCTGGTAGGGACCACCTTGAATAATGATTCAAAATTAACACCATAGATTTATGAAATAATACGAGGAACTTTCTCTATTGCCTGCTATTTTCTGATCAGGTACTATGACCATTCATAGGTAGCATGCTTTCCATATAAAAACCTGTCATTCTTAAGGTGTTGTTTTTAAGCAACATTTATATTTCTGTTGAACTTTGTGTGTTAAGATAGTAAATTAGGTAATTTTTTTCTGTTTCAGAAAATGTGCATGATCAGCAGTCAGATCACCCTCTGAAATTCCCTTATGATCAAGTACAGTTTTTCATGTTTAAATCTATAGGGTTTGATCCAAATATCACTGCAAACAGTGAGAACATTTCTTTGAGTTAAAAGAGTTTTGGTGGTCTGACCAAGGACCATGAAAGGAGAAAAGTTTATAGTAAGCATAGAATCTTACATTAAAATAAAGATAATTAGATGTAGTTTATATATGTTATCTATTTAATATCTTTAAAGCTTCTTCTTCAAAACTTGACATTTATTACCCTGCATTCATGTTTTTAAGTTTTTATCTGGACTTCTGATAAAATATCTAGAACATCTGGGTGGATAACAGTGAATAGAGTTCACCTTAACTTTGTACTTGACAGGATGATAGGATGTGGTTGTGGGATACAGACACTGTTCCCACCAATCTCCTCAGACTTCTTTTGAACACTTTACTGATATGCTTCATTAGTCCCTGAAGTGAATTTTCAATGCAGGGAAATGATAATTAAGATAACTCCTAAAAGAGCGGAGATAAAAGTCATTCATGGGTTCATTTATGAACCCAAGTTTACAGATTGAATTTTAATAGTTTACACAGCATTTATGAAGAAGTTAGGCAAAAAAAAGAACCCCAAGAACACTGCCTTATTTTATTTATCGTATGAGGTAAGTTTAAATACCTTGCTGCTCTACTTAGTGCATTGTGAAGGGTCATATGGGTAACATAATAGTGTGTGCCATAGCAATTGGCATATGCTTTATATTTTGTTGCTTTTTTATTAGTTGTCACACATGGTAAGTTGCTTTTCTGTTAATCATTCTGTGCCATAACGGAGATATTCCTCTTGACTTCTTCCTCCAAACTTTGCAGTTAACTCTGCATAATCACAATCCTGTAGTCATGGGTAAAAATATTATGACTTCTAAATCTTGTTATTGACTGTTATTGTAAAGTAAATTTACATTCAGGAGGCCAAATCCCCTCCCTTTTTGAGAAGTATGCTTGTACTCTCCAGGCTGGTATGTTTACATCTTTGAGCTTGCACTGTTGCTTGTTCAAATGCTAGCTCAAAAGTTACAGAAGCATGAACTTGAAGATCTTGAGTATTTGCAGAATCAATTGTGGTTACAATTTGCAGAGTAATTATGGCTAAGAACTATAATAAAAGGTAAGTAATGTGAAAGCAGTGGGAATTGTAAGCGTTCTTGAAACTTCAAAGTCACATGTTCAATATTAGAGTTTGATTAGTGTCTCTTCTATATTTGCTCTTTTTATTAAACCCATTTTATTTTAGATGTCATTTGGGTCCCATCACTGTAAGGCCAAGGACTTAGTATCTTGAAGGATTCAGTCTTTGAGGCTTTGAAAATTTCAACAGTAATGAACTTGCTGTAAAGCTGGGGTTTGATTCTCAGTGGGGTCCTTAAACAGATTAAAGTAGATCTTAAACAGTTACTTTCATATTGTTGTTAGTTTATAATTCATGTGCAAAGACAGAGAAAATTGATAAATGAACTCCAACTTTAAACAAGATACCTTTTTCACTGTGGCTTTAATACAGGCTTTCCTTGAGAACAGTTGAAATGTAATCACAAATGGTGTTGGAAATGACATTAAGGAGGAGAGCACCATAGTCACTGGTGTTTTGTGAGGGTGGGTTTGGCTAGAATCATTGGCTGAAAATTTGCAAGGTGAGGATGCTAAGTTTTGATATGATTACATATGTTGGCTTCCTTGGCCTTCAAAGCTTTGTTGAATGCAAAACAACTGCAGAGCATAATATTTCAGGAAAATATTATAAAAAAATAACCTCAGGCAGAAGGAATATGGGAGCAACCTGGGGCTTGGCTGTCAGTAGTTGAATAGCTAAGGCAATTAATGCAGTACAGTGTGTTAAAGGTCAAGTAAAGGTACAATACTTGGTTGTAAGTGTTAGTGTATAGCCATTATTAAGAGAGAACAGTTTGTCCATTTAGTTTTAGAGAAGGATGATGCCATAAAGTGCTGTCTCATACTCACTTCCCGTCTCATTTCAAGGAACACTATGCACCTGTCATTATACTTCCTAATCTTTTAAAACCTCCTTAAACTGTGTCTCCAGAGATAACAAAATACCTTTTTCCTGTCTGCTTTATATGTAAATAACAGATTCATGAAAGAGGTTTCCTTTGGTTGATTGGCTTGGTTTGGTTTCAGAAATTACAGAGCAAGTCAATTGTAAAACTCTGCAGTTTCCATTAAGTGGCAAGTGTTTTAGATGTTGTTTCCAAATAATGCTGATGACTGCAGAACCATCACAGAATATAAAATAAGTTCCTTCACATGAAGCAAGTTCTGTTAAGATTAAGGAAGCATTCTTGTTCTTATAATAAGTTGAATAACTTGGTTTTGATTTGGGGAAACAAGAAGTTTTAAGTCTATTTTCAGAATTCCTCTTTCAGTGAGGAATTGATTTCTCCTGCTGAGATTGAAGCTGTCCAGTATTGCACAATTAAATGCTAGACATGTTTTGAGTGCAGAGACCAGTTTATCATTGTAGTAGGCATGTTAAAAAATATCGCCTCAACATCTGGAAACCTGTTCATTAAGATCTAGAGTAGACAAATAATAAAAACAAAACATAAAGCATTTTGAAACCTAATGGAAAGGTGTTAACGCCAAACTTATTCAATCCTATTATAGTTTCCTTGCTAAAGAGAGGATATCTTCCAGTTTTGTGTTGAGCAGCCATAGCTGAGAAAAAAAGACACAGATCAGTTACTTCTGATTGGATCATTATGAATTCATTTTCTTGCTTTCAGTAAAGAAGGAAGATGCAAAACCAGAAGTGAGGCACACACAGTCCATCCTCAAGGAGTTAAATACATTTGATCAGACTCATATTCCTAACTTTGAAGTCCATTCATCCGTGGAATATTGTTCTCTAGGGAACTGGTAGAAAAAGCTGACAGAGTTGGAAAAAACACTGGAATCTGTAGGGAGACTTCTTGATTGATTGCAGTGAGAGTTCAGTCACTAGAGCAGTTGGAGGACTGGATGGGGGTTAGAAAAATAAATCACATAGCCCAGACTGACAAAAATAAAAGGTTCAGGTGTAGTCACACAAAGATCAGTCATTGTAAGCTTAATGGAAGCAGTAAGGAGACACTTGACTGTTTAATACAAGACTTTGCTGCCTTCATTTGTAATGTTGTCTTTTCTGCTGTTATATAAAGAAGAAATGCACCAACAGACCAGGGGTGGAGATGAGTAATGCAGCAGTGAAGGAATTACTGTTTTGAGCTAAGTATATGATTCCCTTTCATCTTTGCATCTGATAGAAACACCACGATAAGAAAGCAGTTCTAGATGCTGTATCACTGAAATTATTCAAAATTATAATGAATGGCTAGTTTGAGAGAAAAAAAACCCCAGCATTAGAAGTGTCAGAGTAACACTAAATATCAAAAATGTACAGTTCCCCCTCACTTTTAATTTGACATATTGTACTTAGCATTATTCTGTTCTTTGCAGTGCAAACTATTGAGAAGTAATTTCTGATTTCACTGTTACTTATGCAACTTCACTGTTTCCAGCAATGAAGTCCCTAAATGAAGTGTGAGAGATGAAAGCTTCAATTATCAAAGAGGCTCTAAACCCTTTCCAGTCTCATGACCCCTCCTGTAATAGTTCACAAGAAAATACCTGATATCATTATTCAGAAGATCTTTTCAGTTTGTTCTGGGCAGAACAGGTTGAATAATAAGTGTTAACACTGAATATATTCTATTCTTTGGAAGGTGAAAGTATGACTAATTTTCTATGACAGGGTAGAACAGAAAAACTCTATTATTTTGTGATGTTAAAAGATCACAGATATTTTTATTTAGATTGCTCCTTCTTTCAGACCAGATGGTTCATAGATACTACTGACAGCATCTATTTTTTAATAGCTTACTGAAAGGACCCAGAAAATACTAAAGCACTAAAATATAAGTAGCCCAAAGTGTATTAAAATAGATACTTTGAAAACTAGTACAAAGGACAGGTATTAAACTCTAAAATAATATTTGAAGGCTCTGTACAAAATCATTTTTGGCATGTTGTTTCCCAGTATGTCTATAATGCCTTGGTATCACACTATGAGAGTGAATTCTAGTGGAAAGTAATTATGCATAATTTCTCTGTCTTGTTAAACACCAGCAAATCATAGTTTCAACCTCTACTGCAAGAGATCCACGTCATTAATTGCAGGTTTTTCTGGGATATCAAAAAAATTCTAAAAAAACTCTAGACACCAAATTTGGCTTATAAACACAGAAAGTCTGAAGAATATCACTGACTAGCAACACAATATCCCCCCTACCATGTGTTTTCTAGAGGCCTTCATAAGAGTTAGGAATTATGCTTACTCAGAATGATGATAGTAGCAGCCAGAAAAAAAGCATTCCAACATTGCAGTCTGGGAAAGAAATGTCTGCAATTGAACTGTCCTTTTATAACCAATAAAGGATGTTGAATGCATCACAGGTCAAATGGAAACTGCTTTGGATACTGGGCATGTGTTGGATTTGTTAGGTAAAGCACCCAGTGAAGAAATGGTATTTTCTACTTTCAGTGCACAAAATATTCTGTTATGCAGAAATTTAATCCTAACAATTTCTTTAGTCTGTGTCCAATGTATATGTAGAGGAAATGTATTTGTAATATGCATCTTTATGACTGAATTTCACTAAGAACATGACCTGGGCCCAGATATAACAGTTTTAACCAGTATCTGTGCAGTTTGGTGGGATCTCAAATTTCTACAAACAGAACCTCACTAAAACATTGTCCCACTCATTTTTTGAACAGCTTCCCAGGCAAGCACAGTACTTCCTTGTACAATTGATACCAAATAAATTATTTAGACATGCAGTTCCTCAGCTTGTACAGCCTGGTATAGTTGTGTTGAAGCTAATGGCACTCATGGATTTACTTCAATTGAGGATGTGATCCTCTTCGTAACAATGCATCACCTGAACAGCTAGGAGACAGCAGCCAGAACTTCTTGCTGGAGTGGACCAAAAAAAGACATTCTCAAAGGCCATTCCTCTTTCAAAATCTCTGCATGATTTGTAATAGAGTGTGATATGTAGATCTCCATTTGAAACCATTACATTACATGCTGCATTCTTGCAAAAAAGCCCCTTAGCTGTTCCCACCCTATCCCTTTCCTAACATAATGTTCTCTTTACTGATATGCGTTAGCTTATTGTACTAGCCCATAAATTTACTAATTAATACTTGTTTAACCAGCATATCTAAACTGAACTGTCAATACCATTCTTTGTCCCAAACTCCTGCTACTTTGTGGGAAAAAAGTCCAACTCAGGCCAAAACTAGCGAGTCAATTCTGTTATTTTTATAAGATTATCACAGGAATGCCAATGAAAATATTCTTAAGTTACAATGGGTGTAACACAAGATTTTCACATTACCCCCTCCCACCCCCTCCCTCTGGGGGAAATCCATAACTTTGTCTACAGTGTGAACTCCACTCCTATGGGTCAGGGCAGATTTACCCAGTCAGTGTGTTTGTTTCCACTTCCATTTTCATTGGCACAAAACCAAACAACTAAGGGGAAACAGGCAGTGCAGGGCCCCCACCCTGGCTCTGAACTTATTTTCTTCTATTGTAGCTAGTTCCCTCAATTTCCCAGATCAATCAAAACCTTCTGGAGTCACTGCTGTGATAAAGTCAGCTGCTGTCAGGAGGTAGGATATTTGTGCTAGAGCTATCAAGAGAGGTCAGAGCTTTTAGTGGCAATGATAACCCAATAGAAATAAAATCCTACTGAATTCCAGCATAAAATGGGGCTTGGGGGATGATAGGGAATATCTGGAAACACACTGAATTCCTGATGGTCTCTGTATTTTGTTAATATCCCACTTTGAGAGAGAGAATTGCATGAGTTCTGACCTTTCCAGGTCTATCGTAACTTTTTTGAGATCTGGCATGTAACAAATGCCAATAATGTCAATACTTGGATGGCTCCATTTGAGGGGTGCTTAGGATTCTAGTCTTAAGAAGTATAGAAGTCAGTTCCCTGAAATGTCCTGACAGGTCTCAACAGCCTGCATATGAATGGTATACCTTAAATCTGTGTAAAGTTCCAGTCTATCTATGTCCCTTATAGAAAGGGTTAAGAATCTTGCTGTGTTGTTTATGAGAAAATAAATAACAAAATCTCTCTTGGTGTAAGATCATGTTATACAGTTGTGTCATGAGAAAGTGCAGATCAGCTTCTACTGTCTTGGTTTTCATGAAAAGTCTGCTGCTGGGTTTAGTAGTAACTGGTTACTGTTTGCATTCATGGTAAATGCTTCCTGAGTCAGTAATTTACTATCCTCACTTCTGCTTTTCCAATCTTAACCTCAGATTTCAAAATTAAACTTTGCTCTTCCTGATTTTTTTTTTTTTTTTGTAGATTATACTGTTACTGACCTCAAGTGTATCCTGAAAGATAATTTTGATTATAGTGTTAGAAACAGGATGTACTACCACCTGTTTCTCTCAGATTTACGAGTAGCATTTGAACCACCAAAACTAGCGAGAACTGCTCTGTTGGCTCCTATGTAGTATACACAAGACAGGGCCTCATGCTCTGCTTTACATGGCTGCTTTCCCTTTCCCACACACTGGCCACCTCTATTCCAGTAAAGGAGACATGCCCAGGGCTGTTTTCTGCCTCAAAGGTCAGGTCATGCCATGTCCCAAATGCACATGGTTATAAAAACTAGGGTGGCTGTATTCAGGTTGCATGTTGGCAATGTTCCCTGACCTGTGTCAGCTGCTGAGCCATGCCCAGGAAGGGTTTGGAGAAGAGCTGGCTGGGCTGGCTGGGGTCAGCTTCATGCTGTGGCAGTATAGGCAGTTGAGTCCCAGAGCCTTGGATTGTCATCAGGGTGGAGCTGTTAACACTGTATCTGATCAGTTGGTTGCAATTAGTTTCAAGCATAAGCCATAATTCCTTATGGCTATGTCTCTTCTTGTCAATTATTGTATATCTGGAGGGATTCAGAGGTCTTGATAGATACTTGGGAAAATGTCTGTTGACTTTCTGAATTTTATATTCCTTTCTTTGATGCTTTTCAGGTTGGAGTTCCACAGGCTGATGTTGTAACATAAGAGAAAATATTGTCTTTTATCAATTTTCAATTTGCCACATATAATTTCATTAAGTGACTTGTTCTTATCTTACAAAAGAGAGAAAATAACCAGTTCTAATTCCTTGTGACAAAAAAATTAATTTGTTAATAATCTGATAAGCTCTAATGTCTAGAGCAGCAGGAAGCAGGAATTAGAAGTGACTTCACAGACAACAGTTACACTTTCATATATGTCTCTATATTAGCCTGTGAGGATTTATTTTACCAGTTCATTATTCTTAGGTGCACCAACCAGTTCATCCATTTAAAGTGTATGCTGCAAGACATACTGCATCAGCAAAAGAAGATGTGAGGCAAGCTGATATGGCTGGCCAGGGCATAGTACTCTCTTTGTCTCCTGGCTTCAGTGGCCAAAACATAATTGTTGAATTATTTTGTGAAAGCACAATCTTGCCTTTCATTCAATCATAAAAGTCTCTGCCAGGGTTATGTGCTATTTCCAGTCAGGAATATGGAGGCTTTAAATTCTTGCTGGGTACAAGGAGTACTATGCAGATGATGCAATGGGAATGATGCAGAGTGAGAGTCTGGACTGAGTTTTTAATAGTGCTTAAAATAGTGTTTTCTTACCAATCAATGAAAAAAGTCACATTTGCAAACTATGAATACACAGACATGAAATATTCTGCCTACTTGCATCTTTATTATACTCATGCTGTGAAAAATGCATTTGATTATAAGTTTCAGCTTTAAGTAGGATAATGTAAAGTTTCACTCATATGAAGCTTGTAAGATTTTTATTTTTTTAATTATGCTGGTTATATCACTATGAGTCTATGCAGCTGGTTTCACATAAAAACTGCTAATGTTTATCCTGCTGAGGATGCTATACCTATTAATATAAATAAGTATTTTGGGAACGTTTTAGACAATTATTTAAATTGTACTGGTTTTCATTTTTTGATGACCTACATTATTTAGTATTTTATTGACCAGCGGTTGAACTGTTCAGTGCTTTAAGAAATTGAAAACCCCCCAAAAGTGAACTGAAATATATTTCTCTATATACATAAGCTGTCCAACGTCAAAGCCTGCTACTGATGCCCTTGCAGAGCTGTAAGTTAATATAAAATCCTATTAACAAAGGGTGATGGGACAGGTTTGAACCCTACCCAGAGGAATAATGCTTCTATTTTTAATTGAGGTTGACAGGGAATAACAGACTGACATGGTGACATTTTTAGAAAGTTCATGACTGAATTAGAATGAAACCTTGCCTTTCCTCGTCTTTAGGCAGAAAAGAATTTGGGAAGGAAATTTAAAGATTGGAACAAACTATTCCTCTGACAGTTTGATATAAAAGATCAACCTCTTGCTCCCCCCAGATTCAGTCAACAGCTTGGCAATCTAAAACATGTCCAGTAGGTAGACAGGGAAAGGGAGGAAGAGTATGGGTTGCTGTATGGACTTTAGGCCAGGTGTAAAAAGGTTCATGTTAATTATTTAATCACATGGTAATCAGCTTTTCATATGCAACCCATGTGTCTGAGAGTGCATCTCTCTCCCCGAATGGGTGTTTGCATATGTTAGTCCAGTTATTGCTCCTTTCCTTAAAAGTAAAAGATAACAATGAGAACTAGAGTGGATAGATCACGCCTGTCCCATGCCTCCCCTGTGTTTTTCATACTGCAGCAGTTATGGAGTCGTGCCCTCCTGTTCTGCCTTGAGGGGGCTGCAAGACTGAAGACAGGACTGTAAAGCTTCAAACACAGGACTCAAAAGCATCATTGTTCAGGAAAGGGCTTTAAACAATTGCTGAATTTTAAGTTCATGATTAAATCCAAATCATATCTGTGAGATTTTTACCATTTGCTCAAGATTTTTGTGAATTTAGGGCTGCAGACATTGTAGAAGTGCTGAAGTAGAAATTATTCCATATTACCATTACAAATCAGGGGACATTTACATTTATACACAATCAGAATCATATTTTCAGCCAGTAGACCTCAGCCTCAACACTGTGCATACATGAACAAAGTTTTATATACATGAGAGTGATGAGTATTGTACTTCCCTTCTATTTATTGCAGAGATAATATTTGTTGATTTTATCCTTTTTTTTTTTTTAATTCATATTTTGAAATAGAGTTAGGATTTTCCATTTAATTTGAGGATTTCAAAGCATGCTAGCATTATGTGATGTGTATAGCAATTTTTATCAGGGCCAGCATACTGTAGCAAAATTAGCATCTTTTGGGGAGATCAAACAGCTTCTACAATTTGGAAAGTAAATAAAGGAGCAAAAAAAAACTTCCACACCTCCTCAATTGCACTTTCTCAGACGGAACTCGATCGAACTGTGGGTTGAGCAGAGAGCAGACCACATGGTTTGGTGTGCAGAGGCTCCAGAAGAGTGCTATGCTTAATGTCTTGCATTAAAATTTGTGCAGATCTTGTAACTAACTTGTGAGTAAGTAGAGCATTACTTTATGTCCAGAATGAATGACGTGACACTTCTTTGCAATTAATATATTCACATTTATCATATAGATTTTTCTGTACATCTACAGACCCCCTTTATGTCCAAAATGATTTTTTAAGTGAAGATAAGCTATTGTTGAAGCCTTTGCCATGTGATACCTGTTCTGGATTTAGTGTTTGTGTCTGGTTGGAATAACACAGGTTTGTTTGTTCTGTAGCCGTTCCAGCCCACCCACATCTTGGTGGTTTGGCCCTTCCTCTTGCTTGTTTGCAGGTGTGCCCATTGCTGACCTCATTCACAGATCTATTTAGAGTCATAAATACGTTTAACATAATGTTTGTCCGTATCTTTGTTATGGTATCCTTGAAATAGAAAAAAAAGAAACCCCACAGTTAATTGCTTATTGTAAAGCAAGACTTTCTGCTGCCTAATGTTCATCAAAACAGGTATTTTTTTCATGCCGTCACAGTAAATGATTGTAAGGTCTTGTGTCTATTTTGGGCTTTGCCACATGCTTGCAAGTGCCTATGTCATGTTACCTCCCCGTGCTTCTCTCTTCAAAACGACCATCCTTGTAAGTTCTACTTTTTCAAAGGTATGTGAAGTGCTTAAAGATTCTCAGATGTGTACATGAAAGCAAATTATAATTAATTCTGTACTGCTTTTTTATATCTAAAGTGTGAGGTGCTGTAGCTAAGATTTCCTGTGGTTTAGGATTGGCCTAATTCTGTCAGACAGGGGAGATTTTATTGTTCACTTGAATAAGAATAGAGTTAACATAAGCTGTTTTGGTTTATTTTCTAAAAATTCAATCCCAGAGCTACATAGATTTATTTCAAGATGTTTTCATGCAAGTTGTGTCCTCTACAGGGAGAAGTAGAGATAATTTTCACGGCAAAATGAAATCCAGCAGCATTCTATCTTACTTTCATGAGCAAGCCTTTCAATGCATTTTAAAAAAATACCATCAACGTTAATTCAACCCACACTGGTATCCTGTGCCGCTGCCCACACATATGTAGTCATTTACACTTCTGTCAGGTGGAAAATGCTGTGCAGAAGGCCAGTTGCATGCTACAGCTGGAAAAAAAAGTGAAACCAAATGCAAGGTATAACTTAATGTGAAACCAAACTGGATAATGCATGAATTACAAGCACAGACATTTCTCCACAGAGACCCTGTCTTCTTTTGATCCTAACCTTCACACACTGCAAGTCTGTAGGGATGAAATAGCCAGCGTCCCAAGCTACCTTGCTTTTGCTCTTTTAAAAAAATTCTTGGCCAAACAGAATTTGTTGTGCAGCATTTCTCCAAGGTTGCCTAAGTGCAGAAATGAAAGCAAGTGGAGAGATAGAAGTCAAAACTTATGCCTGAAGAAGAAGCGCAGAGTATAATGGGGAGAAAGATAAGGTTTTAGGGGAAAATTATGACAATGGAAAGAAGTAGAGAAGTATGAGAAACTAGAGGAAAATACAAATATTAGCACAGATTTTGAGGCCAGTGATGGAATATGTTAGTCATGTAAGAAGAAATAAAGAAAAGAGAAGTATGAATTTATGGGACAATGTTATATAGAGAGTGTTTCCTTCCCAGATCTGCAGTTCATCATTGTAGCTCTGGGTCTGACTGTGGCTTCAGCTGCCCACAAATGGATTGTGAAGGTAACATTTGTGTATCTCAGTGCCTACAGGTGTCTTCATGAGTTCAAATGGTGGAATTCTGTGCTGGGGCTCTGAAGAGACAAAATCAGTAGATGGGACAAACTGCGAGATTCATTTTCTTCTGTAGGATATGAGGCTTGTGTGTGTGCATGTCTGTTTGTATGGTGTAATCATTAATGAGTCACTTACTGTTTCCCTTAACCCCTTCATTTTAGGACAGTCTTCAGATGATTCAGCATGATGTAGGAAAGACTAGCATAGGGCATTTTCCTCTTCATAGGAATTAAAAAATATATATGTGAAATGGGCAGGAGACTCATAGAAAAGAGGGAATAGTCTCATGGTTAGGAAAATTGGCAACCATGAGAATGGGATTCTACCCCTGTTTTTATCGATAAATTCCTATTAAAGATGGCCAAATTGCTTCGACCACAATTTTCCGCTGGTCTCTAAGTACTCATTTTTTGATTTTCTCCAGTGGGTCAGTTTGACAGACTGCTCTTCCAGCTGCAGTTTAAAGTGAGATTGTCAGACTGCTCTCCCAGCTGCAGTTTAAAGCCATTGATAGTGTGCTGTGCACAAATTTTAAGTAGTTAAGGAAAGTCAGTGCTCTCATTTCTTATATTATGAACCCAAAGTACAAGGAAACTTTTGACATTTTTGCCCATTATCTCCATGATTAATTTTATCCTTCTAAAATGAACATGATAGGAGGGAAAAAGCCATTGCCTCTACAATCAGTTCTCTTTCTGAAGTCAATTGTTATTTATGAATTGCTTAGATAACTTTAGTGAAAGCTCTGACATACTTCAGAGGAATGTATTAATTTTCCTTTTTAGTGTAGTGTTGAAGTGTCATACTAAATACCTTTTAATTCTTTTATTATAGGAAGTATGAGTCCTGAGGGGAGGGGGGAAAAAAAAAGTAATTATGAAATGGAAACCACACTCCAGGGTATTCTCATAATGGAGAAAAAAGAATTGCCCAGTGAAACTTTCAGTTTAGGAAATGTTGAAATTAAGTGCTTGGCTTCACTCTATGAGGAGGGTGTTCATTTTGGTTTAGGAAAGAAAAGAGGGGGAGAAAAAATGAAGATTTTTATAGGTTAAAATTTATTTAGAGAGTGAATTTCCTGTGGTCTAGCATGATAAAATATACTTGACAGGCAGATTCTGCCTATGTGGGGTTCCTGACCAAGACTATCATGCCTAAATTTGTTCCCATTAAAATCAATAAAATATCTCAGATTTCTTGTAGAAATGTTTGTGGTGTGTATTGCAACAAGTATTCAGTATCCACAGTTCAGAACTGCTCTGGGCCAATGGAATTGCAAAATATCTGTCAGATTTGGCTGACAGCCCAAGGTTCCCACAGCATTTTTTCTCTTTAATGAGTAAAATAGGTGTTGTTTATAGAAAAATAACTGTCTCGTAAGAAGCTGTGCAAAAAGTTCCATTCAAAACCATTCTGTTTATATATAGTTTTGTTGTTTGTTTTCTTTTCTTTTTACTTACTACTTTGGACATTTGCATGAAAACAGGATATTTCTCCTTCAAATTGCAGTTGTGGACAGAATAGCTGCTATGCCAAAATGGAGCCAACCTACTTCAAAAAAGTAAACTATTTTGCTCACCAAATCTGTTTCTTCTGTGTATGTAAAGTTTTGAGCACTTATTTTCCTACCTAAATTTAGGGGCTGTTTTTTTGCGTTAGTTCTGTAAAACCAACAAAACAATATGGATATAATAAAATAAGAATACGTTACTGAAAAGATTAAATGGGAAAAAAACCCAATACCATAAATGTTATTTATGTTTTAGGACTTGCCATGACAGACAGCAGGGATAAAAATATTTTTGTTATGTGTACTCACTTAGTTTTTACACAGCTTAGAAACAATGATGAATACTCAAGACAGAGATAAATACATAAAGAGAAGAGCTGAGTCCTGTTTTGGCTGTTGGTGATCAGTAGAATTAATAAAAGCAGGCTTCTCTATAGAACATCTATCTGATGGACAAACTTGACTTTTCCAGTCTCAGGTTGGATGTAATATTCTACCAGCCTGAGAGAAACAATTTTACTGATAAGTGGCATACTTTTTTCCAGTTTGGCAATATTTTATAATGCCCTTTAGATTTACTTTAGGTGTCCAAGGCTGAATGAGTGTACATTAACAGCAATGTTCCTATCTGTATTTACATCACTTAACAGCATAGATGGACCTGAAGGGACTGAGTGCACAGGGAAAGCTCAACTGCCCATATAGCTCTGTGTCATTTATTTCTCTGGCAGGAATGAGTAGGAGAGTGGGTGTGGTGTGCTGCCAAATCCTCAGCCCCTGTAGCCCTCATCCTAGCAGTAATGAAGGCAGGAACGTGAATTACGCAGCCTTCCAGATGGAGGCAGCTCTAGCTAGAGTCATTTTACAGCTGCTCTACCTTGTAGAGGCTCACTCACCCTGGACTAGGAGACTGAAGTGGTTTGTGGCTTAGAGCATGATTTTCCTGTTCCCCTTCCTCTCAATCTAGGGAGGTTCTCTGAAAGCTGATCCCTGTCTGTGCAAAATCCACTGGACAAATCTGTTATCTGTTTATACAACTGCAGGGTTTAAAGTCACCACACTGATAAGTAAATACTCCCTCTCTGGTTAATAAATGGAACAGGGTGATTTCAGGGCAGGTGAGCACAGTCCTCTGACTGTAAAGATTCACAGAGAAATTTAAGGGTGGACAGGCACCAATTTGTACTACATAGAGCAAGTTTTCCAATGTCATGAGTGCCACTTCTTCCCAGAGCTACCTGCAAATCTTTCAGACAATGTTTCTGGTTTTTTTCTCATTTGAACAAAAACCCAGCTCACTAATCTTTCCTAACATAACCAGCCTGTATTGGGTTCTGATATCCCAATTAATTAATAGTGCCTTTACCTCTTTGGGGCCATACAAATTCATGATTTGCACATAAAAATTACAGAAACACTGTAAAATAAATCTTGCAATTCTCCCTCCAGATGTAAAGTGCTTCCTTTTTTTGCCATGCCACTTACATGGTCAAGGTCTATTTTCTTAGGCCAAGCACCTTTTGATAGAAAGAGAAACATCAGGGTCTCTTTGTTTGTTTCATGTATTCCTATTTTGTAGCTGCTCCATATGTAGTTTACACTTGACAAGCTTTTTTAGTTGCTATTAGCTTGGGCAAATAATAATGGATGTTCACATTGTCTTATCTTTTCATACTTGCAGTAGTTGATGCAGAATTGTGGCCTAAAGAAATGTTTGCAAAATAATTCAGCAAAAATGTACCAGTTAGTTTCTTTGGTTATCTATTCACAATATTCAGTTCCCACCTAATTTGTTCAGTGCTGATTTGGCAAACTCTTACAGATTTTAGCAGCAGGCGGTTCACGGTAATCATATTGTATAATACACTAAGCAAATAACATGATAAATCAGCAAATATAAGCCAAACAAGAAATGCAATCCTGGGGACTGGCTGGGCCTGAAATTCTCATGGATAAGCACAGCAGGTGAGCAAAGGAGTATGAGGAATAGTATAAGAATTTTTTAGAGCCTGACTGCCATAAATGGAGCTGAGTCAGCATGGGAATAGTGAAGTAATTTGCCATTGATTCAAAAGCCAGTAGCTCACTGTTACCCTTCTAGGGGGTGTGGAGAGCATTTGCTGGAAATACTGATGACTACTAGCCTTTGAGAGCTCTGCAGAGCTGCTGCTTCTGCCACTCTTCAACCCATCTCTTGTGCTGCTGCATTCCAGTGACATTCCACTGGAAACAATAGCATGGCACAGAGCTGCTGGAATAGCCACCAGGCAGCATCAGACCAGCAGTGAAAAAATGTAAACGGTAACAGTCATCTTTTTAGATGTTGCAGTTTGAGAATTTGTTTGCCTTTCTGAGTTGAAAAATGTTGCTTTTCCTCTGCCTTTGTCAAGTCAATATACATAGCAGATATATAATGTGTGCACAAATGAATATTTAGCAGCATACTTTGCTTTTCTTTTGTGTAGGATTTCTTATATAAAATATTCTTTTGCTGTACTATTCCTCCAGAATTTTGACCATTAGAAACAAAGCTTTTTTTCTGCCTTTCTTCCCATCTCTCTTTATGTTTTTCTCTACAGAAATACTTTTAGTTATTGTGTTGACGATTACTTTCCTGTTATGTCTCTTCCTGACCTCCCACCTTTCTCTGTTTTTATTGCCAGCTCATGGATGCTATGACTGTAGGATAGTGCTAACTGACCCCTCTGGAGTTTTCACTTCCCCGTGCTTCCCCAGTGATTATCCCAACAGCCAAGCGTGCAAGTGGATCATCCGAGCACCTCATGGATACATCATACAGCTAACATTTATTGATTTTGACATTGAAGAAGCTCCAGGCTGCATTTATGATTCACTGACTTTAGACAATGGAGAAAGCCCGATGAACCTTTGTGGCATCACTGCTAAAGGATTATCCTATAACTCTACTGGAAATGAAATGATTGTGTCATTTAAAAGCGACTTCAGTATCCAAAAGAAAGGTTTTAATGCCAGTTATGTACGAAGTAAGTAAACCTAAAGCATTTCATCCCCGTTATACATGTTAGAAAGAAATGTCCTATAAGGATTAGAATGATACTTCCTGAAGGAATCAAGTCTTCCATAAGAATGGAAAGGATGGCGAGACTGCAGGGTGAAGACTACAGAGTTCTTTTGTATGCTTTTAAACTAATTTATTTTTCTTTGGATGAAAATAAATTATTTTATTCAGGGACATGACATCAAGTGTGTTAGAAAAACTTTTCACATGCAAGGACTTTAGGCCTAACAGCGCCTCTCCCTGTAGATTTATGCTAGAGGGTTTGGAAGCAGGACACCTGTCCTTCAGGTCAGCATACCTGTGGAGGGACATAGAATCTAAAGGAGAGCATGGGAGGCAACTTAGATGAGCCAGAAAAAAGGCCATCCCAGGCCTCTGGCACAGTGAAATGCCCAAGAGTGGGGAGGAGTATGTGCAAAAGGCAGAACTTCTCAGGTGTTCTTCCAGCATGTAGAATAAATTCCCAGGGATGATCTGGCATTGCTAAATGGCTACTTTTTGTTCTGTTCCTTGACTTTTCTTTACCTTCCTTCAATACACAGAAATGCTTAGATTTCAAAAAGCCTAACAACTGAGAAAAATAAGAAGAAAAAAAAAAAAAAAGAAAGAAAAAAAAAGACACAGGTGCTTTTTCTCCTAGAAGATAAGGATACAAATAATATGTGATTGATATTTTGTTGTTCAAAGCATTAATTAGAAGTTGCTTTCACATGACATTAAAGGGCAGCCGGGTAACCAAGGATATTAGGATGATCACTTACAGGCTCCATATACTACTCACCATACATTCAATTTCAGGGTTATAGTTCACAGTAGCATGCTTTCAGTAGGCTTTCTTTTTGCTAAAGTCACACACCTTAGCCTGAACACTAGTATTGCATTTTTATTATTGTAGCACTCTTATGTTATGTTATGTTGGTTCTTTGGCTGCTGTAGAAACACAGAGCAGGGAGGCTAGCAATTGTCTTCAATCACAAGCACATCTTCCTCAAGATTTTTTTTTTTAATATTTATTACATATATTATAAAACAATTAAGATAGTAACCCCCAGGCACCATAAGATAAAATTAGTCCTGATTATGCCAGCAAAATTTGTGTGCAGTTCCTAAAAGAAAAAATGTAACATCATATCAGAGGAGTTAAAAATACTTCTTCCTACTGAGGTCCTTTTATGCTGAAGAAACACATGTAGTAATAATTCTAGGAATACCTGTTCTCTTCTGGAGGTGGAAGCAGATTTTCTGAAAGCTTTTTCTGTTTGAAAATAGTCACACTTGCTGTATTGTAAGAAGTTGTAAAATCAAGTGAATCATAAAAAATGTTATGTAATCAGATTATTCAAAATTATTTATTTGCCTATTCCTCTAATATTTTAATGTTTACATATGACTATGAGGGATAAGATGATTTACAATCAGAATTGAAAGATGAAATATTGCCCTGAGATGAATTCAATGAGGAAAGGAAAGGCCCACAGAGTCAGAGAATTATTTGTATATTTATACCTATAGGAAATGTGGTTTTATGAAAGCAAAAATATTATCTCCGTGCCAAATTGAGTAGTACCCCACATTCATGGATAGCACCATTAAATTTCAATAGTCTTGGATGGTGTTCTTTCATTTTTAATAAGACTATTATTCCCAGTGTGAATAAAGGTATCAGTGACCTTCACCAGTGATTTGTATTTTAATGTTTCACATATATATTAGTTCAGAAACTATATGTTAAGGCTTACTGTTAAGCATCCAGACTAAGGTTGCTGAATTTCGTTTTATTACTCCAAATCTATAACTCTCACCTGACATCTTGATTTTGACCGTGGATGCCAGGAGAGTTGTCTGCACTTGTCTATGGCAGATTATAACTATATTCTGCTTATTACCCACAGTTGTTCAATTACACTTGCCAGAGAAGATAGTTGTAAAGATCATGACAATGTTTAACCTGGCAATGGATACAGAAAAGGGGCTTGGTAGGGAGATGATAATATATTACTTTCCTTTCAATTTATAAAAGCATGTAGACAATAGGACATCAATGCTCACACACACTGAAATTATGATGCATCTGCTTTGCAGATGTCAGTGCTACGCTCCTGTCTCCCGTCTTTGCAAAAAGTCCCCAAGGCCATCAGAGGGCTTGCACACCCGCTCACTTCAGGTGCCCAATGGAGTTTCAAAGCTCCTTTGTCAAGATGACAGCATTGTTACTACTATGGACATGATACCTGGGCAAAATCATTAATTTCTCCCAGATCAAGAACAGTGTTATATTCATATATTCTTTCATTTCTCAGAAATGATCATATGTTAATAATAAAATTAAGTAGTTTTTTCAGTTTTAAGTTTCACTAAGTAATGCAAAATTGGAACATAGGGAGCCATTCAAAGACACAGCAATTTGCACCCTAGCATTTAAAAAAAATAAATGGTACATCCTAATATACAGTATGTACACAAGACAAAATATGTGTAGAAAGACAAATATAAGAAAGTAAATGAGGTCTGGGAGGGAATTAGCTGAGAATAGAACAGCTTTTGTGTGACTGCTCGGTTTTATGTAAGAGTGGTTTCAAGCTGAGTTCCACAGAGCATGTCCTGTTAGCTGTAACAAGTGACCACCTGCACAAATGTTGGCTTTCCTGGTTGTCACCTCCTGCAACACACCACAGCAGATGGATGGGCCATATCCTCAGCTACCGTAAATGAATGCAGCTTTGCTAGTCTTAGGGGAATGATGTCAATTTACAGCAGCTGAGGAGCTGGCATGTTAAATAATTTTCTAGTGATAGTTAACTGGATAAATAATAGCTCCACCTGTGAGTAGAAGTCAGTTGCCAAAAGGAGAGGGAGGAGAGCCAACAGACGTCTGTTAATACAGAAATGCTAGATACAATGTCATGTAAAATTAACACACAGTTGAGCAGTACTGCAGTAGCCCAGATTAGAAACACAAGTCTGTGCATTAGTAACAAAAAGTTCTCAGATAGGTATTTATTTGATCTGTAGGCACTTGCAGACCTCACTAAAATTGATGCGTTTCTTCCAGCATCAGTGAAAAGGCAGATGAAAGCAGTGAAGCTAGGAGCAGCAGAAGCCACCACTTAAGCACTGAACCATGCTGAAAAGCCCATCAACTGACAGGAAAGCAGTTTTCCCTGCAAGGGATTGTAAAATACAACCTAGGGACTCCTGGCTTGCTTATGTGTAAAGGGTTGTATGTGATGTGAGACAGAGAGCTGCAAGTAAGCTAAGGGATCTAAAAAGCAGCAGTGGCAGGCTTCATGTCATCCCAGTGCTCCCATAACATCAGATGTGGATCTCTGAACACTAAGCTGCCTGTTGCTGGTTGGTCCTGCTGTGTCCAGGCTGCCAAGATTTTGTACATTCTTCATGAGTAAATAGCAATGTGTCAAAAAAACCAACCCTATTCATTGTAATCCAGTTATCTTCCTAATGGAAACAATTTAACATCATTCTGAATAGTCTAAACACTTGGATAAATATTCCAAGAATATAAGTCCATTTTTCCACAGAGAATAACAGATTTCTCCAATACTAACATCTGAAATTCATCAGTGTGACCACTGGCTGTGCGACATTTGTCAGGAAACAGATCTGTGCTTAATGTTGATGGCAGGACTCAGTTTTCTCCATATGGTCAAAATACTTACCTGTTTTGTCCTTTTACTTCATGGGGAAGTGACGGTGGTGAAATCTGTTGGACGAATACAGCAAAGTTGAGTAGATTTGTTCAGTACTGGAGCAACATCCTCCTTGTTTATTTCTCTTCTTATACTGTTTAAATGTGACCAGGTGGTCCATAACTCTCCTGACCACCCTAACTCAGGCTGGGCACTGCTCATGTGAATGTTCTTTCTTCTTTTTCAAGTCTCAAATCCTTATGCTTCTTCTGGAACACTTTCCATGTTACGTAAAGAAGCTTACAGTATAATTAACCCATAAAAATATGCCCCTGTTTTCAATGGAAAGTTGAACACATTTTCTATCTATAAAATCTTTACAACATGCTTTTGCCCTTGGGAAATAAAAAAAAAATAAAATCTATGATGTAAATCCAGTAACTACAAAAGCCAGTATTTTTCTCTCTTCCTTCACATTCCCCAGTTTCTGGGTTGGTGGATAATGTGCAATGCTTTATGTTATTTTACTATATAGTATATTGGTCAAATTATGTCCTTGTGTATATCTAAAGATGATATTTTGGAGCTCAGACTATTTTCAAGCAGCTAGCAAAGGAAAATTGCAATACCACAGACTACACAGAATCCTTATACACCATGTATCTGTCTCTTCTCCTGAGTGTGGTGTGACAGTCACCCTTCCCTCACATGTCTCACACTCTCTTATCAAAGGGGTTTTATTTCACTCTGAAAAATGAACTGGTGTAGTAATTAATGTATGTGTTGTAGTATCACTTAAAAATCCCATGGGAGACTAACCACTGTGGCCATTATTCTTCAGGTCTAGCAAAAACCTGTTTCTCTTCCCACATATACACTGTGAAAATGTATAAAAGAGGTAGCAGACACTTGATGGAGATGTGGTCTGCCAATGAATTGCAGAGCCAGAAGTAAAGATGAGGGCTGCTGCAATCTGGTCTTGTTGATGTCGATGCCTTTGCATGACTGATAATTTGAAGCTTCTTTCTGTGGAGAAATTTGCTAGAAGAATTTTGCTGCCATAAACATGGCAATAAAACCAAGCCTACTGACACTTTATTTTGAAAAACAGTCTTCTCCAAAGTAGGGTGAACAGAACTGTCATTAATATCCTCATGGAGAAAAAGCAGGTGTTGCATGATACTGGTTTTCACATTTGGTGACTGCCGTTTTGCCAGTGCAAATGAATACTTAATAAGAATTAGAAACAGAGTAATTCTGCTCATGCCTAAATGCCCTAACAGCAGTGCATATTTCATTGAATCATAGAATCATAGAATGATTTAGATTGGAAGAGACCTTAAAGATCACCTAGTTCCAACATCCCCTGTCATAGGCAGGGACACTTTCTGCTAGACCAGGTTGCTCAAAGCCTCATCCAGCCTGGTCTTAAGCACTTCCAGGGATGAGACGTCTACAACTTCTCTGGGCAATCCATTCCAGTGTCTCATCAAAAGAAGGACTTTGCAAAAGGACTAGTAATTTCTAGATGCTTGTGTAAAATCCAAAACTCCTAACACAAATATTGGCAAATAGTGAACACCTTGAATATAGACATTCATGAATACACGATAGCAGTATTCAACCGGAATGCTGCTGAGGACAGAATGAGAAGATACCTAATGCTTTGCTGAAACATTAGCCGAATTCAAGAACAAAATGTAATGGTGACTTTCTTCTATTGTGATATTTAAAAGAAGCAAGGCCTGAACTTCATTGAGGTAATGCAGCCATACAGACAGGTAATTAAAATTATGTATCTTAAAAGCAAGTAATGATGTGTTTTTCAAGCAACTATCTTATTCCATTGCCTAATGCATCCTTCCTAGATGAATAAGTAGCAATTTTTATAAAGTGAGCTGAAGCAGAACTGGAAGTTAGTAAGTAGTATGGTCTAATATTGCTCTTAATGCAATTTGAGGGGTGGGTAACTGTGTGTCATGCAGCATTCTCCATGCTGTTGAAAAAGAACTCTGCAGATTTTCAGATGGGTGCACTCCCAAGCCAAAATTCCCCTTTGTGTATGCTATTGATATATTACGCTGATAAAAATCACCTGATGAGTTTGATTTAATGAATGTCACTTTAATCCCTGATGCTAGCCTGATTTTATTTCTACATGATTAATTCAATTTTGCTGTTTATTTCTTTATTTGCTCTTGGTTCTAGTTGCTGTGTCTCTGAGGAATCAGAAAGTCATCATTCCCCAGGTTCCTGATGTTGATGCTGTGTCTGTGGCAGAGACTGTCTCAGTGCCAGATCTTAGCCAGTTTACACTGTGCTTTGAAGCAACTAAGGGCAGCAGCGATGACAATGATGACTGGAAGATTTTCTCCTACACCGATACATTGTCAACAGAATTCTTCAGCTTTGGGAAGACCACAAAAGGCCATTTTCTGTCTATTTCAGGCACACAGTGCATTCTTGAGAATGCATTGCCCCGAAATGCGGAGTTTTTCACAGAAACCTTTCAACAGCTCTGTGTCATAGGGGATAGCTTCTCGGGCACTATAGGTATATATGCAAAAAGTACCTATCATATAGTGTACTGTCCGGGTATCTCTGGAAAAGTTATCCCTGGAAATGGAAGGCTGGTGCTGGGCTCTAACAGCAATGAAGTGAGCTCTCTAAATGGGGACATTTACAACTTCCGCCTCTGGAATTTCACCATGAATGCTCAAACACTAGCCAACCTCAGCTGTGATGTGAAAGGAAACATTGTAGACTGGGAAAATGAATTCTGGAGTATTCCAACTTCAGCACTGAAAGCAGAAAACAATTTGAGTTGTGGTGAGTATGCCTTCCAAATCTTTTTTTGCTTATTTCCCCCCCACCCCACTTCTGCATTATGCTGAACATATCATAAACCGGCATGGAGGGGGGAAAAAAAAAAAAAAAAAGAGAGAAAAAAAATATCAGAACATTCCAGATAAAGAAAAACAGCTAGGTCTTATATTTCTTAAACTTTAGCTCAATTCTTACTATTCACAGAGCCTTTGAAAGGGTGCAGAGTTGATTCACTAAAGGAGAGAAAACAAGTCCCCTAAGTATATGGGGTTGTTGCTTGAAACAATTTGCAGAACAAAGGTTTACCTAAACAGTTTGCTTACTGGCCTTCTATTCAGAATCACAGAATTGCAGAATTTCCTAGATTAAAAAAGACCTTTAAGACCTAATCCAGTCATTAACCTAACACTGTAAAGATCTTGATTAAACTGTATCCCTAACCGCTATGTCTACACAACTCTTAAATACCTCCAGGGATGGGGACTCAACCACTGCCCTGGGCAGGCCATTCCAATACCTGGTAACCCATTCAGTAAAGAAATTCTTCCTAATATCCAGTCTAAAGTTCCCTTGGCACAACTAAAGGCCATTTCCTCTTGTTCTATCACTTGTTACTTGGTTGAACAGACCAGCCTCCACCTCTCTACAACCTCCTTTCCGGTAGTTGTAGAGAGCATAACAGGCAAGCACCTGATAGCCGTAAGTAAGATTACAGTGGCCTCTGGAGACAAAAATGTGCGTTAACTAACCATTTAGTAAAAGTTGGGGTTTTTTTTTACCTGTCATTTGATTAGCCAGAAAAAGCACTTGTTAACCTTGCGCTGTGCATGCAGAACCAGCAAAAGTAGTGACAAAACAATGATGCATAAGAGACAAAAGAATGAGAAAAGATTAGAGGAGGCATACAGGAAGGAAGAGTTTTAGATCAAAATAATCAGGTTTTATCTTCTTGGTGGCATATTATTAGTCCTTCTTTTAACTGGCAATTACCGAAGGTCTTTCTTCATGTAGATTACTCCAGAAGATAATTTTCAATACATTGTCCAACCTATTCTCAATTCATAGCTCAGACACTTGATTCTCATAAGTGTCCAGGTGTGATTACTATATGTGTGCATGTTATCACAACTAGTTGACAGTTTTCTACTGGACAATTTTTTTCCAGATTAAAAAAAAATCCAGACTGAATCTTTCCTACTTTGTACCAGGTTTGTTTGTTTGTTTTGTTAAAGAGAATATTTAGGTTAGGAACAACTTTAGAGATATTTGGATATTTATAAAATGTATAGGGCAAAATCTGAATCATGGCCAGCAGAAGTCTGTACACATACCTATGATAATCAGCTTTTATCAAATACACATTTGTTTAAAAAAAAACCAACAAAAAAAACCAAAACAAAACAAAAGTTAAATGGTTACAAATATTGGTTCTTTCTGAATCACACGGGTTCTCTTCATACCTAATGTTGTCCTGTCTAATTTTGCCTTCTTGCTTCTCTGATACCTTACTGTTTATTAGTTTAAACATTGTTTAAATAGAGTCAATGTAAGTGTCTTCTGCCTGAGCAGGAGCAGTGTCAGCACTCTGTTAGCACTCTGAGGATCCTTAGCTTAAACCAGAAGCTGGCATCATTAAGGCGTGCTAGTTTCTATATCTAATTGCTCTTGAGGGATTAAGGTGGTTAAAAAAACACATCTCGACAGCTTTAGTTTACTCAAACCAAAACCTGAGGTTCTCATTCACAGCTAGGCTTGCTGGGACAGCTCTCAACATGCCTCTGATAAAAAAAAATTAAGCAAGACCTCTATAAAAACATAGGCAACTAGATACCTTCACCCCTCTACCAGAACAAAGAAAAGGCTGATCTAAACATTGAAAATGACTGAAGAAGCCGGTCTGGACAAAAATGTTGCTGCATTTTTATCAGTACGAACTGATCTGACAGAAAATATTTTCCTAGAAAATCTTACTCCTCTTACATCATTGCACTGTGAAGACTACCACAACACTTTTACTAAACAACCTACCAAGACCTCTGTAAGTGTTGTGGTCTCATTTAATTTTGACTCAACTATGGATCTTCTCTTTCTTCCTGTTAAAGACTGTACAGTCCTGTGACACAAAGGTAGTATCATAGCTATGGTCATAGAAACAATGCACTTATTTGAATTCCACAGCTTTATTCCTTGAGATGTCACTGTTCAGCAGAACATTCTTTTAGAAAATGTATACTACCATTCATATGTTAAGCCCAGGTGTCTATACGAGGCACTTTAAATGTATCTATATGTAAGCATTGTTATTTCCTCTAGCTAAGCCTATGAGAAAACTAACTCCCTAGCCAGTCTTCTTCTTTTGAGGATATTACATTAAACTCTATGATACAGGCTTTCCTGAACCAGAGTATTTCCTAAAAGAAAATACTGGGTGCAGTGCCATTTCAAAATGGTTACTAATCCCAGAGATGGAATTGTTAGAATTTTCTTCCCTTCATAATCTTGAGTAAAAGCCTTCATTGTAAAACCAGCCTTCAACAGGAGAGTTGATGAGTCAGGCTATCGACCATGAATAAACCACTGACAGTGGGGAGATGACTCTTAACTGATTAGGCTTCATTCAACAGCAATAGAAGGATTTATGCAGAAAAGAGTTTTCGCACAGCTCCAATAATGCTTCCCCAGGAAGCAGCCTGTAACTTAAAAAAACCCCAACAAATGAAGCATTTAGCAGTGATCTCAACATATCTTTGCCTGAACAGTGCTTACATTTTTCAAGGGGTATTATTTTTATGGTTTTCCAGACAAAACTTTTACAAGTAGATTTATGGAGCATAAAAACACTGGCAAATTGTTGCAGATAGTCTGTTCATAGTTTTACCTTCTCCGAGTTTATTCCTTAGACTAATGTTTTCACAGCTGTGCAATCATGGCAGGGTGTTTCTGTAAGACTTGGAATTCTGGTTTTATTGTCATACCTTCACACAGATTGCGTTTAAAGATATACGTACACAGCCTGGGTATTCAGACTAATTTTAAAACAGCAGCCTAGGTAATGATAGTGGTGTAACACCACCCGTTCAGAGCTCAGTGCAGGCAAAGCGAGGAGCATTGAATCAACTTCTGGTACTGATTTTGAAGCCTGCACTGCCTACACCTATAGCAGGATATGATCAACTCAGTTCAAGGGTAATGGGGCCACACATCTGTCCATGCCTGCAATTGCGTTTGCCTCATGTATGCTTCATATGAGTCCTCCAATCCCTAAGGCCATAGGAATTCTTAATTTTGTTGTCAGATCTAACTCAGACTAGAATCTGTGCACCTTAGGCAGCTGAACAATGTTTGGGGCTGAGCTAATTGCCCTCAGTGCACTTTATGAATAGTGGAGTGAAAAAAAATGTTCCAAAGGTCAGTGCATCGCATACTGGAGAAGATATCTTAGTGAAGTCAGAAGTATTTTGTTGTAGGAGTGTCTGTTCCTTTCCACTGACTATAAAGAAAGTCTAGTGTGATGAGCAGATAGGGATGTCTGAGTTTTAGACATTTGAAGTGAGTGAGATATATCACACAAAGTGCCTGTAATACAGGTCCATATCTGCCGTTCACATTACTGTCCATGCTATTTGGCTTCACAAATTAGCTTATGGCAAATATCTGTTTGATTCCAAATCATTATATTTTCTTTAGTAGATGCTGAGGGAAAGTCTAGTCCAGCCTGAATTCAGCCTAATTAATTCTTTAAAATACTTTAATACTTAAAAAGCTTAAAAATAAAACATTCCTCTTTGAAGTATACAGTTGTGGTGGGTTGACCATGACTGGACTTAAAGTGCCCACCAAAGCCACTCTATCACCCCCCTCCTCAGCTGGACAGGGAAGAAAAAATACAATGAAAGACTCATGGGTTGAGATAAGGACAGAGAGAGATCACTCACCCATTACAGCTACAGGCAAAACAGACTCAATTTGTGTAAGTTAGTTAAATTTTATTACCAATCATACCAGAGTAGGAAAATGAGAAATAAAACCAAATGTTAAAAGCATCTTCCCCCACACCTCTCCCTTCTTCCTGGACTCAGCTTTACTGCCAAATTTCTCTACCTCCTTCCCCCGAGCAGCTTCTGGGATGGGGAATAAGGGTTGCAGTTGTTTCCACACATTGTTTCTGCCGCTTCTTCCACTTCAGAGGGAGGACTAATCACACTCTTCCCTTCCTCCACTATGGGGTCTCTCCCACAGGAAATAGTCCTTCATGAACTTCTTTATCATTGAGTCCTTCCCACAGGCTGCAGCTCTTCATGAACTGCTCTGGCATGGGTCCCTTCCATGGGGTGTAGTCCTTCAGGAACAGACTGCTACAGTGTTGGTCCCCCACAGCATCACAAGTCCTGCCAGCAAACTTGCTCCAGCATGGGCTCCTCTCTCTTCAGGTCCACAGGTGCAGCTAGGAGCCTGCTCAAGCACAGACTTCCCGCAGGGTCACAACCTCCTTTGGCCACATCCACCTGTTTCAGCATGGGGTCCTACATGGGCTGCAGGTGGATATCTGCTCCACCATTAACATTCATGGGTTGCAGGGGGATCTCTGCTCTAGCACCTGGAGCACCCCCTCCCCCTCCTTCATCTCTGACCTTGGTGCCTGCAGAGTTATTTCTCTCACATATTCTCACTCCTTTCTCTGGCTGCAGTTGCCCAGTTGTGCAGCAACTTTTTCCCCTTCTTTAAATATATTATCACAGAGGTGCTACCACCACTGCTGATGGGCTCAGCATTGGCCAGCAGTGGGTCCATGTTGGAGCCAGCTGGCATTGGCTCTGTTGGATGTAGGGAAAGCCTCTAGCATCTTCCCACAGAAGCCACTCCTGTAGACCCCTGCTACTAAAACCTTGCCATGTCATACATGTGATGGTATCTGTGGTGTGACATGATTTCTGTGTCAAGGCCCCGTGCTTCATCTCTTCTTGCACCGCAGGAAATACTTTCCTAGCTATCTTTAGGAGTTGATGGATGGTGGCTCTTTAATTTTATGGAAGGATACAATGTTTCATGAGAGAACCTCATTGAGTCAATATGGTAAAGTGAAAGCTAAAAGCGCAACACTCCCAGTAGGTTCAGATTATGCCATGTTGTATGGCCCCATTATTTTCAACACAGTGTGCAAAATCAGCTGTATCTGCAGCTGAACCACTGGCATACACAAAGTGTAATTAATGCAGTTTCACCAGTTCTTTTTCTGTAGCCATTCTTACATGCCCTGGTTTTGTCTCCAGATCATCAAAGGGTGCATGTTGTTATGAATTATTTAGTAGAGATACAGACTTAAACATTATCTGCTTCATATAAATCATGCATACCAGAATATTAATCACACCCATGCCCTGGGCAGAGGAACAAGTTTAATCACCTTCAATCTGGCTGGTGTCTGTCACAGGCATATTACTCAGAAGTGTGTGGTGGGTAACCTGTGCTACAGCAGTGGACTGTCGTTGCTTCTGCAAGGTGTGCGTTATTACTCATGAAGATTGCATCAATCCTATGGCTGTGCTGACTCCTCCACTTAAAACCATTCCACAGAGTATGCACAAGCTGCATTCATTTAATGTGATGTTATTTAGCAAAAGCAAGGAAAACTGGGAGAGGACACATAAGAGACTGTAACTTGCAAGTCAGGGGAGTTTTCAAGGATCTCTCAGCCACAACAGAAAATAAAGACACATAAGTCTTACAGGCAAATGACAGTATCAGTTTTGCTACTGAGAGAAATTAGGAATAGGACTGTGTCACTGCAAGATATAGTTTGAGACATGATAGTTTTATGCCCAGTAGCCAAACCTTTCTAATTATTTTACTTTCTTTTTCCTAAAGGCTCCTACCTAATTCCCTCTTCTACAATTGAACCAACCAGTTGTGCAAACCTGGGAAGCCTTTGCCAAGGTAAGAAACCCAGGTCATTTTCACAGTTCCATCTTAAGGAAGTTTTTATTTTCTTTATTGGTTTTGTTTGGTTTGGTTTTTGTCGTTTGTATTTTTTTTTGTTGGTTGGTTGGTTTGGGTATTTATTTATTTATTTCCATTTCTTTTTTTATAATCATTTCTAAAAGGATGAGCGGCAATAAAAAATAGCAAGAAAAGGAATTCTTTAGTCTCATCAAGTGTGGGGGTGACCTGTACATGCAATATGTGGTAAAAATGTGATCACAATACAATTTTCAAATAGTCTCCATTATATCAAAACTGAATTAATTGACAGTTTTACTTTCTTTCTCCAACTCTTCTCCACCTGTTCATTTTGACAGTAAAATATTAACCAGGATAAGGAGTGGGCACATCTGTAAATAAAAAATGAGCAGATGTAAATAAAGGAACTGACTGTTGTTATTTTTTTTCCAATAAGCTATTTTTAGGCTAGATACTTTGAGTTTAGCAGGTAAAAATTTAACATCAAGCTGCAAAACCCAGTAGCTGTTAGTTAGTGAAACACCTGCCACAGCACTTAGTGTTGATTTAATAGTGTAAAAATCACCATATATAAGAATTCATTAGGTGTCTTCAAAGGTCAGCTCCACGGAATGCAAGGAATAGGTGAACCCTAAAGATGTGAACCCTGATGTGAATCATCAGACATGCAAGGACAGTTTATTCTTTCTGCTCTGCTTAGAGGCTGAAGTTTTATAAAAATACTTGACATGAATAACATCAGCCCATTTCCACAATATCTCCAGGAACACAGACCTGCTTCTCATGAGTGGGCATGCTATATAAAACTTTAATCACAGCAGCTGCACCAAAAATAATGTCTAGCTTTGTAATCCTTTTCAAATGGTGGAAGAAGGAGACAGGAGAGAATAAAATATAAAAGGTCAGGAGGAAGCAGCAGAACTCTTTCAAAACCAGTATTTACAAGCAAATCAGACTCAAAAATAAAAAGGAAAATGCACTCTGCTTGGCAAGACAGTAAGAAATCTATGTCAGCTTCCATTGTACTTCTCCCAGACTTTCCCGAGGTAAACCTGGCTCAGGTTCTTGGGGCATACTGTACTGGTCTCTACAGGGAAAGTGAAATACCAGTTATATCCGTAATCAGATTTCAAATGGTAATTTTGAGGCATCATATTCACGAAGCACAACATGATCCAAATAGTCCTACTCAAATACCTCATGTAAACATGAGAGCAACAATTATTGAGTATTAGTATGTTTACATGTAAAGGGTACTACAGCCACCATATAAAGAACTTTGTGTATTCTCTTGGAAGAACTCTGAGCGTTTTCCTTTATCAAAATGGCATTGTGTGAAAGGAAAGATAATATCTTTCATTAGGTCAGCTAATATGGCTGCAGAAATGGACACGCTTTCAGCGAAACAAGCCTGCTTTTCTAAAAGCCTCATCCTTTTTTCCAGCTTTATTAAGTTGTCTAGTAGAAGATATTGCCTCTAATAAAAGGTGCTACCTTTCAAACTTGCCTCTCTTAACTTCTTAGACCATCACATCTTCAATAAAGACTATGAGTGCTTTCACAAAGGTAATATTCTTTCCTTCTCTGAAGTGTTTGGCGAAGTGTCACTGATTTTCTGTGTTTATCACTTTGGAGTTGGCTGATCAGGTTTACCCTGTTCATCATCATTATCAACAGCTTTATTGTCATAGTAAGGAAACATCATAAAAAGAGGTCTGTCCATCTGTTTCTGTCAGCACTGCAGGCTTATTTTAAGCTGAGAGGCCAGTTTGGATTTCTTTTTTGTTTGTTTGTTGTGTGTTGTGCAATAGCACCAGTAACAAGTTCGTGGATGCCTAATTATGTCAGCTATGGTCTGATGAAAGAGCCATTTTCTTCATTATGGTTAGCAAATATTTTCATTCATCAGAAGATGCTTCCTTTAACACTGTTGGCTGGAAGATACAATCGGTAAGAAGCCTCACAACTTGTTTCTCAGAATATAGCCCTGAAGTTTCATGAAATAAGAGGTTTTTTGTGTTTTAGGTTGTCACTATATATACTCACTTTGCCAGTTAGAGCCTATTTGCAGTGTCCAACTCTTCCTTCTCTTTCCCTAAGTTTCTTGTTTCATGGAAACCTGAACATCAACTACTTCCTAAACTGAGACCTGAGTTTATGACTTTCAGACTCAAAAGATTGGCCAAAACAACCTCACAAAAAAACAAAAGTGCAATTTCTTTCTGAAAATACAACGGCTTAACCTTTCCAGGTTGATTCTTGATCTAAATCTGCAAAATCCGTGTAACACTGTGAGATTATACTACATCAACTTTCAGATTTTAAAAATAGTTTTCAGGAAAAAAAGAAATCTATCAGCGAGTAGATTTGCATTACCTGGGAGCTACTAGGTAAAATTAAATTATTTTCCAAACTATTATTTGAAAATTTAGTGGAGTTATCTTTGAATTCCTCTAGTATGTATACGCTCCCAATCCACTGTGGGGGAAACTTGCAGCTTTGGCTCCTCATTCTGATTTTGAAAAGTGTTCTAGCTGGTTCTCCTGGGAACATTTGCCAGGGTTGTGTGGGGTGACTCCTGTCAGTGTCAGTGGGAACAGTACAGCTGAAGCTTTCAGAATATATATTCCACTTCAATTATTCCAAGTCTGATTTCAATTCTCTTGATTGTATGAGGTTCAGTGGAGTGAATTGGATGCTTACATGGACATTTGTTTTAGTTGCACGTTTGTTTGTCTTCTTCCTTCCATGAGTACGGACAATTATTCTTTTCACAAGCAATATTCTAAATGCATGCATCTCAGAACTTATAAGACCTATTTTCTGGTCTTATGAAAGCAGTACAGGACTGATCTTGCAAACCTTACACTGGCAAAACTCCCACTGAAGTCAGTGAAAGTGAATATTGCAGGATTGGGACCTCAGCTCGTATCTGTTCATCACTTTGTGCAGTAAAAATAATGTGTTTATTTAACATTTATGGCATTGTGTGTAGATGGTTTCATTTTACATTGTCATGCATTGTTCCCATTTTGTCTTACCTTATTAACATTCATATTTCATTCAAGTTCACCTCTTTCTCATCTTTATTACCAGCTACTGTAAATGCTACTACTCGTACACCACCCACTGTCACCACTAACATGCCTGATACTAATAGAAACGATAAGCCAAACAATGGTAAGAAATCCTGTGTTACATTTTTCCTTGTACTGTGTCTAGAGCAAATTTATTGTGTTTTAAGCTGTGTTGTTCAGAATATCATAATGTCAAGGGTCATATCTCAGTTCTGATCTCATTTACACTGAAATAAATTAGGAGTAACTTCACTGGACCATATAAGAATGGTGTAAATGAGAACAGAACCAAAGTTTGTGTTTATTTGTTACATGTTTACCTGGCTCTTGTATGAAAGGGACTCACTTTGTACCACCCATTTTATTTACTCATGTAAAGAATGACGGAAGGGAGAGAGATTTTTTAAAAGGGTCTGAAAAGAACCATGATATTGAAATGTTTTAAGGCAGATTATGAGGCATTGTGTAGTTCCCGCTTGCATGGCCAGGCTGATAGCATGCTGGGATCATCTGTTCCTCACTAGTTAGGCACAGGAGCCAAGTGGAATCGTTCCTGTGGAGCAAAGCCACTTCCACTGAGTCAACAGGAATCTTTCCACTGACTTCAAGAAGAGCTGGATCAGACTTTACTAGGGAAAATGTTGACAGTATCAGATATCGTTTATTTTTCATTTAGAAAGATTAAGGGAAAAATAAGGTAGTAAATGAGCCTATTATTAGCACAGGAAAAAAACAGGGATTTCTTTTGAGATTTTCTCAAATTCTATGATATCACTGTCTCCTAGAGACTGAGCATCATTTTGGGAGGTTCTGCTAAAATATGTATTAGTTTTTTAAAGGTAGTTGTTAAGCATTATTAACAACAAAGAGATAGATTTCTACAATTTTCATGTGAGGCTTAAATATCTTTTTTGTAAGGATTTATTTTTTTCATTGTGCTCCACAGAAATAAATTATAATCTGTGATGTGTTTTGTGGGTATTAGTTTTGGGTTTTTTTCCTAATCTATCAGTTGTTACTGTAGGATTTAAAATTCTCAGGAGTATTTTTCCTCTTGGCAGATTATTTCTTGTACGTTGGTAATCAGGCAATACAGTAGACCATGTGAAAGAATTTATCTGAATTCAGCCTGTTTGGATATACTAAGCTGTAGAAGTAAGAAGAAAATATTGAAAGTTTCTCCCAAATGGTGTTTTTTCCTTTTTGTGGAGCCACTCACTCTGTGTTCACCATGAGCATTTATTTCTGATCATAATAATTTTTGTAACTACATAATAATAATTTTTGTAACTACAGAAGGAACTGAATGCCTTACTAGTGTCAGCATGGATAAAAACTGGATAATTAAGTCCTCTCTTTGGCTTTGAAACTCACTAAAGAAAGTAGAAAGATTAAGAAAAATAAGCCAAATTCATTTACAGTAGAAGTAAATTAAAGTTTCACTCAGCTAACTGGCATCATTTTCCATTCTTGGTAAGCTGATTTTTAGACCAAGAACAAAGAGCTGAGAACAGACAGTTAAGTTGCATATATTTTCTTTAATCCATTAACTATGTGGCTTACTACACACAGACCTGCAGGAATTCAGACTTCCTGCTACGGTTATCTTCAGAATGAAGAGAAACGCACCTGAATCCTCCCATTCACGACCACAGAGACAGCAAGAGTCTAAGATAGAAGGGGTCAAAACCATAGGAATTATCTCAACCCCAATTATTTGGCCAGTGAAACAAAGGCCTCTCCGTTTCAGTAAAATCTCAGCAGATGAGAACCCAGAGAAAAAAAACCTGTACAGCTTGTTTCTTCCAAGTACGTCCACATCAGCTACTTCTGAGGAGACTGGCAATGATACCTTGGCTTCTTTTACAGCTAATGCTGTGATGAATCAGTTACTAAATGAAAATATTTTTAATTATTCTAGAAGTTCATTTCATGGCAATTCTGATGTAGCAGTTGCTGTTATAGAGCCTTCTGTGAATGCAGCAGTTCTTCAAAGCAGAAGCCCCAGTTCAGAGCTAGCACGGACTTTGGCAGATGGGCTACATCGTTCTGACTCTGAGTCAGCGTTCCACTCTCCCATTAGAAGCAGCAGCACTGCTTATAAACACAAAAAAGAAACTGTGTGGATTTCAACCTCCTACAGTGGCCCAAGCAATTTCATGCATATAAGCAACATCTTGGAGCCTCTGAGTTGGTGGAGTGAGACTGTATTTCATCATCATATCACCACTGACGTGCAAGAAGACAGGCATCTTTCTAGAGCGTCTGTATCACCTACAGAGAAATCATCATTCCAAAAGAGTAGGTTAGATTTGCTAGATTTTTCACCTGAAAATATTCATCTGGAAATTATAGAAGACAACGTTGATAGGAAAACTTTTTCTACGTTAGCAGCAAATAGTGAATTTCAGTTTAGAACACACATTAAGGAATATCACTCAGGAGGCATTACAAATTTAACTGCTGTAGAGACTCCACATGGAAACCCATCAACTTTTTTCCAAACCGTGAAAAAAGCATACACCAAATTTGTGCCTGACATCCAACTGACAAATTCGGTGCTAGGACACAATAATGAACTACTAACATTTTCAGCACTTTTGGTAGGAACAGGCTGGAAAAGCTCAGCATTTAAGCATGTTTTAACATCCCTACCTGTTTATCAACAATCATTGACTGACATGTATTTGGAAAGTGACAGCATATTCGTATCTAGTAACAATTACTGGCCTAATTATTTAAAACATTCAGTGTATTTTCAAAAGCCAGGTGAGACCCTCAGAAATAGAGTACTGGAGAACAATTCAGATGTATTTCATGTTAGTAATGAAAATGAAGAATCATCTTTTTCCATATTAGAGCCAGAGAACCTGAATAAGGTTGGCAACTCCTGGGACTCAGGTTACTTGGATTTTTCAACAAAATATGTAGGTGTCTTTAACAGTAAGTTTCTGGACTGTTTCCCATCATTTGAAAGAAGCATCTCAAGTGTCTTCTGGGGAGCCATCAGAAAATTGGTGGCTCTCATTTAATAAGCTGCTTTCTTCCCCAACAGAGAGATTGCCATCCATTAGTTCACCTGCTAGGTCTGACAGTATCTCCGAAGAAATATCTGCCATTAGATTACTAGGTCACAGGACTGAAGAAATGAACTTCTCTAGTCATACATCAGCTTTGGAAACACAAATCTTTAGTTCATTTATTCCAGGTCTTTCAAAGGGAACATCAGAAAGTGATGGCAGGACAGTAACACAGTTGCATTCAATAACAAACCCTGCAAACCCAACCATGTCTTCCAACAGTGACTTTTATTTTGATTTTCCTCTCCCTTCCTTGGAAACATACTTAAGTCAATCCTCTCTATGGGTACAGGTAAGTCCCTTTGATAAGGTACTTGAAAACACAGAAAAATTAGTGATATTTGATAGTTTGCACATGCAAATTGGAACTGACATAGCAAGTCATCAAACCAACATGACCTTCCTAAGCAATTGGCAGCAGCTTGTTTCTGTCTTTCCAACACATGCAGAAACACAGCCTTCTTTTTCAAGGGATAGCCAAACTACTTTTATGACCAACATACCAGACAGGAGTTTGCTAAACATTACAAGAACACATGGATCACTGCAGTCTCAAAGTCTTTCAGCAAATGATGCTGTAACAAATACTGTTGTTAAAGCAAGAAGTAAAGTTCAAATAGATGCAGGTGTTTTTTTAAAACACATCAGTTCAATGAGTTCTGACTTCCTTCCAATGACATTGTCTTTGGAATTAAGGTACCTTCTTCATTCAGACTCAAAATTCAGAGTCAGTGTATCTCCAAACAGCTACTCCACACCTCTACTCCCACAAAGATTTCAGAACCTTGATACAATTTCTTCAAGCCTGATCCCTCAGTGGGATGTACCAGAGTTAAGCTTGCCAGCAGTGGTAACATCAAGAAGTCATATAACTGTTTTAGGACAAAACTCTTTTGAAAATCAAGGCTGCAATATGAGATACTCTCTATGGGCTGTAGAACAAGAAAACATTGGTGATAATGAAGACATAAGGAATTCTGCCGTTCTGACATCAACAAACATACTGAGGCTTTCCAAATGGGATTTGGAAGGGGAGGTGTATGGATCCTTTAGCAAGCACAGAGATGGAATGTCTTCTCTGGATATTGTTAGTACTCATGCCTTGGACTTTGAAAATGCTGATTATGGATATTTCTCAAACCTCTCCTCTATTTTGGAGTCATCAAGAAATGCAATAATGAATGATGCGATACCTTTGCCATCTTCATACAATGGAATTACTATTCAGCACAAAGAGACCATCTTGAAGGGCACTCTCAAGACATCTACAGCAGCAATCCAACACTCTCTCATGCACTCCCAAATGCCTGTTTCTTCTGTAATGTATCATCAGTCATCAGTTTTGGCACATGTTCATTCCTTGGCCAATCTACCATCTAGGACAAAACAAAATACCACCCCTTACCCACTACTGAATCAACTTACTAGCTCTCCTGCAATCTTTTTATCTTGTTTATGTTACACCTTCACTGAGCTGGGCTGCCTGTGTCAACCTGAGGTCAACTACAGTATGTCAAGCTTTTAAGTTAGATGTAGAAAAAAAAATAGATCATCTTATCTATTAGATATACAGTTGATAGACTGAATATAGAAGTAGGTGACCTTCATTCTTTAGATATAGATCCATTTAGCATATGAAAATGTTTTGGAATAGTAATTTAATTACAGTAGAAGAAAGTTCATAGCATCTTAGTAAGTGTCATTAACATGTGATTTCTAATTTTTGTGTACTTCTCTAAGACAGCTCTCATGAGACTGTGCAGATAATATGTTTCCGTGTATTTTACATATTTTATGCCATTTTATTGTTTCAGATCATATGAATGTTTTTCACTTGTAATATTTGTATACTTTTGAGTATTTAACTTTCAAAAAGCAAAGATTTTCCAAAATAAACTTTTGGATAATTTATCTAATAGAGTTTTTAAAAAACAATACTAGTATTTCATCGATCATTATATTTTCATAGTTGATGGCAGGTGTGGGAAGAATTGTTTTTCCAGGTTCTTTTGTCATCTTTTTTTCAAATTATCTTTGGCTCCTTTTCATCAATTTTCTGCCCATAAAAATACTCTTTTTTTCATTCAGCATTTTGAGGTGGTATTTCCACTGTTTAATTTGGAGACTGAGAAGTCAGTTTTAGTTTTCACTATCTGCCACTGCAGTCTCCTGAGAGTGTTTAAGAATGTAGATTAGTTCTTTGTTCTTGTTCTTTTTTTCACCTAATTAAAACATGCTTTGGATCACCATCTGGTGGAGATCTTGAAGCTGTTGACTAGTTTGTAGCTATTGTGTTTGATTTTAAAAATACTTTGCATATTCCTATTTTAAGGTGATTTTGTCCCTGTACATAATTATCTAAATAAGGTTATAATTATATGTATGATTAGATATGAATGTGTGAGAATATATATAATACACACTTTCCGTATGTGTGTGTCTGTATAAGAGCACATATAAAAGGTACAGTACACATATGAAATTGAATATATGTATATACAGAGATATATACATATAAATGAGATTCAAGTCTTGCAAGTGTTTTCAGCTTGACCAAAGTCCAATTTTCTACTTCCAAAAACTTATCTTTTTCTCTTTTGTATTTGAAACTATCACAGTTGTAATAACAAACTAAAATACATTTTCAGATTAAACTGCACACCAAATTTGTGTATTTGCTGAGTTAAAGGAGAAAAAGACAATAAATAAAAAGGCAAGCATTCTATTCATATCTAAAATTTAATCAGAGCTTATGAAAGAAAGTCCTGCAAGAAATTGATTCTTTAATATTTTATCACAGATGAATTTTCATAATAATCTCAGATTATCTCCATAATGAAAAGAAAGAACAATACTCAAGCCACCTTATAAATAGGGTAGTAACCAAAATGCACAATTAAATTAGAAAATACTGACTTCAGGTTTTTTTCCAGATACTTTTATTTCAAGCTCTTGTAAAATGATTATCTATGAAGTTGTAAGATGATGAAATTTGCATCCCCTAGAATAAAAGTTCTTCTATTTAGACTCAGAAATATAGTGCAGTTTCTTTACAGTCAAGAGACAGAAAGGGATTTCTGTATAATCATTTTCATGTCCTGTTCTGTCTTAGGTATTGTCTCTGTAAGAGTTACCTAATATTTCTATAAATATGTGTATCTGTTATGAAGACCCACAAATTCATTTGGTAACATCCCTGAACCAGGCAATGCCACATATCTGCAAATGAAATGATCCAGAAGCTCTTAAACATCCCCACATACTGGCAAATTGTATCCAACTAGATCATACAGAATTTTCTGTAGCTGAAAAAAAAAAATTGGCTTGTGAAAATTATAGACTCTTAACACAGAGCATAACTATAGGATGAATTGATGTTATTTATTGGATGTGAAATCTTGTAATGCTGCCTATCATCTCATGCGCTTTAAGAGAATTTATGTTCACTGGGTGATATTTCCAAGCAATTTTACTGAATATAAAATTGCCAAGTGTTTTGTGACTGAAAGATGGTTTGTTCAGATGCCGGTTTTGTAAATACAATGTGGGTTCTTCTACTATCTGGCCACCACCACACCTGAAATCAAAGACTGTGTGCTATGAAAACAAGAGCTGGATAACCCTCCTCCCACCTAATTCTAATTATCCTATTACTGTCAGTTGAAGAGTTATCTGTTTTGTCTGTTCTCACAATGTTTCCAGTCTAATCTGCAGTGGTTAAATTCTGCATTATAAGAATATGACTAAGAGCAGAATTCATCTGTTACAGACTTCAGTAATTATAATTTTTAAAAAATTAATGACACTTTCATGATCTTGCTTTTACACACCACATTAACGGGATATGCAAAATACTGTTTATTCATACATTGTTTGTGAGTTTCCATGTCACAATTCAAGTGTGTCTAAAAATTTGGAGGGCAAGGGAATTCTTATCTAATTCAACAGGACTAGAGAACATGGGACCACACATTCGGGACCTGTTCACTACAAACTTGTATAATGCCAAGAGCTTGAGGTGTCCTTGGATCTGGGCTTCAGCCCAGTCTTTACACTAGTCATGTAACTAAAGTCTCATTATTAAAAAGGTAAATTTACTTTGTTTCTAACACTATAATAATGTTTTTAATGGACAGGTGGGCTATTCTACAGGATATCTATAACTGTCTTTAGTTCCAACTCCAACTCAGCGTCACAAGTACATGATGTGGTTGCAGAATGGGTAAGTTTTCTTTCCTGTGTGATTACATGTATGAATCTGGCCCATTGATATTACCAATCTGAAAAGGAAAAATATAGAGAATACAAATAAATTCTTAAATTAATATGTGTTCTCTGAATATCTTCCTATTACTGCTTTGCACAGTAATGAACTCAAGTCTATCTGGAGCTATTAGGTACTATGGATAGCCAGTAGATGCTAATTGAGATTTTGGAAAGTATGGAGAAATCAGAATTGTCCACTGAAGGAGGTAGGGGTCTTAATTCCAACATCATTATAGAGAGCAAATTTTTTCTTCCCAAATACTAATGTGATTTTGAAGTTATATTGTGGTAGAAGTAATTAAAAAACAGGTAGTGTTCATATATGTGAGGCAATACAGTTTTCCAATTTACCCTGCTATTGTCTACCTCAGAAGTCTTCTGATATAGATCAGTTGTTGGGGTTTCTAGTAGCCCCCAGTTTTTCAGCCCATAAGCTGACAAGCTCCTTTCTGGGCACTCTGAGTGGAGGATTCTTGAAGTTCCTGCCTCTGAAAGTTCCTCCTGTATGAATACAGATATTTTCTGTCCTTTTCAACAGTTCACATAGTGGCACTCACACAATCTGTAAGTAGTCTTTATACCAACTACTTCCCTGAAAATATAATGTCATAAATACATGGCAATTATTCTTCATTTTCTTTTAATAAACCTGGAATCTTTCATATTTCAGAAGCTAAGGAAACCACCTGTAATCATTTACAAACCAGAAATGTAGCTATCTACACCTGCCAAGTTTGTTCTCTTAGCAGCAGTAGCCAGGCAAAGTATGTAGGTGCCTGAGCCAAAGAATCTAGAAAGGTGTCACTTGGCCCTAGCTGAGCATGCAAAAGTGTCTCCAAAGGGGAAAACTGAGCAACCATTGCCTGCTCTGAATAAATAGTACAAAGGTCTGAAAATAATATTGTTATAAGGTTGTAGACTTCAAGGTGAAAACTGACACTGTAGTTTTGTCAGTAAATCTTTTCTACTCAGTGTCTTTCTGAGAATTTAAGATGAGGAAGAGAGGGAGAACAGGAAAAGTTCAGCATCCTGTGCACTCACCTATTCACTGTGTCATGGCCTTGTAGAGATTTCCTTCTGTCAGTTAAAAAGCCTGCATCTCTCACTACCAGTTGTACATCTAATATAACAATCAGCTCACTGAAATGGGAGAGTGTTCACTTTGCTTCGAAAAACTGAAGGGGAATTTTCAAGGGAGAGAAACATGAAATTCTAACTCTTTTAAGTAGCAAAGAGCCCCATTAACATCTCACTATTCATGTGATCAATGTCTTCCTGTTTTTCAGCTAAATCGTACTTTCCAGAACTGGAATTACACTGTGTATGTGGTCAATATCAGGTAAATGAAGGGGGAAGATGTTTATGCTATGTTTCTTTTGAGAATTAGCCCACCTTAATTATTTTTTATTTATTTTATAGCATCCACCCTGGCTCCATAAAAGAAGGAGGAAGAGAAAAAAGAAGTATTAAAAGGTAACATTTAAAAAGACATTTTCTTGACAGAAGCAGAGGCAGCTGTAACAAGTAGCTTTACAACAGGCTTTATTGTCTATTATTGGATTCATTGTCTGCTATTGGGCATATGCTGTCAGTCTGTAAATATAGGACGGCTGGTGAACTGAGTGTTCTGGATGTGCTCAGAAAACTAATACTGGTTATCATGTTTGTTTTAGTTTAAACCTACAGAGATTTAAAGCTTAACAGATCATTTTTTTCAGAGCTCAGGTTACATCTGTCACAAAACTAATAGATGTATTATATGTACATGGTATGGCATACACAGTTTTCTTCAGCAACAAGCCATCTATCCACTGTCACTGCATTTATTCTCTTGAACCGGAGTCTTTTGAGTTAACAGACATCTTACTAAAAACAAAAAAACAAAAAAATCATGCTAAAATTGAAAGCCAAATTAGTGTGAGTTCAACTATTTACCATATGCTCTCATTTCCTGACTTCTGCTGGGCTCAGAGGCACTGGAGTTGGGATGGCCTCAAAGGCAGCCAAGAAAGTTAGATGGATCACACCCCCTGAAAACTGGGCCTCAGGGGATTTCTTTGAAAGCAGAGGGCTGATTTCTGAGGGTTATATGGAGAGGGACTAAATTGTAGGACCAAATTATGAGAGGAAATCAAAACATAGTTAGTCTTGCTAGGAAGGGGCAACAAGTGGGTATGGGATGTATCTGTTTGCAGTGTAGGCAAAAGTCCCATAGGAAAGGACTTTAACTGCTGATTCTTGAGAATTGCCATGATAACAGCTGGACCTTTTAATTTCAAAGAAAGGTCATTATTCCCAATTTACCATCATGAAGTAGTTTCTGATGCTTCCAGTTTTCTACAGAATTTATCTAGAAATGAAAAGATTTGTAAAAGGTGCTATCTCTTCCCACACACTCACAGCAGAAAGACAGCTATTGGCAAAAACATTTAACTGGTATAATGTAAACCCAGTCTCTGAATGGGCTATTTTGCTGCTTGACCTAGATTTACAGTAGGGTGTAGTGATGTGGGTGGGATTTTTTTTTACACTTCTAAATGATATGGTTATGACAGCAAAACCTTTTAAGTGGACACCATGCCTCAGGTCTTACCAACAATCTAAGACTGCTGAGGAATATAAATTTTACCCATCCTTACTCCTGCATCTTTTATGAGGCTAGTAGCCCAGCTTGTCAGCATCTGTTCTCCACTAGACTACACACCTGATGTCTTCTTGTCTCACTCTTCTACCATCTTGTCCTCTGGATTTCATTTCTTCGTCCCAGTCTATAAAAAAAAGGAGGGGAAGTGGGAGAAATTATTCTAGTAATTCCCTTTCCCTTTCCTGTCCCTCCCTTTCTGACATAAAGTGAATAAGGGACTGAATTACTTCTAATAGTGTTTCGCTGTTATGGGGAAGTAACTCCATTCCTCTTTACTTTGCTCATCATATGTAATTTCAGACACAACAGAATTACATGTCAGTAATGTGTCATAAAGGTTTTCAAGAGAGGCCAATGAGAAACTAGTCTTCACATGGGCTCTAGTGCACTTCATGTCAAAACCTATTAGCATTTTGTCACCATTCTGATAATTTAGTATAAATGCTAATCATGTCACACAAAATATTACTGTTCTCCAAATAATCAGGAGAACAGTATAATTATGCTGTGCATGTTTTCTTAGAAAACATAAATAAATAAATAAATAAAGAGAAGTTAAGATTCTGCCCAACCTAGCAAACCAGTTGGGATAACACAAGGATAATTAAAAATGTAATTGAGCTACATGATATGTGATTAGCAAAAATTACACTTTTTATGCATTTTATGCACATATATATATGTAGAAATACATATGCATGGGATTTTTTGCTGATTTTTCATCCTTATTTCATGTCTTGCATATATTTTAATGCATCATTTACCTCTTACAGGAGAAACGTTTGGAAAAAGTTGGTGTTTTCCCAGCTTTAGGTCTTCAGTATACGTCTATCGTTGTACATTGCTTCCCTTCTGAAATAAAAGACAGATCAGCTTCCCAGTACTTTTCACTGTTCCTGGGTTTAGTCATTGTTGTGGTTTAAGTCCACCCAGCCATCAACAAAGCAACCATGCAGCCATTTGTTCACTCCTACGTCTGTCTGGTAGGATAGGAAGGAGAATATACCACAACAGGCTCAAGGGTCCAGACAAAGGACAGGCGGGATCACTCACCAGTTATGGTCATGGGCAAAAGACAGAATCGACTTGGGGAAACAAAATCAATTTAATTTAAACAAAACTACCACCAATTCACTAATTGAATCAGAGTAGTACAGTGATAAATACAACCATATCTCAAAAACACCTTCACCCCAACGCTCCCTTCTTCCTGGGCCCAGATCTGCTACCTCTTCCCCACTAGCAGTGCAGGGGGGCAGGGAGTAGGGGTCGCAGTCAGTCCGAGTCTGTTCCATGTTGTTTCTGCCACTCCTTCCTTCTCAGGGGAAAAATTCCCCACAGTCCTGCTCTGCGACTACATGGTGTCCCTCCCACAGCAGACAGTCCTCCACAAACTTCAGCTAGCATGGGTTCCATCCACTTTTCTTGGATTTGTCCTGAGTAAGATTGTAGAGAAATCCTACAAGACACCAGAGTAACATTTTGAGGTATAAAAAATTAAGAGGTTACAGATTGGAAGTTTTTAATCCCTGATGGAAGTAGTGTTGATTTCTCACTACTCAGGTGGTCCACTGAAATGTTATGGTTGAGTTCTTGTATGTAACTTGTTCACAGTGTCTATTTATTAAAAAATCTTCTTTTTTTTTTTTTACCTTTCCTGTGAATAGTTGTCCAAAGATTTTCTTATTTCATAATTTTGGATATTCAAAAATAAGTCCTTTGTGGTTTTATACTTTCCATTATTTCCCGTAGGTTTTAAATAGTTCTTATTTCATTCACCTTCCTGTTCATCTGAACAGAATTTCATTTCCATGGTTAAAATTTAAGACCTAAAGTCTTCATCTTTTACAAAGGTGAACATATTAGCCTAACTCACTAAATTTTATCTCTTTTCTGATTTTTCCACAAGATCATAGCCTTCTTATTTCTAAGGCACTATCACAATTCTTTAGATTGCTCTTTGAGAAGTATTCCTTCTCTTTACATTAATTCGTATTGTTATCACCCAGATCACATCTTTTTTCCTTACCTTTTGGATTAGTATTTTATACAGTAGTTAAAAAAACTCCAAACAATAAAATAACTTTTCCTAACCTTTTCTATGCATTTTGCTTTGCTTCAACCCTTATTTACCACACTGCTACCTTATCAAAGAACTTGTTATCAGTCTCCCCACCTAGTCTTCTTGCAAGTGAAAGAGGAAAAATCGTTAGAGAGAATGATTCAGAGAAGAAATAGAAGCTGGAAGTGGGAGGTAGGAAGCTGGCTTTTTTTGGCACATTAAAAATAGATGTTTTCCAAAAAAATATTTTAAACTGTACTGCATTCTGGAGAAAAGTAAAAACAAAACAAAGCTATGGAAGTGGATTGTTATTCTTTCATTGCTGTGTTCTATGAGCTACAGAAACTCAAAGTACACTGTGCTTATTATGCATTTATGTACATGGTGTTGAGAGACAGAGTTCCAAGTCCAAAAGTGGGTTTTATTATCATCACCTTTAATACTGTGATCTCTCTGGATGGCAGCAGTATAATAAGCTAATACCTTGGTAGATTATTAACTACTTTAATAGACAGATTTTCATCACAGCTGTACTTGACTTTGTGTTTAATTTTTTTCCTCTGGTCATACTGTTTCCACCTCTTAATGAGAGGGCAGCTGCTCAAAATAAAGTAGACAGGAATTCATAATGGTCTATGGACACAGCTGTCTCTTTGTCCCCCATTATTATGCACAAGCTGTTGAAAGTAAAGCCAATTTGTTGATTTTATGTAGATAAATTATAGATGTGGTGGGTTTTTTTTTCATTTGTTCTTCGACTTTTATGACTGCAGCTTTGTCAAAACTCTATGCTGCTGCTGCTTTTTCTCAGAAGAGTCCTACTGATCCTAGGTCTCGTCAGATGACTGTACAGGGCTGCCTCAGTAGGGGAATTCTATATTAAGCAGCTCAGCTCCCCTGCTTCTCCTTTCTTCTTTTATTTTGCAGGCAGTTCTGAGAATTCAGGCCCCAATTAATTTATAATCTTTTCTCAACTTAACATACAAATAAGATTACTGTTGCTCCAACTACCAGTACTTGATTGGCATAATTTTGACCTATTTCCTGAGTTCCGTTGCTTCTACTGTGTGAAGCAACATTAATGGTAGTACTGTTAAAAAACTCTTCCAAATTAAAAACCACAGTGGTAGCAATCTGTGCAAAGACCACTAAACTTAAACATAAGTCCCTTCTCTTAAGAACGAAAATTGAGAGGAAAGCAGGAAATAAAAGCTGCCCATGCCCAGTCCTGCTTTTTTGAAGTCTGTGTGAGTTTTGCCACCAGTGCCAGTGAAGCAGATTCAGGCTTCTGCATGCTGTGTTGGGTGCTGTGTTGCTTAATGGAAGGTTTAATGCACTTGGATAAAACTTAAGCTAATTAGATTGTGTAATAGTTTTAGCCAGGAGTTAGCAACATCCGAGCTGCATAATTTTGCTTTTATAGTCCTCAGTATTTTTTCCAAATAGCATATTAGGCTTTTTAATTCTTTGTAGATTATTTCAAATTATTGGTTATGAAATAATAATGCTATTCTTTTTATAAAAGAACACCTGTGGTGCCTATTCCTATTTTAAAAAATTTCCTGCTTTCTTCTGGTGAGGTTTTAGGAACAACTTGGACCTGACCCACCTCTACACCCCTTAAATTCAACTTCAGTGTTATTGAAGGTAGTAGGAGACAGCCTTGACCAATGTTGAGCAACATTTTAAAATACCATATAATGTGTACATTCTGTGTAGTATTTCTGCTTGAAAAAATGACCAACAAATTGCCAAGCAGAAATCCACGGGTTTCTCCACAGTACCCTGATGGCACCTTGTGTCCATAACCTAGACAAAAGAAAGCCTTCATCACGGATGGAGGAATTTGAGAATTCCTCCCCAGTGACTGAAGCATGATCTCTTCTTGATCTCCTGTTGGACCTGCCTGCTCTCGATCCAACTTCCAAATACTTCCTTTGTTTTTCTACTGACTTTTAACTGGATTTAGTGTGGTACTTACATTGTTAAACCCCATTTTTAGGAAAGCAATGTACTGAGGTGTGGGGGTATCCTTTGTTGTTTTGGAACATTGTTCAAGCATAACCAAAAACTGATTTCAGCAAAGACCAGCTGTTGAAATGTGAGGGATTCCAGTCCTTTCTGTTTTGCTGTTCTGCTACATTCTCGAATGACATGTAGTCTTCATACCAAATCATCACATACTACAACTGTTTTCTGTTGAAAAGCTGTAGTTGTTTGTATTCCCACACCAGATCTGCAAGGAGGAGGCCAAGGGACACAAGGACAGGTACAGAGGTGTGACCATACTGCTTACAGCACTATTATGATATAATAGCCATCAACTTAAAAGGAAGGCTTAGGATGCTTTTATTTTCAGTAGTCCAAAAAGTAGCTGCAATTTTTATTTTTCTGTACTGAAGTCTTAGATATATTTTTTCTATAACATCACATTCTGCTGAGGAAGGAACCTCTTCATCCTTGGCATTAGCTTGTATGTGTCTCTTATCCCAGTCCTACTTTTTTGTTCTCTGTTCTGAACACTTTATTGGTATCACAGTCAAAATCACCTCAAGTAAAAGTTTATCCACAACTCATATTCTTTTGTGGAATGGTTTTAATTTGCATCTACTTTCATATTTCTTTTTGTATCACTCTGTGTGTTTACTAAAATTTTGTCTACTGTCTGTGTTACATCTTTACTGAGTGACTTATGCAATAGCCAGCTCTTTTTTATCTGTCCAGTTAATGTGAAAAAGTTAGCAGTCTTCACAGGTGGCTATGTGGACCTATCTGTGCTGCCAGTCTTGGCTTATTGCTACCCATTGTTGCTTATCTTCAAAGACAACATAACAGCAAGACTGGTAAAGAATTTAATTTAAAAATAGGGTAGTTAGGAATGAAATTCTCAATGACTTTCAGTGGAAATTTAAATTTCATGAGTAATTAGGTGCTTTAAAAAAAAAATAATTTATGTACTTTAAATCAAGTAACATTAACTACAAAAGAAATTAATAGTAATTAAACAGTTTGACAACCACTACAATTCAGTATTGTTCAGCCTGCCTAGTACAACTGAAACAAGAGGAGAAGTATGCATTACAAATTATCAACTACATATCTTCAGGTATGAGACAGTCTGTGCCACATGATGCGCATGGTTTGTTAATCCTTCCTTCAGGCTCCTCGCATCATGAGCGAGACCACAGCCCGTGTGTAGGCACACTGTCCTGGAATAGCTCTGAGTCACGCTGTCAAAGAAGAAAGATGGCTTTGTGGTACGTGCCATGGCAGCGCAGGCACCCTCACCGCCTCCTGTGCCTCTGATGAGGATGCAGCTTCCTAAACTCCTCTCTCTGACCCAGCTTAGCTTGACAGATGAGGACAAAGAGGGATAGACACCAGTCTTCTCCTGCTTTTCTTTTTTCTCCAGCTGCCAGCATTTTGGTCAATGAGAAGAGAGGCATAGATACTTATCCCTGTTGTGTTTACCTGCACCACAGTCCATGTTTTTATACTGACAGCAGTAATACTAGCAGTACTGTTTACTGTAACTGATGCATAATTTATAATCAATTACTGCTGTGAGAATCTGTCTGCTTTTATGCAGCATTCAATAAAAAGTGTAAGCTTGGGCATAGCAAATCCAGTGACACCAGCAGAGCATGGTAGTGTTCTCATTTATTTGAGTGTAGGCCTATTGTTGCCCAAATTGTGAATTTTGTTCTACACCATTAAATTGTTGGGGGTTTTTTGAGATCTGAGTGTGACAAAAGTGGAAGGGAGCACTCAGCTTCATATTGCGTCAGTTGTCAAGTTAAAAGGTATTTATTTACTCTGGGAAGCTAGCATGAGTCATTCTGAAAAGTTTATAGAAATTGTTTCATCATAATATGGAACAGGCTTTTCATATACATGACTTGCACTCTAAGAGTTTCTCCGAAAACAAATAACAAAGTGGTATAACAATATAATAAACAAATAAAAAATATAATAATAATAAACAAAACAAAAAAAAAATCACAAAGTGGTATAATTATCAGTGCTTCATGATCTATACTTTTATCTATAACTGTTTAACTGTAACCAGTTCTACCTCATCTATCATTATCCTTTGTGTTTTGTTGCTATTATCCCTCCACATATCATTTTGGTTAGTCGGGAGTCCTGCAATAGGCAGCATAGCAGTAGCAGTGACTGTTCACTTATGACTTCTGATTTGCAGCCAAAGTGCTGAGGTAGGGAGTGGCTTCAGTATATGAAGTTTTCCTCTTCTGAAGTGAAGGGAACAGATGAGTGAAGCTAGAATCTTTTAGGAAAGATGGTTAAGTGCCAGGAGACTCTGGGGCTGAAGTACTGGAGGGTTGAAGGAATTGGCAATCATGTAGGCAATTTCCATGCTTCTGCTAAAAATAAATGCCATAATAAAATTGTGCCTCGTAATATATCCGAGGCATACAGCAAAAGCCTGCTCATGCATATCCACTCTTGTTGAGGCTATTGCCATATGTTAAACACTCCACAGACACCAAAAGGTTTTTAGGAGGAACTCAGTATCTCTGAGAGCAGGGCAGGAGCATCCTGGCCAGGGATAACTAGAATTTCTCTGCTAAAATACATCAGCTGGGGAAAAAACAAGCCAAGTCAGCAGGTAGTCACATCTTTATCTTCTTCTCCAGCAACGTGTTACCAGTACAACAGCAGATATGGCAAGGAAAAAAGAAATGTAGTGGTGTTCAACAACAAAAAAACCAACAACAACAACAAAAAAAACCACAAACCACCAAGCAGGGAGTGTGTATGTTTATCTAAGTATTTCTTTACGTATGCGACAGTGAAATGTGTGGAGTATTTAGTTCACATTTGTGATTTCTTTATGACATTGGGACTTTGCTTTGTTAATTTTTTTTGTAGACTGAGAGTTTGTTTTCTAATGCCACATCTTTTAATGCTATTTCACTAATGAGAGAACTTCAGAATTACTGGTTGGGGTTATTCAGTTTTCAGAATGATGTCTGAAGAAGGAGGGTTAAATCTTTCATCTAAGAGCAACATGTGTACACTAACCTATTGTTTTATACTGTACTAGACACGGCACCTCTGGAAAGTGCACTCTGAGCTGACTTGATAGAGAAGTGTTTCTGGAACAATTTTGGAAATTAAGTTCTGTTGTGTCTAGGAGGGGGTATCTGAAGACCCTACTAGCCCTCTCCTATACATCATGCTTATGAATTTTCTGTCCTACTCTTCAAGTAGACTGCATGATCCTTTCGCTCACTGCTGCTTTCTTGCACTGGGGGCCACTGGTGAAAGCAGCTCTGTTTGATGTGTTCCCTGCTTACTGTATGTATTCTGGCAGTGCTGCCACTGGCTGCCAGGAACTGCTCGCACACTGCGAAGGTCTGTCTTTATTCAGGCTGCTGCATATCCAAGGGCAAAGCTAAGGTGAAGACAGACCAAAGCGGGCTTGCTTTTCCTTTTTTTCCATATTTTGCCTCCCAGAGAGATCCAATGTTCCATGCTTCGGTGGCGTCACCTCTTACTAGCCAGAGCCAAGCAATGCTCTTGGGTACCAATGTATTGTCTTCTCCAGAATGTGTTTTCTGTGTCCCAGGAAGAAACTTTTTAGCCTTCCACTCTGGGTTTCTTTCCTGTGTCCTGCTAGAAATGCTTTTCTGTTCATTATTTCCCTTCCAGAAAAGTTATGTTTTTGGACAAGGGTGGGGACTGTTTTATTTTTCTCACAGGAAAGAGTCATGGGCAATTTGAACTGCTTCTTATGCCCAAGAAAGTAGCAGTGGGCTATAACAGCTATTACTGCTCAAACACAAATTACTCATCTGAGCAACTAGACTTTCCTAATTAGGGGTAAAAGATTCAGAACTGTGTCAGGATGTTTTTCACTTCATCAAAATTTAGACATTTAAATGTTATGCATCTGTTCCTCATTAATCTTCTAGTATTCCTCTGTAGTCAGTGGAGAGATAGACCCTCTGGAGGATGACTTGTCCCATGCTGACAAGTTCCGTAAGGTGGGATGAATCAGCTCTTCAGTTCCTAAGCCATCAGCAACCAGATTTTTAAATTTAATTAGAGCCCATTTAGAACTCACAACACACAACTTTATGCTTTCATCTTTTAAAATAATGTAAATCTTCTGAAAACATTTCTTAGCTCTTTTGACAAGATGCTTCTTTAATGCTAACTACAGGATGAAGTTCGTGAGCCATACATTCTTGTCATGGCCCTATATATACAAAAATAATAATTTACAGGTAATGACCAATATTGTCTTGGTGACACTGTTCCATACTCAGAAAACTAGTTTGTCTGATATTTTTATTTCCACATATTTGGCCTCTGCTGTTCTGACTCAAACACTGAGACAATTTTCCTTGCAGTTTTGGGGTTTTGGCTCTTCTCGTTTATAATTCTACCAACAACATCAATTTAGAAGAGGAAGACATCCGACAGAAGCTCATAAATAATAATGGGACCATGGAAGGAGGATTTAAGCTTCATACTGTGGATGTTGATCCAGTGGGTAGGTAGTTCTCAGCTTTGTTATACAACTGATCTTGTTTGCTTGTCCATAAATAACCATCTTCTATGTTAAAATAATCACACATTTTCAAACAGTATGACTGTTTCAGATTCTAAATTGTCCCTTTAAGCCTCATTGTTCCACTAATATGAGCGAGCTGTGCTCAAGATACCTCTTTTAACACAAACACAGTTGTCCAGATTTCTTTAGTCAGCATTTTGCTGTCTGGTTCAAAGAGCCTGGGATATTTCCTGACAGCTCCTCTGGTAGTTTGAGTATAAAGAAGTATAATTTACAGCCATAGCTATAATGACATTTTGGCCCTCCAAGACCCCTCATCTCCACTCTTCAACACTGTTGTTTGCACTTCTGCCAGTGGTTGACCTTAATCAGTCTTCTTTTAGCTCTCATTTTTTCCCATTTAGCTTCTTCCAGTCAGAGATTGTCTTTCCTTGGGGGGGAGGAGGTGGGGACTTGTGGAGTGCAAGTAGATGCAGCATGCATGTTGGATCCTTTCCCTTGAGCAACAGCAGCAGTGTATGTTATCCCCTGCTGTGCACTCCTTCACTCTGTAGATAACAACCAAGCATTTCATTTGTAGCTAGCTTTGTGCTGAAGACTGGTTGATGACCTGAGGACAAGAAACCAAAGATGATTAGATGAAGAAATTGAGCATTAACGCTGGTATTTTATTTTCACAGAAAAATGTTTAGCTGAAGAAAACCCTCCAAACTATTTTTGGCCAGATACCAGACCGACTGTGACAAACTTCACATTATGCCATGGGAGTTCAGTCCAGACTGCATCAAGAACCTGGTAGGTATTTAAATATCTGAGAAGCTGAGAGTTTCGAGTGCAACTTTCTGGTTATATAGCTAAACTGCATCCTTCATAATTGTTGCCATTGGCTGGTATTGTATTTCAAGAAGATGATTTCTATCCTGTGAGAAATTATGTGTGTGCAGTAAGAGTATGTACTTCATTGGTAAGAAAGAAAGTTCATATACCACTTCTGTAGGGAATATTGAGGCCCACATTTAATACATGTTCAAAGTGACCATAAAAATAGCACCTTCTTACAGAATTAAACTGCTTTCTTCAAGTCATGATGCTTAAGTTACTGAAACAAAAATATCATGTTTGCTACAACTCTGTTTCAACTATCTGACTTGTATAAGAAATTCTCAACAAAATTCTATGAAGATGAGATGTGTATTTGGTTTAATCCAGAATCTCTCAGATCCTTAAGGGAAAGTAAAAGAAATCTTGTGAAATAAGCACTTTTCCAGTAGTTAGTCATAGTTGAATCTGGGGACAATCTTATACTTAAAGATTTGAACTTGTGTTTTTAAGGTTTAGGATTAATTTTCTCTAATGTAGGCTTCTTTGTGAACATCTACAAAAGATTTAGACACTCTATTTACCATTTGTAAAATGAGAATATTATTACTTTCTTTGATATATTGCCAAAACACTATGTCTTTGATCCCCTTTGCATGCCTTCAACATGGCTATGATGATGCAGTATTAACTAATTTCTTCAATATTTAGGATGATCACCATTAAATACAATATAGTAGTCTTATCCACCCACATAACACCTGGAACATGTTCTGAGAAGACCAGATCTTTTACTTTTTGAAAACAATATGGCAACATGGATATGAATCAGCTTTGAGGTTCTGTGCCAAACAGGAAAACAACCAGCATTATATTTAACTAACTCACTTCCTCAACCTCTTAATTTTGTACAAGAACTGCTGGATTCTGATTGACCAACTTTTGTGCAGACTGAGTGGTGCAGAAGTTAAACTGGTTTTATGTCAGGGCCTCAGAATCATTTAAAATTAAGGATTCTGGCCTTTGCTGCCCCAGTATTGCTTATCTTTATTTTTCATTTGTGATCTGCACAATACCATTATCCATATACATTATCCATGTATACATTATCCATGTACAGTACTCCTCATAAAAAAAACCCACATGTGTGTTCTGCACTGCCCTATGCTTTCCTTGCCTCTGCTTCCACTAGCTGATATGGAGTCCAGGTGGGATGTGTTTTGAGACATGGTCTCTTCTAGTCCTGTGCATCCCACAGCAGCGTGCTCTTATAATAAAGGTGATCAACTGAGGAATGCCATCATTTTATCATGTGCTGTGAGAAAGGATAACTTTTTCCCATTCTCCATCCTGCCTTTCTTGTGCTATGATAACATGCTCAGCTTTAAAGAAAACCAAGGAAAAAGTGTGTTTAATTTTAGAGCCATATCTGGGTATTTTACTATGGTAAGGCTTTTTTTAAAAAGCATTGTGAAAACAAAAATCTTTATATATCTGCCTTTTACCTTGGACCTGGATCTGATAGTGACCTGTCCTAGTTTTCAAGGGTGGCATAAGCTTTTATCTTCACATAGCTCCTGTACATGTTTCTTCTGAGATATATTGTGGGTTGCTATTGAATTGATCAAAGCCATTTATGTCAAAGGGAAATTATAGAAACAGCATCTGATTAGGCTGTTATAGGGACATGTTTGTGTCAACATTTGTGTCTTTCCTGAGGAACAAGTCTAGAATTTCAACTGATACAGTTTATCAAATCAGTATAAGAGTCAACTGGGAATTTGTCCAAAACAACCGGGGTTTCTCTTAGCACTGTCACTTAATTGATTACTTATTTCCACTTTCGGGTGTATATATTTCATTTCACTTCAGGGCCATGTTGCTAGGAAAACTGTGAATAGAAAAGAGTGAACCACTGTGACATAAAAGAATTATGAAACATTTGCATAAATTTGGTATTGTATTTTCTGTTAATTTTGTAATTTTTTCCCTCTTTAGCTATTTGGGTCTGCAGAATTATACATCATACTGGGGCCAGCCTGATCTTAGAAATTGTACAGGTGGGTGCATTGATGTTAGTCTTTGGCTAAAGGAATAGTTTTGTAGATTTTGGTTTCTGCTTACTATAGGAAAGTTACATTAAGGAAGAATATCTTCCTCCTTTATGCTAAGTTGTTTAAAAACCTTCTAAAAAATCAGCACAAAGTAAATATTTAAACACTGGGAAAGTGCACCAAGTTAAATTCAGCCCACACATGAGAAGCTCTGGATACCAATTAATGAAATAAATCAAACTCTTCAGGTAATTTAAGCAAGAATAGACGCAGGTGGTAGCTTGCCTCAATCTGATATTCAGGTTCAGACAAATTTTTAAATGTTTCTAATGCCTGTAGGTAGCAGTGGAAAGACTCCCATTTTCTTCACTAGGCTTTTGATCAGACATTTTCTGGTTTATTCTTCAGTTTGCAAAATACCTGTCATGTCATTCTGTCCTTGAAGGAATAATAACATAAATAGACAGCAATTTATGGCCCCTTTTTTAAGTGAGAGTGCTAGTGAAGAGGATACTCTCATAAGCAATTCAGAGCACCTACAGTAAGCTTCTTTCTGAATTGCTTTCTTGAAGAAGCCCCTTCTTCTTTCTTCACTGATAGAGTGGATCCTAAGGAGACTGGCTACCTAACTTACTTGCAGTCAGGTTTATATGAACACATCATTTCATGTAAAATGAACATTCTACAGTAAATATAGCAATAGCTTTATTATAAAACACAGCATTAAAAACCCACAGTCAGTTGCAGACTAAAGAAAAGCTGATCTTATTTCAAAATCTCATTTTCAAATTCCAATAAATCTCAAATATTTTGAATGTTCAGTGTTAGTTTTACATTAGTTTTCCATTCAGATGACATCAAACTTACCATTTAACACGTGATTTACACTAATGTTTTGTCATTGGACACACTACCAGATTTCCCTTACAAGGAAGATTCTTTTCATGAAATTTGTTTGTGTGTTGTGGTTGCCTACCCTTTGAGTAAGGGTACTATATTCTGAAGGAACGGAAATATTTGCAGTGAGGCCAGACTTTCTCCCCAAAGCTTAGAAAACTGAATACTTTGTCAATAATAGTGACTTTGGATTCATTTGTTTCACTTCAAGAGTGAAATTGGTTTCCCAATGGAAAAGAAAGGATAGCATAGGAAGGAAGGAAGGAAGGAAGGAAGGAAGGAAGGAAGGAAGGAAGGAAGGAAGGAAGGAAGGAAGGAAGGAAGGAAGGATGGATTGCATTTTTTTGCCTTACTTCACCTTTTTTTCTTTCAAGCAGCCCTTTCAATAATAGTTTTGATTTACAAACTCAAATCAAGATAAAGAAAAAAAGACACAGCCAATGAGGACAGTATATAATAATCAGCTGGTTCTATAAACTTTTTCATAAAATTATAAATTTTATAAAGTAGTAACATTTTATGCTTATTACATGTACCACAGAATATGCTCTAGCTTTCAATAATGAGGATAAACATTTGTATTTTTTAATTACTTTTCAGGACTGATGTGCAATATTTTCCCTTTTTATTTCATTTTACGCATATGTTTACAGAAAGTGCCACTGATATAGCCAATCACCTTCTGAATCTCACTGGTGAAGGGCAGCAGCTAACGTCAGACAAAGTAAACGATGTCGTGCAGAAGCTCAAAAAAATTGTGAATGATGAAGAAATTGATGAATCTCTGGGTCATACCGTGGTCACAATTTTTTCCAACATTCTAACCAGTTCAGACAGTGTATTGGCAGCATCATCTTCAGAGTAAGTACTTCTGCATTGGATACAAGCTTTTGAGAGCAACCTGCATATATAGACAGACAATTGCTGTACAAAAATTAAACTTCTCTGCTTTCCATCAAAAAGAATTTTCTAAATTAGATATACAAATATTTCTTTTTGTACTGAAATAAAGTGCATGACAAAGATAAAGTATTTGGATGGAAGTCTCCTGCTACATGACACAGCACAGATCTCAGTATTGTTGGAAAATTATTTCAGGACAAGTGATATGTCATCAGTTTCTGTCAATCAAAAGCTTCTGTTTTAAACAGAGGTAAATAAATTTACAGCCTGGCAGTCTCCGTGTGAATACACACATAGGTGATAGAAACATAGTCAATTACAAGAGGTATCTTAAACATGGGCACATACAGAGCGTAGTTGGGGTTTTTTTTCTGTGTTCAGTCTTTAGAATAACTTTATTTCTGGTTTTAGAGCTCTAAAAACTATTGATGCCTTGGCTTTAAAGATCCAGTTCACTGGACCATCCATGAGTATTTCAAGACGAAACCTCGCACTTGGAGTGTCTTCTATAAACTCAACTTCATTCAAAGGTGGTTCTTTCAGTGTCAGTCCACAGAATAATGCATCTGATTTCCAGGTATGGAACAAGCAGTTGTATTTGAGTGTGAAATGTGCCTGTTGTTCCAGGTGTGTTTACTGTGGTTCCTATAAAACCACTTACAACTCTCAATTCTCCTACTTTCTGTTTCCTTTTTCCTGCAATCATCCGAACAGATTAATGTACTATTTCCCTGAGTGACAGGAAACCAAGGAAACTCGCATGTTTCACACAGATGACAAGTAATTTACTTGCAAATACAGAACAGACTTTGTCCTTTTTAGTTTGGTTTTTTTTACTTATGAAAAGGGAAAATAATCTTTAACAGTCTGCTGTATTACCCATTGTACACTAACAATTCCATTGATGCATTTCAGCTTTAGTATAAGACACCTAAGTGTAGTTATCTACATGCAGATTTCTGCAGATACGATAGATCTTGAACCTTCCAGTATAGTTTGAACACCTGCTGCTAACAGAGCCCTAAGGCTGATCCAGTTGTCCACATGTAGGTTGTGCCATTTGCAATGTCTAAGATGGTTCAAGACATTCATGCGGAGCTTGACCAGCCTAGACATGAAAAATAAACACAGATCACTCAAAATACAGAATGTTCTCCAGTGCTATAGTATCTGGAGAGGCTGCTATATTTAATATCTTTCTCATCACCTCAGAAGTAATTTTGCTTCCTTTTTTTTTTTTTTCACAAGTAGAAAAGCACAGACATCTAAAAATCATGAAATAGCATTTGACTTGTGCATGAGAACCTGTTGGGATTTTCCAAAGGTTCTATTGAAGTCAGTAGCAAAGAGTTGTCAAGACTTTTTAAATTTCACTATATGCCTTCATCTTATGGTACCTAAATGCCTTTAAAAATGTAGGGCAATGTGGGTTAAATTCACAGTTATATAAGAAGTCTATGAAATGGTAAAGTAATCACAGTTTCTTGGGAGTCTAACCATTTAAATACAGTGAGCCTTATTTGGGGAAACACATAGAAAAACTTAAACATAGAAATAAAAAAAAATCTACTATCATTTGGGCCACAAGAACAAAAACTGAATTAAAACAAAATATGCCATTATGAAAATGGTTAAATATTAATCACTAGATTAGAAGCATCTTCTGGAACCAAATTAATTCCCACTGCAAACTGGAAAGACAACTATCCTAATAAATATCTGATTATTTTATAAAGTACATAAAAATCAAAAACAGTATTGAAGACCATGCTAGAAAAAGTAGTAGTAAAATAATGGGCTGCAGGCGTTTTACATGCCTTGTATATAGACTTTGGATCAAAACTCAGGTGTTAGTTTAAATAGATACACATGGATTTAATGTAATTGAGTTTTTGCATATTTATAGTCAGACATTTTGGCTAAAATTGCTTCAAATCAGTTTTATTAGAAATTTTTGATGATTGTAAATCTCTTTTATTTAGCTATCTTGTTAAAATGAGACTCAATAGCTGATTGTTCTTTGACTGTTATCAAAGGAACACTTCTCCTCCAGATTTCATCCTGTATTTATGGAAAGAGGAAAGGAAAAATTCTGAAGCCAGGTTTGGGATGTTCGCGTGTATAAGAATTACCATCTGTGGATTGAGGACATCCAGGAATTTTCTTGCCCTGGAATCATTTATTACAGCACTGTCTAAATAATCATAAAATCCAAACTCCGTCAAATTATTTTTAATGTTCCTATTGGAACATGAGTTTGTTCTCGGGCTTTCACATTTCCAACAGCTGACTGAGAATTCTTAGCATCCTTCCTACCAGAAAAGTCTGAATCAGCTGTGGTCACCATTTATACTTTCCATGCCTATCAGGAAAGATACTTGATATCCCTGCTGAAGGGAGATTCCCTTGTGAAAGCCCAGGTTTTTCACCAGTGATGCGATGATCTATCCCAGGCTCATCAGGGAACATTAAACTCTTCAAGCTGTATGTCAGGACGTTTCCAGATTTTAGTTCACTTTTTTTTCTTAAAGCAGATATCAAGCAAATGTATCCATGGCAATTTGGAAAGATTCTATTTCAGTCCCCTGTGGCTTTATGTTTCTTGCCAAACCTTTGACTAAGTTAGGTTTTGGTGATTCATATTATTAAATTGTTCCTGTAATATATCCATTCTTTAAAGAAACCTCTTCCACTCTATTTGCGGACAACACCTAATGGGACATCTTTATCACACACACTTTCTGTTTAATGTGGCAGAATTATCTTTTGAAAACCTTTTATTCAACTTCATTTAACCCTGTCAGGAGATATCTATGAACCACTTCTTACTAATTTCCAAGGGTGCCTGTTATTCACAGTAAATCAGTGAAAATTTAGAAGTTAAATAAATCTATCAGTAGCCTATGGCTTTTAACTTTCTATTAGCTAATTGTGCTTTTAGAATCATACATCTGATCATGAGAGGCAAAAATACATGTTCAAGTTGCTTCTGGAAAAGTTGGGAGTGTGAGTTTCCTTATCTCACAGTAAGATTCTTAAACGCTTCTACTATAGAGCCACTGTGAGATGGCTTGTTTACCTTCCTTTGATGGGAAGGGTGGCACACCTTAAGTCTGCCATAGTGGGAGAGTGTGCAGTCATAGAATTGCTGCTGGTAGCTAATGAAGTGCAAGTTTGCATCCTCATTTATTTCCTGCTCACTTGTTACATCCCTATGCCATAGAGTGCTTTCAGCTGTCCAAGACATTGTTAGTATACGTTAAGCTTATATTCATGGCAGAAAGTGTCTTTTTTAGTAGCACGATAAATATAGAGAGGTGATGCTTATCATTTTTTTAGAATCTCCTTTCTGTAACAGAGAAATTGGAAAAGTTCATAAGAGAATTAATTCAGATGTGCACATCAAACCAAATGATACAACTCAAGAAAGAAGGATGCGGAGCATATTTTTCAGTTCTCAACATTGTTTAGTATGACAAAACATATCTTGAAGGTTACTGAAAATTATTATGACTGCCATTATTGTCACTTCATTATTTCCAAATCATCATTATAGCAGTGGAGAAGTCAGTTTGGTTGTTTTATCTAATACCTATTTGTAGCATAAGGTTGATTTCATGCTGAAATGATAGGAAAACCTTCTAAGCCTTTTTTGGTTTTATTTGTTTATTGTGTCAACTCTTGCATAAGTACAGGTCATTGGGTGTTGATTAGTTCTAGTCCCATGTTTAGATGTCTTTATTGTAAGGGTGTGAATCCACTTGTGGACAATGGATGGTTTGCGTTCTTTTTAAATGTGTTCTTCTGTTGTTTTTATTTAACAGATCAATTTTGAAAAGGATCAGACAAATGCCTTTGCCTCTGTTGTTCTGCCACCAAGTTTACTGAAGAATTTAAGTCAAGATGAGTTTGAAGTTATATCCAGGGCTCAATTTACTTTCTTCAATAAAACTGGTCTTTTCCAGGTAAACTTCAATGTGTTTGAAGTCATTTCAGTTAGGATGAGTCAAAGACAGCTGATAAAATCTTCCTGTAGTGTAATCATTTCTCATGACTTATAGGAATGAGAAGGTGATAGCAGATGTAGGTACTAGAGACAATGTTATGTTCAGAGTGACAGAATACTCAAAGTGCCCAAGTGGAATTAAAGGCAGTGATGTGACTGCAAATTCCTGTCACGTGAGATAAGCCTTTTCTCAGTGTAATATATGGAACACTGTATCCCAGATGCCTACAATCAGACTAAAGCAGCAAGGCCTCTTAAAGAGCATAACTTCTGTTAAAATGCATTAATATAGTTCCCTGATGTTCAGTGGAGCCAGGTTCTTTTCTATCAGAGGGGAATTTAGCCAATAACACTACCAAGTAACCTCTTCCTTTCTCTTTTCCTTAAAAGAGTTGGTTGGCACTCATACCCAGGTGAATACTTGTATTTGGTTCAAAACTCTGGGCTGATGGTCATCAGCCAGATAACATTTGATTCTAAACATACTATTCTTCTTTTCATATATGTGTTCTCAAAAGCACACTGTATTTTAATATGGAATAAGGATAACAATACTTGTACCTGAAAACTAAAGGTACTTAGGCAGAGTTGATTTTTTTTCTCTTTTAGTCTGCATCATATGGTAATTATAAATAGTTCCTGCATGGCAGATGCCAAAAAAAAAAAAATGGGAAGAGTTTGCAGCTTGGAAAAAACAACCAAAACCATACCTGTTTTGGAAAAAAATAAAATAAAATCAGTAATTAAGAAGGTAACATTATTTCATAGTGAGCTGCATACTGAGCCTCAGAAGATTTGAGTTTGCTTTTCCATTAGTATTTCAAGTGACCTTTGACTCTTGTGCATCCGCAGAACTCTGTAGTATTGTATTGTCCCTATATTATCATTTTTATTGGCAGCATATCCAGATTCTTCAGATAATCTAGGCAAGAAAATACCCATGACCTTCTGAAATGCACGCCAAAGTATCTTTAACTATTTAAAATAGTGTGCATTTTAAGTCCACTTTTGAGAAAAACAGGATGGATATATTTAATAAAGAAACCAGAATAATACAGGTGTAGGCTTCTCATAATGGTATACAATCATATGAAGTCAGAATGTGTCCTTTAGTAGTGCTAGAATGCGTTTCTAAGGGATATTTAGTAAGTCACTGAAAAGCAAAAAACAGGAAAATTTGAGTCTAATTTTGCAACCACAGTTCCTTCCATTTGTGTGTTTTTCAAACTATTCCTGTGTTCTATGTTCAACATAATTAATTCAAAATGTGTAAAAACTCATATTAATAAGTGGAAAAATAAATCCTAAAAAACATAAATAAATAAAGGCTGAAAATAAAGCCTAAAAATAAACTCACCCACACATCATCTCAAACCAAATAACTTTATCCATTAGTAAAAAAGTATTTTATAAATATATTTATTCCAATTGCAATTAAAAAAAAAATATTTCTATTTCTTTTATTTAAA
>WUAM01000071.1:21049816-21075078 GCA_024336885.1 Actenoides hombroni
TGAGGCTGACAGGGCGATAGTTTTCAGGGTCCTCCTTTCTACCCTTTTTAAAAATGGGTGTAATGTGTCCCTTCTTCTAGTCCACAGGGACTTCACCTGACTGCCAAGACCTTTCAAATATTATGTCATTTCCTTTAACAATATAATCAGACAAAAACAAACTGCAGCTGAGATGTGAGGGTGAAACCAGAGGGAAGTGAATGAGAAACAAGCCTAGGTAGATTTGAAATTTCAAGATCAGGAATGTGGGAAGTTGTTTGCAGAAAAAAAAAAAAAAAAAGTAGAAAAAGTTGAGTTGCTGTTCACAGAACAAAAACAAGAGAGACATATTGTCAGTGAAACAGCCAGGGCAAGAAAAGTGTCCTGCAGTCAGGAAAACTGCTAATGAGGATGAAAAGTCAAGGGAGCCCTTTTTGTCCTGAGATTCAAGAGGCTAAATTGTCCCTTGCAAATTAAGGTTGCTAAATCTGACAAGATTTATATTTATCTGATTTCAAAAAGTATAAAGGAATGTCTTCTTTTGTAAAATGTATAAACCCATATTTGCTGTTCTCTTACAAATGGCTTTAATCAGCTATTGGGATGCCTTGCAGTACAGGCTGACTCTTGGAGAAAGTCTGTCCACTGAGGGATAATATAAAATGTGTAACTCGTACTCTATCAGAGTCTTAAAAAAAGTCTCCAGACTGGGTGGCTGAGATGGGTAGAGCATAGCCTGTCAGGGGGATGAAAGACAGAAACATATAGAGCACTGCAGACTCAGTAGCAGAGTTCTTCTACCATTCAGGTGTCTCCAACAATTTGCATGTGAAGTGTTTTTGAGAGAAAAAAAATCCCAACATGGAAAAGATGGAGTACTGCTATATTTTCTTTAATATTTGGTGATTTTTTTTTTTTCCCTCTCAGAAACTGGCTAAAACATTTCTTTCCATTTGAAATTAACACTCTTTGTCCTCTAAAACATACTTGCAGAAAAGATATTTGCTCCTGATCATAGCAATTCTCCTAGTGGAAGGATTTGGGTTTTTAACTTTTTGCAGTGGCACGTAGGACTTAACCACACAAGGGAGCCACAAGCATTGACTTTTTCAGCTTTGGCATTCCAGACTCTTCTTATTAGAATAGCTCTCTTCATATCACGCTCAGATGTAGATATGAAAAAGCCACAAGATTTTGTCTTTTTGCAAGCTAAATTGTGGTCTTGTTTTACTTTCCATCACTGAAGCGACAGAAAAAGAGCTTTATTTAGGATATATTCAATGAGTCCCTTCTCTTCCTTGAATACTTTTGTGGCCATAGAAAATAAGGCACAACTTCTTTGAATTAAGTCTGTGTTCCAATAGATTTTTACACAGTTTTGACCCTTCTAACTGCTTTTACATTTTAATAATATTTTCTGGCTTTATTTTAGATATTAAACTATTTTCAAATAACACTGTCCTTATATACTCTCACATAAGGTTGGGACAAGGTGTAAAAAAATGGTTTCTTCTTTTTCCTATGGAGAATGGCAAGTGTTTTGGCATTTTATTGGTTTAATTTTGCTAGATAGTTTTACCAGGGACAACAGTGACACTGAATGTAGAATGGACTCCATTATGTGTTAGTGTTTGCACACAGTTACTCCACAGTGATATAGATCCAAACATTCTCATTTTATGTTGTTCTTAAAAAAGGAAATAACACTGGCATTTATTCTCAGATGATACTATGTAGCAATTATAGTTGGACAGAAAACTGGAAAAAAAATCTTCAGAATGTTTCTGCTCTATTTCCAATATTTTTTTTTTTAATGTCTTTGTCACTGTTTTTCTAACCAATTCTATTTATAACTGTAGATTGCATGTCAAAACAGACTATAAAACCAAAAAGCAGTATCTTGCCCTTGGTTTCACCCATAGATGAGTAGCTACATTGACTCTTACGAACTTCCAACAACAAGAAGTGATGTCAGAAACTCTTTAGAATGTTTCACATTCCTGTATGAATACTTTAATATTACATTTTCCTAAATCTTACATCTTCTAAAGAGAGTTGTCTATAAGCAATGAAACTAAACATTTTGGAAAGGAGAGATTTTTCCAGACAAAGACATTTGAATTCCTGGTACTGAATTATAAGGATCAGTATCAAGCTCTAACTGTTGATCCCAGCAGTTATAATACTTAAAGCACAATGTTTTGAAGAGCTACAGGAAAGAAGTGAGAGGTGTAACGACTATAGACTAAATATACTCAGTAAACATGTCAGGGTTATAGCAGTACCGCCAAAGTACTTTTGAGTTTTACATGCCTAGTTACCAAGAAAGTGTGTGCTCATGGAAAAGGTATTTGCTATAACTGATGCCTCTTCCTCCTCTCTCACACAGGACCTTCAGAGAACTGTTACACAAATAGACCCACAGAATACCAAGGTCCTCACCTTTATCACTTATATAGGCTGTGGAATATCTGCTATATTTTCAGCTGCAACTCTTCTGACATATATTGCATTTGAGTAAGTATTAGTTCTGTGAAAGAGGTCACAAAGGCATTACCTGTATGTGATTAATAAAATAAATGTATTATATAATTAGTGTGGTTTATTTGTCTAAGAAGGGAAATCTATATTAAAAACAAAACAAAACAAAACAAATCAACAACAAACACCTGTAAAATCATGGTCAGAATGTTCTAAGTGGAAATTTTTTTCAAGAGGACTTAAGTTCAGACTCTTTCCTCAAGTTTCCAATGTGTTGTGCTGCTCAAGCTTGACAATTGGGCTAATGTGTCTCAAAATTTTCTCTTTTGGGAGTACAGTAGATTCTGATCTCTATATTCTGAACAAATATGCATTATTTTTAAATCCACAACCACGCTTTTTGTAAAAACAAAAAACTTGCCTCTGTGAGCATGACATTTCTTAAGTATAAGAAATTTCCTAGTAGAACAATTACATGCTAGAGCCCATCAGAAGGAAGTGGGAAGAGAAATAAAATGAAGATAAATTGTGAAGTGTTACAACAATTTCAACAGAAGTCCTACTGAAATATGGAAGTGGCACAAGGGAATGCAAAAGTTTTGAAGTGATACAGCTCTGTGAACAGGAAAAAGAGAAAATGAAGTCATGTCAACACAAAGGAACCATTCTGCCTGTAATCTACAGGACAGCGTAGCTGCTAAAGAAGGATAGTTTGCTGGGGGGAGAAAAGGGGGTTTTGAGTTCTAAATGTCTTCAGTGATTGCATTCCTACTGCATTACCTAGTTATTAGTGTTGTGGTCCAAGTTTGCAGAAATTGTTGGCTTGCCCCTGAGTTCATACATTTCAATGTGTATTAGTTAAAAAGGAAAATTAGCTTGATCTTCAGTCTTCCTAAGATTCTATTAAACAAAAAAAACCAAATCCAATAAAAAAGTACAAAAGAGAAAAAAATATGCATTGGGCAATATATTCCAAAAAAATAATCAAAGATTTATATATAAAATGATCAGAGATGAGCTTCTGGTCAACTATATGTTGAAAGTTTTAATTTTCTTCAGTTTTCATTTGAAGTACAAACCACATTGAATTATATTTAATTGGGGAGATTTTTAATAATAAATCCATTGCTAAATTATTGTGGCAGTTAATTACCTCATTAAGGACCCAGAGAAGTGGTAGCTTTCCCTGACAGCATACAGCAGAAGCCTGCAGTGATATCACACAGAAGTACACACTACTATGACTCATTGCCACAAAAGCTTACAGCTAGGAGGAGATCCCTGTGATTTTCTTTGCTTTGTAAACTGGTAAAGCCAGCTGCGGTAAGTGGCTTGGTTGATTGGAGCCTATTAATCACATGCACCCGTATTTCTCTCATTAGGAAGTTGCGAAGAGATTACCCATCGAAAATCCTGATGAATTTGAGCACTGCCCTGCTCTTCCTTAACCTGGTCTTCTTGCTTGATGGTTGGATTGCATCGTTTGACATAGATGGCCTCTGCATAGCTGTAGCTGCACTTTTGCACTTTTTTCTTCTAGCCACCTTCACGTGGATGGGACTAGAAGCTGTTCATATGTACATTGCTCTAGTGAAAGTGTTCAACACATATATACGGCGATACATACTGAAGTTTTGCATCATTGGCTGGGGTGAGTTCAGTAGATGCAATATTTACATAGCATGTATTTTGAAGTGATGCTATAAAAAAACTATCACAAACGCAGAGCAGAATCAAAATCAGTGTGGCATTTCCTTCCCCCCACCCTGTGGCAGTGTTGGTGTGCAGCCAGCCCTCTGTCACCAAGTTCTGCTTTATACTTCTAAGCAAATACACCAGAACTGGCATGCTCTCTCCAGAGCAGCTCACAGACTGAGGAGAAGCAGAGAGACCAGATAAACTGGCCTTACTTTACAGAGAGGAGAGGAGAAATGTTAGTGTCATTATCAGAGATGGAGAACTGTGGCACACAATGAATTCAGAAACTCTTGCTTTTGCTGCAAAGTCTATGGGGATCTTTGCACTGACGTCTAAAAAACTTCTAATCCAGCTTAAAGTTTCTTGCTAACAAGTACAAAGCCTATGTCAGAAGCAGAAACAACCATTATTTCCTGAGCTTCAGTTCAGTGTTTAAAACACAGAGAGGTCCTGCCTGCCCTAAGCAGTGTACACAGCAGGACTGAAATGGAAAATGTAATACTGAAAAATAACTGCAAGGCTCAGGCAGCAAGGATTCTATTCTTCTTTTTTTTCTATATCAGGAATCTGTGCCTTCTGCCTGAATGCACATATTGTGTTTGAAATAATACAACACAATACAAAATGATTAACCTCATGGCTAGAGCACTGACCTCCGTCCAGCTGATAATTGATGTCTTTCCACTGGCAACTAGCATCCTCTTTGGCAACCTCAGCAGAGGACAAGGACTGAGTGGTCGGAAAAGCAAATTAACCTCTTCCTTTTGAATATATTTTGTCATAGCAAGGATAAGACATGTAAATAAGGCATGTCAGGAAATGTACTCTTCTTGTTGTGTGATCAGTACCTCTAGGCGCAGAGTTCTCTTTACATAATTGCCTATTTTCCCAAAATATTACCTTTAACTTATTACTAAAAAATACATAGTTTGGTTCATTTTGGGGGGAACATAAGTAAGTAGGAAAAAAAAAAAGACATTTACAGTTGAGAGAAGCAGTGAAGAAGGTAAAGATTCAAGTTCATGTTCCCTAGCCAAATAAAGTGACATTAGCATCTCCTAAAAAAAAATCCCTAAAAAAAAAATCCCACTAACATCCCTCTATTAGATCTCATTTTCATATTAGTTTGTTAATCTTCTTCTCACTATATTATGAGAGCCTGTATGCAATTGCAAATTTAACTTTGGGTAATTAAAGGAGTTTATTTTACTTTTGTTTCCATGTCGCATACTAAAAATAACATTTTCTACCTTACAGAACATTACGAGGCTTATTCATGAATGCCCATTAAGTACTTAAAAAGTTTTATACATTTGTACTGTTTGAAAAATTATTTCCTTCTATTTCTCTGTGCAGTTTTCTGACATAGAACTATCTCAGGATACTCTCTACTAAAGCAATAGGGATGGAGACATTGATAATTCAGCTTTGCATGGTGATTTTGAAGATTTATGAGATTTGAATGCACCTGCAAGTTTTCTTGTGTTACAGGTTTGCCAGCTCTGGTGATAGCAATTGTTTTTGCAAGCTCTAATACAAATGCAAGTCAAATTTATGGCAAAGAATTATATGGCAAAGATGCTAATGGGCAAGGAGGGGATGACTTGTGAGTATTTTTTTTTAATCTCTTACAATTTGGAAATTACAGTCTGAAAAAAAAAATGCATTGATCAGATTGCTTTGGAAAATTCAGAGGTGTATTAAAAAAGCAAAGCAGTCAAAATTATTTTCTAAATTATTTGAATCTGAAGTGTGAAGAAGTCTATTAGGAAAACTGGAGAGAAATCTGCATTACCCAATGTCAAGTACAAACAACACTCTAGCAAAAGAATAATTCATAAGTTTTGTCATGGAAATAAAATTAAATACTTGGCTTAACTTAAATAAAAGCTATACCTTCTATGTAAAAGCAAAGAAAGAAGCAGTATAAAAATAGTTTTTCTTTGTAAATAAAACAGACATTTGTCAATGTATTTCAATAGCTCTCTATGTTTTGCTTTTTCTCTTGATGTCCAGATAATAATCTCCAAATGCAAATTTTTTTTTATGACTGTTACCTCTTTTTCTGTTCCTTGACTTGTAATATTTCATCATGATAAATAAAAATGTCATTCTGTATTTTTATTATACTATCATGCTAAGCATTACAGCCATTTGCTGCAAGAGTAATAAGCTAGACCTCTCACATGTCTGTCAAATGGCTGCCTCAAAGTGCTACTCATCCTCCTTCTTCTCCAGAGATGTATGAGTTCACCTTTAGATCAAATGGCAGAAACTTGAGATTTTAACACTGGAGATCCAAGTTTGCCCATTCTGTTCTTAAAGCTTCACACAGATGAAAAGGGTGAAACTACTCATACTGAGTCTAAACTTTCCATGATGGGATTGCAGTTCCCACAGCTTATATCTCTGGCCAGGCTTCCTTTTAAAATTAATTTTAAATAAAATGCGGTATAACCCTCAGATTTCTGACAGAATAATACTATGGACCATAGTCACTTAAGAGGCCACTGGGCTTCATCCTATTTACAAACAGAAAATGGACAAAGGTTTCATTTAAAGTATAGCTCCGCATGGGTGGAATCAGACATATACTGATTTTCCTCATAGACATACAAATAATTGGAAGATAGTTTGCATTATCTAAAAATGATCACATTTCCTTGGGTTTTTTACAGCTGCTGGATCAAGAATGAAGTTGTCTTTTATGTGACTTGTGCTGGCTACTTTGGAATCATGTTTCTGATGAATGTTGCCATGTTTATTGTGGTGATGGTGCAGATCTGTGGGAGGAATGGGAAAAGAACAAATCGGAGCCTGAAGGAAGAGATCTTGAGGAACCTCCGTAGTGTGGTCAGCTTGACCTTCCTCCTGGGCATGACATGGGGCTTTGCCTTTTTTGCCTGGGGCCCCTTAACTCTTCCTTTCCTGTACCTCTTTTCAATTTTCAATTCATTGCAAGGTAAGCTGAATTTCTGGTTTGTGAACAAATAATATTTGAAATGTTGCTCTTCTGGGAAATATGTCCAGTGATTTGACTAGGGAACTAAAATCCAAGTTCTCTAGGTTTTCCCTTGATACTAAACCATCATTAGTTCCCTCTTATGTGAAATAATGATACCAGCTACATAAGGGTTGGATATCTTAGTTAAATTAATCAATGTTTCAAGGGTTTTTCCATAAAATGCACTGTATTAAATAGTGCTATTCCTAGCTAAGGGTCTGCAGTGATCTCTGCTAAGAAAGATGCTGCATGACCTTCAACATTTCCTTTCACTGATTATCACAAATATGGGAAGCCTCTTTCCTTCATATATTCCTGTAGGGAATATGTAAAGCTCATAGGTATTCCATTAAGGCAGAGAAGCTCATAAAACAAAATTCAGTCCTGTTTCAACGTTGAAGGTAGCACAGAGACATGGGATATTCTTTGGTTCTTTAAGGAAAATCCAGCTACTGTTACTCTCAGCTTATTTTTGTTTCCGTTACTGAAGTTTTGAATATTTTACTTTTCCAGTGTAGTTCATCCTTATGAAAAATGTAATCAAGTAGTTATAAATTAAATAATTCAAATGACATAAGAATCTCCACCTCCACTTGCCCTACCACTAATAAAGAACAACTAACAACATAACGAAAAGAAAAACCTAAGAAGGTCATTGGAAGGGCATGTGTTATACTATACACATACTGATATAAAAAAAAAAAAAAAAAAGCCTGGGAAAAAAACATAATAAAAAACAACTGCAAGAATGTCATTGGAGGAGCGTGTGTTATATTGAGATAAAAAAATAAATTTTCCCAGGGTCAGCAAAATACCTTCCCTTTATGGAAAAAGTACTTAATGTTCCAATCTGTGGATTTTATCTGTTACAGTTGAGATGTGTTTACTGTGCTAAAAGATTTATTGAGCTTTCGTGGAAAGAGAATAATGTCGTGGGGTTTGGTTTGGTTCAGTTTCAACCTAAAATGCTAGGCAAAATGGCAAAAATTGTTTGGATGTGGTGTTCTTACTAAAGACTATTTTTCCAATGGACAGATTCTGATACTCCCCTAGCAGCATAATGAAGAATTTTCTGTAATGTGTCTGTGTTAGAAATTCAGAAGGGCCTAGAAAGATTAGAACTATGGGAAGAACATGAAAAAAGATTAAAATTCTGAAAAGCGTGCCAAGGATCAAATTAAACAAGTTCTCTGTAGCCAGAATTTCCAGTGCAATCAATTAAACTTGTATGTGCAGAGTGCACACAAGGTTGACCACCACTGCTTAAGTCTCTGTGGGATAATAGCACCATTCAATGGAAAATGAATATCTGGAAGACAGATAATTCAGAAGATGGAACTGAAAAACCTGAGCAGTAAATGCAAAAAGAAGAGTGATGAGCTTTTCATGGATTGTAGTAGCAATGATGACACCATATATTGTCAGGAATGTCATATCGATCATAGGAAGATAGCAATCCCATATCTGAAAATGCTTATTGCTGTGTAAGAAAGAGCTAGGCAAAGCTAAAGAAACAAGAAAGAGGATATTTAAAATCATACATAGCTGGTGCAGTGTACATGCAGCAGTAAGGGGACGGAATGGAGCAAAGGAAAAAAAAAGGTTTGTATCGGGAAGTATTTCCTAGCAGCAAAATGCAGTTCAGTATGACAAATCTTTCATCATTATTAGCATGAGTTTAATAATGGAGGCCTCAGTAAATAGGTTTATTCTCTCTCTCAAGTTTTTGAAAACTGCACAAATGTTTTAAGCTTTAGCAGCAGCCTCTATCAGCAGTTTTCTATGCACTGACAGTGAAAAAGTAAAGTGCATCAACCATTGGTGTTACTGTACTTTGTTATTTCATCTACATAGGAAATTAATTTTCTCTCTTTGATGCTCAGAGTCAAAAATCTGGGAACATCTCTTTTTTGGCTGCTCATTTTATATATATGCCTGGGCAAGCCAAATACTTTCAAGTCAGAGCCAAGGTAGAGCCAAGCCTGGGGTCTAATTTGGCTCTGGGCAACAAAACTAAGGCTGTATTACTAAAGCACATTGTAAACTTAATGAATAATTAAATTCAGAGAAAAAAAATTCAGAGGCCAAGCCCAGACAGGGGAAAGGCAAAGTACTTAACACAGCACATTCGTTTTGTATCACTACAGACATACATGTTTTATTTTTAACTATTCAGAATGCTTCAAACATTCACCACAGTTGAATTAAGCATCAATTTAGTAAGTTTGTAGCTGTGCAGAAGTCCTAAGAGGTACACTGGGCCACAAACAAATGCATATCTCTAAGCCTGTAAGAGCTGCTGGTGATTGTATTGGAATTACTCTATGCTTAAAATAAACCACACAGAGAAATATTTTACTAAATGCAAACATAATAACCATAAAGTAACAGAGCTTGCATATGGGCTGCATTAAGGTACGTTTGCCTTTCTTAAATTGTGCTTTTCCTTTTTTTTTCCCCGTGAGCTCTTGAAAAAATTTGCAAAAAATGTGTCTCATGTCACAACCTTTACCTAAAGTTGATTGATCACAATTGATCTCAGTTGTCTCAGCCTGGCCTGATGGCTATAAGCAATTACAAGTCCAGTTCAATGATGTGCATTCATGCAAAATTAGACCTTGGGACTTTGGTGGAGAGAGGATGGTTTTATGCTCCAGAGCACTTTTTCCAGGCTATACCCTACCATGGTGTTCTACCAGATGAAACGTAGTAGGCATTAATATATGAAACTATTCATGATGATCATAAATTATTTTAGAGGATGGCACTTAACCACCTTTGCCCACATTATGTAGCATTTATAAGGTGTAATCATGAGGGATTTGGCAGCAGCATTTTGCCATCAGATGTTCAGCCTCAGGTTGGCTTTATCCCAGAGAATAAGAATAAAACAAGAGCAGGCCAAGATGGAGAACAACGTAAGATTCCACAGCCAGTGCCTGCCTGGGAAGAGCCAGGAGCATATGAAATTTCCAGCTTCTATATTTAGCTCCAAAATATCTCTGTAGAATGATGAAATCATACCATACACCCCATTAAGACCTTCTTTACCACATGGTAGATGCTTATCTTCTATCTTGAAAATAAAAATTATATGATTGCATGAGTAAAATGAACTCTATAGAAACATTCTTGAACACATTTATTGTGTTGCATGCACAAACCAGGTAATTTTCTTCAGAAGTAAGTAGCTGGATACCTAATTAGTACTTGTGAACATACTCTTCCTGTTTTCATAATCATTTCAAGCACACACATGTGATGCACATAAATCCAAGTGTGTTCTTTCAGAGCACTCTTTAGTGCCAGTTACAAAGCTGGTGCTTTTAAAAAAATACAGCCCACAGTTATGTAGATATGGAACAGAAGGAGATAAAATACCTTCTTGCTAAAACAATACTGTCTATATTTACCTTGCAGTCTGGCTTTTGCAGTCTTGTTGGGTGTGAAATACTCACTTGGTTCAAAGACAAAACCTTTTAATTATTTTCCTCTAAACCAAAAAGAATAATTGAAAGGTCCACACTGAGCTGCATCTAAATCAACAGTGTCAATAAAAGGGGTCCTATTCTCTCTCTTCTGATATCCCAGACACGTATATAGTAGCTAGAGGATAGAAAAGCTTTAATAAATTTCCACTTGTCTTAAATGAGGCATAGATGACAATAAGAAAACTTTGAGATGATTTTCCTTTGTTTGTACTTCATAGCAGATTTTAGTTAATCTGTTTGTCTTTTTATAAATACAAGCTTTATCTGATGTTTCTTTGCTTTTGTCACAGGTTTATTTATATTTGTATTCCATTGTGCTATGAAAGAAAATGTGCAGAAACAATGGAGAAGACATCTCTGCTGTGGCCGATTCCGACTGGCAGACAATTCAGGTAAAAGCAATTCACAGCTCCCCTCCTTAGATGCTGCAGTAGTCCATAAAAGTCCAGGTGAACAGCTTGCTATGTTACTTTTAATACAATAAAATATAAGCCAGAGATGTGGAAAAATAGATTAATCATAGGCTGTCACTTCACTTCAGTCCTAACAATTGCCAAGGGACTTTTCAGATATCACTTCATAAAAATTCTCAAGTCTTCTTTTTCAGTTTTCCACTGAAGGCAGGTGGTAAATTTTGTGGTGCTATGAGCATGCTTTTGGAAGGCCCTTTGGATCTTGCCAAAAAAATATTTATAATTAAATAAATATCCAGAGTTTCAAACTCTGTCATTCAAAAGCCAGTCTTATTCCTTTTCTCCTGCATTACAGTATGTTGACTGAATTGTGTGGCCTCTTAAGTTGCTGTAGGAGCAATTCTTAAAAGGCAGATAGAAATACTCTGAGGTCTTTCGCCTTTATCTTTGCTTACTCAGACTGTTCTGACCTTCACCATATAATTTAGAGAGACCATTAGAGACTCAAAACCATAGGAAATTCCTTTAGCAGAAGCCTGATTAGGTTCCAGAATTGAAGTTCATCTTTACCTGTGATTCTCAGAGAGAAAGGAGAGCTGTTGGTTTGGACACTTTGAAGTGCCGCAATTGGGACACTGTGTTTATAGTCGCCTGTGCTTTTGGCCATCTCAGATAACATTAGACTCCTGTGTTTAGGCAATGGGATCTTGGCTTGCTTTATGATGTAATGATTTTGGACCATATAATTCTTATTCATATGGTTCTTACTCAATGACCAGGCTTGAAATCTACAGTTGATGTAAGGTGGCATAAACTCATTGCCTAGTAAGGTAAGCCAGCCTATACCAGATACTAACAGTGCTCCAAGTACTCTAGTGTCCTTTCTCTCAAGCCATCCCAGGTTTGTTACAAGGTTTTAAGTAATTGCGTCGCCATCAACAATTTTATTTTGTCTTGCTCTGTTTTGTTTAGAGAATGCATTCTCATTGTCCACTGTAAATTATTTATGTTTTCATGTTGTAGTAAGAAAACCTGATTCATGATTTCAAGAGCTAATACAAATTAGGAAAAGCATATTCATTCAGATCAGTCATCCAGATAGTTTCATATGTTCAGATTCCCTGTGGTTCATGCTGTAACTCCTGAACTGGAAAACACAGATGGATCAAATTATTTTGAGATTTTTATGCTGCTATCGGGCAGCTTGTGAGTATGATAGAAATAAAAACCTGAAGGATTTGAGTGCTTAAGTGCTATAGTTAATGGGCTGTCATTACACCTAGCATTAACCAGTCCATCACCACTGGCTGGTTTTATTCTCCATGAATCTGACACAGTTTACAGGCAGGAAAGTGAAATATAGGCCAAATGTGAACTTGCATACTTATGCAATTGAAGTGTATTAGGGCATTCTATGATAAAGAAATAAATAAGCCTTGCAACACTTCCATAGCTAGATTGGAAAAATAGTAACCTATATCCTACCAGTGACTTAAAATACTTATCTTGATTTAAATCAAGGCTAAAGTGGCCCATGTGTCTTTGGTTTGGACTTCTCTTCCATTTGGTGAATTTCATTACAGTACAGTGAGTAACAGCAACAGGACTAAATTGTGAAACTGCCTGTACCCACTGCAAGTTTTTGATACAAAAGCAGCTAGATATGTTAATTTTACTGGTATTGGGACACTTGTGACGCGTTTTTCAGTGTCAGCTTTCCTCAATAAGGATTTTTGGATTATTTATTTAATTTAATTTTTGAAGTTGATCTGGTATAAGAGCCTATTGTATTAATGGTTTAGACAAAACTCTTCAATTGTGAACTACTGAATCACCATTATTATTCATTGTTATTAATAGCTGTAATATAAACCCTATAACAACTACTGTAAATCCACTAGCATGTAGCATCTACCTGAGCAGATCAAGCCTTCAAACAATAAGACCTCTGTAAATGCTCTTATTCATCCCTTTCCTGACCAACGCTTTGGTTTCTCTCTGGAAGTGATGAAACTTTGGCATCCTTATGCTGCTACAGGTCTTCCCTGATCTCCTGAATCCTGGAAAGCCAGATCTGACAGTTCTGCCATTCAGCCAAATGATTGTTAGAGTGTTAGAGTCACCACTTTTAACTACTGTGGTAAATGGCAAAGTAGATGAAGTAGGAATAGTTCTTGTCTTTCTTAAGAATCAAAGAGGCTACCTGACAGGAAAAGGATATGCTGTTTGTTACAAGTCAGATTAAGCAACATATCTGATACTTGAAATGTTCATAAATGAATACATTAGGCACTTAGTACCTATGGTAATTTTTTATGTAAAACTTCTCAATCATTTTTAGATTGGAGCAAAACAGCAACCAATATTATAAAGAAGAGTTCCGATAATCTTGGAAAATCCTTATCCTCTAGTTCCATCGGCTCCAATTCAACCTACTTAACATCCAAATCAAAATCTACAACAAATACATATTGCAAACGAAACAGCCATACAGGTGAGTTCTTGAACTGCAACATAGTGCATCTGTAAATACACCTATAAATACATTTCGTGTTAAAGGTACATTACAGATTTCTACCCAAAGGTTAATGTGAGAAAATTTCACCAATTTCTAGAGTTGCAGTGTTTTTTAAATATATGTTACTATTTAATAAGAAGTCCTAACCTAACATACAGTACATCCAATACATAGTTCTAATCTCAGTATGCTCCTACACTAAACAAAGTAGGTGTGATGAAAGCAAATCTTGTTTTTTGTATAGCACTTTCACCTTTTTGGCTAAAAGAAGGTAAGTAATATTATCCTGTGGTAAACACAGGGTAGCCAAAGCCCAGAGAAATTATTTTCATCATCCAGGGTAACATGAAAGCTAGCAGCACAGCTAGAAATAGGAAACAAGTCTTCTGAATCCAAGTCCACAGCTGAATCTCTTGGTCAAACTGCTTCTTTTTAACTGTAACAGACTTATGGATAAAGTGACAAATGGAGGCTGCTTGGAAGTGGATAATGTGTTCCCACAGTATGCACTGCCTTCTCCTTCTATAAATAGCGTGCCATATCTACTGCTTATTTATTTACAAGTCAGTGGTATATGTAATAAAAGGCATTATCTGTTTTCCACTTATGCCATAAAAATTTACTTAGTTTAAGAACACTAAAGGAACACAAAAAGAGAGGAGATGGATTTGCAAGTCTATTTGCTTTTGTCTGAGATAATATTTCAAAAATCACTTAAATAGGTCAAGATATTTGGTTACTGGGGTTTTGTGAACTTACGTTTTTGTATTGTATCAGGTCACATAACGTTAACGCAGAATCCTCTTCTAACCATAGCAGAAATAAGCTCTGCAACTTTATCTAACCCAAAAATGTATATTCTTACTTTAAAATATTTGTTAGAAACAATGTTTTGGATATGAAATAGATTATTTTTACCAGAATAAAAGTTCCATTTTTTCTTAAGAATAAATTATTTTCAGAAGCCCCAAAATCTCATTTATGACTGTACAGTCTCCTTTCTTGATGTGTGCCATAGTTCCCAGGAAATACCCTCCTGTTTTTATTGATGATTATTAATCAGTTCAGTTAGGCACACAATTTTTGTCTAGAAATCCCCTTTTTTAAGAATTACATTGTTATTTTCTCACTAACCAATATTCCGTGCATCCAGCATGTGTGTTTGTGCATCAGGTGTTTTGATAGTGTAAAACTTTTTTGGTTAATGAGAATACACACTAAGTACGTGTGCTTTGAATACAGTAATAATGGGCAATATCTTAGAAATTCCCTGGTGTACCTGAACTTTCTCTCATGACCACCACCCATGCCCTTGCTGTGAGCACGCAGCTAGCACCTGCCTTGTCAGGGTGTCTGTCCCTTCTGCCATGTCATGTGTGATCTACCATACCCCCAGATGCCCTGAGCAAGCTATCCTGAGCTCTCTCTGCTATGAAGGGACAATTCTGTCAGTAATCTTCCACAAACAGCGTCTATAATATCCACTGATCACAATGCAACTATTAATTAATAGTAGAGGAGAAGCGTACCATGCCCTTTCCATTGCAGAGCATTCTCCATTCTGCAGACAGAGAATTCCCATTTGTACTCATGGCAGATCAACTTTTAGACCCTTGTCATTGGGATTAATGATATACCTATATGTTTTGCTGGACTCAGGGCTTTTTATCAGACTGACAATTAAAGAGACTTAATGCTGGAGTTATTGCAATGGGTTCTTCAAGAAAACCAATTAAACAGTTTCTCTTAAGAAGTAAGTTAAAGAAAACTTGCAGATAGAAACATGCTCATGTACTTTCTTCAAAAGTGATGAGCTTAATCCCATGGATAAATTATTTCCTAAAAGGAATTGCAGTCAGTAATGTGATCATAATTTGTAATGTAATGGTTTATTGGACATTAAGGGAATACCAGTTTTTGCTATGTTTTAATAATTTTAATACAGTTTGCTCTGATCTCAGAAAATGCACTTTTTATTCCGATACTTCAAAGGAATTTTTGCCAATGGTAGGTTTATATGTATTTACATATCTTCTTACATGTTAAAATTAAATAAAATATTGTTGTAATTCTGATTTTTAATATAGCTAAGCTTCTCAATATGATATTTTAGCTAAATTTCAGGCAAATACTGTAATAGCTACATGTCTCAGCACCTCTTGTTTAATATGGTTATAATGTGCTCCCTGTAATTGACACAAGCATTCATGTGTTTGTGGTATAGATAATGTCTTCTAAGACCCTTTCTTCATCAGTGGTGGAGCATTACAGGTAAAGTGAGAATTGCTTTTGTTGAATGCATGGTTTGAACAGGGTGGAGGGCTGCTGCTTGCATGATGTCCTCATTGACACAAAGGACTGCTAATCAAACAGAAATGCTGCTTGTTTCTCACTATTACATCTTGCACCACTGATGCTGAATTGAAGGATAAGTGTGCTTCAAACTCAGGGTATCTGCACTCTGCATGGGGCATGAAGCATTTGGAAGACATCATTTTAGAAAACAGACCATGTCCTGACACTGATGCCTGTGTACAGTCATCTGAGGAAAGGAGATTAGGTTGAAACACTCACACACAAAACAGAATAAAAACCAAAACCAATTTGATAGAGTATTAGAAATTTTTTAGTACTTTTAAAAGCTGCTACAGGAATTGTAAGGTGCTGTATTTCTATTTGGTCTATGACCATTATGGAATTAGTCTTCTAGCCATTGCTATTTCATATCCAGTCACAGCCAAAATAACTCTGAATGAGAAACTATATGTGTCTGACAGCCATGCTGTGAACTGGTGATTGACTGCAGAAGGCAAGGAGACACAGATATTGGGTGGACCCTACTGGGTGGATGAGAGAACTCACTTTGTCATCTGACAGCTTTGCTGTCTACGAGTTTGAAAGAAACTTGTATAGATAGTACTTAAATACCACATATAACACTTCTCTGAATTAGAAGATAAGATTATTTGTGCAGAGAATTTGGTGGGACAACTCTCATTTACTTCAGTGCTACAGGATTTTAACCCTGTACTTAGGTGTGAAGCTCATTAAGCTAAAAAAAAAGAAGCCTTCATTGGTCTCAAAGGCCTTACATGATCCTTGTGCATGTAAATTTCATGTGGAGATGGCTGCTATTGAATAATACAATGATGCCTTGTGAAAAAAAAAGTGCACATATCTGCAAGGAATTTCAAAAACATTCCCTTAAGACTAATTAATTTTTCATCTTTGTAATAAGTGTAATAATGTATTCTACTTAAGTTCAATATGTAGAAAACCTTCAAAATATACTACCATTGCCTAGTAAATGCATACATTTGACAGACAGACGGTACTCATCACTTTGCTAGTGGACATGGATTTATTTGCTGCAATTCACGGACATTCTTGCGTGCTTTGAAAAAATCATCCTGATATGCCTGAACACGCCTGTTTCTTTTTCTCATGACTGAAATTGTTTTGATTTCTCACTGCAATCCATTTCTCCTTTGCAACATTGTATACTCTTTTATGGCTTGATATGGTGACTTCTGCAAGGGTGGGTTACTTTTCTGTTTATTTTTTTAATGAATTTATTTCTGTAATAAAAAGTTTTGTGTGAAACCATAGTTTAAGCAATATGCTAAGAAATGATCCTTTACCAAGGAATTTTTGAAGGTGATTTCACCAGGGTCTTCTTAACAGACATCAAAAATGTCACTTGTAGCAAACAGTGTGTCACAGGATACTCCATCTTACCATCTTGACATGGTCCAAATCTTACCTGGGTTAAGAGAATTATTTCCAGCTTTATTCACTACAGTGGAAGAGATAAGAAAGCTCATCAGGACAGTGTATTCGTGAAAATGAGACACAGGCTGTCTCCTTATCATTGCACACTACATGAGCTCTACCTACTGACCATTCTCTGAACAGCAACAGTGTTAGCAGACTTTCCCAGACCATCTGGGAATTGCCTCACTCCTTTTCTCTTCAGCTCCACCCTTGCCTTACAGCACATGAACTCTGAAATTATACCAGTTTTCTATATCTTTTCCTTCTGACAGTTTTTGAGTCCATACCCTGCACATTATGGAAAAAACAAAGTGATCCTAGACAAACACAAAGTTAAGGCTGGCTGCAGCAGATATAGGTTTTCTTCTCGTGCATTCTGCACAGAGTACATTATTTTTGTGCATAGCTTAAAGCCTCCGCTGCTGAAATAATGAAATCCATTTACTGTCATTTTCCACTACATTATTACGTGGAGATGTTATTTGCCAGATGTTGTGGAGGTCTCCCCTGTTCCAATGCTTTCAAAATGTTTCTAGTTTGTAAGACTCAAAGCGTCAACAGTAAATTAATATCGTAAAAGTTCATAGAATTCAGTTATACTTAAAAAAACACAATAGGGCGATAATTTCAAGAGAGACCTGAGAAGTCTGTCCACAAAACTAGGCATCTCAAAAGAGTTTAGAAGAAGCAATGCCAAGCCAAAAAGTTGTTTCATGGCTATTAGGGCAGTAATTGCATTCAGTGGTAGTGGCGATTGAAAGCATATCTGTGGGAATAACACACATCATAATTAATGAGTTTGCTTAAGAAGCCCTAACATCTTGTTTTGCTTTTTCCTCCTCGTAGAGAATGTTTTTCTTGACAAGCCATCTTCAAAATTTGCCCAAGAGGATGGAGAACAGACATCAATCATCCCTGTCCACCAGGTTATTGACAAGGTCAAGGGATATTGCAATCCTCACTCCGACAACTTCTATAAAAATATCATCATGTCTGACACATTTAGTCACAGCACAAAGTTCTAACTGGGCTTCTGAATTTTTTGAGCCAAAAGAAGATAAAAAGTCTATCTGGAACTGAGAATACTGGATGTTGTAGAATGTGACCCGTTTTGTTATTTTTTCCCAGTTTATATTGTTCTCCTGTTAAGAGCTTCAACTTGGGGACCAATTTCTTTTTACTGTTGTGGAAAAAGACAATTTTCCACCACAGTATTGAGCTGTTTCTAAATGTGTGCCAGCCAACATGACAGCTAATTGTAATCCTGTATAAATATTTTTTAAGACTGAAGAGCCACAAACCTAACTCTAAATTATGTGGTGCAAACTGAAGTCTTGACTCCTGGTGAAAATAACAGACATGTCACACAGTACAGGCAAGCTCTTATTGAACAGTTTACTGATAGTCTTTCTCTTTTGAAAAACATGAATTTGCCCTACAGTACTTGTTAGAGTCTTGCTTCTTGACTGTCTAGTGTTGTCTGTTCTTTATTTGTAAGTAAATAAAACCCGAACACCAGTGTTTAAGAGTTATTTTAAACCGTTTTTGACTAAATAGACCTAATCATGCAAATCTTGCTTACCAAAACAGTATGTGCTATAAGTTCAGGCTATTTTGTATCCACATACATAGAAGCACTCTTTACACAGATGTTTTGGTTGAGAACGGCATGCAGGTTGCTAGTAACTCTTGCAAATTTTAAAACCATTGATCTGTATGGAAATAGTTGTACGTGTCATTTGCATCTGTGCAGAACAACTACACAGGTACATCAGAAGTTTACACAAAGTCATGTTTCAACATTTATTGATTGGTATGTATGAAATGTGGCATCTCCCGTCATGATTCTATGTTTAATATTCTTTTACTACACAAAAGAGGAAACATTCAATTATATATAGTATATAAATCTATACCTAGATCTCTCTCCAGACATTTTTATAATACTGCACACAGTAAATATGACAGACAAAACCACAACGTGTACCACAGACAATCTAAGAACAATGAACGGTGCTAAAACTTAAGTTTAGTATTTAAATACAAGATGAATACTTTGTAAACCGATGAGTTCATTTGTCCGTCTCTGTACGTCAGATATACTGTATATACACAAACCTCCATCAGATGGCATTGCAACATTAGAATAACCTGGAATACATTTGGCAGTAATAAATAAATAACACCTTTCTGAGCACCTAACGTTATCAGTATCCCCCTCCTGCCTCCCTGTTTGTTGACTTGATTGAGGTTGTTGGAGGCACAGAGTTTAAACAGCGTTCAAGCAACATTAGGGAATTTCACTTTGCTATACTGTGTGCATAATGAAACCGAGTTGTGTGTGTGAACAGACAAGAGCATAAAATTCTTACTTGTTTTAGTCTCTGTAAATTTGTGACACATCAGCATGTTGCTGTGACTGCCAAAAATGTATCACTTCTCATGAAACATGATTTGCCCCATGGCAGGTTTTATAAAAATTGTAACTGCACATGTTGTTGAAGTCATGGACCAGAAAACCAAAGGTATTTTCAAATACTGTTTTAGAGAAGAATGCCTCCTAATGGAAATTTTCATTTTAAGAGTGTGGGGTTTTTTTAACCAAAATAATTTTAGCCAAATATTTAATTAATTATGTTCAGAACGTGACCAGAAAATTGTGCCAAGATTTTTCAATTGCCAAGCAGGTGGATGTTCAGTGATTAGGGGTGTGGATTTGTGCCTTTCTTTGCTCTTTGCACGTGCTTTTACGTGCAGAGATCATTTAATGCTGTGACTGCACAAATGGCTTATTTTATTTTCCTTGGCTGCAAACACGTGGTGGGAGGAGGATGTCCTGACGGTATTCCGTCCAGAAACACTGCTGTCACTACATGGACCTTAATGAAACCTCAGTCTCATAACTGCAAATACTTACGTGGTGGTATGAATGAAAGTCAGCCTGATTCGCTCAAAATGTTTATATTTACAGGAGTGAGTGTTGTTAGATATCTTTAATAAGGGAAATAATTTAGGGAGAGATTATGTACAAGCATTTACTGAACTTCTATTTTATCATCCCACTTGCTTAACTACTGTAGATAATAGTGTTCACATAGTAGCTTACTGTGAGATTTCTACCTGATTAAGGTATTCAGAAGTGAAGGAAAACCAAACATGCCTGCAAAAATGAGGAATCAATAAAACATAATAGATTAATAAAAAAATATAAATAAAAACCAAACAGAATATCCTGACTGAAGCTGAGCTGTAACCTATCAGTTTAATGTACAGCTACCTAGATTTTTGCTGAATTAAGATTTTTTCTTTTTTTTTTACTACCATGTAGTAATCTTAAACTGTCTGTGTCAGTTAGATGCTCTTAAGTGCTCTCAATTCTACAATATAAGGCTTCTACTTTGTAGCTGACATGCTGTAACCTCCCTTGTATATATTTATTTATTTGTGAGGTTAAATATGTCATATATATTTAGCTCTATAATGACTATTCTTGTTACTTTAAAAACTAAGCTTCTGCTTCATCATAGAAAAAAAAAGGGAAAGAATATTTTCTTACATATTTTTTTTCAAACACCTTGTGAACCAATTTACTGTAGTTCTATCTTTTATAAGTATGAGGAAATATGTCAGTGTAATTTGTAATACTAGTCAGTGGGACATAGTGTAACAGGTATAAAGATGGACTAAAATGGAAAGAAACATTTTCAAGTAAACATTCTTGATGTTAGTGTCCAAATAATTAAAGTCTTTTAATAGTGAATGGTTGATTTCACTTTTTTTTTTCTTTCTTTCTTTTTCTTTTTTAGTGTTTAATGGCAAAAATTACTCAGTGGAATTTTGGAAAATAATCTTGTGTTTATTAAAAACATATGAGCCAGGTACATGCCTAGCCAAAATGTTGGAAATAAATGTGCAAGGCTAACTCCATCTCACCAGAGAAACGCACTTTGAAGAATGTTTTTTTCCTTTCTGTGATTTATTCAATGCCACATCCAGTCAATGATCTGAAAGTTATGCAAGTTCATTTATTTTTGGTAGCAGTCATGATATAGAAATGAAAGGAAAATCACGGCATCAGACAATATGCTGGCAGGATCTTTTACAAGTAATATAAATGAATAATCTAAAACTCTGGAGTTTATCCATTGATATGTTTCCAGCTGAATGTAGTCCCTCATTATCAATACCTTGTTTCAACTTGTAATCATACTTTGACTTATTCCTGTTGACATATTTTAGTCAGTCATTGATTAATACACACTAACGTACAAACAATAAGTGCAACACACTAATAGCCTGCCTTTAAATGTTTACCTTTAAAGAACACAGAAAACTGCTGAAATGTGCGGATCTGCTCCTCTGTATTTAAATCTCATCAGAGAAAATGCACAGAATATGAAGATTTAGCAGTACTACTTTTTAGAAAGTAATCAAAAAGGCTCCATGTGATAAGTGGAATTTATTAATTAGGTGCTGGGTGTGGCTGTGGACAGTCTGCCCATGTGTGTCCATGGACAGTGAATTTTGAACTTCATGCCTTGAACAGTGTGGGAGGACCCTCTGAAGGAAGGAGACAAGGTTTTTTTTCCAAGTAAGATCTTGGCAGATGCCAAACTTGTAAGGAGTGATTTGCAGTGTTTGGGGGTGGATTTATTTTTCTCCTCATTTCGTCACTTTTTAAATATCAAGAACAATTTTATTTTTATCCTCTACTGTTAACAGCTTCCTACTGTAATCCATTGAGTTACATAAAATGCCACTTCATTTTATGACTTTTGAAAGGCTGATCTATAATCAGACATATCTATGTAACCACAGGGACAGCTACCAAGTTACAGGGCAGCAACGTGTCATTCATGGAGCAATTATAAAAAGTTGTTATGCATTTACTATAGTAAGTCCATATAAAGATATAAAACCATTTATGGGTTAGCAAATTAGACAAAAGGTTTAGTTAATGTTAGGGGAACCAGTCTGTGGAGCAACCGTTTCATGCCCAGTGCTCCAGCTGCTGACATGATAAGAAGACTTTCCCCTTCACCCTTCACTTAGCTGACATTTAGTTACTCAGTCCATTTAATTTTCAGATCTTCTGGCCCCATTGTGGCACTCCCATCCTCAGGGCAATCTTTTGCTGCAGTGCTATGGAAAGGTAAAGGGAAAAAGAAGAGAAAGGGAAACTGAAAGGAAAAGAAGGGAAAGGGTAGTTGTTAAGGCCTGCTCTGCATCTTCTTACACTTTCCCCTTCTCCAGTACATGTCACAGTGACTAGTGATGGAAGCAGGCCATTGGAGTAGGTGGAACGCACCACCATGGCTATTTGTGGACCTGTCAGTTAAAACTAATATTTTTGACCCTCCAGTTTTAAATAGATAGTGCACCATGGTTCTTCAAGGCAGCAACTCCAGTATTTCCATGCTTGGAGACTAACCTAGCAATAATATGTCTGTGGTTAAGAAAGATCCTAATGCCCCTTATGATGAGAAATCAGTCTGATAAGGTTCAAGTACCACACCAGAAATAGCTCCAGAAATAAATCTCCTGGAAACCTTTTCTGGAAATTTAGCCCTTCCTCATATATGTCTGCTTGCACAATGCCAGTGCTGCTATTGGTCTTAGATTAAGCTGAGATTTAGTACTCATGAGGAGTGAACATTGTGGGGATATCCATATGGTTTGCATAACTGCAGCCATCTGACCGTAGATTGAATGGCATGGTTTTATCGAAGTGTGTTGAATGACCTACCCTACAAAATAAAAGCCTTATTGAAACTTTAGCATGCAGCAGCTAGCCTAAACTGGGCACTTTATGTGCAGACCATTCTAATAAGAATTCTTGAAAAACATAGCTTTAGATAGAAGAGAGTTCTCAAAAATCCTAACTGTATTCTGTATATGAAGAGTAGAGAAAGAGCAAATGCTGATGACTCTGTTCTGGTGTTCCCTTGCAATGACAAGATTTTCCCCATCCTGGGAGCTCACCAAAGCAAGGAAGAAGGGGGCCGCGATAGGGACTTGTGTCCTGTTCTGCCCGACTAGTGGAGGGCTCCTGCTCTATTCCCTGTCATACTGCATTTCGTGGCACTCCAGCTCCAAGTGCCGTAACTGCAATAATATTACACATTTACAGAACTCCACTCGGGGTTTCTTCTCCACTTGCCCTCACAACTGCTCGTGCTTTTCCAGCAGAGGGCAGTGGCATGTTGTTAGTTGCAAAGATGTTAAAATTAAGTGAAAAAACACAAGATTCTTCCACATGAAACCACCAGCATGGATATAAGTAGGAGAGTTCATACGAGGTTTGTCTGTTATTTATCAATCTGTTACATCACCAGATAAAGAAAACACTGCGCTCAGGGAAGTGAGGGGAAAGAGTTGTGTGCCTTCATTTGGGCATATTTAGTGGAAAGAGTAATACAGAATCCCTCTGTATTTTCTCCTGCAGGTTGTTACATTTTCTCCTTTTTTTTTCTCTGAAATTAGCAACTGCTACACTGCTGTCAGCAGAGCAAACAGAGCCAGCTCACCATGTCGGGCTTGCACACTACCTTATTCCAGAACTGGGCAAATGATTTGATATGCTGAGCTGCCACCCTCTGACTCAGAAATTCACTGTAACTATAACTGTCGAGGGAGGGGAAAAAAACCCCAAAACCAACAAACACCAAGCCAGCAGCCCTCTGTTGACAGTGGCACACAGGCCCATACCTCCCTACCACTTTTTCCCTCAACAGCACAGGGACATATCTGCTGTCATCTGAGTCCTCTGCTCCACATACTCTTTCCCCATGGCACCAAGTATTACAAGGTCAGCTCAAGCAAGTTGTGGAAAGGCTCAGCTGTATATTCAGATGTACAGATGTTCTCAAGGCTGCTTTGTCATGGGGCAGGACTGCTGCAGCAGAAAGCTGCTCCATGAGAAAATAGCACCATGTTGAGATTAAAATGTCTCACCTGCAATTCTGGCAAAATCTTCAGGAAAAATATTCTGAAACAGATTGAATTCCCCCATCTATGCTTGTCCCAGGAGTCTCACTGGCATGTCCCTCTCACTGCACATCTGTACCAGCAACAAGCTGACACATAACTAAGGGGACAGGGATGGTCTGGGGCAGATAGGGTGAAAAAGGCAGGTAAGGACATGACCTGCTTTAGCCTCACCATAGGCATGGCTGCCCTGACCATGGGAAGAAGGACCAGTGAGAAGAGAGTCCCAAGAAGAGACAGGATTTGATGTACAAGACTAGTATGACAGATGTCATGACACCATCACTTTTCCAAAACACTTGTGGTGTTGCACAAGTTCAGAGTCACAGCACAGCTGCATTTCTGGCACATTGCCTTTTGGTGAACCTAAACAAGCACATCTCTGCAAAAGGCAGGAGACAATGGGAATTCCCTGCTGTTTCTCTGTGCTCCCTACAACAAGCGCTCACTTCCAAGGAACACAGATGTGCCAGCATGCCTCTGAATCTGGCTGCATATGTCTCATTGCTCAGATACGATAGTTTTCTAGAATGACTCAAGGTACAGGGTGAGCTGAGCATTATGCATACGCTGACAACATTAGCCAGATCATGGAGCTGCAATCAACAGCGACTGTATGAACAAGGACAGCGACTGTGCTTGAGAAGGGAGGGTGAGCATGGGAAACCAGCACTTACAAAGCTTTGCAAGGGCACTGAGAACAAGGGATGAAATACTGTGGTTTCCCATGCAAAGTGCAACTCAAAGAGTGCTCAGAGGAGTTTTTTTGTGTGTTTGCAACAGCCCCGTGATCTATTACTTGTTAGAAACCACTTTTCACAGGTTTCAAGCCTGTGCTTTAGTGTCTTTAGAGGATCCCCTCTATGCCTGAACAGTGCCACCTGACTGCAAGCAACACCAAGCACAACACAGTTCTC
>WUAM01000071.1:21075178-21138729 GCA_024336885.1 Actenoides hombroni
GTTTTTTCTGAACTCATCCGGTGCAGAGATCTAACAACTGAGGACATTGCAGGCTACAGAGTATGACTGAATTAAAATCAGGAGTTTTGTGTGCGTTTGCAACAACTCAGTGGGGGATGGGCCCAGGCAGAGCTCAGCAGAGATGGCAGCTCCAGAAGCCTAGCTGGGCCTCAACCCATGGGTTCATCATCATTTCTTTGGTGTAGTCTTGAGACAGTGGTAACTTCAGAGCAAGATTTGAAGCAGTGAGGCTAATGTCTCTTGCAGATCAGCAGGATCTATTTAGGCAGACTGAGCCTTAAAAAATTCATCCAAACTAGCCCCCACCCCTCTAGCCTGATTAGGTGACAGCTCTTACCAGATATGAGGAACTTATTTATTTTACCTACATCAGATGGAAGAGAAACTGGGTCAAAACTGACAGTTCCTAGTAGATGATTCTAAAGATTACACTATAGAGGTACTTCACTGGGTTTTCAAAGAAAAGGTGAGCCCATTCAAGCATCATGCTGCACATGTCCTGATCTTTGTACCAGTATCAGCTAGAGGCACAGTGAAGTGAGTCTGTCATGGTACTTCTCAGGTGGCTGAGCAGAAATGAGAGAAAAGCTGAAGGCACATTTTATTGCAGAAAAGGTCAACCTGCAAAAGATCAGCATACGCAGAAGCAGCCTGTCCCTGAGAGTGTGACTCTCATATACTGTTGCTGGGTAACAGCCAACTCACTTTAACACATCCTGCTCTTTTATTCTCATTGATTTTTAATGTCTCCCAAAGATGGGTCTTTTTCACCTTGGTGTTGTTTTCACCCAAACTGATGCATACTCTGGTTCAGCAAATAAGCAATCTTTTGACCATATTTTACCCTACCAGATGCTGTATATGATGTTTCCTACATTCAAGTGAAGAAATCCTCTCACTGCAATCAGACTGGATCAGAGACTACTGTAAGGATAGTCTATAAACTGCCTCCTGGTAAAGGTGAAGGATATGCTCTAGTGAAACACCAGAAGAGTTTCAGGACAGAGGACACACTCTGTCACTGTAGGTGTCTAAGAACAGGCTGAACCTGGGCTTCCTAAACCCACGCATTTAGGTGCCACCATTAACACTGATAGCAGTATCAGGTGACACACAGAGACAACCTCCTGCCCTGTGATCTTCTTTAATTATATGTAACTATTTTTACTAACACTATACTGGATGAGGAGTAAAGTTATAATCCACAATCAATTCATACCAGCATCCTATCTCCACATCTTACCCCTCTCTTCCCCAGTTTCTTGGCTGTAAGCCCTTGGCCCATAACAACTGTCTCATCCACCAAATAGCTTTACCCTCCTAAACAAGAATCCCACACCCATCACACTTCCACACTACTATTAATCACCACCATCACCAGCCTTCCCCCCACTGAAGCAACAGCCCCCATCCCCTCACTTACTGAAGCCTTTCTGTAGAATAAAAGCAGAGATGGCCACAACAGCGACAGCACCCAGTTCTTGAGCAGCCTGGTGGTGGCACAGTGCTGGGGTGCAGCCAGTCAGCAGTAACTTGTTGTGTGTAGGCAATGCACGTACTGGAGGAGGACTTGTAGGCACCATTGCCACCACCACCTCTGAGTCCTGGTCTCTTTGAGAGGTGGGTTGCAAAGCTCTGCGTTAAGTTTATGTACCTCAGGGTTGATTTTGGCATAGGTTAAGTTTGCCTTAAACATGGAGGAAAATTAGACACCTTCCTGAGAATTCTTCTGGTTCCATTTTCCTTTTTAATTATTATTTTACTCAGGTTAACATAGAATGAGTTATTTACACTAGAAACCAAGGTTTCTGACTGACAGCTTTAGGGACCAGATAAAATCTGTGCCAGAGCTTCAAGTATTTGTTTCACTCCTTAACCTTTGCACTAAATGCATGCAGTTGCGTGTGTGAGCTTCTATCTTGAGCATGGCAGCCTGCACCTCCTTTGACTATGTCTTTATTTACCAGTTTGAAAAACATTCATCCATTGCTGAAGATGCTGCAAAAGACGTTTCAGTGTTCTCTTTCAGTGAGGCTGAGAAAAGAACGTGAGAAAGAAGCTTCAGGGATAATGTTAACATGAAGAAGTTTAGCTCAAAGTGTTGACATTTGCCAGGGAGAGCACAGATTAGCTTCTCAAACACTGGGGCATGCAGGCATAATGCTGCTGCAGTACTCCCTGCTTAAGCAGCCATTTCAGCAGTTACTCAGCAGGCAGTGGGATGGGAAGGATGTAAGTAACATTACATATTGGTACCACATGTGGAGGCAGGAATAGCCCGATGCACATACACACATCCCATCCAGATCTGAAAAACAGGCCATGTGTTTCTTTTTCTCTATACCACTGCATACACAATCCACTGGAAAATCAAAACACTAGGTGCAATTGTCCCAAAGTCCAGGATGCAAAATCTAACAGATACTTTTCCAGGATATCTGCAAGTAAATGGATCAACCCAGTTCCACATTTAGGCATTTAATTAAATGGGTCAACTTTTGCTATTTTTCATACCACAGGAAAAAAAAATTCTTCCTTTGGCAGAGAGTCCTTCCTCCTTAGATCTCAATCTCTGCCTAACAGGATTTCTATGCACACAAACCTTGAATTGTCTTGACACATACAAATCACAAGGTTTTGGCTGCCTCATGATAAGAGCTGTGGTGACTTATTCTCATAAACCAGACATTTCAATGTGTATAAAGCAGCTCTATGATTGTGATTGGCATGACTACTTTCAACCAGCTTGTTTCTCCCATGGCTGGCATAATGCCAATAGAAGCATTTTAATATTAAGGTGGTTGTGGAAAAGCAGCAGATGCAATAGCTGAGGAACAAAAAAAAAAAGTACCGCTTTATGAAGTGTTTTGGCTCATTTACCAATTCTAAATAATTACTGATGACTAAGTGCCTGAGTTCAGCAAACAAAGGTTGTTTGTCTTGCTCAAGTTCATTTGTCCAGTTTGGGATGAATAGGGTCCACTAAACCACCAATAACCACATGGAAGATATGAAGCTCTCACACAGAAATAGATTTCTTTCTATCAGCCAAAACAGGACCAGCTTCCTTTAACCCTTTTGTCATACAGTTGTGATTTACTTACTAAGCTGTGCTATTGCAGGACAACGAGAGGCATCAGCTTCACTCAGGCTGCACAGAGCCCACCTCCTTTCTGTCCCCAGATAGAGGGCTCTGCCTGAGCCTAGTATTATGCACAGCGGCCCTGTATCTTTTTTTTTTCTTTTGCTTTCTAGCAAGGATGTCCTTTCAGTGGAGCATTAGTGCAATGTTTCTCCAATCCTTGCTCACATCTTGTAACGAAAATACATGAACAACCTCTATGGTTATTTGCTTTTCTATTTTATCAGGATCCATTTAACTGCACAGCAACAGCTTTTAAATTCAGGTAGTTATGTAACATGTATTCTCACTATAGAGGTGGTAGAAGTTTAAAGCCATGGGGCTGATGCTTCACCACATGTAATCTCCTTGGATGGCCTCTCACAAAATCTGGCATCTTTTCTCAAGCAGTCAGCTTTTCCTTTCCCTAAATCTTGTGGCTCAGACATACAATCAAGTTATCGCCATTTAAAAAGTTTGCCCAGTCCTCCTGAGTCAGCAGGACTGCCAAGGTGAAGGTTTTTCAACTCTTTTTCTCTCTAAGATATTTTACCTTACACTTGTTACAACTTCAGAATCAAGCTAGATGCTGCCAGTCCTCACTCAGCTGATGCACATTGAATTCCTACAACAGAACCACATGCCCAAGACCTCAATTCACTGATTTATTATGATGTGCTACTGATGTCATCTTCTTGTGCCTATGAAGCAGGATGTTATTAACTATATAAAAGATTATAAATAATTTTTTTGTCTTTGCAATGATTTTGGTCATAATAAATTATATCAGAGTGGATGAAAGAGGCAATTTTATTTGTAGCCTTTATTGCTGAATGAGTTTTAGATATATATAAGTGAAATTTTCATTTTTAAAAGTCAGGAACAACAACTTACAAGACCACTGGATAACACATAGGTGGTGTTAAAAATATCTGTACTTTGTTCAGTAGCATGCATTTTAACATGTTGGGGGGGGGAATTAAGTCTTTATCATACTGGATTTACCTTACTTTTGTTAGTAGAAGGAATGCTGCTTACAAGTTTATGGCAGAGGAGTTTTAGGTGAAAAAAAATTGCAAAGTCCTGAGTAGGAAAAAGGGAATTTCAACTGGTCAGTCACTACATATGCATGAATGAACAGCATGTCTTGCATTTCTCTGTCTGGGAGGACAAAAAAAAAACACATGCAAGCACACTTACCAAAATGTAAATCGACAGTCTTCACTTGCCCTGATAAATCTGCCAATTGTAAGAAACTGTCAGGTAGCTTAAACCAAAATCAAATTTATAGTTAAGACATAGGAATGATCCAAAGCTAAAAATCAAGGCACAGGGCAGTCTTAAATTGTGTCATTTGTCTCCCGCAGACATGAAACTGGGGTAAAAGCCATCCCAAGTCTGGCCTATGAGACTGTCCCCAGGATGGGTGGTGGGTGATTCCTGTGACACTGTGCACCAGGCAAATAGCCCTCTGAGTGGCTCTGCTGGAAGAGCATCAGACTTACAATGAGAAGTCCAGGCTTGAGCTTGGTCCTGATGAAAGAATTTGTATTTACGGCTCAGCAAGAGGCTTGGCACCTGGCCTGACCCCTGACGAAGAGACCTGCCAAGGCACCTATCTGAGTTGCTCTTCCCTGGGAAAACTGGGAGCAAAGGAGAAGAAAGGGATCAAACATTCAGCCTGTAATCCAACATGGGGACACTGTGTGCATCCTCAGTGGGGATCTGTGAGAGCTCCTGCATTCTGCACTGACAACAAATGGAGCCCGACATGAGACAGGCATCAAAGCATTATGAGGGCAATAGAGCACTAATAAATTCTGAGACCTGTGAGTCCAGTTAGGTCTGCTCAGTGGGAGTCTTTCTAGAGTACCACAGGATGAGAAGCATTTCCCCCACCAGGAAACTGCATTACAGAGCGAGACACCATCTCACATTTCCCTCTCATTCCTGGCCCTTTTCATCTTGCGATCACTATGCTGCTGAAACAAGATCTTTCTCCTGACATCAGTGTTAGTACAAGCTCATTAATCCAACTGTCATTTTGTCCTCAAACTCTCCATGGATCTTCTGGTGAGCACTCCAGCACTTGGAGCACACCAACACTCGGAGGTAGACACTGGTAGAAAGGAGATAGTGCTTTCAAAGCACCCTGTTGGCACCCTAAGAGCCTCATGCTCTTTATCTCAGCCCCAGGCTTCCCCTGTAACCCTCAGTAGTGCTGAGTTTTTCACTATCTACTTTACTTCGGCAGCAGTTTAGAGATAACTCCAGCTAAAGGGGAATGGAACTATTCTTAGCCACTGGTAGCCCAGTGGCAGGTGCAGCCGTGGGCACAAAGCCGTGCGTGGGAAGGTGGCAGAGCCATAGAGATACCATCTCACCGTGCAGCCCAGGGCCTTCATGCAAGTCAGAAGCACTCAGGAGTAGGCATACGATTAAAAATAACCTAAAGCAGGCCCATGTTACTGAATAATTACATAAAATCCCATCTAGAAATGTAAAGGAATAAACAGTGATAAGCACCTGTGGAGTAAGTTGTGATAAGCCATACTTTGCCGTCAAAAGCCAAGCTGCTGGTTGCAAATGCATCTGTGCCCCTGCTTATTGTGCTCCAATAGCCACAGCAGTGTCAGAAGCAGAAGAAAAAAAAATGAAGTTTTATCTTTCTTTGAACTGTTTCCTCTCCTTAAGAAGTGCTGCCACAGACATGTGGCTCAATAAACCCAGTCCAACCTCTGCATGAAGAAGTGCATGAAAAAGCACAGAGGAGTGGAAGTAGGGAAAGGCAAATGTTGCTGAGATCTACCAGTGACACCAAAGAGCCCCAGACTCATGTCCAAAAGTGTTCCTGTGAAATTTGTCATATGTCAAATGTTAAATTCCTGTCTAGTATAATTGTCTTCCAATTCAGGTAAGGATGTATATAAATTGATGCATAAACTATAAAGCAATAAAGACATCCAACAGAAGTAAGAGAAAATGTTGGAAATGTTTCAAGTATCTTTCGTGGTATACATTTACAAATTATGTACTTTTAATTCTTGAGCATTTTTTTTTCATATTTAATACAAAAACTGTGTGTATAAAGAACCTGAAGACACTGACATGTTTTCCTTTTGTTTAATTATGTTTTCAAAAAGAAAACCACTATGGTCAAAACAAAGTTTTTTTGTTTGTTAGAAAGCACTTTTCATTCTACATTGGTTTCAAGCCTGTGCTTCAGTGTCTTTAGAGGATCCCCTCTATGCCTGAACAGTGCCACCTGACTGCAAGCAACACCAAGCACAACACAGTTCTCCCATTCTGCAAGAACTTCTAGGACTTTTCTTTCTTAATATAGGGAAAATCCACTGCAATTAGAATTCCCAGCAGAGGATCTAACAACTTAAGGCACCAGCATAAGTTTTTTCTGAACTCATCCGGTGCAGAGATCTAACAACTGAGGACATTGCAGGCTACAGAGTATGACTGAATTAAAAATAGTTTTACCGTCCTTTGAGAGAGAAAGTAAGGTTGCAGTAGTCAAAGAGTTGCCTTTACCTTCTACCATTCCCTCAGGCAGCCTCCTGAATGATCGTATCTATTGTATAGGGTTTCATATGGCTCTTTGTACGCATGAACTTTGTCTTGTATACTATCTACAGAATGACTAACTTACATGTTGTAAGTGCAAAACTCAACTTTAACATCCCTGCAAAGCTTCTGCCTGCATCCAACTTCCCCATAGTGGTAGGGTACCAGGGGGTCACCTGCCTTCTGTGGCAGCATGACCTGTGAGCCACTCTTCAATCTTGTCACCCCCAAATGCCATGTGACTTGTAGGCCATTCTTTGAGGAACTACTCTTTGTTGTTGAGGAGGGCAAATCACACCCATGAATGCTACTTGCTGTTGGGCTCAACGAAATTGGGACATTGTCAAGAGAAAGAAGGAAAGAGAACAATAAATCCATGTAGAGGGACTGAATGATAAAAAGCTGCAGCAGAAATGCTTGATCAGTTGTAGCTGCAAGATACTCCAGCTCTGGAGCACCTGTCTGTGAATAGAAGTGGCCTACAATTACTACAGTGTCAGTTTTGACTCTTTTTGGTATTCTTTAAGAATACCATGTACTGCCATGTGCAAAGGCACATGGACAACAAGGAGGTGGCAGCTCACAGCCAACATGGCTTTGCTAAAGGCAAAATCATGCCTAGTTGGTAGCTTTCTACAACAGAGTTACAGTGTTGGTAGACAAGGAGAAAGCAACTGATGTCATCTACCTGGACTTGTGCAAAGCATTTGACACCATCTTGCACAACATCCTTGACTCTAAATTGGAGTGATGTGGATTTGACAGATGGACCACTTGATGAATAAGACATTAGCTGGATGACTGCACTCAAAGAGTTGTTGTCAATGGCTCGAAGTCCAAGTAGAGACCAGTGATGAGTGGTGTTCCTCAGGAGTCAATACTGGGACTGGCACAGTGTAACATCTTTGTCAGACAGTGGACAGTGGGATTCAGTGCGCCCTCAGCAAGTTTGCAAATGACACCAAGCTGCATAGCGCAGTAAGCATGCTGGAAGGAAGGGATGGCGTCCAGAGGAACCTTGACAAACTTGGGAGGGGGGCCCATTCAATCAAATTCAATAAAGCCAAGTGCAAAATCCTGCACATGGGTTTGGGCAATGCCAAACACAAATACAAGCTGTGTGATGAGTGGATTGATAGCAGCCCTGGAGAGAAGAACTTGGGGTGCAGATTGATGAGAAGCTCACAGTGACCCAGCAAGGTGCACTTGCAGTCCAGAAGTCCAACCATATCCTAGGCTACATCAAAAGAAGTATTACCAGCAGGACAAGGGAGGTGATTCTCCCCCTCTATTCTACTCTTATGAGACCCTTCCTGGAATACCACATTCAACTCCGGTGCCCCAACGTAAGAAAGACATTGTTTGACCTGTTGGAGTCTAGAGGAGGGCCATCAAATGACCAGGGAGTGGAACACCTCCTCTGTGAAGACAGGCTGAGAGACTTGGGGTCTGAACACAGCCTGGAGAAGACTCAACTCCAGGGAGCCTTTATAGCAGCCTATAGTACTTAAATGGGGCTTACAGAAAAGATGGTTAGGGACTTCATACAAGGCCATGCAGTGATAGGACAAGAGGTAATGGCTTTAAACTGAAAAAGGGTAGATTTAGACTGTATCTAAAGGAGAAGTTCTTCACTGTGAAAGTGGTGAGACACTGGAACAGGTTGCTCCGAGAGGCTTTGGATGTCCCCTCCCTTGATGTGTTCACGGCCAGGCTGGATGAGGTTTGTGCAACCTGATGCAGTGGAAGATTTTGCTGGCCTGGGCAGGGGGAGTGGAATCAGATGATCTGCAAGGTCCCTTCCAACCTAAACCATTTTATGAATCTGTAGTTCTATGATTAGACAGAGATGAAGATCTGGATATCTTGTGATCTGTGATTCTATGATTCTATGTCTTTGTGATATTTATTGCTCATGTGCAACAATCTTTGGCACTTCACTGAGTATTTTTCTACATTTACATGGTGTCTGGGGCTTTTTCTCATTTCAAGTAGACTGGTCTATGAGGAAGAGAGGCATGTAGATATCAGAAAAGGTTTAGTCTTTTCCCTCCCCTGACCAGTGCCCACAAGAAAACCATGCAAACACACAGCATAGTCACAGAGATGCAGCACAAAGCCATTGTGCTCCCTACCTCTCATCCGAGGTTTCCATTCCTCCAGCCATCAAGTTCACCTTCTCCCAGATTTGCACTCTTTGAAAAATATGAGAAAATAATTTGTCTCTTCTCTTTCCAGAGCCCATGAAGAAAACATCCCTAGCAAATAGGCATTCACTATAGGCTCTCTCAGGAACAAAACCAGTAACTCAGTGAACATTGGCAGATTATGACTAAATGGAAACCATAAAAGTAAGAAAAGGTTTTGTGCATCATATGTACTGCTTCTTGTTCTATATCTGTCTGGTGGACAGAGAATTTAAGCTCTAGTATGACCAAACCAGACCACTCTACAATGTTAAATTGATTTAAAAAAATAAAAATAATTAAAAAAAATCCTACCAAAAAGAATAAAAACTTTGTAATTAATTGCAATTTGGTCATGGATTTCAATTCTTTTCTTCCTGTCAAAATTCTTTTTCTTCAGTCAAAGGTTTCAACTATTTTGATGTGTAATTCTGAGAATATATATTTGGAAATTTAAGAGTCAAAAATGTCTAGGAATCTTTATACAGGATGCAATCAATTTCTCCAGATAAGCAGGGGATAATTCAGTTACTATATTCACTACACCTGCTATCACCAAGCTTACTTAATTTTTATGCTAAAGATTTCTTATCTTAACTAATGTTTGCTGTATTTTGGCACTGTTTGAAAGATACACAAAAACACAGGGGAAACTACAATTATACAAGACTATCAAGTACTCAAAATAGTGTGAAAAAAAAATAGGAATAATTTGCTTTAAATACCACAGGATTAAATAATAATACTATTAGTTTCTCTTAGAATTGTGTTATGCTTCTTTGAACGATTAGATGCATTTATGTTTTTAAGTACTTCTCTGCAAATATGAGGATTAGAAATTAATACTTTACTTTTTAAATGCAATTAGGACTAGCAAATAAACAACCTCAGCTTCAGTTGGCATAAATCAGCATAGTTACACTGGTGGAATTACAATTTATGCTGAATTGTTTCATTTAATAATCACAGATTCCTCCCATGCATCTTTCTGCCATTCAATTTATCTCACATGGTGTTTCTTTCTCAGCCCTGTAATAAATTCTTAAGAATTAAGATATGAATGCTTACAAAGCAACATGTTTACCCTGGGACATTATGAACCCTTTCCTTTTCACCATAACTGATGCAGCTATGGGCTAGAAAGTTTGTCACTAGGAGAGTTCTTCTCTTAGTGTCCAGAAGTACTTTCAGTAAGCTTTCTCTAAGCTTAAACAGTTCACTCAGACTCTTGCTCACATTTTGCAACACATCAAAACTGATTGCAGCTTAACAAAAGTGCCATATGATGGCAGGTTAGGTGAAAATTAGCCCCACAAGCTCCAGTGATTTGATATACACCTGCAAGGGGCAACCAACACAGTTGTAGGACTGCCAGCATCTCCATTTCTATCCCTCTGCTAGGCCTGCTTTGGCTTTGGTTGTCTTACTCCTCTTCCTCCTTCACTTCTCTGAGTCACTCAGGAGGGCAAGGTTGGGGTGAACAGTGCTGGACCCCAGCTTGGGAAAGATGCGGTTCCTTTGGTGCTTACCTGCATGGACCTGCTGGTCCTTAATAGACACTGTGGGCTCTGTGTGCTATTTTCGTACTAGAAACCAGACCTATTCGTTCTTCTTTCAGAAATCATGGCTAGGACCCCAGACTGGAAGAATTGACAGTAAATGGAGAATAATAGATTTCTGTGGTCTTGGTACTCAGTTTTTCTCCGTTTTAGGGAGCTTGTTCTGGTTTTCCTTTCACATCATCATTGTTAGGACAGGAGCAAACGTAAGTGTTGTAAGAAGACTCCTCACAAAGCTCACTTTTTCAGCTAGTTTGCTGATAGCATTTTATAGCCACAAATAATGCAACTGTTGAGCTACCTCTTGGAGGTTAGTTGCCAAAGTAGCAGACCAGTGTTAAGTGAAAGGCCTATTTTACATTTTCTATAATCCCTTTTAAAGTGAGTGCTTCAATTTGTAATTTCCTACTCTATACTACTGGTCTTTATTTTTGTTTAACTTTTATGCTGACAATATCTTATTTCATATATTTTAACATGGTAATGATTCTACGTAGTTTTAAAAATTTCAACTGTAATATAATTTTAAAGAGTCCAATACTGGTTTATGGGCTGGCTCTTTTATAAAAAGCAAATTCCAGTTGTAAGTTTACAAGCTGTAATAGAAAGGAAATGGATATCAAACCTTTGTTCTGGGCTCAATAAACTACGAGCACAATCTACAGTTTATGAAGGGAAATTCTTTCCATATATATACTTTTCTAATTCGCCAGACAGAAACGATTTTCTGGCTTATTCTTCCTCCCTTTCCAGAGGTTCTGTTTCAGCAATAGACCAGGTTCCAGTCAGTGCTACACAAGGATCACAAAACACTTGCAACCTTTGAGCTTATGATTTATGCAGGATAATGTTTTTCAAACATGCACAGCACATACCAGTACAAAACTGATGACAGAATCTAGGGGAAGAGTAAGCAGGAGAAACAAAAATCGAGAAACAAAAATCAAGAAACAGGAGAAAAGATGATCTTCATTTGGTGGTACTGCCCAACCAAGAGGGCACAGTAAACAGTATCTATTCCACTGCAGTTCTTCGTACGTAGAGGGTAGTTTAGGAAAAATAGAATATTCTGTCTCTGGGTATAGGTATCACTCCTTGATGTCACCTTTCCATCTAGGGAAAAGGATGATTAGGACATTTCTAGAGGACAGCCCTGAATGTGGACACTGTCCTCAAGTGGCCAGTCCCTCCAGCACCCCTGCTCCTTCCATGATCAGTGCTGATGCATACAGGCCACTTCGGGATGCTTTTGGGTGCATGACAACTTGACAGCATCAGATGGAAAAGCCATGGACAGGGTACTGATGATGATGATGCTCTTCATTTTTGTCCTGAGAGAACCTTGTTCCTTCTGAAAATAGCACAGAAAGGAACCTCTTTAGGCACCAGGAGAATATAACAATGCAAGCACCATACAGCATCTGTACAGGAACACTTAGGAGTACTGACAGAATATTTAAAAAAAAAAAAAAAAAAAGAAAGAAAAAGAAAAAAGACTTTAAAACTGTCTATGACATTTACATAAATAGAATATAATATTCTATGCTAGATTCAACCAGGCTAGTATTAAAATTCATTTCTTGTCCAAAACATAATACTTTATCTGTGCCTCACAGGATCAGAAATGAGCACTCAAGAGATTTAAAACATGATTTTTTTAATGTCTTTCCTAAACCAGAAGCACACAAGTATTTACATATGCTTATATTCCTGAATCCTATCACCTTTGCAATGTCATCCAATTTTCATCTGCTTTTTTGATTGCATGGCAAGAATGACACAATTTATGTGTATTCTGTAAGTCCATCTGTCAATACTACAGTACTAATGGTTCAGACATTTTAAGATAATATTGACCATCATAGAAAGGATAAGAAAGCAGAAAACATTTCAAACAGGCTCATGAAATCTGCATCTCTTCCCAATTTTTCAGTCAAAATTTCTAACCACAACAACCACATGAATTCAGACTGAAAATTCATCCAGCTCAGTATTTTGTCTGGTCAACAGAGGCTATCTGCAGGTATTTTGGGAAAAAGTATAAAAACCAAACCATGTCTGAAGTGATTGCTGGTAGCTGATTTTGAGCTCATTGACTAGATTTCTCATTTTTCCCCCCATACAGTACTTTAAATTACATATCACATAATCTATTTTATTCCCCTGTCACCAAATACTGTGATATCACACTAACTTCTTTACTATTATTTTTCCAGTTGATTCTACCAAATCACCTTGAAACTTCATGACCTCTGTATTTTCCTCTCAAATCATGAATACATATATCTAACAGTACAGCCTGCAGTAATGTATCTCTTATGGGGTTACATTAGTAGCCTCATTCCATTGATAGAAGTTTTCATTCTTCATGTCTTAGTAGTTATTTACCTCAAAAGGACTTCTTTCCAAATTGGAGGGGAGTTTAAGAGTGTTTAGGTGTTTTAAGACCTCTGGCTAATAATCTCACTGAAAGCTTATGGAATGTCCATACATATACTCTACATGGATCCACATATATTACTTTAAAAGTACTCTAAGAGCAATGTGAGGCATGACTGCCTTTGATAACATCCATATTGCCTGTTCCTTCCTGTAATGTATTATCCAGTATCTGTTTATTCTACTCTGTATTAGTTTCTTTTACTTATCTCCCAGAATGAAAAATTAGACCCACTGGTCAACATTTTCCAAGACCATTCCTTCAGTGACTGGTTACCTTTGTCAGCTTTCATTTCTTTGATATCACTGAAGGTTTAAACTATGTGTTATTGCTACAGGTAACAGTTTATCAATTTTATGTTTGAGAATCTTCAGAACTCATGGCACCAGAATCACTTAGTTCTGGCAATCTGTAAAGTTTGTTCTGCAAGAAATTCTGTTATGGTTTACATTGTAGCTTGACCTGAAAACTCTGGGTTTTTTCCGATTTAACAAAGTCTTTCTTGTGGTTCATGTGCAAGGCAATATACTTTCTTGCCAGCAAAAGGAAAATGCATCATGTCTTTTTCTGGGATCTTCCCTTCCTTCAGGCTGTGCCTCAATTGCACAGGTGGCATCACCCAGACAGCTGCTGGCCATGAGTGGTACACAGGAGCAGTTCAACTCTGGGTTCCTCACTGTGCCTGGCCAGCCTTCTCTCAGTCAATAGCACCTCATGGCGTCAGGAGAGGAATAGTTTAATGGCCTTCTGTATTCATCTAATTGCTTTTTGTTTGGGGATACAAAGTACATGTGACAATGCAGGTAATTTAGCCTTGCACATCTAAAAATCTATATACGCTCTATACATGCTGCCGCTCCAGCCACAGCATTAACCATACTCTCAATAAAGTCTGTGTCCAACAAGTTCTGTAACTGACACTGCCCCGTAGGTATGTCACAGCTAATTGAGTACTGAAGGAACCTTGTTCCAAGACAGCTAATCAGAAAAAAACCCAATAATTTAAGTATGTTCTATGGAGTACTTAAGACATAAGAACTATGAATTTTGAGGAGCAGGTGAAAAAAAAGTCCCCATTTTCAAATGAGAAAGGATAAGGGAACATTCTGCTGAAGGTGAGTCATGCATTCTGATGCAATAAATTTCAACTTCTTAACAGTTAAGCCTGGATTCCCACTTTTCATGATCATGACTCCTAAAAAGCAAGAGAAAGTAATCAACTCATAGAAATAAATTTAAGTGAGACTACATGAGTCACTAGAAAATATCATGAGGGGAGCCCTCCTGGAGTGATAACTCTGAATTAGATGGATTAACAAGATCTTTCCATCTCCAGCTTCCAGCTCTTAACTAAGATTTTCCATAGCTTACCAAGAGTACTAATTCAGAGCTTTCCCCCACATACACACTCTTCTTTAGAAAATCTAATATTGGCAATGCCAGTAGAATAGATGTAGGTTTTCCTGAGTCTTTGTCCTTATTCAGGTTCATGCATCCTCAAAGATGTGTTGTAGAGCACTCTTTAGCCTGACTGTGTGGGTTCTATGCATAGTTTTGAACATCATGGGGGAGCACATTCTGGACTTTTCTCACCTCTTTTCAGTATTTTCCCCAAGGTCCTTATCATTCCCAGCCCAAGATTATCTGGCTTTATTTTTAATTGTCTTGCAAACCTTCTTACTCAGGGAGAAGAAAAAATTCACAGCTGGTGTGTTCTTTACTGTCTTTGCCAATCAAAACATACAGCTTGCCATTTACTGGCAACATGGCTATCATGATTCAAGACACTTGGGTCTTCTCTTGGGTACCTCTGGCATATAAAGGAAAATTCACACCAATGAAGAAGAAAACCATTGAGTTATTAAATATTTTTTTTAATATTTAAATCTTTGGCTGCATGGAAGTGTCTAGGGAGACTTCTGTATTTAACAAGGGGACTTACTGAAACTATGCCTGCAGACAGCACTCTTGCAATTTGCTATCACAGTTGCTGAATACCTCTCTGTAAAAGAAAGGTGGAACTCTGTGTTACAAAGGACACTATAAAAGTTTGTTTCTAATTTGGGACCACAAGGTGATGCTGGTGGAACAGGAATTCAAATTGCCAATGATACCACATGTGATGATCAGGAAATTATTCTCCTCTTAGTCAGACAGACTCTGGGTAATAAGCTGGAAGTCAAAGACAATGATCCAGAGTTTGACTGGAAGTAGAGTGTGACCTGTCATGTCTTACACATTGAACATTTTTGACTTAGACAATCCATGCTCTTTAGGATATTTGGGTTGAGCTGAACCTTGCTCATTTTCAGAGAAGCTGGAAGACAACACTCAGCCACAGTGTTGAAAGAGCTACAGTACATACTAAGAGCTTGACTTGTCGCATATGCTGCCTGGTAACATAGTTCGTCCTCATCCCCCTTCCTTCATGTAACTGCTATGAGCCAAGGAAACATATTTTTATGTGCCCTCTTATGACAACCTCCTGCCATGAAACAGAAGAAAACCTACAGGTTTATAAACGATTTTAAAATGCAAAAGGTAAAATCAAGAGCATCTGTTTGATTGCACAGAGCAAAGACATAGGTTTTTTCCATCTTTCAAATGAAAGCTACTGTATCATAAGAATTATTACAACATTAAAAAGAGAACTTAGAGAAAATCAAAACCCAGACAGGGAACACAGTAGAGAAACATTTTTTTATCCCTCCATAAGATTTCATTTTGAATGAGGTCTTAAACACACAAGGGCAGGCAAAACCCATCAATTTTACAGCTGTATTTGTTTAGCCAGCCAAATGGGCAAAACTACTAAAAAGAACATGTTCTTAAGGTGGAAGCAAGTAAATCAGTCTAGTGTTTGGAAAAGGAGGTAGTTTATTCAGAATTGGGAAGTTCTTTGTACGAAGATTTCGCTGGCTTGTCTAGATGAGAAAGAATAATACTGTGATGACATAAAAGCATTTATTTTTTTTTCCTTCTATACCCATGTAGGTTTTAAGGGAAAGTTTGTTACTTATATGAATGAATGTTATAAATTTGTCTATACAAATCTGAACTGACATGAGTGACAGAGGTCCCTTCCTCTGAAGTTCTTCAAAATTCAAATTCCTTTTCCTCATCAGTGTCTTCTTGTTAATGGCAAGGAAACAAATGCAATAGGAGAGAGCCATTCTTTGAAATAATCAATAGCCATTGGTTTCAGTGCTCAGTTATTCTTAGAAAATCAATCCGAATTTTCTAAGAAAATAGACCAGATGTTGGTCACTGGCATCACTGAGTTCTTGGTGTCATAGCTGACATTGCCCACAGGAATTGGCATTTTGTGCTAGAATGACTGGTCAAATAAAAAAATGCATTGCATTCAAGGACTCATTACCACACACTTAATCATATTCATAATGCCAGGCTGGCACAGCTGTGTACCAATGCAAATAATGTCTTTCAAAAACTGAGTTAAAATTTATAAAATACTTAATAGAATTTTTTTTATATAGATATTTATTTCATTCTTGACAAAAATCTAGCCTTTAGGAGGCCAACAAATAAACAAGTTTAAGTCAGTTAAATAAGCTTTCAGAATGTCCTTAGTTTCTTCATCATTAAGGGCACAACATATTAAAATTGGAAATATTCCCTGCTGCCCTGAAACATCTCATCAATCACAGACTTGTGTTTTTGTTGATATCTTTTGCTTTTCCCTCCAAAGAAAATAAGTTGGCTAAACAGAGCATCTGCCTACAGCCAGTCTTTTCCCCAAAGGAATCTCATGCTTATTGGAGTGGAATCAAACTACTGGATTCCAACAAATATTTGTGAGAAGGAAACAGGAATTAAAAAAAAACACTTTAGCATAAAAAGTGATTACTTGATCAATTTAAACACTTGCATAAGCCCTTCCAGTATCTGAAGGGGGCCTACAAGAAAGCTGGGGAGGGACTTTTTAGGCTGTAGGGCAGTGATAGGACTAGAGGGAATGGATTAAAACTAGAGGTAGGTCGATTCAGGTTAGGCATTAGGAAGAATTTCTTCACCATGAGCGTGGTGAGACACTGGAACAGGTTGCCCAGAGAGATGGTGGAAGCCCCATCCTTGAAAGTTTTTCAAGACCAGGCTGGATGGGGCTCTGAGCAACCTTCTCTAGTGGAAGGTGTCCCTGCCCATGGCAGGGGGGTTGGACCTAGGTGATCTTTAAGGTCCCTTCCAACCCTGACAATTCTATGATTCTCTTTCTCCAAAATGGCAATAATTATGACTTTTAGCATCTTGATAGTAAGTCTTTCTCCTTACTGCCTAACAATTCAAACTAGGGCTATAGATACACTTACTACATGTTCAATATATGTCATAAAAAACTCCATCCCTGAAAAGAATTTGCAAACACTGAGACCCAACTTTCAGAAAAGGAGTAAAATACACAGGAAGTATACATATTTGTTTCATTCCAGATATCCATTGCACATGATAGATAAATAAACTCAATTGGAGAAGGGAAAAGAAGGTTTAGGATAGAATGTATAATAGCATCTAGCTGATCTGAAGGACTAAATCCTGCTATGAGATGTCAAAACCTAAACATTTCTGCATTATTCTATAATGTGTTTTTACAGTTAATAAAAATATAATGTAAAAATTTAGACAAGAACAAATCAGGAATATAATGCCTCCACCTTCATGCGGGAAGCCACTAGGCAGTTAACTAAAAATATTTTTCATTTGCCTGTTTTGAGAAAAGAGAGGACATATTTGCAGGCAGCACTGAGCACAGGTAAGAGACAGAAGTTCTGCCTGTCTTTTTGCACTTCCTTAGCTTTTGCCAGTTACCTCCAGAGCCTCTAAATTTCTACCCCTGGGAAATGCAAGGCTCCCCAAGCCTTGATCATACTGAGCTTCCCAGGACCCATCTCATCCTCAGATCTCCTAGAGTCCACAAATGGGTGATCCTGGCCACGAGGCCCAGCATGGCCCACTCAAGTTATGCCTGCAGGAAAACATGGAATGGTCCTCTCTGGCTTCTGCTGAGTTTGGTAAAAATCACATGGGAAACATGAGGCCATCCTTCAAGATCCTTTTGGCTTGAACAAAGTGAAGATCATTTCACTTCAAGTGAATTCACGCTCCATGTGAGCCACCTGCCTGTTGCCCCAATTTAGGAAGTTTTGAGCCTCTATATCTGATCCTGGACCTTCCCCATCCAACCCAACAAATCTGTTGCAATAGTCTATTTCCCTTGTCTCAGTCGTCACACTTCACACGTAAGCATTGGTTTAGATTCAGCACACAGAGCTGAAGATGCAGCGGGATAAGGAAGGTCAGACATGTTCTCTGGATGCTGCTGTCAGCAGTCTGGTCCATGCTTTCTTCTCCCTCTGCCCCACCGGTGCCACCTCCATCCCTCCAGACCTTGCCCTGGAAACCCATCCCAATGGCATGACTGTCAGGGAACTGAGATAGCATTGAGGCTTTCACTCACAAACAGAGAGCCCCACGAACATTTTGTATTTAAAACTTTTGTCTGAAGACCTGATAAAGGCTGATGTACAGAGAATTCAGGGCTGTTTGATAACTGTGCACAGTGAGAGCAGCCAGCACAAGACAGGGTTCCCTTTCTTTCTAGCCAAATTTTTTTAAAGAAATGTATTTCCTGCCACTGATAAGTTTGCTGAGAAATCTCCCCCCCACATTTCAGCATGTCTTGATAAAAGTCTCATCATTGCTAGGGCCAACCTCTTTGTACAACTGTATGTTTCCTTTTTCATTTGCTATCAAAGAAAGGGGGCACACCACCGTGCTGGGACATGAAAAATTTCTTCACCATAAGGGTGGTGAGACACTGGAACAAGTTGCCCAGAGAGGTGGTGGAAGCCCCATCCTTGGAAGTTTTTAAGACCAGCCTAGATGGGGCTCTGAGCAACCTGCTCTAGTGGGAGGTGTCCCTGCCATTGGCAGGGGGGTTGGAACTAGATGATCTTTAAGGTCCCTTCCAACACTGACAATTCTATGAATTCTATGAATCTATGAGATGGCACACTATGGCATTCTTCTGACCAAAGTGTTAGTCTTGCTGAAAAGAGGTCCATGGCAGTGGACAAAAATTGCTTCAGTCACAACTGAACAGTCCTACTCACAACTAGACATCTACATTTTTTGTCTTTTCAAAAGCCACATGTATTTGTTACAAAGGGAGTACTGTCACTTCTTGTGTAGTTTGACACAGTGATCATAGATAGCTGAAGGAAACCTGCAGGCATTCAGTTGTAGCCTTTCTTTCAGAGTAGCTCTGGCATTTGAATACTTGTCTCTGTCTCTCTAGGGCACACACCACACCCATTAACCCTGTCAAGGAGCACATCCAGACAGCTCTCTTGCCAGCCAGGCCATCAAGGTAAAAGCATGAGCAACTGCTCAAATAACTGCTCCACCATGTAGCGTTATACCCTGATCTATAATTTTGTGTGAGTAAAATGAGCTGTCTATCATAGAATCATCAAGGTTGGAAAAGACCTTTAAGATCATCAAGTCCAACCATTCACCCTACTCTACGAAGTCCACCACTAAGCCACATCCCCAAGCACCACATCTATAAGGCTTTTAAACACATTCAGGGATGGTGACTCAACCACGTCCCTGGGCAGACTGTTCCAATGCCTGACAACCCTTTCAGTGAATTTTTTTTTTTCCTAATGTCCAGTTTATACTTCCCCTGGTGCAGCTTGAGGCCATTCCCTCTTGTTCTGTTACTAGTTACTTGTGAGAATAGACCAGCGCCTACCTTGCCAGAGTCATCTGAGTTGAGATTTCCAATCTTATGATCAGCAGCAGGTGAAAAGTGTCTGTCTTTTTGGCCGTGCTTTAGGCCAGGTTTGTTCTTCTATATAGACAACACCTTCACTTCAAAATTTAACATTGAGCATACCTGCCTACATGTTCATTTTTTTAGGTCCTCTTCTAACCTTCTAGGATGTACAGATGCTTCTTTAGTTCAGTAACACAATTTCAAAGACCTCTTACAGTTGCAAATAGTGTCATCACATAACTTTTGGGGGGCACAAGCTGAAATACAACAAATTCCTTCAAAACATAAGAAAACCTTTTTTTTTCACTGTGTGGCTGACAGAACATGGAAAGATGTTGCCCAGAGATGTTGTGGCATCTCCATTGTTGCAGATTCTCAAAGCTGACTGGACATGTCCCTGAGCTCCCTGCTCCAGCTGACCCTGAGAGGGAAGGTTGAACCAGATGATCTCCAGAGGTTACTTCCCACCTCAGCCATTTCAATATTTGGTTTTACATGAGCCATTTCATTCACATAGAACACAAAATCTATGATAGCCTTTCACAGTCTGCGGTGGTCATTAAGAGTTTCAGTTAAGGCTTTACCTCATACTTGGTGTTGAAGCTGAGGCATCAGCTGCAGTTTGATACCAGAAATACCTACTCAAAGAACAGTGAGGGAGGGCTGTGTGGCAGCACTGTAACAAAAACATGAACAAATCTAGTGTCATGATTTTGAAGTCTCTACTACACAAGGATGTAAAGCATATGTTGAAGAACATTTGTTAAAAAAAAACCTTATGGATATTCACTACTTCAAAAATGGTTGATTTGTTTTTTTCAGAGTAAAAAATTTTTCCTGCTGCCATCAGCGAAGAATGCATTAATGAAAACAACTTTCCCATGTTTGATGCCATCTGAAAGTAAGAAGAGAAATTGCTGTTTCTATTCCGATTTTGGTTTCCATGATGCAAGCTGTCACTGGCAATGATGTTATACCAACATTTCCACAGTGTATATTTTTTCAGCACTCACAAATCCAAACTGAGTTGTAAAACTTGATTAATACCTTCTGCATCCCACACAAGAATGTCAGGGTCTCTTGCATTATGGCAATTCCTTGCAGACTGTTTGTGCTTCTATAAATTAAATGTAATTCCGCACCTCATCCCTCAAAATGCCCACCAAAATATTTGATATCAATTTCATACTCTTAATACAATATTTACTTAATTCCAGAAAACTTTCTGTAATGCTTGTGTTGCAAGGAACTGAAATTACTTAGAGTATATTTTTAATCATGAGCAAAGATGATCACCATTACAATGAACAGCAGCAAATTAACCCTACATACTGCCTTAAGATAAGGAAAATATTTGGTAAACAATGTATTACTGAAGTAAAGTGAAACAGCTTTCAGAGAGACATTTGTAAGTAACGTGTATAACTTCATGCTCAGCAGCAGCAGCATAAAAGCTGAGAAAATATCTTAAAATATACTTTTATAAATACTCATCTTTTCTTCCCACAGCTGTATTTTTTGTTCCCTGCCTACTATTTTTAAATGCTGTGGAAAATAATTTCCTCCTATTTATTTGCATCTTCTTGTGTGAAACAAAATTGCTGATGATATCAAGATAGACTTTGGAACAAAGCTCATTAAATATTTTTAGTTTAACCCTGTAGTCTCTAAATGACTAAACTTTCTTTTAAAATTATTGTGAGCTTGGTCTGTGAGAGAACTTAACATTGTTACTGTACTGCACTATACTTCATTGTTCCAGACACCATTAAGTACAGTGCACAAATATACGGTGAAAAACTGCAGAGCAAGTCCCTGAAAGATACAAAAATGTTAAACAGTGGTGATGCTTCATTCTGCAAGTCTATTAATCATTATAATGATATGTACTTGATAGAAATGTTGGTGTATAAGTTTTATTGTTAGGTTTAGCATACACATAATCAAGAATAATGTTTTTCCTTCTTAGGGCAAAAGATTGCAAAAACAAAATTGAAAAAAAAATCTAAAAATTCTATTATCTTAATTATAGGGAGAAACAATCCTTTGCATCACTACAGTATGAAAGGTGACATGAATGGGGTAGGCCCTGCACAGTGCTCTTAGAAGCACAAAATATGGAAGGGTGAAGGACACATTTGTATTTTTACCTGGATCACACATAGCCTGTTGCAGAACAAAACTTTCCATAGGTTTCTAGTGATAAGATGCAGAAATTTATATAAATAGTGCATGTAATTCCTTAGGTAGGATAACCTTTAAGACCTGACAGTCCAGATGTGTCAGGGTGTAATGCAGTCACCACCTGGGCCAGTAACCTCTCTTTCTGTAGACTGTCACTCGCAAAAGATCATGTGTTTTGGAGTGAGAGGTTTCCTGGTGCCAGCCCCTTTGCAGGATCCAGCAGGACCTTTGGAGCCTCAGCTACACCTGGTATAACTGGGATGTCTTGAAGCAGAGCCAGCTGCATGAGGGAGACCTGCTCACAAGCCTCCGTGCAAAACCCTGGCTGTGGGTGTCAAAAAGTCAAGCTAAGTCTGAAGCTCAAACAGACAGCTGGAGGGGCAGTCTGAAGGAGTCTGTGTACCCTGATCTTTTCCCATAGCTGGAAATCCCTGCTCCATCCAGTACATGGCCCTTGGACCTTGGTACTTGGTACTTGGCCCTTGCAGCCACCTGGTGTCTTGGGAAAGGGGCTCTTGAGGGAGCACTGTATACCCCTCCCGCCCTCCTGGCAACGTGAAACACCCAAGAGGTCTGTACTCCAAGAGGGAGAGCACAGAGTCCCCTCCTGAGATTTTCCCAGTAATTTTAACACCTTCCTTGGACCACTCTACACAGTCCTTACACACAGTCTAATATGGAAATGTTGGCATGCCTCTGCTGCCCTTTGTCTTATGCACTGCTGCCTGTTCAGGAAGCCTAGCATGGATTGCAGTGTCACAGCCCCTGCAAGAACAGTGGTTTTGTTCTGTGTCCTTTCACCTGGGAATAAGGTTTAATCTGTTTAGATGCTATTTAGACCTAGAGAATCTGGGCCACTGGTGGAGAGCAATAACTTAAACGCTAAGCAGTGCATAATGAGAAAACAGAATTATTGATGAGAAGAACTACTTGAAGTGTATTTGATGATGCTTTTATAAAAGGGCATGTTTTCATGTTTGAAATAAAGATATATATTTTAAATAATGAAAATACGACACCTTTTTGTTCGATATACAATCCAAAAACTTCTATTCTAAAATGTGTACTGGTTGAAAATGTTTCTGAAGTTAGCTCCTCAGTCCCAAGCATTGCATTAAAAAGTAATTCTAAACCAAAGGAATTTGTCCTCCCATTCACATGCTAAATTTCCATGTGATTATTTTACAATACTTTGGAATTCATGAATGCCAGACTTCAAGTTTCATGGAAACATTAGTTTCTCAGTCACGATCTTAACTGACTGTGAAGTGTCACAGTGTCACAAAATATCATATATAATTTGGCTTGGTTTATGCAAACCAATGTAACACATCTTTCCAACATAAATGTCTGAAGAATCAATTACCATAGGACTCCATGACCCTTTTTGATAAGAAAATATTCCACTTTAAGAATATTGGCTGTTTAAATGATCAGTGATCTTCTGCACCACCACATAGAATTAACAGTGAATTAGCCTGGCAATCAACATTGGTTTGTCTGCATTGTCCATGTCCTTCATATTCTACAGATTAATTAATATTAATTGGATAATTAAAACAAGGGGGGATTTTTTCTAGAAATATTGTTTGCCATGGAATATGACTGATTCAATAGGTCTAGTACTCAAATAAAAATCTCAGAAATCTACACCGAATTAATCCTTAAACTAAAGTCAAGGAAGATAAAGAAACTTCATGGTTAATCATTTGAGCTTCCACTTAGTTCAGTACTACCACAGATGCTGCTTTGTAGTAGATACAATGATAGATTTCAGACTCTGTGAAAAGTAATAAAACTTTATTCTGAAAATGTCCCACTCTCAAAAAGGTCCAAGGTACAGGAGAAGGAATTTAGGTGTTTGTTTGTTTGTTTGTTTGTTTTGGGGTGGTTTTTTTTTTTTTTTGTGGTTTGTTGGTTTGTTTGTTTCCTGCCAAGTAAAAGCTTTCAGGAATTGATCCAGAGTTGATGAAAAGTGTTTGATCTCCTTCTATTGATTGCAGAGGAGTTTGGATCAGCTTTTAAGAGTGGTTTAGGGTTCATCAGAGCTAGCAATTCTTTCAATTGAAAAATAACAATCGAAAAAGTTAGAAGCCTACAATAATTACATTATAAAGGGTTTTCTAATTATTTATAATAGGAAAATGCTATTAATAAATATTTGCTTTGGTATCATACTTCCACATCATATTACTTTCCAATAATTCTTTTCACTTGAAAATTTTCAACTGCTTGGAAAATATTAATCGAAGTTAATAAAACAAATAATAGATAATCTCACTGAGTGGAAGCCAAATACATGATTTGCAAACTTACTGCATAAATGGGGAGAAAGACTTGTAACTCATTTTCTTCCAAGTTCTTGAACTGATGCCTAACACATTTTGGATGTCAATACTACAGTTTTGAACAGTTTGGGGGTTTTGGTTACATAAGTATGTTTAAAAAAAGGAAAATACACACTCTGTTAAAAAGGTTGTGTATACGCTGAAAAATGGGATTGAAAGTTGCCAAATAATAAAGTCTTGGACCTTTTCTGCCTGGCAAGCTCACACAAAATGTAAATTGATTTTTCTCTATTTGGAACAATTTTAGTTATTATCACTTTTAACAGTCACTTCATGGATCAATTTACCAATACCAAAAGCCACTTGTGTATTGTTTGTGCATAGAACATTTATTTGACTTCACTTTTAAAGATCTCCTTCTAATAAAACAGTAATGAAAGTCGTATGTATTATACAGGTGTTCTACAACTGGACCTGATGGAAAACAAAACTGAATTTCTAGGGTTTGTGGAACCAGGAAGGTAAGCAATGCTAGGGCCCCTAGGCACTCTGCCATAGAGACAGGTACCTGCAGGCCTACTGACTTTCCTGCTATCTGGAAAATCGGCGTTTGGAAAAAAGACAACCCTCTCTTTTGGCCAACTATTTGAAATAATGACTGACCAGAAGAGTAATATCTCTAGAGTGAATTTCTTTCTAGAGAAATGAAGGTTTAGCAGAAGCAGTGAAAAGAACTAGGCCTGTAGACCCAGAAAAATACATTTGATCAATCCCTTTAACCTGACAAAATATGACAGTAGATCTTTATCTGTCCACATACTTGGTTTTGTATATCATAATCTAGGATATGATTTCTGAAGTGTGTTTGAGGAAAATGAATTTGATAAGTAATGAGGTGTGATTCAGTGGGGTTTTGAGGTTTTTTTGAGGAGTAGGTTTGGTTTGGTTTGGGGTTCTTTTTGCAATGACTGCTATTGGAAAGATATCAACTAGGAGGAACTAGGGGGGTTTTTTGTTAGGAAAAATTCTAACACTCCCAAGATAATGAATCCCAATGTCTCTTTTCTTCACAGAAATTAAGAGACAGTTAAGGAGTGATACCAAAATCATTGATTAGCCAGTAATAGCACAACCAAGTGATCCAGTTGCAGAAGCCATATGGGACATATAAAGGTCATATATTAATGTTTAACAGGCAACTGCCACTGCAGTTTCCCTCCAGACAACTTTCTGATTGAGATGGCTCATGAGAAGCCAATGCAAAAAGAACTGGTTGTGGCTTTCCCCCCCAAAAAACCTGCCGTTGCCAATGGAATCCTGGCTGCAGGGAGCTTCCACTTGTTGAACCTCTCTGGGTGTACTCTGTCAAAGAGTACCTCTGGCTACCAGAACTCAGTGTGTAACTTCAGAGTGTGAATTCCCAGCTAAAAAATTGCCAGCTTGCTTTTTTTTCAGGGAAGACCTGCTAACAGTGAGCCTTTTAAGGAGAGCAGAGGGGGCTCATTAGTATTTGATGCAAAGCATATACTTCTGGAAAGGCTCTTCTCAATAAACAACAGCCCATATAATCTAAACCTTCTCTCAAATAACCGTAGATGTGCACATGACCTTCTTACAAAAAAAAAAAAAAAAGAGAGAACAAAAAGATATTATATTTTGTAGTTGGGTTGCTATGATGGTCTAAAGCTTGCATTCACTGAATCTGATTCTTTTTACACCCACTGCAAAGTACCTCTTACAACTGTTGGAGGTACTGCAGACTTAAAAAAATGTAAATGCTAGAAGAAACCATCTCAGTCAGCTGGTACAGTTCTTCAGAAAGATAATTTTGTGGTTTAATATGTTTATTCCAGGTTGGGAATGTGTATGAAAAATTGTTTAGCTATCTAATCTCTTGAGTCCTTTCCATGATATTATTGACAAATGTCTTCCACTATGCATTGAACAAAACAAAAGGAAGTGGAAACTGCCCTAAGAAAACATAAAGCAGACCCAAGGATGCTTAGAAAATCCATCTGAGTTATAACATCTGTCAAAAACAAGTGAAATGTAAGTAGCAGGTGATTCTTTAGTCTTGCTGGAGATGTAAATGTGCAGTGTCAAATCAAATAAAGGAAAATATAAATGTATTTTCTATTGCCTCATCTGTAATAAATTAGACTGGCAGCTTAGATTTTCAAATAACTCAACATGACCAGAATTTATGCAATGGGAAGTTAAAGTGGATTTTGAATAGTCACTGTGGTGAGTAATGACTTTTGAGCGGAACAAAATGCACTGTTCTCAGCAATTTCTCTTGTTTACTTGCTACAGTTTCCCATTCCTTTTCCCATACTCCAAGCAAGTTTTCCAACAGATTCCTTGTATAAATGTAGATGCTAGTGGTAGAACTCTGTCTATCAAATACAATGAAAGTTATGTCTTTCATTTCAAAGTAATTGGGATTTTCCCCTGGAAGTGATGTTTGAATTACTGCTGAAGCTTGCATTGCCAGGCTGATTGAGGTGGTTGTCACTTTTTTTCATGTAGAGGGAAAATATTTGCATAACAAAATTTTTTCACTTTTATTGAAAGTGCATCCTGCATTACTGCTTGTTAAAGTATTTTTAACTTTTTTTGATGAAGTTAAAGTGCACTGGTAAACAGAGCTACAGAAAACCACAAACAATGGCAATGTAGCATTTTGACTTGGCACAAGATATGCACAGCAGGTCACTGTGCAGATACTCTGACTTGCAGTGTTGAACTGAATGGGACAAGAAAATGCCATGTCCTCAAAAGACGATTATTTGTGCCTGGCTGATTCCAGCCAAAGTGCCTCTCTTAAGCTCTCTGTCAAGGCTGGGTAACAGTGTTGAAAAATACAATGCAATATGTGGATAATGAAGGTGAGCACGGTTAAGAATAAACACAGAGATGGGAGGTAAAAACTGATAATTCTCATTTAGCCTCAGACATTTGTATAACTTCCAGCAGATTTCATCAGTCCAGGCCTTGATTTCTCCATTTGCAATGCAGAGGTAGCAGTTTCCACCTATTCTATTCCCACAGCTGTCACAAGGAACATTTGATGCTTGTATCACACTTTGAAGGTTTATTTATGCTTTTCTTTTTTTTTTTTTTTTTTAATAAAGCTTGCACTCAGCTACACTGGACAATGTGGAATTTTTTGAGCACCTTCTTGCTGTAACACCAAATATGTAAAGAAGACATCAGACAGTCCTCTGGAAATTGGCCCAAATTTGGACATAATACCAGGTCTCCTGCACCAATTGCACCATGTGAGAGACAGCCTGGAGGGGTGTGGTGGTGCAGACTGAGCATGCTGTACTCCAAAGCTGCATGGAGTGAATGGACCCTTTCTCCCAGGGTGTCCCAACTTGTGTGGCTAGGAAAATGACATGGGAACTGCACAGGAAGATTGGTGCCTCTGTCTTGCTTAAGCCTTATAAAGATGCAATGATCACCACACACTTTACAGGAATCTTTCAAATATACTTACCTGTGTTCATGTGTGACTGTGTTTATATGATAAGAGAGAGGAACAATCAGTTTTTCTGAAGCACTAATTTTCTTAAGTTAGCTAGCAGAAGAAGATCTAGCAGGGAATGTGTAGTCCTGCATTCAGATTGTGTCTTCATGAGCTATGCACACATCACAACAGAGGCAGAACAAACTTACCTGCTCAGTAAGCCACAGTTGCTGAACGTATCCATGGAAAAATCACATCTGAAGATATGACTACCTTCCAACATATCTGTAACATAGTAGGGAACTTGAACTGAACCTGAATGGTCCATCTCAGTTCTACTGTTTTCTAAATTTTGCATGCTTGACTTTGCAATCTTAGTGTTTTTTTAATGAAGTTTTCCCATTTGAAATAAATTATTTGTTTAGATAACATTATCTAGATGATTCACAGCAACAGACCCATCATCTGTATTTGTACTCAACATGTTGCCACAAGTGCTCTTTATAGGCAGTGCTCATTGCCTTACACTCTTAAAGGTCAAAATAGAAGGAAGAGTATTATAATGGTCTTGCTGGCTGAAGTCAGATTTTATACTTTGCAGCTTCATTAGATGGCATTACATCACAGGATACAGACAAGCAAAGCCTGAATTGATCCTACTTGACTGAATTCTAAATTAATAGAAAATGACTGTGTTGTTTGTCAAAGAGCAGCAATAATAGTATGACAAATCTGTTATTTCTATGAAGATTTATGTCTTTATAGCACTTCTTTTCAGTTTATGTCTTTCAATTGTGGTCATGGAACTTGCAGAAAGAAGACGCTTTTGCAAGGTGTTTTTTCAAGCAAACTGAAAAAAATACATTGATTTCTTGGCATGTATTTTTAGAGTTTTTTCATTTCACTTGAAGAATCATGTCATATCCCAAGCAAAGAAACCTTTTGGCAATTTGGAAGCTTTTTTCATTGCATTGATAATTACCAGTTATCAAAACGGCTTCTGCATCCCTCTCTTGCAAGAGACAGGAGAGAAAAAAATTTGGCATATATATGTTGTAGGAATGTATCTGGAGAGGATGAATCCTTTAATGAGTCAATATTTAGGACAAAGTGTTAGGAATCTGGTCTTGCGGACTTTATTTCAGGCTGATTTTGAGTAGTTCATCCCACCTTTAGTTCTGTTTTTATCCTTCTCCAGAAAAATCTCATAAGAAGGATACTCTCACAAAAAATATCTCCAGAAAACCTCAGAAACCAGCTTATTCAGAGGATATAGAGAAGATATGACATCTTAGTTTACTACTGTATTCACCACAATCATTTGGATTTCTGAAGAAGTTCTGTGAAATAGGGAACATACTTTTTACATGATTTCTTCAGTTTTATTCTCTTCTACTTCCTGTCATATTCTTTCCGTCAAACTCTGATCACACAAAGTGAAAACACTGTCCTGAAAACAGTTTTATTAAAGATACTAACTGGGAGGTTCACTTGCAGAGAATCCTCTAAATAAACAGCCGTGTCTAGGAAAGGGCAGAATAACCCTTTTTGACAAAACTCATTCTCAGATAAAATCTCACATTTTTCTTTCACAGTGAAGCACAGTTTATCTTGGAATTCAGGCAGCAATACTTCTCAACCACTTGTCAGGGCAGAGGATGGTTTGGGATGAATCAGGCATTAAGGAACCCTTCCATTGCCAAAATGGATGTGCTTACATGTGTTGGGATATGAAGTTCTTCCTTTTTATTTGCTGGTCTCTCTTAAAATACTTTTTGACCGAACTGGCTGAAAAGAAGGAAAAAGATGTCGCCTTGTCACATTCTGTGGGTGTGTTTTGAGTGGTGTGGGTTTGTTAATAGAAGGTTAATGTTATCTCTTACATTAAATTTTCCTCCTCTTTCAATTTGAGATTACTCCATCTCCAAAGCAGATTACTCAACTTGTCAGAGAAGTCTAACCTTGTGACACTGTTGTATGACTAAAGCAGAATCTGAGGCCACAGATTTGGCTATGACTTACAAAGTCTGTGTCCAAGAATAAATAAAGGAGTACCATGACCAGACAGAGCAATGCCTGCTCTGGAGCTAGAGAACAGGGAGCATGTCAGGAAGAAGGTGTCCAAGAATTACACTGCTCAGCCCTAACACCTCAGTCTTCTTCATGAGAGAGCATGAAGAAGAGAAAGGAATACTTATAGGTCGTTGGAAAAGAAATGAGAGTCCTATAGAAGAAAGAAGAAAGGTTTTGAAGTTATTAATAAACAAGAGGTCTAAGCCTTTGAACTGCTATAGAAAGTATTTTTTTCTTAAATACGGAAGGGTAGCTGTTCAATAGTAGTTGGGGTTGACACCAGAGTGAAAGAATAGGCTTTGCTTGTAATTTTGATGACAAAACAGATTAAAAATTTCAGCTTGATTATAGTAATTATTTTGTCCCTCCAGTTCAGCACTCTTCTGGTAGCATAATTCAATAATGTCCATTACCAGAACCTATTTCAGTGGCATTTAGCTGTCTGTTTGTCAATATGCATTAGCAGCAAAGAAGCCTTGAAAGGTTTAGGGGTTGGATTTGATGCAAGCAACCATGCAAACATCTGAAAGATTATTCAATCTCTCTGCATCTTTCATTTCTTGCAAAAGAGAAAAAGATGATGGAAATTTCACAGAAACAACCCTTCTCCTAGATTTCTGCCACTTCTGATTTCACTCTTAAATGGAAACATGGAATAAAAAAATGCATGTCAAATAAATTAGAAATATATAAAAGTTTGGGTTTTTTCTTTTCCTGTAATTAATTTAAGTGAATGAATCCATTTTCAGTGTTAAAAACCCAAGCAGATGTGGCTATAATCTCCTGGAAAGACCCTGGATATATGAAAACTTAAAGAAAGAAAATGAGATAAAGAACATTTAGAAAGCAGAAGCAAGGGGCTTCTGGTGAAATTTTTTTCTACATTAGCTGTAGTTTAATCATAAAAGAGACTTGGGAATTTGGGACTCTAAACACTATGGCCACCAAACAAAATTGGATCTGTTACAAACTCATTCATCAAAACGGTCTGGTTATTCAGATTGGTACTTTGATATAGCATTCATTTCATTGTGATCATCATTTGACCTCCTGCAAGTAGCCTGAACCTGGTGAAAAAGTCCTCAAGGCAACATACAACCTATATCTGGATGGGATCCACCCAAGAGTACTGAGCAAGCTGGCAGAGGAGCTGGCCAAGCCTCTCTCCACCATTTAACAACAGTCCTGGTTAACAGCAGAGGTCCCAGACAACTGGAGGCTCACCAATGTGAAGCCCATCTAAAAAAAAGGCTGGAAGGAGGATTCAGGGAACTACAGACCTGTCAGCCTGACCTCGGTGCCAGGGAAGATTATGGAGTGGTTCATCTTGAGCGTGCTCACTCAGCACATTGATGACAACCAGAGGAACAGGCCCAGCCAGCATGGGTTCATGAAGGGCAGGTCCTGCTTAACAAACCTGATCTCCTGATCTCCTGACTAGGTGACCCACCTGGTGGATGAGGGAAAGGCTGTGAATGTTGTCTGCCTGGATTTCAGGAAGGCCTTTGATCCTGCAGAGATCCTGTCTCCCACAGCATTCTCCTAGAGAAGCTGGCAGCTCATGGCTTGTACACGTATACTCTTTGATGGGTTAAAAACTGGTTGGATGTCCGAGCCCAGAGAGTTGTGTTGAGCAGAACAAAATGTGGTTGGCAGACGGTCACTAACAGTGTTCCCCAGGGCTCAGTTCTGGGGCCAGTCTTGTTTAATATCTTTATTGATTATCTGAGCAAGAGGATCAAGGGCACCCTCAGAAAGTTTGCAGATGTCACCAAACTGATCAGGAGTGTCAATCTGCCCGAGGGCAGGAAGGCTCTGCAGACAGATCTGGGCAGGTTGGATCAATGGGCTGAGGTCAATGGTATGAGGTTTATCAAGGCCAAGTGCTGGGTCATGCACTTTGGTCACAACAACCCCAGGCAATGCTACAGGCTTGGGGCTGAGTGGCTGGAAAGCTGCCTGATGGAAAAGGACCTGAGGGTGTTGGTGGATGGCCAGCTGAACATGAGCCAGTAGTGTCCTCAGATGTCCAAGAAGGCCAACGGCATCCTGGCCTGTGTCAGAAATGGTGTGGCCAGCAGGAGTAGAGAAGTGATCATACCCCTGTACTCAGCACTGGCAAGGATGCAGCTTGAGTACTGTGCTCAGTTTTGGGCACCACAGTATAAAAAAGACATTGAGGTTCTGGAGCGAGTTCAGAGAAAGGCAATGAAGCTGATAAAGGGTCTGGAGAAAATGTCTTACGAGGAATGCCTGAGGGACCTAGGGTTGTTTACTCTAGAGAAGAGGAGGCTGAGAGGAGACCTTACTGCTCTCTACAGCTCCCTGAAGGAAGGTTATAGTGAGGTGGGTTTTGGTCTCTTCTCCCAGGTAACTAGTGACAGGACAAGAGGAAATGAGCTGAAGGTGCATTGGGGGAGGTTTAGGGTCACTATTGGGAAAAATTTATTTACTGAGAGAGTGGTGATGCTTTGGAACAGGCTGCCCATGGAGGTGGTGGAATCACCATCCTTGGAGGTGTTCAAAAAACATCTAGATGTGGCACTTCAAGACACGGTTTAGTGGTCATTGTAGTGTTTAGTAGATGGTTGGACTTGATGAACTTGAAGGTAGTTTCCAACCTTAATGATTTTGTGATTCTGTGATCATTTTATGCAACAGAAATTCACCTGTGTACCAATGCCTGCTCTGGATCCAAAGCAGGTGGTATAGCAATGCACAAAGCATATCAGAAAATGGGAAAATGGCTATATTAAGGAGAAAGATAATTTGGGTAGAAAAAGCAGAGTAGATTGCTAAAATGGAAAAACAAAGAAGGAAGTGTTTTCAAACTCTCTAATCAATTCCTTCAGCGATTCCATTTTCCTTCTATTTCTCTACCAAATAACATCCTGTCTTATTAGGAGATGTAAACCAGTCTGGAAAAGAAGTAACTCAAGGCTGTGGCATTGCACAGTATCATGGTCCATTTTCAAAGGTGATACAAATTGAAATCAAGAAGGAACTTGCACATAGCAAGGAAAAGGCTATTTAAAAGGAATAAAAGAGATCTGTTTTTTAACAACTGTTTCAGTTTCAAACAGAGCTGCCTTTTCTGTGTGATAGAAGCAGAGACTCCTGTTCTGGGATTCTACTGGGACACTAGGATGCTACATGTGCAGGACCATCCTAGTGTTTCCAAGAAATCAGCTAAACAGCTTACAGGAGGGGAAGGGAGGAAGGATAAAGACCTAGCAGCTGTGGGATTCCATTTTCACCACAGAGAATATTTTCCACCTTTCCTCATATAAAGAAGATAAAATGCATACGAGAAAAGTTTAGCCTCTTATTAAGTCATGAATATAATATTTTTCCTCTTGGCTTTCCAAATTGGAGCTTCATCAAGCCTTAAAAAAACATTTGCATGGTAAGGTATCAACGAATGTCACCAGTAAATTATCTTTATCACGGATTAAGTCCAAGCCATGAAACCCTTTTTTTACTTGGATTAAGGTTTAGTGGCTAACCTATTGCAGTTCAGTTTCATAACAGGCAAGGCTTTTTTCATGAGGAATCCTTAACATTGCTTTCTTACTGTATTTTGGAGATGTGTACATCTCTTTTTCTAACATTATGAACAACAGGAGAGGATGAATTAAAGAAGATGGTATTAAAACACACATTTTGAAGTTCTGGGAAGTTCTGGAAATAAATCCTGCAATATTTGGCTACAAGAGTCTGTACTACTGTAGTGGTACACTGCACCAATCCACAGAGCAAACATCTGTGCTGAGTTGTTTCATGCCCTCCTGATGAGAAGATGCTACGGTGAAGTGAGATGCATTTCAACATTACTAATGATTACAGCATCAGACATACATTAATGAGATCAAACATTCCTTAGTCCTGCTGGATCAGCTAGCTACTGGTGATGGGAGGAAAGAAATGCAGAGATCCTGCTGGTCTCTCACCTAGCAACCATCCCTGGGGAAGATGGGTTTGGGAAAAGCAATGATGAAAACATAATGACCCTGTGTCCAAGAGATGTAGTCATAATCTGGATACATGACCATGGCTTCACTTATTTATGTATTATATATGAAAAAAACCCCAACAAAACAAGCTAACGACAACAACAAAAACCACACACAATAAATAAATAAAATAAAAGAAAGCACACACACACAAAACAACAACAAAAAACCAACAACAAAAAAAAATAATAAAAAAACCCTACCAAACAAGCAAAAAAACCCACCACCAAATAAACAAAAAAATCCCAATAGCAGAAATGAGGCTAGGCTTTTTGCTGTTTTCTTCCTCCTCTCTCTTATAGCAAAGGGACTCTGCATTATGAAGACTGCTCTGCTAAATCTTTTCCTGAGAGACAAATCTCTGGCCACCAATTTTTCCCATCCATAAGTCATTCTTCTTCCTTCTGTATCTCTACTCAGAATTTCTTTCCTACCCTCTGAGTATACCTCAAAATTCTGATTACCAGGCATCCCCTTTCTCTACTCTCTATAGATACCAGATGGGCCTTTGGACGTCATCATGCCGACATCCAGGTACCCTGCTGATCTTCCTTCTTCCTGTCCAGCACCTCTATCACCTATCTCCAGCTTTTGTTGTTGTTACTGTTATTCTTTGGGTAATACACATTTTTAATGTCTGGGACTGTGAGGAAAAAAATCATCCACTGCCTGTCTATAAGGAACATTTCTTCTGAACTGCCCTATAATGTCCGAAAAGGTGTTAACCATGTATGCCTCCAGCAAGTTCCTCAAAAATCATGGGAAACAAGGGATAGGGTGATGAAATAGCCTGTACCTTGTCCTCTATCGTTCTGTTCTGCATCGTCTTTGTCATAAAACCATACATCCTTTCCCTGTGCAGGATACAACACTCTTGTCTCAAAAAAAAAAAAAAGCTGCAGTGCAACTCAGCATGAGGCAAGAATCCTTATGGAGTACTAAAAAATCTGGCATTGCTGTATGAGATTTTGTGATACCTGAGTTAAGTTTTTAATTACTTCATTAAATTCATAGTGGTGTCAAAACTCAGAGGTAGTCTTTGGGGAATTTTAATCTAAAATACCGCTTTTTTTGAAGACATTGTTTCCTTTGACAGTGACCAGGATTCCTGCCAGCATAAACACAGACTTTTTTCATTGGATCGTCTCTGTGTGAATCGGTGAAGTGGATGCTGTAGTCCAGAGAGAGGTTTAAAACATCAGCTATTGTACTTCTAGCATTTTCCTCATCTTTCAAAAGGAGCAATCTTCGGCTTACAATCTTTTCCTTTTTTTATGAGTATATTCTAGGTGATCACCTGATTGCAAATTCTGGGCAGAGAATAATGCAAAAATGTCTTGCTGATTTTTGGAATTAAAATTCCTTCATTTCTACAGAAAATAAGAAATATGAAGGTCAAACAAATGTCAACTTCAAAGTTGGAGGGCTCAAGGCACTTATAGTTCTGTATACCTCAAAATTTACTGGTGATTCTGGTACAATGATAAGATTCACAGAAATAAATTCAGTAAGAGACTGTTCAAATAATGCATAAGGACAGCAATGTCCATATGGCAATGGTCAATATTGATTGATTTGGTGATTATTGCATGTTTCGTGTTCAGGAAAAACAAAACTAAACAAACATACACAAAAAAACTACACATACACACACACAAAAGTAAAACAACACAAACCACTGCAACGTTATCTGGTATGAATACGGTCAGGGCCTTTGTTACTGAGGAAAATGCAGTAAATAGCAAAAGAATTACTAAAGGAATGTGTCTGAAAAATAAAATCAACAGGGGTGCCAGAGGGAGTACTAAGGAAACAGTTTCTTGAACCATAAGCTGTTCCATATAGGGTAAAAAACTAGTCTATTCTTTCCAACATTTGTATAATTTACTGATTCACCAATTTATATGAGAAAAGATATAGTTAGCTAAAATATTTATTCTTTAATTTGTGTTGCATTGAACAACAACATGTATGTATTTCTTTTATCTAGAACATTTATTTGATCAAAGGCTTTTTCTGGGTCAAATTAATTTATGAACAAGACTCCCACGATGCTTGAGCACTTATGTTAACTGGCTTAACATAACCTTTGCATGACCTTTGTGCTTGTAAAGCATTTAAAAAAAAAAAATTAGCAGTCTTTCTTTGGACTTGTCAGAGATGATTTATGTATTTTGCACTTTTACATGCCTGCTTTTAAAATTTGCCAGACAAATACCAGTTATGAAGATTTGTGTGGCTGGCACTTCAGTACTTCTTCATACAAGATAAGCAGATGAGATTAGCTCCTTTTTATAATGTGCTATAAACAAGTATGGATATAAGCACCATAGACATATGCATATACATCATATACATGATGAGCTTGCTCAGTTTCAGTGACAAGTCCACTGCAAGATTTGACATATATACTTAGTGAGTTATGGACTTCAGAGATAATCAATAAGACAACTGAACTGCACAAGATTAATTTTCTGGCATTTTCTTCATATCATAGTACGATAACTATGCAAAATGAAATATGGGGCACAAACCAAATTCCTTAGGCAGAAGCCCTTTAGGACTGATTTACCCTGCAGAAGGGTAGACCCATATCATTCCATACCTAATGCAGCTATGACAGGTTTGGTACCTGGGCACACAGTGCTACATGCTCCCAGGTCTCATTTGAATAGCCATAATTTAATTGCAGCTTAATAAATCTACAGGAAAGAATTTTTTTTCTAATTTACTTGAAAAGCTTTGTCAACTGAAATAAATCACTTCATTCTGTTAAACTATTTCACAGTGAATATGCACAAAGGGGAGTAGAGCCTATTTGAAAGCACTCAGCAGTCAGCCAAAGTGACATCTCTCTGACAGGTGACACATTCCTCTTTGCAAGTTTCAGAAATTTAACACAGTGTGTAGACTCTTGTTCGATAGTTATGTAATGTTCACAGCTCCTTAGGGAAAGACTAGGATATCACACAGGAGAAGTACTTGTACACATAAAATAAGCCAATATTCAGATTCTGTCAATATAAATGAGTTGGTGTGTGTTTCCTAATCTACTGTAGGGAAGAAAAACTATGCGCACAGTGTCTTCTCTGTCATTTCTAGCCTCCTGCTTTTCATTCAGTCAACAAGCCAGTACCATATGCAGTGACCTGGACTAATTATTTATTTATGGCATTTGTTCATGTATTAATCAGTCAGAATGCTTAAACAGTAAGGTTGCTCCCTTCCACAACACATTTACCACCTGAATTAAATGGATCATGAAAGGAAAGGATCAAAAAATGTAGGTTTACAGAATTTCCCAATAAAGCCCTGATTCTCAAGGGCATTTAAGCATCTAACTCCCAGTGCTTTCTGATACTTACAGACCTAGACCAACGCTTTGCCATGGATGGTAGAATCCACACATTCCATTCTGGTCCACTAGGGTAACTCTCTTTTTATAGTTTTAGTCAATGGCAATACAGTGGAGAACATGGGTTAATATAAGCTCAGCAGTTCCTGATGGAGACAAAAAAGTTATGTATGAATACATAGAAACAGTATGCCCCAAAAAATGCTTTCTCCATACAATCAAATGTTCTCAAGCTCCAGTTTGTTTCACATTTCTGAATTCAGCATGGACACTGACTGAGTCACTTCAGTTCTGCACTAATTTTGTCTTCCACATTCCAGTTTACCTTTTGTGGATTTTATCTCTCTCTTGGATGCAGTGTCAAGATGTTAAATAAATATCAAGACATTATTTACCATGAAATAGTGAGAAACACTTAAGAAAGCCATTCTGTATGTAAAGAGACGAAATACTCTGAAACTTCTTTCTTTATTTTTTTTCTCCAAAGTCAGAGAAAAACAGAAGAGTCCTCAGCCCATTTTTTGGGCTAATGAAGTCATGTTCATAATATGGTGTAAAAGTGATCATTAAATCGTAACACTTTAAGAGGAATCATAACAGCACTAGGTAATCAGAAGTACTCTAATATATTAGGTACAAAATTAGAAGCTCTTTGGTATGTTCCCATAGGTTTTATTCAGGAAAGCCAACTCTTTGAACAGATTTTGTCTGCTTGGAATTATGTTTGATTTCACAAAGGAAAAAATGTCTGCAAGACATATGGGCATTTGCAGGTATTGACTTCAGGGTCATTATTTTTAACTTTTTGGGCCATTTTTGCCTGGACCAGACATGGATACAGTGTTCCACAGAAAATGTTGTCACTTCAAGCACAGTGGCACCAGGTTCAGGCTGGAGAGTTTGTTCAGAAGACTGTGTGCCCTTCTTCGCTCAATAATTTATCTTTTTTTGTATTTCCAGAAATAATATAAATTTCCCAATAGACGATAAATATTCTTAAGTCAAAAAAGTCTGCAATGTGGCAAGAACTTGAAGATGCATAGGAAACTCCCCTGCTTTCCATGAGGCTGGCAGGCAGGAGTTCCAAGAGAAAGTTCTCTGGGATTGACCTGTGGCTGCCTGGTTGTTATTTGACCAAGGCTGTCAGGGAGGGTCTGCTGGCTTCCTGCATCCATCAGTTGGTTATGTTTTTACTGGACTCATCATCTCTCTGCTGGTGTTTGGCTCTGTCTGTTTTGTGTTGCTTGGGCAGGGCCATCAGATTAGAGCTGCTTCTCACTGACAGTGCCTGCTTTGGTGCAGTCAAGGAGGAATAGTTAGAGCATAGCTTGAGGATATTGCAGCTATAGCTCTAAACCTATAGTCAATACAAAATGGGGCATTACTACTTAGAACTGGTGACTGACCTGCAGAATAAGTCACGAGGCATCGGCTGGCCTCTCATAAGTCAGAGCCATCCTGGAAAAGACAACAGCCTGCTCTGTGCCCTTGTGTATTTTCCCAGTCATGATAAATGTTTTCCATATAAATGGGCACCACAGTGCTGTACTCTCACTAAATGAAGGCACATGGCCAGCCTAACCCAGCCCAAAGATCACTGAGCAGAACAGTAGGCCAGCTGGTGTGGTTGGGCACATCCAGGGCTCCAACTGCACAGATTCCAGCTGTGAATAAATACACTGAATTCACAAAGAGTGATTTTCCAATATATAATATATAATAAGTGATCTCCAAATAATGAGTTCTTATGCAAGAACAAAGACTTAGACTTCCAGTAATCCGAATAGGTGGATCAATAAGAGAATCATAGAAAACAGAGCTGGATGGGTCACCCAGTTCATCCAACTGGCAGCCCAGGACATCCTGGACAGAACTGTTGATGTCAAGCTCATAATGAGTTGGAATTAATGACCTCATTAATGTTTATAAATACATAAATGGCGAGTGTCAGGAGGATGGAGCCAGGCTCTTCTCTGTTATGTCCAAAGATAGGACAAGGGGCAACGGGTGTAAGCTGGAGCATAAGAGGTTCCACAGAAACATAATGAAAAACTTTTTCACTTGTGACTGTCACAGAGCTCTGGAACAGGCTGCCCACAGGGGTTGTGGAGTCTTCTTCTCTGGAGACATTTAAAACCGACCTAGACACATTGTTATGTGACCTGCTCTAGGTGGTCCTGCTCTGGCAGGGGATTGGACTAGATGATCTTTTGAGGTCCCTTCCAACCCTTAACATTCTGTGATTCTGTGAATTAACTTGATGCAGGGCAGGCAGATGAACAGCGAGACAGACTTGAAAGAGTTAAACCTCAAGAACAGCCAGGAACTCAGAAGATTTACTGTAGGTGGAATTTCATTAATACACAGAAACTCATGGCTAGAATAAGCTGCCAAAGGAAACAATAGACGCTACTACCTTACTTTAAAGACTTAAGAAAATATTTAAAGAAATAAATATTTGGTAGTACATCTGCCATCTCAAAGGATACCTAGCTTCCTTTCATCCCTACAGTGTTCTCTGTTCCAGCTGCACAATATTTTTCCTCATTGCACTGATAATTAATTTTTTTTTCCCCTACATTTAAAAGCAGTATCTGTTATAGTTTAAGTTAGTTCTCTGTGCATACCCAAGCTACTGTTAGTTCCAATCCCAGCAGAATGGATATAAAACCACCTTTACTCTGCCTTTTGGCCTCTGCTCAGCTCAAGGATGAAGAAAATGGCTGTGTCACCCCCCAGGTTATATCCCAGAAGGGTCAGAGCTGCTCTGTTCTTTGCCTGGCAGCTATGGAATATAGGGCACCTTGACATCTTTTCCAAGTGGGAGAATATGCTGACACTTAACCATTCCTCTCTGCTTTCAGTTTGACCTGTAACACCAGAGTCTGGCTTATTTGTTTTGCTGACAGGCAGTGCATAAGACACGTCATGGGACCATGAAGGAAGACCCTCTAAATCTCTAATCTCAGCTGTGACAGCAAAAAAAAGAGTTTAAAAAATTAAGTTCTGAATTTGGAAGGTATGATTAATTTCTGTGTGAGGAAGGAGAATTATACATGTATTAGTTTCACCATGTGAGAAACATATTTTTGCCATTACCTAAGAAATGAAGCTCCAAGGACAAGAAAAGGGAACTCGGAAGCCCTATTTTTCCAATTTTGATCAAACAGCAGCGGGGGTCGGTGCCTCCTGTGTCAGCTTGTTATAATGAAGAGTTACTAAGAGGTTTTCTACTTGTCAGCTTTCTGACAACTCTCGAATGTGGTAAAGGTGGGCTAAGAGATGATTAGTCACCACCTGCTCTAACAAACAAGTTCTCTTGAATAACTCATGTGAAATGTTTAGCTCATCAATAAACTCATTTAAAGTGCCAGCTCTCCTGAAGACTATCTGATGACAATCAGGCCTTATTCCTCTTCCCAGGAGGTATGTTGAGCACTGGCTCACAGTGCAGCTCTGCAGCCACAAGCTCCAGTCCTTGAGTGTCTCTGGATGCCAGTGGGGAGAAAGCCAAGGAAAGAGGCACATAGAGCAGTTTATGCTCAGTGCATAGAAAGCATTTTACATTTTACTCCATATCCCATTAGGCCTGTTTGGACAATATAAGAACACTTGGTATAAGAACATGGACAATGTTCCTTGACCCTGAGCTGCTCTCCCTGCAAGGAGAGTGTGTACATCTCAACTGTGATACATCAGCACAGCTGTGGCCATTCTTCAGTGTTATGCCTTGGTTCTTGAATGGGCCAAGGAGCTTCAGATGTCCTTCCTGCATGTTTCTGTGCCAGGTATGTTTCATATATATGTATTATGAATAGGAATAACAGAACAATAATATGTATTATTTTATTAATTACTGATTCCCTTTAATTTCTCCTTTCTTCTACCTCTTTGAGTTCTCAGCCTTGCACTTCCGGTCCATTACACTTCTTACCTTCTTTCTCACATCTCCTTTATTTAGGCTCTCCAGTGCCACTGTATGTGTCAACATTATCATATATTTTGCCTCCAAAGCCTATTATTAAATTCATAGAGCATGTACACATGTACTCACACATGCACACAAAACTATGGAATGATATAACAAAAAGAAACCTTATGTCTGAAGAAATCAATATGTCTTTAGACTTCACACTTGTCTGACAGAGTATGGTTCCCTAATTTATTACAGTACTTGTCTAATAGCATGTATTCCAAAAGCCAGCCCACACAAAACACCGTAGTCTGAGCTGAACTAATTTTTTTGCATATTGTGCCTTGGGCCATATTCAAAACTGAGTTTGGCAGCATCCTTTTATCATTTAATTTGGAATGTTTCATTCCTTTTCTCTGTTGGACTTGTCTTCTAACACATTTCATAAATACACTGGGCACAAAGGAAAAGTTGACGACATTCATTCAAAAGAACTGCTTGAAGAGATAGTGGAAGATGGTAACTGGTGCCTATGTAAGAAGATGAAGAAAAGGCCCAAAGAACAAACAGGATCATAAACAAAGGAGTAAGTGGAATCAGCTGTAAAACTCAGAGTTTAGTTGCAGTGGTTGAGATGTCAAAAACTTGATGCACCACCCTGCACAGTGATGATGTGATAGCTTCCATCCATATGTATCTAAGGATTGAGGTAAATGTTACTTTTCCGCTTTTGCTGAGAAGTGGGCTCTGCTGTCTTCTGGGAAGGTGCTATGTTCCCTTCCATATCATCTTGAAGTGTGATTGCATGCAGCTTGTTATGTTTCTACTTATCTGTTGAAAGATAGATTTTTTTTGTAGTGTTTTACTTTCTAAGGAGCTGTGGGATGAGCTAGTAGACTGCTAGGTAAATGTCCAGATGTGTACTTGAGAGATCTAAACAGAGTGTCCAAATGTCTACTTGAGAGATCTAAACAGAGAAAGAAATAGTATTGTAATTCAGTGGTTAAACCAAAGATTGTACAGGTAGAATTAGCTGGGACATTTTCCCAGGTGAGATAAACGACCACCCAAACACAGGTACTATTAAAGGAATTCACGTAGTGATGTAAAAGAGGCACAAGATTCTGGAAAACAGGCAGACCAGTACCAACATTGAAATTGTAATAGAAACTCATACCCAGGTGAGTCGCAGAGTTTTAGACCTTTTGAGAATAAACTATATTTTATCAAGGCAGATCACCCTCTTGAATGTAAGTTAGTTTATCTGACACTGGGAATTAATGGGTCTGCCCCTTGTCACTCTGAATTTTGCTTTTCTCCCATTCAGTTCCTCTGTCTTTTCCTATATGATACTGAACATAAAACCACCTTCAAGATGTTCATGTCACAGTTCCCAAGGGTTTCATTTAGAAGAACTAGGTGATTTACAAGGGACAAGCAAGTATCAAACACATTCATTGTGCCAAAGCCAATTCCTTTTGAAGCACAAAATCCCACAGCTACTGTTCTAAGATTCCATATCTGCTTCAGACTGGAAGAGTGTTTACTGATCATAAAGGAGAATGAATCAGATAAAGAGAAACTTACATCCTTTGGCAAAGACTAAAGGTGGAGGGTGGGTGGAAGTGGGGATAAGGGGTATAAAGCATCGTACAAATTTCTCCATCAAGCCTGAGGAGATGCCTGTTTTTGTACTAGCCCAGTCCTTGGAACACTTCCCCATGAAATACAGTTTGACATCCATTTTCTGGGGAGCACACTTATTTGATTCCCACAGAAGTATATGCTAGAATGTGATGGTCTTATTTTGCCTTCATGTAAATCATTGTCTATGTCTATGAAGAATATTTGCAGTATTTTCTGTATTCAGCTATACTATGGAGAGGGGTTCTTGGCTGCTAAACAGGACTTTGCTGTCTGTTTTTTAATTCTGCTGGATGATTTGTTTGTGAACAATCCATGTTGCATCCCTTTTATGATATGTTGCGGCAGTTGCTCATTCAAACGGCTTTGGTTCCAGATAAGCAGACACAGCTGCCATTGAACTGTAAGGGCATATGAAAATCAAATGATCCTGACACACACTCCCCTGCAATCCATCTCCTATTATCCAATACAAGACAGTCAAACAATTGTTGAATCCTCTCTGAGATTAATCCACTTTTGTTTTGAGAGACAGAATAACCTGCATAGCTTTTTCTGAGATTGAACTTTGTATTTTGTAATACAGAAAAAAATAATCCTTTCCATTCATAGAAAGCTGATCAAAGAGATGAATAAATATTCCTTGAACTGATTAAAAACTTTTAATTTGCTGATTTGCTGAAAGGTACACAGATACACTAAATAACTTCCAGGATCATGGTAAGGGTCTATAAAACTGCCTCTGAAGTGATGCATTAAATAAAACAATAAAGTACCTTCAGTGCTGGTGAGGGAGAATATTTTGTGCTTCTGCAAGCACAGATAGCTTGCAAAGTGAATGAGGAGTCCAAAGAGGGGAAGGAAAAGGTGAATGAAGAAAATCTCAGCTACACTGGATCCACAAATGCTGTGCTATTTATGGACACATGATGATTGCTACAGAAATATTCTTTTTACAAGTGATGCTTTCATCTATAAAGCCCACACCTCAGTCCTGGTGTCAATGAACCCTTTATGACAGAAGGCAAAGCATTTGTTCAACACAAATATAAACCGTGACATTGTCCTTCTTTACCAATACTTCCAAGGAAAAGGAAAAAAAAAACCCAACAACAATCTGTATAACATCTTTGCTCTCTTCTGTCACTAAGACTGAAAACTTTATGGAAGACATAACAAGTCTGCAGGAAACCTTGAAAAAGAAATAAAATTTAGAATTTCTTTATATTCTATACATTAATGAACAGCCTGAAGAGGAAGAATTGATTAAAAGAATGGATTTTGTTGAAAGCAAAGAAAGGAAAAGCCCTTGCTTTAAAGTAATTATAATTTGGAGATTTGGTCATCTTCATTTTGACATTTCTGACCTGTTTGAGTACAGATCAGCTGGTTAACTAAAACCAATATTACCTCCGCAGAGCTAAAATCTACTACTATTGTTGTTAATTAATAGCTATTGGTTTTTAAAGTACTTAATATATATTTCCTGTTTCTTCACAATTAGAATATCCAAAGGGATTTCTTATTTCCATTAGAAATTTAATTTTCTTCAAATGCTTTTCATGTCTTAAAAAGTATTGCAGGAACTTAAAAGTAGCCACTAGATGAGTCCAGGTGTCATAGCTAGTATCTGTGACCCCTACCCAAAGCCACAAACTTCAGCATTTTTTGCATCAGGCTGTGTAAAAAGACAGATCAGGATACAAGAACTCTATCATAACCTAAAAGCTGAAGCTTAATAAATATAACTGACTCTACACAGCCTTATATTCACACTTGTATTATAAAATAAAATAACAACAATAAATGTGCTAGAATTCAAAAATCCCTTCTTCAGCATCCCAATATGCTGAATGGAGTACATAAAGGTAGTGAATCCCTGGTCCTTGGTGCGAAGTGTTTAAATACCATGTCTACATCAAGAGTGTGCTATTTACCTCAGTACTTCTGAAAATTGCCAGAAAACTACCCAAAGGTGACATGTAAATGAGATCATTTTATTTCTTTTGTAGAAAGTCTCTGAAGTAGATTGAAAGCGGAGTTCTCCTCCACAGGGCTAGTTTGCACAAAAAAAGTGATCCAAATTACATATTGTGCAGTTCCTGAAGTATCCATGTTCCAAAGAGAAACTTTCTATTTATTTGCAGATACATTCAGGTGGGTAAGGGAAAGATTTCTTGTACCTGTGCTATGAGTAACTGGACCTGCGAAACACCTTGAGGTGTTTGTGCTATGATAACACATTTCTATGATATTACTTTCACTAAAGAAATAGGAGGATGGATGATCTTTCATTAAAAATCAGAGTCTCCAATCCAAGCCTGGTAAGTAGTGATAGACCAAGTGGCATATTCTCGGTGGCTTTTGAGAGACCTTTAAAATCATCTTGATTTATTATTGTGGACACAGCCTGTGCAATTGTAGCAAGAAAAGCATTGTCAGATCAAAAGTCGGTTTATTGACCCACAGGAGAGACCCTTTTACAGATGCATGGCTTGCTGGAGGGAGCTGTGGAAAGGGGATTAGTGGAGAGGTCTGCTCTTCCTCCTTCCATGCTATAGCTGTTTAGAGGATCAAAGGAAAACCTGTTTCCAGTTTTGCCAGTTTGTCATTTGTCAACCTAAGTAAACAGACCATTTAAAGAAACGTCATTGCATAGCAGGACCCCAGGACTCATTCTGTTTTGCTAGCTCTCTCCAATGCCAAGATTAACACCTGTGGTAGGAAAAGTAACATAACCACTAACACTGTGTGTTGGCATTATCAGCAGCTCAGAATAGGCTCTTGCGCAGTACAGCCAAGTGCTCTTTCTTTTCCCTCATCTTCTTCTCCCCAGGAAAGAGACATTTTTAAAGATTCAAAGGTAGATAAAGACCTTCAGCAAGTGCAAACTGGTGTGGTTTCTCTAACTTCTTAAACAAGCTAAGAAAATGGTGCCAAAAGCAAAGAGTTATTTTCCGTATGGAAGTAGAAGAATATAAATTTAATCCTCACACTCTGTTCCACTGAAGCTGGCATGAGCAGCCACTGCTGAGTGACTGCTCTTTACGTGTCCCACTTCCAGCTGGTTTTATAAGCATATGCTATATCTACAGGAGATGTGTGTAGGGAGCGGAAACAAAGACACTATGGAGCGATCTGTCTTCATCGACTGGATAAATGCTTAAAAAAAGGAGTTTTACACATGGAATCAGAGCTGCACCAGTGCCGAGGAATTAATTTTACAGGCACATCTGAGGACAAATGGGCACCACTAACAGTGAAACCAGAGCAGTTCTGCTCAGGGTGGCGGAGTAGAGCAGGGATGTCCTGACTCTGCCTTGTCAGGAGCCCACATGCTTCCATGGAAATCTCCTCCTCATCGCTTCACTATGAGCAGAAAGGACCATAAAGTGTAGAGAAAACCTTGAAACTGAAGAATCTGCCAGTGTGGAGACCAGTCACACCCTGCAGCTTGCTGTGGGAGCGCACTACCCAAAGCTCATGCAAACACCAAAGCTTAGACAGTGGCTTTAAGCACAGCCCACCTCCACGGAGCTGCAGATGGGCCTGGGAGAAAAAGCACTTTCACAGCCTCTGTGGTTGTGAGCAGTCAGCAAAGAGGAAGGTATTCTGCCTCTTTCCAAGGTCAAAGCTTGTCTACAGAAAAAATCTCAGTCAGATCCTCACAAATCATGACCTGTTTTTCTTTCCCAAGTGTTTTGTTACACTCACTAGTGAAAAGATCACTTAAGATTTCATAAAGTTTTATGAAAAAAGGAAGCCTTTTGTTTTCAGTTTGTCATCTAGCAACCGGTTATTCTTTATTGTGAGCATTTGATTTATATTGTGACAACATGAAGCACTTGATGGAAAATAGGTAACTCACTCAGGATAGTTCATTCTAGATACAAGAGATCCTGCATACCTTGGGAAGTCCAGATCAGCAGTTCCCATGTTTCTTTGATTTTTATTCCCATAAATCAGCTTCACAGAGACACAGAGATAAGTCTAAAGCAGAAAATAGTATTCATGTTGAATTCAAATAGTTGAAGACCACCAGTGTGAAGCTTTACTAGAATAAGGACTAAGTCCTGATATCTGATATCCAGCAGATTTTAGGAAGGGACTTAGCTGAACTTACTACCCCAATGTCTAGCTTTAACATTTTTGGTCAGGCACGTAAACCACATTTTCACCCCTTCTTCTCCCCGCCTGCTCCTACCAGTGCAAATACTTTCAAACTTTTCTCACACAGAGCTAGTTCAGGATTTTGAGGAGAGCTAGTGAAAAGTTCCATTGGGCAAAATCTCAAAAGTAAATGGCTTACTCTATGCCAGATTTACAAATGCAGCCAGGGAACAGCATTCAAATTCCCAAATCAGTGCAGGAAAAGAATGCAAGGGGAGGAGAAGAGGCAGTTTCTGTTTTCTGACCTTGCTTTCCTCTTGGGTCAAAAACCTTAATGCTTCCAAAAGACACAGAACTCCCACTCTCTATTCAGACGATTAACGTAAGAACAGTTCTGACATATGCAGAGAAAACTTGCCAGATTTATCTTTTGTACCTTCATAGTAATTGCTTCCAGTTATGTGACATGGCTGCAGCATCTGAAAAATGAAGTCAAAAGTAGTGATCAATCCAACAAAAATCTCCTCTAGTTAAAATAGTTTGTTACAGAATCCTCTCGCAGGAAGAGTCACATGTCCTTTAAAATCAACCCAGATGAATGAAAACCCTGATCCAGGACTTGCTCCAAAGGCTTTTGAAACCCTATAGTCAGGCCCTTTCAGTCTGAAATGCTTTCCCATACTCAGCATCTTTTCATTCTTCTTAGGAACAACATTTCTGTCTACACCTGTAATTACCTGAAATAAAGTTCAACATGGAAAACTCATCTAGAGGGGAAGTATGTGTTTAAAATAGCTAACTTGGGTCATTCAAACATCAAATTTATATTCTCTAATGTAATTATATACTCACAGAGGACCAGACTTTTAAGCTACTTTAGGCATTCACAGATCAGAAGATCTTTAGAAAACACCATTTGGCATCCAAATGCCTCTAAAAATGAGCTCTGGCATCTGCTTTTCAATGAACATGGAGGTGATGCATTTGTCAAACAGGTGGAATAACCAGTGACCAAGGGCCTGATTTTCTAGTGCCCATAAATTACTTTTTCCTTTGAAATGCACCTGAGCCAGACGTACACAGTGTCAGAAACCAGCTATCAACGTCTGATACAACAGCATTAGACTGTAGCTCAGAAGACCTTAACTCAGAAAGACTATACATCTATTAAGCATCTTGGCATTTCTGGAAAGCTGGCTGAGATTGTATTCCTTGAATCAGTTTCTAAGTACTTGTCTTGAGGCTTTTTAAATTCATTTGGAACAGCACTCTGAATACAGCTCATCTTCAGTGAGATATGGTCAGATATTCAAGTATCTGATGACAAGATGTGGGCCAAAGGAAAATATCCTGCATTTCTCAGTTATTACTAAGAGGGAAAATAAAATGCTTTGGAACTCTGTAGTATTTGTGTACCTCTTCCTTTTTCTTCCTTTTTCACATAAAACTTGGATATAAAAATGCGAGGTGACATTTTGTCATGTTTCAGGATATGAATCACCTGTTGATAGACTTGGAAAGAAAGTTCCTCTAACAACAGTTATATGCAAATATCCTCTGTTTGGTTTCTTGAGATGGGATACAGTGGTCTTGTTAAAACCAGGTAAAAGAGAAATGCAAATTTTAACTGCTCAGTAATTTGTGACCAAGGTATGATCTGTCATGGAGGGCAAGAAGGCATGACTGCAGAAAGGGTTAAACTGTCTAGAAACAGGATTCCCAGAGACAGAATCACTTCATGTAGGAGGACAAGGTTTCCCTTGATGCTAACATAAGAAACAGTCACAGCATTGTCTTGTATGAGTCATGGAATTTGAATGCCAAGGGTCCATTTTTGGGCAGCAAAGCTGAGCTAGATGATGGACCTACACCGAGATGAGGTGCCAGGTGCTGATGTTCACAGGATTGATGCCGGTACAAGTGTATATAAGGTATTGGCCTGTGACACATCTTTGCAGACTCCTTGTGGATCCTTGTATGGTGGTAGGACTCTGTCCAATGCATCAAATCTTTAAGTACAAACTTGTGATTAGTTTTCCTCAAGGGAGGAAATACAAATTCCCCAATATGTAAACACTAGATTTGTCCAGTTTAACAACTCACATCTTGCTAGTCAGCTGATGGCCCTCATACCCATCAATGCCTTTCTCTGCACTGCCTTGCATATACTGATGAAAAACATACCTACCTACACTGAAACCATAGTCCATTCCAAGTAATTTTATGGTGATTATTTAAAGCATGTAACTTGGAAATAATTTTCTTGATGAAAAATATGGGGAGCTCTTTAAGTTATGACCATCAACCCATTTGATTTTCCACACATAAACTGTTATATTTCTCATTTCTCCAGAAGAGAACTTGAGTTGAGAATCCTTGACCACAGGCAGCATATAGAGGACAGGTGAAATCCTGGTCCTGCAACCTAAGCAAAAATGTACACTGTGTCAGGGAGGCCAGAATGTTACCTATTGGTTCAGCTTCCATAGGGCCAGCAATCAACATATCTGTGTTTTTGCTCTCTACTGAGGAATTTTACCCTGCTTTTGAGGACTGTGCCTGTAAAGTTCAGGGCAGAAAATGATAACTAAATACAAGAGAGTGAACTAAGAGGAATTTGCACTAAAATAAAGATTCTGTGTTCCTTTCCAGAGTCACCACTCTCAAACCCATCCCAGGATGATTTAAATACCACCTAACCACATATCTCCAGTCTGTGGAAAAGGCCAAGAACCACAGAGGTATGCGTCAAAGAAACTGCACAAACACCATAAAGGGAGCTACCTAGGATCAGTCAGTAGGAAGCAACAGGCAAGCCTGCTGGTAGAATTTAGGATATTCCAATGTCTCCTTCAAGCTGGAAGTTACCTAAATGACTTTCAAAGGGAATAAACAAGGGAGACCTGGAGTCTAGAAAATTCACAGATCAGCTTACTCATCTGAAGTTTGTGAGACAAACAGACACTTAGTCTTTGAGAGCTGAGACTAGTGAAACCTCTCTTAGCCATGTAGACTCATCATTTGTCTGCACTTGAGTAACAGGACTCAAACGCCATAATGTATTATATTATTGCAAGATTTCCATTTTGCTATCAAACCTGTTATCAATACTACATGTATACAGATTACTTTTGTTTCTCCTTCATTATCTGGAGCTGGGGGAGACCAAAATGAGCAAAGTGTGCATCTTTAGACAACTTAAGATAAAAGCTCAGATTTACAGTAACTTAGTTGTTTGCAGTCATCTGTCCAGACTCTTGGGTATGATGAGACATTTTATTAAGCCAGAGAAACCCATAACAGTATGCTGGTCATTAAAATGTGTCCAGGTTACACATTAATGTAATAAAAGACTTCATAACAGTTTCATTTACTTTGACATACCTTAAATAGTCATTTAAAGAAAGGACATTCCACACCTGCTCTCTCACTGTGCAGAAGAGCCAGCAGGCAAATGGGTCTGTCCCCAGTGGGACTACTGCTACTGCAGTGCACATGCATTTTGGAGACAACAAAAGCAAGGGTAGATTGGTGCAGTCTTAGAGAGATTTTTTAAACACAGATGTGTAAACCCATAAATGGATGATTCAGAAGTGGATCAAGTGAGGTATCTCCAACCTTTGGAGAAAGCCATCCTCATAGGATTTCCTGTATGGGAAAGGATAATTTTGGTCAAACCCTTTACACAGAAGGTAACTTCTTATATCTATCATTTTCAACTATCTATGCTGTTGCCTCTGTTGCTATGACCATATCTTCATTGTAGAATCAAACCTTTTGCCTTGCAGATAGTATCTTTTGGGCTAGCTTAGCTGGTGTGAGCACACACTGAAATAACACCTGTACTGCACACACTGATTGACTTGCCATGTAGAGTGATTGGATTAGCAGCCGGGGAGCTGAGCTAATAAACTGTAGCTAATGTTCCCCTGTGAGTCCGCTAATTTGCATTAAAAATGACACCCTGCTCGAATTAAGGGCTTGTGTATAGAAGGGATTTGCAATGGTAGCAACACACAGGTTGTAACAGTAAAAAGATGTTATTATGCCTTTTGAAACTCTGAGAAAAAAATAAATGTCTAGTAAATGATCTTATAAACTTATAAAATGATCTAAACTAGAGATGATGTGATACACTTCTCTGTCACTCAGTGCCAAGGAGAAGGAAGAAGGAAGAATCTTTACACTGTTGTTAGACCTCTCCAGATGTGCAGACAGCTTGGAAAAGAAAAGGGGCTTGGCAACCTCTGTCAGTAAGGGACATTCCCATCTGTACCAGCCTCTCTGTCCCAAAGTGACAGCCACTACCTCCTTCTTACATGTCTCAGACATGAGCAGCCTGAAGATGAGGGCCACAGGATTACCTGTCTGGCCTTTTCCTGACCTAGACACCCTACACTTACAGGCACAAAGAGGTTTTTCCAAAAGCTTTTTTCCACATCTGAGTCTCCTTGTATGCAGCAAAGCCAGTTTTTAATAGCTCTCTATAACCGGGGCCAGAAATACTTCTGTCTTTCAAGACCAGAAGTGTATGCCAGAAGACAGTAAGAGTTGCACCTCTGGGATGCATTGACAATCCAAGTTTTACCTTAAATTAAACCAGCAGACAACATCCCATAGGATTATTCAAGTCTACACAGCACAGTAATACACAGTATACAGAGCCCTGAATTGATGCCAACTGAGTCCACAACAGCAGCTGAGAAAGGTACTTGAGGTGGCCAGCCCTGGTATCCCAATGACAAACCAGTGCTGTGCTAGCACAGTAGCTTCCAAACCCAACCTAGCACTGACCCCACCACTTCAGGCCAAGATAAGGGTGCAAAGGATGCAAAAGATGCAAAGGATTCAGGATCAACCCCACTCTTTGGGCTACTTCTGGATCACTATACCTGAAATGTTTCTTAAAATTCCTGCATGGATTGTTTTTTCTCCAGATGATGTCTTGCTGATCTGATACTGATACTGCATCTGCTTGCAATTAGAGGATATGGTGCAAAACCATAGGTTTTATAGAATTAAGCCATGTAGAGAATGCATTTATGATCTTGAGTGAGGCCCAAGTTGTCTCTAGGCTGCGATTAAAGCACAAAGCAGTTTAAGAACAGCGAAAAGGCCAGCTATCATGGTATGTCTACCCTTCATTCACTGAAATTTCTATTACACTTTCTTGCTTGTTACCATACCTCTCACTTCATCTTTTGTCCAGATATAAACCTAGGTCACTCTTAAGCTTATTTATGCTCCATGCTTCAGTTTCCTTTCTTGGCAACCTATTCCAAATATCAACTGAAATTTTTGAATTATAACATTCTCAACTTTTTGGAGCAATTTATAAATTTTAGGTGTGGCTGCAGTAGTGGAAATCTCACCTGAAAAGGGAAAGTGGGACCTGACATCAAACTGTCAAGATATGTTTTTCAATTTGATGTGCTTCCCTTTTGTTCTCCAACATATGAAACTTTCTGTAATAGCAGTTGCCTATGGTGAGCCTATGGCTTTTTTAAAAACCACATGACGGTTCAGAGGTAAAAATAGCAATTTGGTAATGAGACACATTATGTAGACACTAGGCTCACATTTGTCCTTTCAAGCACGGTCTTGGGATATTGTTCATGTTTCCAAAAGTAAAATGTAAGTGCTGCTAACACTTTCCCATGGAACCATATATTGTTAAATCAATGTAATTTAAATGCAGTTTCCTCTAAAGGGAATGCAAGCTTAGGATTTGCAGATATCTTCATTTTCCATGCCTCCAGGTCTAATCTCTTAAGGTAAAGTTGGCTCTTAAGTTCTTAATGAAGCTAATCCAAATATTTTCAGTGATATTTTTTATTTGCAGAATTGTTGTTCTGCCAAACCTAGAATGTTTTATTAATCAAAAAAGTTTCCTCTAGCCTATCACAGAAGAACGCAGAATAGTCAAAACTGTTATTTATAAGGTCCCCACTTTACCAGGAGCAGCTGTTATTTTCCCATCTGCCAGGTTAATGCCAACTTCATCTTTTGACTGTTTTCTCTCTTCTGATTCTTCTCTGTTTCTTCTTGCTAACAGACTCTGAAATTCCCATTTTCATTCCACCACATGTAGAACAAAACCAAATTTCAAAACCTCAGAAATACTCACCAAAAGAAACCGCTACTTTCTGGTCAGGGGTAATCAACAATCTTAAGTACAAATACTCTTAGTACAATAACCCAATACAAAAGAAGGGGAATCTCACAATGAGTGTAGACATTCTGTTGTTTTCAAAGCAGTCCCAAACGTATTTTCAAATACATTCCTTCATCACTGCTCGGGACGCTGCCTAATGAGTTGACAGTAAGCCAGTGACAGTCTAACACACCAAAAGTTTAGTGCTTCCTTTTTTGGACTTTCAAGTATTCCCTATTGTTTTGAAACTGTTAGTAACACTGCATCTTTGCCTTTGCTAGCCAATGAACCCTTCTCTAATAGTGACTCACTGAGGTTCTGGCACCATGTAGGATGAGGGAGAAGCATTAATAGAAAACGCTTTGTGACATAGATAGGAGGAGAAGATGAGGAAAGACGCAAAATAGAGTTCTGTCTCTGTCACATTTTCTCTAATTTGTGGAGTTTTCTACTCTTTTTGGAAGCTACAGATGCTGGGGGTCACCACACTGCATTCCCTGGATATACAAAACGCTGAAATCCCAAAGAGTGTAAGTCAGTGAACACCACATTCTTTCATGTTGTTCCCATTAAAAAGATCATTTATTTCAATGGTCTGTGTTACTTTTGTTCTCTGTGATGCATGCTGGATTACTATACTGTGAAGTTTCATAGTTCCAGAATGCTGAGGCTGCTGAGCAACACTGCTCTTCTAGGGATCTACTAGCCAGTTACTAGTCTGTAGTGATTTCACCTGATTGGGATGGGCAAGAACATTACTTTGCAGATGAGACACGACAGTGTACCCCATAGCATCCATACCTGTGTAAAATCCTCTGACACAAAAGGCAAGAGAGAAACTCCCACTGTCTTCATCTGTGCTAGTATTTCACTCAATAAATTTTGGTTTTTTGATCTCCATGGGGTAACCGGCTTCTTTGTCTTCTGCAATTTCAGAGCCTTTGGCAAGGTAGATGGGTATGACTGAGAACACAAACTACCTTCAGGAGTTTACCTTCTTTTCTTTTCATGTTTTCTACATATAATTAAAGAATGTAAGCCAATGTCTTCTGTTCCCACTGCAGTTTCACACAAGACTAACACTTCTGTGTTAAAGAGATACCTGTAATTTGCAAGTTGAAAGAGTCCCCAGAATACTGGTAGGATGGAAATTTTCTGATAACATGAATGTGGTTCTGCTTCTTGATGTAGTGTCGACATTTAGTGGAGTCCTGTAGCTAATGAAGTAATATAACCCTGACATTAACAATCTAAAATTGATGCAAGAGGAGACTCAGATTCTGTATATTTTATTAGCTCTTAAAACAAAAACAGTAAAAGTAGTTTTGAAAAGGGATAGAGAGGTGAAGAGGTCTAAATAAAACTGAGAGGAGTCTAAGTTCCGTTTATTTCTCCTGTATTTCTTGACTATATGTCACTTTGAACTCCTATGAAAAGCATTTTTCTTGTTTCTGCTCTACAGCCTCTTGGGACACCCACTAAAAGCCTGCCAAATGGGGGGTGGAAGGGTGGGGGCTTAAATGTTTTAAATCTATTAAATAAAATAGCACTTTTGAAATACTAAAAACATATGGAAGTGTGTTTCCCTTCATATGGGAATTCATCTGTTCCCAGGAACAGCCTGGATGTCAAGAGACCAGAGCAGCATATGAGGAATGTATTAAACAAATGATGGAGGGAGGATTGAATAGCTTGGGGAGCTGGAAAAATATTACATAACTTTTCATCTTAAGTCTACCCCAGACTGACAGTGCAAATGAAAATCATTAGACTCTGAAGACAGTTTGGTGGTCCATGTGGAATCACTTGGTGGTTTCTCTGGAGTTACTAATAGACAGCTTTCTACATCACAGAAACTTCCATACATTTATCACCCTTTTCAGCGATATTAGTGGAAGCCAAAGATACGGTTTTAAGAGAGAAAAGCATTTAAGCACATGCTTAAAATTAAGCACCTGCTCAAATAATTTGGTGGATGAGAAACTTAAAAACTGTGCTGTTGATACATGTGATAAAAATAAGAAGAACGGAAAGGAAAGCTGGGCTGTTCATGCTGTACTCATTATGGAAAAGATTTTATTCTAATTTAATAGCTTTTAGTAACATCTTATTGTATTTCAAAAAAAAAAAAAAAAAAAGAAAAAAAAGAAAACAATATCAAGAATCAAGGCTATATTCCAAAGTCTGTCTGTAATGGAATTATCAGAAAGGAGCAAGCGTGTCAGTATCCTGTGCTCTCTCACCAGGTGCTGACCATGCTTAGTTACCTCATGTGCTTTCATTTCAATGTAGATGCAATTAACAGATCCCATCATATTTTCCATTTCTCTGTGCAGGGCAAAGTTACAAATACTGAAATAACTTCCAGGTAAGTCAGTAGATGTACATGGCAAAGTGCAGTATCAAAGACCTCATTAGAGTCCTATCGATCAACACGGTTGTGTTAGCACGCTGCAGGCACATGTAGGTTACTTCCAAGTTCTGAAGCCAGCTGAAATACCACAGGTTAGTGCTGCATTGCATGGCACAGAGATACTTTCCTCTTCCCACAGTGCAGGGAATGGAGCTGCTGAGAGTGACTGTGCAGGTCCTCAACATAAGTGACAGAAACAGAGTGCTCATCCATCCCATCCTAAGGGACAACTTTTTTTTGTTTATTTATCACATAACTGCAAAGAAGGCTGAACGCAGCAATCCAACCTCAGCAGGGGAACGCTGAGCAAAATGTTGGTCATACCCGTCTCTGGTGCAGGATTTACGCTAATGCCAAGCTGAAAAGAAATTCTAACAATAAATCAAACTAGAAATTGTTGCCCTTCTTATCTCACCCAAAGATTGCCCATAATTACACTCCTGAAATAAAACTGAAGGGAAATAGTTAACTGGCCCATGATTATGTTTTGACTGGACTGAAACTGCATCAGAAGTGTTTTAAAAAGTGTAAAAAAGTGTTCTGTAGTAAAATAATTTTCATTTTGCCAACAGATGCAAACTTTAGACCATACCTCTGCCTAAACTCTCTTCTTTCTACAAACAAGTCTACCTGACTACTAAGTTCTTATACTACGCTATACAGCTAAGTACATTCACGATAAGACAAACTTTGATCACTTTTCCTTACATTCCCTAACAAAAGGATTTAAGAATCACAGGAGCTACCATATTTTGTCAGTCTGAAGTGTGTAGAAATATTGAAACATGTCTTCAACAGCTGTTTTCATCTGTGCCAGCAGTTAGAAATTGCATTAATAGAAAAATCTACACTACAATTTTTAAGCTCTTTAAGAATAGTAAGCATTGAGAGGATAAATCAACGGAACATGTTTATATATCTTTCATAATGTTCTAATTTTTTCTGTTAACATTCTAAAATTAGTCTACTCCAATAGTTGCTGAAATTTATGACCTAATTGATTAATTAAATGGTAAAGTAAGGAATTGATGACAAATTCTCCAGTCATAAAAAGTGATTCTTACTTAAAAATATATCATGACAAAGCAGAAAAAAAAAAACCCCAAGGATTTGCTCAGGCATATATATCATGGCTCACCTTCCTGACTTCACTTTTCACCCCACCTAACAAAGTTATCCTACTCCAATTCAGACAAATTCTCAAATCTGAAAGAAGCTGAAAGCATAGTCTTGCATCTTGTCCTGAAGAATAAGTCTGAAATGTATTTGCAGATAGTGGCAGGGTCAGCGCATGGTCCTCTCGGGTCCCATTCCAGCTCCGGAGGATGCAGCACACTCTTCTGTCTCTTTTCCATCCCAGCACAACCACTTCAGCCCAATGTCCTTCGACTCTTTCCTCATGCACTCTGTTTCCTGACCCCTTCTCTGACCAGTGCCATGGTTTACTCGCCAGGTTTCTGGACCCAGTCCTCTTCCTAAACCTGAGAAAAGCCCAGCCCGAGAATAAGACTTTCTCTCTGGTCCCCATCTAATCTCAGACTTTCCACACCCTCCCTTCCTGGCTTCCCCTCCCAGTTTCTTTGCCAAGATCGCATGTCCCCACCCTGATGTCCCCAGTGACATTCTTCCCTCCTTAGGTCAGCTTCCCACTTCCCCTGACTCCAACTACTCGTTCCGTTACTCTCTGCGTCCTTATCTGCCCCTTTCCTCTTGACTTAAATCACATGGCTCCCTCCTGTCCTACTGCCTGTGCTGACCACAGCAGGGAATTCAGGGGCAAAGGACAAGAGCTTGGGAATTTTTGTCCCACCCTCCTTGGTGTGGCATAGTGGGAAGCTGCCTTTGCAAGGAAAGCCCAGGTTTTTGGCTCAAGTACAGGAGAGACCTTTCCCAGCTGTGCTCTGTAGCCATGGTGTGATCAGCCACAGGCACTGAGAGGCACAGATCTGATCACTGAGGCTGCAGTTTTCAAAGCACTTGCTTGATTTTTAGAAGTCTGTAATAAGCAGGCATACAGAATTTTTACTCCTCAAAAACACTGATTTTCACGGGTGTTTTATTTCACATTAGGAATGTGCATATTGTGACAGTTTAGGAGCTACTAACAAGTCATGTAACAGTACGTGATGCTACCGATAACCCATGGCCATTCCAGTTTGACTGGTTATACTTTCTGCTTGAAAAATGTCGCCTGAATCTAGGGGCATTCTACCAACCTGTCTTCTGCTACATGGTTTCATGTGTCCAAGCACATATATAGCCCCGGCCTTCAGCAGCTGGCAGTTTATTGAGGAGATACCTAGAAAGGAAATTGTAAGAGGATCATCAGCATCTTCCACAAATACTGCAACAGAGGCTTTATAAATGTAATTATAAAGTTTGAAACAAACCAAAGAATGTTTGGTCACCACAGACCTGTGGAAGGACAAGCATGATTAGCTGAAGAAGGGAAGTTGCACGTTTAGAGTAACATGATGAAAAGCATAAAAATGTTAAAAACCATCTTGATTATCAATTTGAATTCTCTTCATTCACTGGAATTACTCCCCATTTAGTCCTGTGTAGTGAAGTGGAAATCAGAGTCATGCAGCGTCAGCCTTTTCTTGGCAGGCGCTATAGAGCATGCAAGTGTGCTATGAGCCCAGCGAGAGACCCAGGAATTTGCATCACTGCCCCCTCTGCTATGGATACCCTCCACATACGACTAATAGGTCTTGCCTTTCCTAGGGTTAATAGATACCATGCACTACACTGGCAGCAGGCTCATTTCTGTTGGGATTGTTGAGTACAGGGAGGTATATATGCCAACGCCTGCCTTTACTGTCCCCCCTATATTTTATGTTAATCTTTGCTGACCTAAAACAGCAGAGCTTTGTGAAAGTGGACTAGAGTTTTCAGGAGGAAGGTGCTAAAAACAGTAAGGAAACTATTATAATCTACAGGCACTTGAACTGACACGGTCAGATGCCTACCCTCTATCTTCCAGCAATCTGGCATTTACTTCAGCGACAGCAATCCTGAAGGAATGAAGAACAGGGAGCAGAAGCTGGTGAGGAAGCAGATCCCCCTAGCAAACTACAACCCTGATAAATCCCAATAATTGCAGCAGGGAAAAGACGCATTGCCAGATAGGAAGAAATACAGCCCTTTGGTTCAGTCGTGCCTTTCTGGCCTTACAGAAATACAGGATTGACTTTGAGAAATTACAGACTGTTCAGGAAGGAGTTAAACATTAAATACAAGAGTGCCCCTACTTTCACCCAGGACACCATGATTTTATTACACTCTTCTCTGAAAGTTGTCAAGCTGCATGCCAAGCACTTTTTTTTTTTTTTTTTTACTTTCTCACACACAGAAATTCTCCTCAAAACCTCTTACTTTTAAGCTAAGTGCCAAAAAATGCTCAAGTGCCAGCCAATGACTCATCTTTTAAAAGCCTGGCTTTGGGAAGGTGGTTTTCGTTTCAGGAACTTGGGATTGCTTCCTGGATACTAAACATTGTGGGATCAATAGTTAGGCTAGAAAAATGTCAAGAAAGGAGGAGTTTAAATATTTAAACATCAGTCATCTTTGGGGGTTCTGTTAACTAGAGATATGTGGGAGTTCCAAGCAAAGGAAAAAACAGGAAGGCCAAGAGTTTGGCTGATGACTCAAAATGACCAACATCCACTTTATTTTTTTTAATACTAAATATATTTTAAATCATTCTAACTTCTTTTTAATAATGGAACCAGACACATACATCACATTGCCTTGGAAAGAGTAGAAACACTATTTTTTTTCTTTTTACGTGGGTGCAAATGGAAAGCATATGATGACATTCCATCTCTTCCTCCCCTGTGCTGTGTTTCACCATTTCTCAACACACAACACAGACATACGGCCTTTATTAGTGTTGTACTTACATGTCATCATTTTGCCATCATGAAAGCCAAACTTTTGAAGTGAGTTGTTTTGGTTTTTTTTTTTTGTAGGGATTTCCTTGTTTACACACTACATAAAACCTTACTTGCACCGTGATAAAGGCGTGTGGGAGCACAAAAGCCTGTACATAGGTAAAGGTGTCTATCAGCAGGCAGGGTGGAGGAAGGGCACAGATCTGCTTTTAAGCCTAATACAAGCATGGGTTTTTTTCAGTTTGGAGGTAATGCTGCTTATAAGCCCCAGCAGGACAGCATCTGGACAACTCAAAACAGCAGATTTCTAGAGGGAATAAACAAAGTGGTGAAAGAAAATTCAGAAAGCAGAGGAGGGGGGGAAATTAGATATTTATTATATCAGAAACTAAACATAAATTACCTCTTCCTATGTTTGATGCAGGCTCTCCAACATAGTATTCGGGGTAACTGCCTTTTTAATAATTTTTCTGAGAACATTTGTTCTTTATATATTGAGGCTAGCAATTATGACCCTCAGAAGTCGCTTACAAACAAGAGTTCACATCTTATGCATACGACAATCTGTCAGTGTGCAGGTGTCCTTGTCCATGGGTGTTCTGGGTGAAATATATATATAGCTATCTGGTTATTCTGGGATTGGTAACATCCTGGACTGACATTTCAGTCTGTTCAGAAGCAGTTTTGAACAAGTCTAATGAGATGGTATAGATTTTCCAGGAGTATGAAGGGCTATCAGAATTCTCTCCCGCCTCATCTGCTCTTCTGTGTCAAAGAGAAACTAGCACCAAGAGTTTCAAAGAAAGGTCAAGAGTCCTTAGTTACAGCAGGAAATGTCCCTAGAGAATAGTATTCCTAACCACTCAGCAGAAGCATGTGCATGTTTAGCAATTAGACAGCACACCACAACTTTGGGGCCTTTTTATCCATCTGTGTGTTTTGGAGCAACTACTAATGGAAACATAGCTTATTTTTTTCTCCTTACACAAATTAGCCACAAACCAGAAATTTCTCCTATCCTGTCAGAAAAAGAAAACAACCAATCAACTAACCAACTAAACACTATATCCATTTAGCCATGGTTCAGTTTTAGTTCCCAGAAATGAGGACTCAAACCACGTTACTAAGTGTCAGAATGCAGACATCCCATGATATCTTTTTCTTCCAATGTGTTGACAGATGCAAGTTAGGTAACTTTATTCTTTTTCAGTTCAAACATATGGAAACATAGGCCATACAGTTCTCTCTAAAACCTTTCAGCGTGCCACATTGCAAACACAGCCAGCAACAAGCATCGCCTACTGACATGATGCTGGAGGCTGTTTTTTATCTGTACTGGTAAGGTGGTTCATACAGTGGCAACCTTCAGACTTCCACTTAATTTCCTGCTTAATCACCTTTGCTTGCAAAGTCCAGTCTCTGAGGATGTGTAGGTTCCAGTTTTGGTATCCATAGCTGGAGAGCTGCTTAGCTTCCTACACTAGGTGGCATGGAAGGACTAAGTTTCACCACCCCCCACCACTCTCCAATGGCAAATGATGCTGCTGTTCTGTGTCTTACAGTCTCTTTTGCTTCTGTGCTGTTATTTTTAAGTTTATTTTTAATTTAATCACCTGGCAGAATTTTATCATGAAAAATGCTGAACCTCTTTGAGGGATTCCCTTGTGACTTTTCCATTTCAGCTGAGTGGTGAGCTCTTCACTGACCTTGTTAACTTTCCCTCTTGACTTTCCAACATTGACTTTCAACAGCTAGATATTATAGACCTGAGCTCTGTACCTTACCCAGTTGTCTCAGGTTTCACATTAGTCCTCCTCATTTCCCCATTACTCTACATTCATATATCTGAAGAAACAGCACTGACATCTTCGAACTTTTGCAAGTCACAGAGTAGGAACCTGGAAGCCTGTGTCTGAAAATACTTTCAGCTCCTCCGAATCACACTTCTTTTGATGTTTGAAATAGATGTCTTGAAGAGGTCAGTTTGCTTCTTACCTTGCTCTGTTCAACTATTAAGCTAATTTCTGTAAATTATTGACCCTATAAAGCAACCAGGCTGCCACTGGGAAGAGCAGCATTGCCCAATACTGTGATTTCACTAACAGTACAGCATGTGCACTGCTACAGCCCTTCTGTAACCCTCCTAGTCCTTATCCCTACCCCACAGCAGATATAGATGTGTAATGAAGATCATCTCAGTCAAGTCAAGATGTCCAGTTGGCCCTAAATCATTTGGATGAGAAAACTTCAAGCATAGTCATTAGCTTTTTATTAGCCTCCCCACTGTCACCACAAAGCACCTCATTTCTACATGGCAGTTTCCAATACTGTATGCATGCAACACCATTTCCATTACCTCGCTGTTCCCACAACATGCTACTTAACAGCTTTCCAGCAAATAAACCCTGCCCATGCCCCACCCCCATCCCAGCCCATACGTGTAATCTGCCTTCCTCTGCCTGGGAGAACAACAGGGGTTAGACTGTCTCTGGAGGTGCTTTATATCCATGTTTTCTGTGATTCCCTGAGGACAAGTTTATCTCTGAGGTAACATACTGGAGGACTCCAGTGTTACACTGGTGAATGTGTTAAGGTCAGAAACAGGGAGGGAGATGTTTAGCCCTCATGGCAGCGGCCTGACTTTTCAAAGTGAAAGATTTTCTCATCATAGGAATGGTGTTGAGTCATTCAGGTTTTGTCAGCTGGAGGTTTAGGAGATGTCTCAAGACCATTTACTGTGGTTTTTTTTTAATCTGATCCTGCAGTTCCAGCTGTTTAACTCTGTCTTGCCCTACTTTCTGCTCTCTTGTCCTTACTAAAGTGTTTTTTCTTTCCTCTTATTCCATGCTGTACTGAGCTGTCATTTTCTCCCTTCCCCTCTGCCTGGCCCAACCCTCCATGTCCCTCATCAGGGTACAAGGAGAACCAGAGATACCACCTGTAGAAAAAGAAAACATAAAAACCACCTGGAAGCAGGCAGAAGCCAAGGAAGGCTAGAGGCAAGCACAAAGTTAGAGTATGTTTAACCCTCATTTTGGTTCAAGGAGATGTCTAATGAATATACTCCATGGGGATTTTAAATGCCTGTGTTTCATCGCTTGTTATACAGTGATTTGCACCACTAGTACACTTCAGTTTCCATGGTGTCTACAGAAGTATACTTTCCGGAGGAAAAGAGTTCTTATGAGGAGCTGTAGACTACAATTTTGTCACCACTTGGCACAGAGGAGCCCACTGTGCAACACGAAAGAAAGAAGGCAGTACTACCACATAGCTCCCTCCTGTCTGCGTACTACCCTGTGATTCAAAACAACATGAAAAACCTAAGGGAAGCTTTAAGGAAGACCTGAGAACAAACTAAATGAAACCATACCTCTTGGGTGACCGTATGACAACACATGCTGTCCTCAGTTGCACCAACTCAGGTGTAAACAAGAGCTAAAATTACACATAAGGCACAAACAAATGCATGACAATGTGAAACACTATAAAGTTTTAATTGCCGCTTATTTGGTTAAGCCCTTCGTAGCTATCTGCTGGTGAGACTTGAGCAATGTGGTCATGCCATCCTCAGGCTCATAAAAATTTATTGCATGCCTTCATGTGTCCTCTCCATATAGCTCCATTTTATTTCACTGGCAAAATACGGCCAGCTGGAGTTGCAGCTCTGATTAACTGAATGCTTGAGATGCACAATGCGGTCCCCAGAATACATCATATTCATGGTAATATTCTGCCTGCAAAAAAGGCTTGACTTTTTAAGCTGTTTCAGAGATTCAGATAGATGTAATGTGTCAGAAATAGGGACCACCTACACATCAGATCACACTTACAAGGATAATGTATGCAGCCGTATAAAATTGCCAAGGAACACAAAGCCACCCAGAAAGGGGTACTTCCCCAGGCTACTGACTGGTTTATTCCACATTTCACTTACTTTATAAGGCAGCCAAGTGACATTTGGTTTCAGCAGAGCCACCTGAAGGGATGAAATTGCACTGTTCTTGGACAGTCAACACCAGGGACATTGTGATTTTACAAAATCTTGCCAAAAGACAAAGCCATGAGCAAACAGCATTGCAAATCAGAACCTGCTTACTTCAAAAATCATAAACAGCTCCATTAATTTTTGAGATTCCAGTTCTAAAGATTGCCATAGCATTTATAAGGGGAGAAAATTTAAGTATTTTTCCTATAGTCTGAAAAAAAAAAAAGAAAGAAAAGAAAAGAGAAGAGGAGAAGAAAAGAAAAGAAGAAGAGAAAAAAAAGAAGAGAAGAGAAGAGAAGAGAAGAGAAGAGAAGAGAAGAGAAGAGAAGAGAAGAGAAGAGAAGAGAAG
>WUAM01000071.1:21138829-21168913 GCA_024336885.1 Actenoides hombroni
AGAAGAGAAGAGAAGAGAAGAGAAGAGAAGAGAAGAGAAGAGAAGAGAAGAGAAGAGAAGAGAAGAGAAGAAAAAGAGGAAAGAAATGCAGTTCTGTGACTCAGAGGTACAACCGAAATAAAAATCTAAACATTGCCACAAGTGGGATCACTGAAGCCCAAAACTAAACTCTACATCTTGGCAATTTCTAGAGGACCTTGGAAAAATTCAATGCTTTTAGACAAATAGCACAAAAATGAAAAGAATGTCAAAAAGACAACCTTAGGATGAAACAAAATGGAGTAGTTAAAGCTAAATCTTTACTATTTCTACAGTCCGGAGAGCAGTAAATATTGACTGGTATACAGTTTAGTATTTTAGACTTGTATTTCATGCTTGCTGCACTTATTTTACACATCTGAGGAGCAAAAGACAGGAAGAATATGGGGCTTCCCGTCATCCACGTGCTAATGTCTGGCAATTTTTCACTTTTCTCAATAAACCTGAACACTGTTTTTGTTTGGGTTCCCAGAGTTCATGTGAAGAGCCTTCAAACAAAAGGAACCAGTTTTGTTTAATCCAGATGCAATCCTGTAGTAAGCCTTTGGGACAAATACCAGGAATGAAGAAGGCGCAGTGGCACCTCAGCTCCTACCTCAGACATGCATGTCCATCAGCATGAACTGTTCTGTCTAGATGCTCTGTGCCATCAAATTTCTACCCCACTGTTATTCTGGTGATTGAAACCTTGGATAGTACCCAGGTGCCATACTTCAGCCCTGCACATACCACTGTGCCCCTGCACTTCCCAGGCAAGTGCTTCCCAGGTCATTGTTCTCACTCTTGTTCCCAGCACCTTCAAAAGTAGGGCTTGCGAGGGGCTTGCCTGAGCCACACAGGTGCCTAGTGTCTCAGATACTGTGCTGGGGAGCACTGGGTGCCCACTCAAAGCTCTGCTGTGTCCTTTAGAGGCAGATCTGAATCTAGCTCTTCCACCTTGCAGATGAATGTCCTGCAAATGACTGTCCGGTTACTCTAAACTAAGCTGGGTCTCCTTAGATACTCCACTTGAAGTCAGTTTGCTTGGGATAAAATACTTTTAACAGGTACTGAAGCAGAAGATAAATGTGAAAATGTTTCACATGTCTGGGAAGTGGATGTTTGGCTTCTAGAGCATGTTGCAGTGAGTGGAAAATGCTGCACATGGAGTGGATGTCTCATCAGGAGAGATCAAGAAGCAATACATAAGCACAACCAACTTGCAGATGATTAGTAAAAACATTGTCCTGTGTGGCACATGCTCTCAGATTCTTCAGAGAAGGAAACTGAACTAGTTCTCCTAAGGCTTGATGCATGTTCCAGGCTACTGCATAACATATCCTCCCACAGTAGCTTTTGTGAATTTATCATTCATTTCTTCAGTCTGCAAGGACTCAAATAAAAATATTTTGAAGACATTAGATGTTCTGAGATTTTGCTTCACCAAGAAATCAAATTTTAATTTTTTTTAATTTTTTTTTCCTTAGAATGAGGCCATGAGTTGGCATCTAAGCCAAAAAAATCAGTTAAATGCACAGCTTTTCTGGTGGCAGATTGTTCCCTGTAGGAGGTCTCTCGTTGTTCTTCACATCTCATGGGTGTTACAGAAGTAGTTCTCAGGGAACTATAAAAAAGGAGAAAGGAAGGTTGTTTGCCATATTCAGAATAGAGTGTTCATGTAATCAGAAGAAAATATTGCATTGAGTTCTGTGAATGGTACACAGATACTATGGGCAATTTGAGCCTTATACATTTATATAACTCTTAATTACTTAATTTAATTATTCAAAGAAAATTACTTCACACCCCCACAAAATACCCTGTATCTTACTAAGGAGACAGATATGCCTGGTTTTACACTCAAGTAATGTCACCTCCAGCAGAAGCTCACTTATTAAAATACCAGAATACTGCCGAATGATGCCTATTGTAACACCCACCTCCCACACACACAGGGCAGCGTGCGTCTTATAACAAAGGAGGCATTCATAGCTATTATCTTGAAAGGTAGTAGGGGTGATAAATGCATTAAAGGGACCAGAGAATTGTTCATTTCACCAAAGAATAGCTTAGGGGTGTTTTTACTTGAAATTGAGGTGCCTCCATGCTTGCTATCACAGGACCAACTTCCCCTTGCGTTGTCAAAAACTTTATTGTAGTTTTGTACTTCACCTGAGCTTTACAGCTACCAAGAACCCCAAAACCAAACACTTCACCTTGTACTCCCAAAGTGTCCAAAACTAAATTTGGATCTCAGCTCTTTGGCTAGGGCCCTTTGGCTAAGTTGCTTTGTATCTTCACCCGAATCAGTTACCACTGGGACAACTGCTGCCTGTTCAAGCTCTGTTGCAGGCAGAAGCAGGAGTGGGACTCCTGACACCCACTTTGGTTTGGGTAGGACAGATTTGGTGGCTTGGTTCACTGTTCCCCTGCATCAGGGTGCAAGCTGCAACTCATTTTGTTTTTATTATCACTACAACAGCTCTCAATCTATTAATATGCCTTTTGTGCAAAAAACAGTCTGGCACTTTCCGGAAAGAAAAGGTGGTAATGAAGAGACTCTCAAGCTCCTAAATTCACTCCAAACTACTGGAAAAAATTATTGAGAGCTAAAAATTCTTGGGACAGAATTAAAGAATAAAATGAAAAAAAACAAAACTCAACCTCAGCACCGTCGGGTCATCCTATGCAAAATGAGGTCTCTGATCTTTCCCTCCTCCATTGCTTTTGTTGAGTATTTTAAATAGGTAACATATTTCCAGTGAGGCAACTTGACAAATGACGCTTTAAATTAGACATCAGCCCTCCGCGTTGGCCACCCAAAGCTGGCAACAACCTGTTTTCCTAGCTAGTAGCTGAAGGTGCTCAGCAGGTTTAACTGCAAAGGTGGCGGCTCTGCTTTCTTAGCTCTGATCATATTATTCTGAGTAACCTGCCACCTCTCTGGTTCACAATGCCCGTTGGAACTCAACCCGGGCACAATTGGCTTCCAAACCAGAAAAGCTAGATCTGGGGGGTTTTACATTGGCCATAGGACAAAGAGCAGCAGTCATGAGGTTCACATAGGTTAGACCACCTCTCCTTCGGTGAGTTTAACTCCTCAAGCACATCAGATGCATGTTTTATCTCAGTGCCCTAGCCTGACCAGTGCACGCAGGAAGGAGGAAAGCTTAATGCGTGCTATATAAAGCAGCAGAAACATACACATTGTGTAACAAATGTCTGTTGAAAGGAGATAAAGAGACAGCTCAATTTCTATCCCTTTTTTTTCTGTTTGCCTGTGTCCTCATTCCCCTCCGCCCACCCGCCTTGCTGTCTGGGGGAGGTTTCACATTGCATTAACGTTACCGCCTATGCCTTGGCCGGCCGTCGCAGAGGCTTTGCCGCCAAGCCACCGCCTCTGGCCGCCTGGCAGCTGGTGCGGGGACAGTCTCTGACAGGCAGGACAGGGGCTTCTCTGCAGTGACAGATCCTGAGCCCAAGGGGTATAGAGGCAGATCTGCTGGGGACCGGAGCAGTGACACGACGTCGCAGCTCTTCCTGTCACTAGCCACCACTTCCAGCTGCAGTAGGTAGGGTAGCTTTAGTAGCTCTCAAAGCCTACTGTTTCAATGCTGATGATCTCCAGTTAGACCTCAACTCTCAGCAGTAAAAAGATATCTGTAATTTTTCCCCCCAGGGAACTCCATGGTACTGCGCAATGCCTCTGGTATCTAACCTCATTAAAGGAGCTCATCTAACTCTGCCATACTGAGGAAACTCTCACCTCCCTCAAAGGCAATGACTCAAGATACTAATCAGTGCAATGAGGATGTCTGAGGGTTTTTCCATCCAATACTTCAGTCTGGGCTATACTTTTTCTTCCCCCATTACTGCAGCCACAAACACTATGCTCATGTTGCAGAAGAAGGCATCCAGCCATTTCTTGCAAGAACTGCCTCAGGTATATTTAAAGCCAAGTGGCAAATAATTAATAGTGGCCCCGAGCACACACAGAAGACATTATTTTATGCCTTTCCATACTCTTTCCTCTTTACTGCTCTCTGTTACTGTTTTTTTTGGTTTCTGTCATCATTTTACCTTTGCACCCTTTTGAGGTTCGAGCAGAAGAAGGCACCCCTTCAGAAGAAGACCCTTAAAGGAGATAGGACTCCTACATTTGGCCCTGAAACATAGTCATAGCTGCTGATCATCATGGCTTTACCCTGACTGTTGAAATGATGAGATAGGATCACCCTCAGGAGTCAGAAATACGTCTTAAGAAGACCTGGCCTTACAACATAATACACTGTGGTTAAAGACGCTCTGTTCACACATCTGGAGATAAAGTTGGGAAGTTCTGACCTTCTTGAAGTTATGACTAGAGAAGTGATTGACAGCAGACACACACAGAATATAGTGATTTTCTGGAAAACCAAAGACACCTCCACTCCCACTTACTTTCCCTGATGGTGCCTGTCCTGGTCCTTCAGACCCATACAGAAAATCCTCATCAGGACTTATTGCTAACAACACTGAGCCACTTCCAAAAGGTTATTATGAAAAGTCATACATTACATTAATTTGCAACCCTCGTTTAACGTCAGCAGACCTTTATCTTTCAGCCTAGGGGGTTTTGCTAGCTCCTGCAAGCCAAAGCTCAATCATAACAAGCGTCTCAGGTTGTAATTACATGGTGATTTCCAGTGATATCAACTGCAGATTTTGCCTCCATATGTTTTCAAGGGCAAAGGTTGCCTCCCTATTTCAATTCCTGTGTGTCTACACAAGGAAAAAAAATATCTTTCAATAAACAGGTAAATTTTGGAAAGAAAATATATTATGTAAACCAGACAACATGTTTCTGTGCTCAATGCAGGAGAAGAGGAGATGAGGGGCTAGCAGGAGCAGAGTGTGCTCTACACAGGCGAGGAGAACACTTGAGCAACTGGCTGCTCTGTCTTTCATTAGGAGGGGAAAGGAGCGGCACAATTTCATACTTCATTCCTCATTTATTTGAGGCTGATAAGTTGAAATCAGTTCAGATTCCTCCCACATTTCTCCTCCTCCTCCTCCACCACAGTGTGTTTAAACCTTCTTAACTCCAAAAATCATGCCTCTACTCCATCAGCTCCATCCTGCACCCTTCAGCTGAGGGAGAAGCTAGCTCAGCCAGCCATTTAAGCAGATGATTTAAGTTAAATATGCGCCTAAGTGCTTGGCGGGGTCAGGGTCCTCCTAGTTTGGAAAAACTGTTTTAAGAGCTTTAGGATGCTGTCTTGATGAAGTACCTTCATGCCTCTCTAGCACAGAGCTGAAATCTCTCAAAATGCTCTTGTAAGGTTATTTTTGTTTCTTTGTTTTTCTTCCAAAAATAAATCAAGATGAAATTGTGTTTCAAGAAACAAGAAAAGGAACTGAGGCATAATTATATTCTGATTTACATAACAATTAAAGATAAGTAATGAAATCCTAGATTAATGGGAGGGGAGAGTTATGAATATAAACACTGCTGAAACATTTTTGATGTATGTTTTCTGGTCAGGATGAACAGTTATGTTTATCCTGAGCCAAATTTCAGGAATACAATAATTTCCATGGAAAATAACATTGTGTTTCACATTGTTTTTATGGTTGTACAAGTATTTGATAAATACACCATTGATGGACTACAAGAAAGATAATATTTTTCCTAGAGAAGGTGTCCTGAGTCTAAGACACAAGGGATAATGAATGTTTGTGTCAGAGAGTAATTAATTTTATTGGTTGTATACTAAGAATTACTATTTTTTCTATGACCTGTCACATATATTCCTGTACTCATATCAATTACAAGATAAATAACTATTTTTTTTTAAATTCAAGCTGTAATAAAAGGTTCAAGTAAGAGCAGAGCCTAGAAAGTGGAAATAATTGCAGTAAATTTTTGTTAAGTTAGCTACAGGCATAAGGAATTTGGTCAGATGTTAGAAATACATCCAACAAGACGATCCCAGCCTATTTAAAGGTTGTGAAATGCATCTCTCCCTTCAACAACTCAACTGTTGACAAGCTGCCAAAACTCTGAATTGCAAATCCTCCAACCATGAATAAATCAAAGGAAATTCCAAGAAATAACTAAGGCAGCTTAAATAACTTATTTTGCTATAGTCACTGCAAATTCTCCATCAAGATATATGGGATCTGCCACAAGTCAAACATATTTAAGCTACCCTCAGTGGCTTTTAAGACTCTGCTGGTAAAGACATGTTCTATATAATCCAAGTATGTCTGTGATGACCTGATCTGATTCCTGCTGAAGACTGAATTTTGCTGGAGTCTCAGTAAGCTAATTAGAGTGAAATGGCCAGCAGGTTGCACTGTTGATCTTGGAAAACCATCTTTTTTTTTTTATTCAGGGGGCATTTGTGTGACTGGGGAAAATATTTTTCTCCTAGGGAAGGGACCTCAGGGGAGTGCACTCAAGGAAGCTTATTACTTCGAGTAGCTCACTTATTAAGCAGGCTTTAGCACATCATCCTGCCTGCTACCATCCCAGGCCCTACTTTGGCCTGAGCAGTCAGCAGTTTGGGACACGCAGAGTGCTTTCTTTAGGATGGTTGGCTGGCACAAGGCAAGTGTACTTTGGGCATTGACTGTTTCATTTACAAAGAAGGTGCAAAGACTTGTTTCCCTTAATGGGGAGGAGACAATCAGGAGATCATAACTAATGAGAAGCAGTGGGATATGCCCAGTCCCAGAGCCACAGTGATTCACTGTGAAGACAGCCAAGTCCCAATGAACTCTTACCCCACCCTGTGGGATGCTGAGGTAGGTAGACTGCCAATTCCTTGAAAACTCACTGAATAACTGTAGGTTCAAAACCATTACTGTAGATGACTTTATCAGATCTGGTTAAGAATTTTATTACTCTCAGTTTCTTGCCTCTTTCCTGGAGAAATTTCCAACCATTTTGTAAAGTAGTTGGCTGCTGGCAGCAAATATTGATTGCCTACTTCTGCCTCAAGCAAAGGCTTACACACATCAAAACCAAACCAAAACAAAGCAAAACCATGATCCATTGATGGTCCCATGAGATACAGCTGCACAAAGGCTGCTCTTGTCTTACACAGATCCTTTTCTGCAACACAAACATCATCTCTTCTGTGTCAATGCTCTTTACTCTGTCTGCATTTTATGCAGTTCTTTATGTGGAGGGAAATCACTAAGTGATTGCATTGAGTTTGCTCTCCTGTTGTTGGGGATTTTTAACCAGGATGATGAGAGAAACTGAAGGACAGGGTGATGTTAGGCCACTTCCTACTTTGAAGGGAGATATTTTCATTTCTTTGAACATTGTAGTTTTCTTATAAATGATCATTTATGAAATCTACCAGCTCTCTTTTTCTTCCAGGGTTGTCATAGTCTTTTTTTTATAAAATAAGCAAAATGCATGGATCAGAAGTATTGCACAAACAGATAAGAATTCATAACCTGTGAGACCTCTGATAGCTAAAATTTAAAATTCATCTGTAAACATGGACTTCAAAACAAGCAGCTAATGGCTGCTTTTTTCTTTTTCCTTTTCCTCTCTTTACCATTTCCCCATGAAATATTTGCTTGTCCTCTTTTCTGGCATTTGTAAGTTAACTGAGCAGCAAAGAAATCCACTGTTCCAGTTATCCAAAGATTGTTGATCAAACTTCAGAAGTCCATTTCCAATTTCCATAATTTCCTCAGATCTGTACAGTTGCACAACTCCACATCACATTCTGCACATGAGACTAATACAAGCCTTATTTTGGGTGCCTTATTCTCTAGCAATGCTCTGCATGACCCTTCTCACTACAGTCATGTCACGTGTGTGAGTCAACAACCATATTCCTGTGCAATTCCCAGGTGTTACTGCATTTCAATCCTCAAATTCTCATTCTCATTTTGGGGTGTCTCATGTCTTCCTTCTTCTGTATTCCTTTCTTCCTTGGTATTGGGGCACAATTCCCTCAGATGGTTGAGTGGCCTTCACTATGCTTTTGGGATGTTGTGTTTCAAACAGCCTCAACTATATGGAAGTCTTTTCATGACTTTTTTTTTTCCCCTCACTGTACCCAACTGATCCATTTGCATCAAGTTTCTGTATCATTGCCAATTTCCATGGGTTTACCAAGCAAATATAGCACTTTTTGAAAGTCTTCAAAAATATCACAGCTTAGTTGTCCATCCTCCTTTCCCTCATGTTTATTCAATAGAAAGTTGCCTTTGCCAATCTTGTGATGATGGACTGCTGTCCAACCAGGGCCTCCTTCCACTTCCAATGTTACTGAAAGGATTGATTGGTGCATTGCACATGTCCCTGGCACCTCCTCTCATCCTGTTCTCATAGCCTTTGCTCTGAAAGGCAAAATCTAGCTCAATGCCTAACAGTTGTCCAGAGTCTGTTTATCCTGCGAAGCCATGCTAAAATGAAGGTATGCTCTCTCTTCTCTCCTGGATGTTCTCTCTCTCTTTCTCTGAACGCTGCAAAGGTTAGGTGAGACATAATCCCTTGGAAGAGGACTTCCTGGGTAGACATGGATCTTGCTCCCCAGAAGAGATAAGTAGCCTTTCATAGTTTTTTTTAAATTGAATACATCTAACATGCACATCAGTCTCACCATGTCTGGAGTTGCTGTTGCAATATCTGGTTGAGTGCACCTTGTCAGCCACATAATGGATTGAGTCAGCTGCAACACCAAATCCTCATATGTCTTTAGCCTTTGGGATTGAGCAAAAGTCCAGACATTCTACCTGTCTCAGGGGCCAGTAAACAAATTCTTGAGGAGTAGATCCTCCTCCTAATACTGTTTCCTGAGGAGTGAGACCCACAGGAAAATTACCTGGTCCTGGGATCCAGACAGCACTCCCAGAGTTTCATTTTTCCAGAGTTTTAGGGGAGAAGGAAGCCTTCTGGTTTATGCATTAACTCTTTAAGAACACAAATAGAGTATGCAACCAAATGTGCAAAGCTGAGTAGATGCATTGAGTAATTTTTCTAGGCTTTTGTTCACCTTTTTTTATGCTTTAATTGCATTCCAAGGACAAACATCTTCACTGACCAGCTTTTATTCCTAGCCCCTTGGCTGATCCACCCTCTTGGGTGTCTTTGATAATTCAACACTGCTGGGATTTCCCTGTCTTATGGATTTCCTCCTGCAGGCTGTTCCTAAGCTCTATAATGATTGAGGTTTAAAATGATTCAAGGTTTAAAATGATTCAAGGTTTAAAATGATTCAAGGTTTAAAATGATTCAAGAGTGTACATTGTCCATCCTCTGTCAGATCAGTTCCTGATTCACCCCATCTGATGACGACAGTGCTTTGCCAGGTGACAGCATTGCCAAACTAAGTTATGCAGCGATGAACCAGTTTGACTTGACAGGAGAGAGCTTATTGCTCAGAATGAGTGCATTGCAATGATATCTCTAATTATCATTGTGAACCCTGTGCCAGGTCCTCCTAGGAACATTAGTCCAAGTCATAGGGTAGAAGGTAGTAGCAACATAAAGATCATTCTGATAAAATGGAGTTTTACATATCGGGATCTATAACCCACAAACTGTTCTTAGATTCCGCAACCATCATGTCTGTCATAGACACCAGCTGCCTCCAGCATAACAAAACATTACAGTGCTTATTCTTTTGTATGTCCTGACTAATATACCTCACCTGTCTCACTAGATTGCACTGGATATTAATGAGCTACAAGTACAAAACAGAAAAGAATCCAGCAAAATAAATGTTCATTACCATAGAAGGAGCCTATGCTTCCATGATATCAAGAAGCACTTAATAAGAGAGCAACAGCTTATATCTGTTACCCACTACACTGGTACATTAGGATATTGTTCCAAATTAATGCATCTTCTTACTCAGAATACTTGAGTTCCTGTGAGAGACTGATATCTGAATGGGAACATCATAAAAAGGTCATGAAATAGGAAATATAACCTGGTATAAGAAGGCATCCTTCTAGCATTTCTAGGTTGAGTTTTTTTTTCCTGTTTTGCTTACTGTTATCTTTCCCTCTTTTCATTATCAGCTGCACTTTAAGACCGGTGTCCCATCCCTGACTCTGGGGAAAATGTGAGCTTTGCTTTTTTTTTTTTGAGAGCCTTCCTCTGGCCTGGGCATTTGTATCTTGGGACTTGGTCTGCCCAGGCCTCCTTGAAAGGCATCCAGATTTTTGTGCTGATGGGAACAAATACTCCAAAGCTTTCAGTTTTACCTTGTAACTTATTCTTAGCTGTCAGTAAACTGTCACTGGGCTGGTGATGAAGGGCAACCATGAAAAACTGCACCACTGAGACAACAGGAAAATGTTAAAAAAACCTTAAACTCGCAGTGACACTATGAGTTTGCAGCACTGAGAGTTATGACAGCAACCGTCATCACAATGTTATATTCAGTGAGGTGGAAACAAGTAGATTTTTAAAACCAACTGTGTATGGTTTGTTGAAGTCATGTATAGTCTAAGGACAGATATATTTGGTCCACAAAGTACAGATCTAGTTTTGGTTGCTGTTAATACATTTTGTACCCACCTGGAAACCTCAGAAAGTCAAAGCGAAACTCAGCTCCAGGCAGCCTTTTTTCATCCAGATGCTCATCAAAATCATGCAAAATTAAAAGCCAAAGCCTCTGTTGAATAAAATCACGATAGTTCTGTTATAGGGTCTACACCAGCAGAGATGAGGCACTCTGGAGGGGCTGCACAAGAGCAGAGTGCTCCCAAGCCCTCCCCATGTACTAAGGACAGGCTGATGTCTCCCCCAGGAGCCAGGAAGCACACTGCAAGGAAATTTGGCCTCCAACATATGGTAGAGGGTTATCTAATCCGGGAGCATGGAAACAACTGCTAGGTTTCCTGTGCTGTAGAAATAGGGTTACCCATTACACTGCCACAAGTGTTGTGCTTGGAAGGATTCACTGTCTGAAACAAAATCTTGGCCAAAGAGGCAGACAAAATCTGGGACTAAAAGAGCTTACAAGGTAAGGCACAGACCATACAATGATTTGAAATATATTTAGTCAATGGGGCCTCTCTGAGTGTGCAAAGTTAAGCATATACCTCCAGCTTTGTAGGACCAGTCCCCCTTGAAATTTCTCTCTGGGGGTGTTTGGTATAGAGAGACAGTTTTTCCATTCTCTTGGTCTTGTCTTCTTATGGAGCATTTGCACACAAAACCTCCCACAGCTCTTCCTGAGGTAGGAAGCCTTTGGAGGGTATGCTGGAGAGCTCAGTTTTTCCTTCACAACGAGCAAGGCAATTAATGCACAGAAAGTAAAGGCTTTCCCCCCAGGAGCTGGAAGCTCCTTTGCTGGCACTCCCAGCTCTTCTTAGCGAGCACTAAGCATTAGTCATGAACATGAACTCCCCAACCTCCAGCCCAACTGGGGTGCATTTAATGCTACATAGCACAGCCTTTATTCATTTTAATAAACACCCGCTCACTTAAGTAATACCATTGATGTCATCTGTATGAGCAAGAATTGCAAAATCTAGCTGCTTTTAAGTAGCATTGTGTGTTATAGAGTTGATTTTAGAACAGTTATAATTTTTTATCCATTCAGCTTATGCAGCCTGTCTCATTGTCCAGTTGAGCTCTGAGCTGCCCACCAAGGTGACAGATTCTTGTTCATCCCAGAGGCCATGCAGTCTCACAAGCTTCCCTTTACCTCCCCGAAGGATATCTGTAGGTACAAAGCAACAACCTTAACAGTAACTCTCTCCTTAGCTTTAGTCCTTGGTATCACTTTCAAAATTACTGACAGCCAACTCTCCACTATCTTTAGGATTCCAGATGCCAGCAGAAACCAGGTGCAAAAGAAGGAAATAACATTTCCAACTCAGATATTCAATCTGAATTCCTGAAGTGCAAAGGATTGCACATATGCTGTAATGCAAACCCTGGGAGGTATTGTTTGCCTGTAGTTTGACTTTTCACAAAGATAATGAGGGAGTAAGCATACATCTGATTTATGAGTTGAGCTCGTTCTGCCTCAGCTCAGCCAGTCTGCTCATATGTCAGAGCAGCTCATAGCTGGATAGTAGCTTACTGCAGTGAGAGAGGCTAGAGTTAATATGACTGTGGCTGGACATTTGGGGCAAGCTATAGTCACATACACTGAGTCCAAATGTATTTCCGCCAAGAGAAGCAGGTGACTTACTAAGCTTTGCAAATCAAACAAGGTGAGAAACTGTGGGATACTTTGATACAACAGCCTTTTTCTAAGTATAAAAAAAGCCTGCAGAGAAAAGAACATGGGTTCAAACTGTGGTTTAAGCACTGAGTTTTCCAGTTGGAAGACATGAACAAGGGTCTGGGCAGCTCTTAAACATCCTGCTGGAAGGGGTCAAGCATAAAGCAGATGCCTCACAATTTCTCCAAGGACCTTGTCCATGACTGAGCAGGGCTCCACCTCCAATTAGATAAAGCAGAACTGAGCTACAAAGACTCTGTAAACAGACCCATGCTGGAGGAGCCTTGCCAGGGGGATGTAGGGATGGTTGGGACTGGGAGGACACATGCAGCAGGGTACCATGTTCCAGTGGGATGTTCACTGTTTGCTCACTATCTGGTGTCCACCACTGGATGAAGGATATTGGTTTGTAGCCTACCCTATCAACTGGTGTTTGTGCCTGCACTGCTTGCACTGAGTGGATTGCATCACTGTTCCAAATGATCCTGTACGTGATCATTTTCTTCCACAGGACTTGAGCGTGAAAGACATTACTTACTTTCAGACTGGGCCTAGCTAGTCTTTGCCCAACAAGGAGCCCCAGTGGATCTGTCTTACCTGCAGTAAGAGGGGATTTTATGTGGGAAGAAAGGGATCTTACTGACTTAAATAATGACAAAGTTCTTGACATCCTATGTAGTAAACAGGGAGTGAAGGGCTGGAGGAGTTAGGAGAACAACAGCAGGAACAGGGTAAAATATGGACACAAGACTCTAGCAAAAAGAAGGTGGTATCTAGGGCTAAAGAGTCAAACTCTTAGAAACTTATGGGCCCCTGTGCTAAAAGCACATCTATGCTGTGGGTTCACAACACAGCAGCGAGTGCACAGGCATGTAGCTTTTTATGTGGATGCAGAGAGCCATTGACACGTAGCAATGCCAGCAGCCAGCAGGCAAAGAGCTGGGAGCTCTGCTAAAGTTGCCAAAATACCCCAAGTCTGCTCACACCACCTGCAGTTCACTGTTCTGGTCATTCTCTGTTTACCTGTTGCCTCGCTACAAACAGTTGAAGCTCTTGGCAAAAGATGGCCCCTGATGACTCTTCTCCCCATGTCGGTTGTCATTTTCTTGGCATTTGGATTGGTTTCTGTGTGTACAGGCCTCTGCACGCACTGCCTCCTTGCAGATATGTGCAGGGTGTGGTTACAAAGCATGCATAGGGTTTCTTCCTAGCAGAGGACATACTTCTACTAGCTTATGTTTGCACAGGACTCGTAGAACAAAATAAAGGTCAACCCTGTATATGTTAAGAAACACCCTGAAACCAGGGGAGAAACAAGCATCAATGGGAATCATGTTTTAATAAGTCACAAGAAGAAAATAGCTTGTGTAAGGTCTGAACTAGCTATATGAGCAGACTGGGTGGACCTATGCCATTGAAGGGCTATAAAACAGTCCGTGCTGGAAAAAAAAGCATTCACTAATATGCACATGTAAATTTTTCACAATGAGGTGGAAACATCAGAAATAACAATATCAGCATCTGCCTGAGGACAGTTGCTACCTCCTTATAACCAATTTTTTTTTTTTTTTGCATCTGGTTCCATTTATGACTCATACTTCCCAAACAAGCCATATGTTGCTGCAGAAGGCCTTTAACTTTGCTTGATTCGTATTGAGCTGTATTCCTGGCCGTCAGCCAAGTAAATGTAATAAAACCACTTTTTCCATCAAAAAATAAAAATGAAATCCCATTTTCAGTGAGATTTAATTAGCAGCCAGTAAGTCATTTTGGTGTTGAAAGCATGCACACTCATGTTTTGTTATAGCCTGATTTACACCTTCAAACTCCATTGTAGCATTCGTTATACTACAGAAAGATTTTCTCTCCCCTCTGTCTCAGCCTTCATTTCACTGCAGATCCTGCAGCATTTGAATGATGGTAAATTTTTGGAAAATGTTACACCCTCTGATCTCTCCTCTTTGGATGTCACATTTTGCATCACCTATTTAGAACATTGTGACATTGGTGATTTTAACACCTCGAACACCAAGCTGACAACAGTAATTTTTGCTGAAACAGGCAGTCTATCAAGAAACTTGTGTATAAAATCAGGAGCTGGCACTCTATTAAAGCCTGCAGAATACAGATGACTAAATCATTGCCACTGCTGATGTTTCTGAAACTAACAGGTCAAGGTTTGGGGTCAAAAACAGTCAGGGACTTTCTTCTTCACTATCCTTTTTTAATTTCATTAAATTCTCAGGTAATGAGCATTGTGACAACAGGGTTTTGGCTCCTGTCTCATATCCCCCCAAGGAGGGGTAACGTTTGACAACATTTGCCTTATTTTGAATACCTGATTTTTAAGAAAAACAGCAAACTGAACCATCAGATGGTTTAGCTTGTTCCCTTTCCTGGAAAATCAGATTGCAAGAGCCAGGAAACTTTGCAATCTCCAGGATACAGAATTTCCAAGCACTTTTCAGGAGCTCGTGGGACACTGACTGGACAGAGCAGCCTCGAGCAGTGAGATCCTCAGTAACGGTCACCCTGGAGCCCCCCACCAGCCCCCTGCCCTTTCCTGTTGGCCTGAGCCTCCCAGCCAACACTGCTCCATGTGCAGTAGCAGCTGTGGAGAAAGCCCAGCCAAAGTTTAGGCTGCTTAAAGCAGCATTAACTCTCACTTGGATTTCTGCATGGAAATCCAGAGGGTTAGCACAGGGCAGTGCTCTAGACAGTGGCTGATCCTTTGCTTTCCCAGCCTGGCATGGTTCCAGCTCTGCAGAGAGCCAGCAAAAAAGTTTCGTGGGATCCCGCAGAGCAGGGGCAACACCACGGGGGTGTTATCCCACTCAGCTTCTTCCCACACTCTGTGGTAATGGATGGAGCAGGCAGCAGGGCTTAGCTTGCAATAACACTCAACCCCCTTCACCCCCCACCCTGAGAGATCAGCTGGCTCTGAACCCCTTGTGCTCACAGTAGGGCCAGAGGAAATACAGATGGAAAAAACTAGTAGGCTATTTAGCTCATCTTCTGCCAGAGAAAGGCTGCTCTCTGCAGTACACCATGCCTTGGTCTTTTTTCTTTTTTAAATAAGTTTAACCCCCCCACACTACACACTACTGAGTGTACGAAGAAAACTTCTGAAAGATTTGAGTCCAACAGGTCTCTCTGTGCCAGTCCCATGAGTTAAAATGTCATAAAGAAACATGAAAGAAAAGAGGAAAAACTTTGTCACAAAATTGGTCAAAGTCTCTGCTTTATCACTTTCATTTTTTTCTGGCACTAAAAAAAGAGCAGGCTATTTCAGCCATGAATGTTTACTCGTTGTTTTCATTCATTTGGTTTTTTTCCTTCTTTCTTTCTGGCTAAATATGGATGTTGTGCAGGGAAGAAAGATTGTGAGAAATAACAAATGGAAGTGAAGTGCCAGACAACATTTAGTCATTAAGAAGTTTTTAAGGGCCAGATTTTCACATGTGCGCAGAAGTCAGCAGTTTCTGCCGGGAACAAGTGCTCAGCACTTTTGAAAACTCTGACCACTTCATCTAAGTGCCTCAGTCAAAGCCTCCAGCTCTTCAGAAAACCTGTTTTTTTTTAAAATAGTCACTCTTTTGAAGTAACCCTTTGGAGGTTATGAGCATATACCTATTTAGGAATAATAAGCATACAGGTGTTCCACCCCCCCAGCATTCATTTGCCTTGCAGACTACACAATGCCACAGTTTAGAGGGCCAACGTTAATGCACCTGGAGGAATCAGGGCATTTACAGCATCATCAAAGACATTCAGGGAGCAGCTCCTTCCATGGACTGGAACTGCCCCCCCATGACCCCCCTGCCGTGACAGAGCGCATCTGAACCAGGCAGAGACCTTTGCTTCTCTAGGAGCAGATGGGAACGAAAGAAGTCGAAACGACAAAATGCCAAGTACTCTGACATCTCTGCAACAGTGAGATTTCTCATCACCTCGTGGAAACAAGCCTTCAGAGACTGCATCTCCTGCTGTTAAAATGAATGTGGAAACTCCATTAGTTTCTATGGCATGGTGTCAGCCTCTTCTTATATTCTGGCAGGGGAGAGGGAAAGGAAATGTTGTTCTACAGTACGGAGACGGATCTGCCTCCATTGGCTTTCTCGACCTTGCTGGGTGTTCATGGGGCTGTGCGTCGCCATGCATATTCATCCCGGCTGCTTTGCTTAGCAATACTCCTGTCAGTTAAGAGATGTCACTCAGCAGGAAAAAATGCGAAAAGGCTGTTTATGTGGTAATATTGTTTTTGTTTTTGATTAAGCCTGCTGCTGATCAAGTTCCCCTCGTCATGTCAGCTTTAGCATGAATATTCATACAATGCAGAAAAGAAAGGAAACTCACTAGAGCAGAAATTCTTACTGATTTTCAAAAAACTGTTGTTTTCTTCTACCACTGCTCCCACCAGCCTGCAGTCCAGCCAGCAAGCAGCCAACATCTTACAGGTTATTTGTATGCATAAACAGATCTCAGAGGTGTTAGGTTCCTAGGGTCCCTTAGCTGCTCTACAGCAGAGGTGCACTGGCACCACTGAAGCTAGCTTGATGTGCTCTGGGAGATGATTTTACAACATACAGCAATGCACAGCACAATAGGAGGGCATCCTTCTTTCTTAAAGCTGTCACCAAGGCACCATGTGCAGCCAATTGTCAGCACAGAGAGCCAGCAGTCCCTGAATGCCTGTTCCTTTTTTGGGACTCCAGTGGTTCATGGTCCTTGCAGGGGTCTGCTCCCAAGGGTGAGTTTAATCCAGTTCTGCTTCCATAGTGGTCCAGCTCAAGGTTATCTTGTATTAAAAGATACAGACATTTCTCTTGTGCTTAAATTCATCTCTTGCCTAACAAAGCCCTACATATATGAACCATACGCTTAGGGTACCTCTATAGTCACAAATTAAAGAAACTCTTAAAACGAGTGTTCCTCACCAAGCACAATCATTTTGAAAAGACTTCTGTACACATAACATCAGGTTATTATAGCTCATGTAGGCATCACACAGGGGCAAAAGCCAAATGTTTCACAGGGAAAGATGTTTCCTACATTTCCAGTGCTATTGGTGGTACTGAATACAGTTAAAAGCAGGCATATTAAAGGCGACGCCAACACATGTGATAGATGTAGCAAATGCAAAGCCCCGCCCCCCCCCGAAAACTGCAGAGCAAGTCAAACTATCCAGTACTTTCATCTTAAATTGAGCCTCCAGTAAGTATATGTTCAGGGTCTGTGTTTAGTGCATGTAGTCTGTGTATGAGAAAAGGGCACAGGGACATCATCACAGTAATAAATTCAATTAATACACAGACTGCTGATTTTTTCATTCAGGCAATTTAACTGAAAAAAAAAACCCTCACAAAATAGTGGCTAGACTAAAACGTATGATGTGTTGTGCAGGCTTTGCATTGAATATCCTGGATTTACTTTAAGGATATTCTTTAAAGAACATTGATTGGGATTTTCAGGGGTGACTAAATGACTTAAAAGGATAATTCCCATTGACTTGTTCCACTGTGCAATGGAATAAATCAATAAGGCTTGTTATCCCTGAGCTATTTAGGCCAAAACCTAATAAAGGATTCAGGGATTATAGCACCTAACTTTCGGGGCTTGTATCTCATTCTGAAGACCAGAACTGTCACCTGCCCCACCTCCATTGGACATGAGAGAGTCAGCCACCTCAGAAAAGAGCTTCATGCCAAGTAGGAAGCATGTTTGAAACTACTCTCTCCAAGCTGCCTAAAAGGTTGTAGGCAGGTTGCTGCTTGAGCTTAGTCCTTATCCTTCAAAGTCTCTGTCACACCACTCAGTGGCCTTCCAGATGGCTCTATCCCTACTGAGTGTGCACATCCAAAGAGCTTTTCTTCTTGGGGGCGATAGGCTACAATCTTGATGATCCAGTGAATCTTGAACTTTCTGCTTCACAGAACTGCAGCAGGAAAGAAAAGACACTTCTACTCCTTGTGAAGTGCTTAGGGCACCCTCCTAGGAGACTGGAGATGTTGATCTATCCAGTTTCAACACAGATTTGGTTTTTTTTAAATACCCAAGGAAGGAAACTAAGTCATTAGGCTAATCCGTAAGAGGTGGTGACAGCACTTGCCAGAATTATAATTCACAGGGGAGGCACATTTCATCATATATCAGGTATTTTTAAAGACCATTGGAGGACCTAGGCCAAGAAATATGTAGTTTCTGGAGTCCAGGTCAGTTTGGGATGGAAAGAGGCATGAAGAAGTTTTGAGGTAAGAAGTTCAGATCACGCTCAAAAGCAGGAAACGGCCTTAAACAAGTAAGTCACCTTGTAAGTCTAGGTGCTACTGGGGTTAAACGTGAGCTGACTGCTACATTCTTGGATTGAAATTTTTGTACTTAAGTAGCTTGACTCCATTTGGGTCTGTTATAGCTAACGAAGTCCTTTATTGGTTCTAATTCTTATCCACTGCTGGTAGCGTGTCCTGCCAGCGGGAAAGTCCACATAAAGGTATTTAATATGCAACAGAGTTACTAGCCCAAGTCAGAATCTAAAGCTTCATAAGAGGATTGTGACAGCAGTTATGAGACCAATACGCTCTCTGTTTTGCTGACGCAAATAAATCCTGAAGTGACTCTGGTGACAGTATTCTGCGGGAAGGGAATAAAGAGAGCTTGCCAGAGCATCTGTATTTCCCTCGTGCTTTACAAAAAAAGACACATGGATCTTCATAGAAAATTATGACCTCCTTGAACAATATAATAGGTAATTATATTACCGTCTCAAAAATTCTACAGCACACTGCATCTAAAAATCCTCATTCAGTTCTGCAGTTTTCTAGATTACCCTATTAAATCTTATCTTTTCATCCCTTTAAACACAGACCTTTTACATCAGAGACCTCAGAGATACTATTCTTCCCATCAGACCTGTGTGTACCCATTGCACCTAGTATTTTGGAAGACACCCCCCCCCCATCACCCTCAGAGGGGCTGTCAGCACACACAGGTGCCACCAGTCTTGCCTGGACACGAACAGCCCTGGGCAGGAGCCATTCAGCTGCGTTCCCGCAGCACTGAGCCCAAGCCCATAGTGCTCAAGGCGTGGTGTGTTAGCTCAGCACAGCAGGGCACAAACGCAGCCCCACGCCATTACCACTGATGGCTTGGAGTGGGTTGCAATGGGGACAGCAGGCAGAGCGCTCACAAAATTAGCTGTCCCTGGTCCCTGTGCTGTACCCACTATATTGGTTCCAAAAATTGCTCATGCTTGGGAAAATTTTGCCGGATATGTTTGCCTTCCTCCTCCACACCACTTGCAAAAGCATGAGAAGTGGGCATCGTCGGTGCCTAGGCCTTGTATGAGGATATGCTTTTTTTTCCCAAGCACTGTATAAACATTAACTCATGAAGAAAATAAAATTAAGGTCATAAGTATCCAAAACCTCTTTAGGGTTGCTCCATTGTAACCCAAAAATATCACATGTAATTTCAGTGATACTTGCTCAATGATTAACAAAAAAAAATAATATAAATGCCCCAAGGCCGAGAAGATGGACGGCAAATTGCAGCTGCAAATTAATTAATCAAACAAGCCAGAGGTAACTCCCACATTAAGGGGGTTGTTTATAAAGGCAATGTTAATAGGACATTTACCACCAGGGTTGCCTGATTCCCTTTTAATAAAATATCTGTGATTACCTGATTAGCTGATCATTGTGCGGAGCATTTTGTTCTCAATACAGTCATGCAGCCAAGGAGAAGAGAGGCTTTTATCAGATAAGGCTTGATTATTTAAAACGTATAATTGACTTCTCCTTTTTTAATGAAAGCATGATCCAACAAGCTGCTTGCCTCCAACTACATATACTGCTTCTCCTCTCTCTGGTCTGAGATAAGCCAGTTTTCTGGCACATGCTTATCTTGGCAAAGTTACCATAACGATCTGGAATAAAACTAGGAACACTGCAGTGGATATGAGAAACCTTTAATGGTTAGAAGCAGTCACCGTCCATTATGGTACTATGCTTGTCATATGCCATCATGCTAGAATTATGACAATGTACCACCACCTGTGGTTCTGCCACCACATGGTATTATTGGAGAAATAAACCAGTTTAGTTTGTTAATATCTGAGGAGGCCAAAAGATGATCCACACTTTTTGCTGCTGCTCACATTCTTTAGGGTGGTCCTTGTGCACGAAAGCAGTGCTTGGGAATAAGAGCTTTTGATCATATAATAGAACACCGATAAACTTGGAAAAATCAAAGAACACATGAAAACTAGACACCTCGTGCATGTAACTGTATATTTATTTCTTTTTAAAGAACACTCCTTAAATGTATTGTAATTCAATATACAAACTTGGTTTCACAGATTTATAATCCACTAAATAGCACAAAATATAATCCAGGTCGTGGGTTTCTTTCATCTGTGTGTGTGTGTGTGTGCATGTGTGTTTGAGAGCGCGTGTGCGCGCTCATGCACGCACGCATGCTGCTGGTGGTAGTGGTAACCCACCACACGTGTTCAAACACAGGCCCGGGCTCCTCCTGACTTCCCTCTGGAGCAAACCTCACCCAGCTGGAGACCCTGCTCTGGAAGACTGTGACTTTCTTGCCCATGAATCCCGCTCCTTGAAGAGGCCCAGGTGGTGGTGCTCTCTGCCTCCCCAGCAGGGCCATGCTCCTCCATCCATGGGATGGGAGCTTCCCTTGAAGCTGACCAGGGTACTGCAGCAGGGAGTGACCAGCCATGGTGTTCAAGTGCAAGGAAACATGTTTTTTCCCTGCTCCAAACCCCTCTCTGACACCCCAGGGCACCTCTGCATGACACCTACGCCCCACAGTCGGCCCTTGCAAGCAGGGGACTGACGGGGCTCGGCAGGCGCTGCTTGTCTAGCCATCGGGCCAGCTCCTTGCCCAGCTCCGTGTGGCCGTAGGGACCTCAGCATACTGCTGCTGGAGGCAGCGGAGCTGGTCTGGCCGTGGCTGGACTCAGCCTCCCAGCAGCCAGCAGTGCCCTGGCTCTGCTCCCGCCAGCACCGTAAACCTTGCCTGTCCCAGTGAGTTACACAGATGGCACCAGTGATGCACTTGCACGTATTTACATGGGGTGGAATGTTTTCCCATAGCTTTTTAAAGGAGTATATAGATCAACATGTTCACATAAGACCAAATACTTTTAATATATTTATAACTGTTTTATAAAGCTTTGAAAAAACTCACAATAGCACATTGTTTTACTTTAATGCTTTACGGTACTATCAGTTTAAAATCACAATCAGCACTTAAGTTATAGTCAATCCGGCAAACAAGAGACCAAAAAAAATTACAAGAGTTAAGAACTGACTGATACATCCTTTATCTTTTTTTTTTTTTTTTAACTAATGCATAAGTGCAGAATAAGATAAGATACTCTAGTTTAAATATCTTGTTTTACAATATACATTTTGTTCTAATTACGCAACAGTAAATCCCATGCTTCACATAGAAAAGCAATCCACAACATTAAGAAAAAAATTTACAATTTATGAAACAAAGTAAATAAATATTAGTATTACAGAATCAGAGCTGTACATAAAAGCTGTTCAGTTTTAATCATATAAAAATATGTTTTAGTGCAACCTCACATATATTGATGCTGTTTTGCTTTACATCATTTAGATCCAAGTGTCCAAAAAAGGAAAGAAATTACATTTATTACAAAGCAGATACACAAATTCTAAAATATGTACAAATTACTGCTAAAAAAATGCTTATAAGAATATAAGCAAAGTAAAGAAAAGGCACAAACATCTGTACAATTTAAAAGTACCAGACCCAATAAGAATTTCAAATTTAGTTTTGGTCAGGCTCATGATGACTTGTTATTTTATCTAATTCTTTTGATATAACAAAAGTATATATAATAGCAAACTACTGTAACTTAGAACAGGCATGCTGTAAAGTTGAATACTTCTTTTATCTCTAGAAAAAAAAAAAAAAAAAAAGTGGGCTAAATGTATGGGTAAAAGTCTCCATGCATCTCAGATCAATGTGGCTTGCTCTTCTCAGATGATGGATCTTTTCTTTCCTGTGTGCTTGATGAAGGGTCGCTCCTGCTGTGAAAGCCCAACTGCCGGACGTCCACAAAGCTCTTGCTGTAAAAGGTGGGATGGGCTAACGCAGTCTGTGATGTACCAAAACTGTCCTGTTCCCCACCATGCAAGTCAGGATGGGTGGCTGAGGCACAGGTCTGGCCTGGCTCAGATCCACTAAAGTGTTTAATGCTAAAATGTGCACTTTCTAAGGGTTTCTGGTGAGGCTCAGAAGGCCTCTGCAGCTGCTCCGCCCCGTGCAGAACGGCTTCTTCTGTGGCGATTCGCAGAGAGGCTATGGCTTTTGTACAAGTCTGTATGTTCTCCTCCTGCTCCCTCTCAGTAGCTACAACACCTTCCTCCGACGTGCTCTGCGTCAGTAACAGCAACGGAGAGGGGGGCGTGCTGGAGGAAGCAGTGGGGTGCAAGCTGTGCGGAGAGGTACGTTTCTCGTGGTGCTTAGAAATACTATATGATTCCTTTGCAAGGATTTCTGCAGTTCCTCTTTGCTTTTCCTCAGAGCCCTCCCTCTGCAGGGCCAGAGTGGACGGAGAATGTAAACCTGAAAGGGCCACCGGTACTGAATGGACCATCTGGATACCCCCGATAGGCATCATAGGGATGGGTGCTCGGATCTGTTGCTGGGAGTGTAGTGGAAGGTGACTGAAGACGTAGTCGCTCGGACCTTCAGGGAACGGGCTAGACCCGTGGTGCTCCATACCTCCTTTTTCTCCATATACGTTGAAGTAAGGCCCCTGAGACAATCCCCTTCTCTGTAACCAGAAAAAAAACATAAAACAAAAGAAATGTCAGTGCTGCTACTAGCAAAATTCTTGTCTGGCAGCCAAACCACCTATCTGCTTTCCAGTCTAACACAACCTCTCATTCACGCAGCACCTTTCATCCAGATGGATCCCAAAGCATTTGGTAAACTCCACTAATTGCTTATCCAAACAACAGAGGAGGCTTTGCTTAGCTCAGCCCTAGAGGGCTCATGCCTCTGAGGTGAAAGGCAGCAGCTATTTAAGAGCTTTCAGCAACACAATGCAGCAATTTAGGTCAGGAAGTGAAGAGTATTATATTCAACTGAAACTGCAGAGAGAATTTGGGGTAGATAAAGTTTCATTCCCCAGGAGGAGAATCCATCTTACCCTCTGTTTTGGCAAACTGTGCTAGTATTGGCAGTCCATGCTGGGTATCAAGATTTTTTTGCAAAGAAATACACATCCGTTCAGCTCTGGAGCCTCCAGCATGAGAAAGACATGAACCTGCTCAAGCAGGTCCAGAGGAGGGACACATAGATGACTAGGGAGCTGGAGCACCTCCCCTGTGAGGACAGGCTGAGAGAGTTGGGGTTATTGAGCCTGCAGAAGAGAAGGCTCTGGGGAGAATTTATTGCAGCCTTGCAACCAAAAAGGAGCCTATAAAAGAGATGGGGAGGAATTCTTTATTAAGGAGTGCAGTGACAGGATGAGGGGTAATGGTTTTAAACTGAAAGCAAGTAGATATAGATATTAGGAATAAATTCTTCACTGTGAGGGTGGTGAGATACTAGAACAGGTTGCCCAGAGAAATTGTGGCTGCCTCCTCCCTGGAAGTGTTCAGATCCAGGCTGGATGGGGCTTTGAGCAACCTGCTCTAGTGGAAGGTGTTCCTGCCCATGGTGGGGGGTTGGAACTAGATGATCTTTAAGGTCCCTTCCAACTCAAACCATTCTGTGATTCTATGAACACTCTGACGCCACCACTGCTTGGCAGTATGGGAAAAATCTGACTGCATGTACTTATCTTCTGCCTGATGAAAGATCATGCTCTGGAGTCCCAGAGAAGGCACTTGCTCCCCATAAGCTTTACCCAGTCCTTGATGAAAGTGGACGGGTATTTCCATGGAAGTTCAAGTGCCTCTGTGCAATAAAGACCCAAATTTTTATTGTCATTAAGACAATGGAGTAGCACTCTGGCCTGTCTGTAGTGCAAACAAATAACAACAAAAGCACAGGCATTAGCTGTGAGTGAAAGTGATGATTCTATCACTGTGAGACTCACCCACTCATAATGGGATTGAGAAGAATGAGGGATTTTGTAACGGCTAATAAAAAACAATCTTGCAATATTGACATTTTCAGTGCCTTCCCATTAGTTCCTGCCTTGGAAGAATGAATAGATCCATCTTCACTTGGTATTAAATATGCCCTGGGCTTTTGCATTTCTCTTTTTTTTCATTCTTAACTTTTAAAATTTGTTTTCCATCTGATGATTAAGTAGCATTTATGGCTGACCAGTGGAATAATGATGACAGAAGTGAAGGATGACATTTTTATAATTGTGTGTGGGATTTCACCATACAATTCTCAGGGACTCCCATAGGAAATCAAATGAATGAAAATGCTCATCTCTGCTCTGTAAATTGACCAAACACCTATCAAGTGCCCCAGAGCTGTACTGCTACCACAGTCCTGGTGTGGCAGCCCAGGGACTGCACTGCTAAATGCCAATGCATTAAAGTGGCAGAACTTCACTTCTGGGAAATCCTAGCTCTCAAGGCATTAAGCAACCTCTTGATCCCATCCCGGGGAACTGGTTTAGGGGACAATTAAAGATTCAGTTTCTGTGCTACCCAGGGGCTCAAAATCACTGTGCTCAGATGCTCTGTCCTGTTTGATATAAATCAACATCGAGACAGGAAGGGTGACCCATAGTCATCAGACTCAAAGTTAAGAGATGTTATTATTCAGAGACTAATTTATGTTGGGAATTTTCCTCTTCAGAAAGTGAGACACTTGAGTCTTATAAAAGAGATACTGTTATAAGAAAGCACAGTGACAGCATGTAATACTGCTGAATGGGGAAAAATTTACAGAATAAACTGCAGTTGCCAAGTCACCAGACATAGTTCACCTACCCTGTCAGCTCTTCCTATCACTAACTTCACCTCTGCATAGCTGCTTTGCCCCCTTTTTATTTTCCCATCTTTGGTCCGTCAACCTGTTTCTCAGCCATACTGTCCTCTTGTCTGTCCTAAATCATGACATTTATCACTATTGTATCTGATGTGAGGGTGGGCTAAGGGAAACAGAGCAAAAGTAACAAAAAAAAGGCATAAAACTCATCAAAGAACAAACCTAGTCACACACAGATCTCTTAACAGAGAACGATGTTGGCTTTATGTTGTACCCTGCCACAGTTTCAAAGCGGAATAGAGCAACAGTCTGTCCCTGTTGGATAGAGATGGCTAACTTGACAGAAACTGCTATATGCTTCAAGATCAGCAGTATCATCCAATGTATGCCTCACATGCCTGATTTTTACATAGACAGTGACAGTGTGTGCATGTCCACTGGATGCCTTCCAAGCCTGTCTGAGCACGTATCAGATTAACTTTCTCTAGCTCTGGCAGATAAGTTTGGAAACGGCTAACAGAAATGGTTACAGGAATTAATAACTGTTCATACTTCTTACCTTGCTTTTATTTCCTTTACCAACACCTAGCATTTTCATACCTATAAGCAGACACACACATACATATTCATGGGGAAAGGTTGAGTATTAGAGGAGCTGTCTTCTTTTTTCAAACTTCCTGAAAATCCAAAGATTTTTTTCTGTTGACAGGGCACTGAGCACAGTGTGGAAAGTCATGGTATCTTTTTGTGGTGCAGTCAGAGTGGGTTGCTGTCAGCACAGTGAGATGAGCTCCTCTCTTTGTCACGTGACGGAAATCCAGCTTGTTTCCTATTCATTCTCATTTGTTGCAGTTTAACATATTTCCCTCCAACTTCAGGTGACATAATTTCTCAAGCAACAATATTCTGTAGGAGTTTTTCACTAAAGTTTCTTCCCTGGTCATAAAGCTAGACTGCCACACCACAGCCCTGAGCAAAGCCATATCCAGCTTCACAGGTCCCACAGAATTCCTTAGGGATGAGATAGGGTTTACTCTGTATCTGGTTCACCACCCAAACCAGGCTGTGGGGGATTAGGAGGAAGATCACATTTCAAAGCCAAGCACCTTTCACAGACATCCTCCTGGCAACCTCAGACCACAGCTTGCAAAAAATAAAATGTCAGGTGGAAAACAATCTAATTACCATATCATAATGTACTTGAGGCTTTTTGAAGTTAAAAAACAGAAAATGTTGAACTCTACTGTGAAATTCAGTAACAGAGCATATTACTGATGTGCTTTCTAATAGATGTGATGAATAATGAAGTGACTATAAATCTGTGTGGACTTCAGTTTCAGGATCAGCTCAATTTCTAGTCCTACTGAGAATGCACCATAGCAGCCTGCAGACACCAGTGGACCTATTCACAGTTTACCTGGACTTTAGAAGTTTTACACTGTCTCTCTGTACTAGAATGCATTTCACTGAAGATAATAAAGTAATGAGTGCTTGGGAAGAGAATTAATATCCATATGGCTGGGACAATCAAAGGACCTTAAGTCCTATCGACTTCGAAGTATATATAGAGATGCTTAACTCCCTTCAGCTCTTCTGAGTATATTGAGACAGGATTCAGACTTCAAAATGAATCAAAGCTGCAACAAAACAGCAACACAAGCAAAATCCACTACCTCCTAGAAGGTAAAACAGTTGTTAGGGACAGATTTGTACCTCTCACAGCAAGATATACTCACAGTCTCATTGTGTCTATCCCTGTGACTGGAAAAAGAGGCAAAAGCTCTGGTCTGCGCTAGGAAGCACTGGAGTGTACTAGGAGAAGGGATGAGCAGGAACAGAGTGAAATTGTTGGTGCTGGATCCCATGATCACAATGTAAGTGTTGTGGGGTTGGAGGGGAAGGTTGCATTGGATTAACTCTATATAGTGTCTTCTCACTCACTTGAGTGCCCACTCACAGTTTAAGTGCATCTGCTGCACTATTGGAGCACACTTTTCAGTTTATTTTCATCTCAAAACAATCCAGGTCACTTACTTCAGGACCGTTCTGCAATGTGAGTCAAAGCAAAAGTAATGTGACAATAGAGACATATGCATGATCCAAACTAAAATGCTAACAGAAATGCACTCAGGGTGAACAAAAACAGCCTTCCCATCTACTTTTTCTCTCAGGCTGGCATAAAATGACTGTGGAGAAGAATCAGAGCTCTCCAGTAATGGCACTAGCTTCCTCAGAAAGGAAAGGAACCTCTGGCATTAACAAAAGCGAGGATCCCAAATGTATGTAGAGAGCAATGGGGATCTGCCTTTAAATTTAAAGACGCCAATTTAACTTGCCAAAGCCAAATGTGCACCAGCATCAACCAGAGCCTCAGGCTACTCTGGAGAGGGTATCCTGTTGCAAGAGTGCATCCTGTTATTAACTGACAAAGAAAAAAAAATTATATTTTTTCTGTATTTTTGTACAATCTACAAAAATAGTTACTGTCCCCATGCTCCTTTCCACTTGCCAAAGAAAAATTTTCAATTGTTTTCTATGTGGTGTTTTCAACGCCAGAGGGCTTTACAAGCTCTTTGCACAAGACCACCAAAGTGCATGAAAATTCAATGAGAAGCAACGTGAAGGGGAACCAGGCCAACACTGGCCACAGAGGCTAGAGCAAATACATCAGTTTCAGTGGCAAAGAAAACTGGCCTCTTCTGAGAACTGTAGGCACCAGAAGCACAAAACTGCTCTTATTCCTGCAAGGACTGGGAACCCAATGCAGCTCTGAAAGAGGAACCAGGATTGTAATTGGCATGTGCATCACTGATGCAGTTGCTAACCATGTTCCGATTTGCTGGATTTCACTTCTCTGAAGGTGAAAAACAGCCTTTATTCCTTTTTCTTCTCTGACAGCTTTCATTTATAGCAAGCTCAGGTGTTATTTGTCTTCCCACACACTGAATATAATAACTTTTGTTTCTCCTAAACTCAACTACTGTTTGGCTAAAGTATATCTTCCAGAAAGGCATCAAGAGGTGAGGAATCCAACTTTCCTTCCTTGCAGTCACTAATTGAGAGGGCAGTCATCCTCACTTGACATTTCCTCATTCAAATTTGCCTGGGCTTCACTTCCACTGTGGCCTGTATTCAGGTTCCAGTGACTGTACCGAGGTCTGGGCTTTTCCCTCAAAACACTCAACATGCCACTGAGTTACTAATGCTTTCTGTAAAACAAATGATCTTTTACATTGAGTTTTTCATTGCCACATCCCTGATCCTACCTCAAAAATAAGGTAAGTGTTAAAAGCCCAGCTGGCATGGTGGACTTTCCAAAAGAAGGAGCTAAGAGTGCTAAAAGAGCCTTACAATGTGCTAAACGCCTTGCTGGAAGGTGTGCATAACACACAAAGCAAACATTACAGCAAGAACTGTCAGATGGCCAAGGGTGACTGTTACATACCCTTTTGCCAGCATCAGCACGCATCCAAAATCTCTACTACAGGATGCCAGTGGAAGTGTCTTATGAGGGACATTAGGGACTGGGGCTCCCTGCACAACGTCAGCTGTAGCAACTCATATAATCCCTTCCATTTGATACTAAGACATCATGACTGTTAAAATGGTGGCTCTTTATTCTCTTGTGTTTCCTTACTTTGTCAGTAGAACTGCTGACAGGGTTTGTATCCTCTCTCAGCTACACAGAGATTGCCCCTATGCAATGCAGCAGAGTTTCAGCACGTCCTTCCTCAAGGACTGCTTAGTCAGCCACCCCACTCTGATGCTCTCCCCAACAACTCACCAGGTCACAGGGCCATGTCTAAGATGTAGAAGTACCTGCGTTGCTCTCTCCTATACCTGTGGCTACTTAGACTGCAGCTTTCTCTTTCCCCTGAAAAGCTGTGAAGCTACTTTTGGATCTGCCAGGCTGGTGGCTTCTCATCGCTGGTCCACCCCTGCTCTAGGCACCATGTCTCAGCTGCATCTCTCGCTCCATTCCCCCTCACTCCATTCCCAGACACAGATAACACTTCAGCCTGACTCCACGGAGAAATTCAGGCTAGAGCTCTGGAAATGCTGATTTTAAGAGCTCAGGGTTCAGTTCTTCTTCTCTATTGAGAAGCACCACAAAAACTACACAAAGAGCTGAGAAGACTGTCAATGGGGAAGCAGGGAGGAGAGCCCTGCTGGGCCGAGGGCAGGGAGGCAGAAGCCCTGAGGCAGTGTGAACCTGTCACAGCTTGCCTGGGTTGAACTCACACATATAGGCTGACGAGGCAGGCAGTGAGAGGGCAGCAGCAACATCAGACATAGCAAGGGAGGCATACTAACTAACTATATAAATAAATACATACATACATAGTGAGGCCGTTCCTTAACTCTAAAGACCAAATTTATTTGTGGAGGGAGTGCTTCGTGAATGCTAGGGGTGGTCAAAAGTGCCAAGTCGGCAGTTTCTGAGAGCTGATTTACCGAAAGGGAACAGCACAGACAGCAGCTGTGCGAGTTTTGCATATTTCCATTTCCACCCAGATGGTCACGTCCCTGCCAAAGAAGCCAGTTGTGATGGTACTTTCTGCAGAGCAGACAGCTGCCCACTCCTGTCACACAATAATATCTTTTAAACTCCAGCCACAGATTCTGATTTCAATGGGCACCTTACTTTTCTAAGAGGTTCCATTTATTTTAGCATTTTTATTCCATTAAACAATACTTCATTGTCGGGCACTGCACTGCAGCATCAAAGCCTTAAGCCCTGATCTGGGCTCGATCCTGTCTGATAGTCTGGGAGGTAAAAGGTTTTACAGCGTACAAAGAAGACTCATATGCCATGTAAGCTTCCTGGACCATTTTAAAATAATATAATATAATATAATATAATATAATATAATATAATATAATATAATATAATATAAATATAATAAAAACA
>WUAM01000071.1:21169013-21192696 GCA_024336885.1 Actenoides hombroni
AATATAATAAAGACAGGGCAGTTAATGTAAGCCAGCCTAATTTCACTGAAGTTAATGGAGCTACTCAGGCTTGTACCAAGTGAGGATTTGACCCTTAGGCTGCCTCTGTTGCATCTAACTGAATCAACTTCCTGACTCAGTCCCTGTCTATTCCAAATTTATAGCATTTGTTACAGGACTTCCCACCAAGGCTCAAAGCTTCTACCTTCTTCTTCTTCTACAAAGCCGCAAAGTTTTTGAAAGTGCTATGCACAAATTAGGCAAAAGCACTGGTTTTGATAACAGGAGTGAAAATATTCTTTAATACTTACCGAATGCCCTACTGGAATAGATTCGGACTGTAAATATTGACCCATGGACAATGCTGGATTATGGTATAAGCCCCTCCGGGGAGATGCAGCTCTAACAGAAGTCATGTATCTCCTCTCTCGCCTAGGAGACAAATCTCTTCGAACAGACACATCTTTCCCTGGTGACATCGGTCTTCTTGGCGATAGGTGACGTCTTGGTGACACGTCCCGTCTTGGTGATAACTCTCTCCTCAGCACAGCCTCCTTCCGTGGGGAAAGGTGCCTCATGGGTGAAATATCTCTGCGGGGTGAGAGATGTCTTCTGGGTGACAAATCCCCTTTTGGCATTAAATACCTCTTTGGTGAGTTATCTCTATAGGGTGAAGAATCATAGCCGGGTGACGACTGTTGACTGGAAGGTGAGAAGTCCCTTGGAGACGAACTGGGGTCTAACGAAAGCGTGTAATCCTCATCCATGCAGCTAGGTATGTCCAACCTGTCTTTATCCGGCTCAGAATCGGTACTCTTACTCTGGAAAAATCTCTGATACTCTGTCATCTGTGAGTCTTCACAAGAGTCGCTTGGTGTTATAAGCTGAGTAACCTGAATACTAGGCAAGGTGACCAAGTAACTGATGAGGGAGGAGTGTCCCATGGAAAGGGAGCCCTCAGGGGAAGCCCCCTGCGATGCCCCGGCTGAGTTCACCGACAGGGAGGAGAACCGAGGGGGCTGCGGGCTGGTGCTTCTTGATCTGGTTTTTGGTGTCGAGTCTCCCTGAGTATCATCAAAATCATCCTCATCTTCATCGTCATCATCATTATCGTCACCATCCTCACCGTCTGACTCCTCTGCATCAGAAAACTGGTGTTCTGCTGACAGGCCTGCCAGGTTGCTACTCTTCTCTGCCTCCTGCTGCATGTCCTCCATGTTTTCTGAAACAGCCATGGCAAGTCAAAATGGTGAGCACACATCTCACCTCTTAAACTTTCCACCACATTCATTCCCCACCCAGCACACTCATTGCCATCACTGGACGCGCTGCATTTGGGATGGCTGCGTAAAACCAGTCATCATAGTCTCAAACCACAATTTTTCATAATAATACCTTAAAACTCTATACTTGAAAGAAAGTGTAAAAAGCAAATTTATCCTCCCCCACCTTGCAAGTTCGCTAAACATTGCCATCTCTCACATCTAAATTGAGATTGGGCACTTCGTATGAGACAAATGACAACAGGTCATACTTTCATTTCTAGCTTCTCCTCATGTATCTTAGAATAATGTAACTCAGATAAATGGATCGGATTTATTTTTTATACTTCCTGTTTATTAAAAAGATGCCACTTAATTAAAAAATGCCCCGAATACTCTTAATATATTTTCCCATGTCAGCCGCTGTGCTAAAGTGCAATGAGTCATTTGCATACTCCAGAGGCCATTCCAACTAAATTAAATCATTCTGACATACCTGCTTCTTCAGTTTCGGCATCATCTACAGATGTCATTGATACTCCAAGCTCCAGGCATTTTTTCATGTGTGCTTTAGACTTCATATGTTTTGTCAGATTTCCTATGGACCAGAGATTAATCTAATTAACGAACAACAGCAAAGATCACTCTCCAAGTCAGGTTTTGGTGTATCTTAACTCCATTATCTTGCAGATGGGGGTTTTTAGTTTAAATAAAACCACAACAGTCAGGACTGACTCATGTGGTCTATCGCCCTTAGAGCCTGTTTTAATGAGAGTGGGTTTTTATATCTTTAAAAAAAATTAAAAAAAATAAAATATATAATTTAAAAATTTCAAATACACTTCAACTCTGAGTCTGAGAGTCATATAGGTATCTCTCCAATTTTCCACATGACATTTAAGCACTCCAGCAATCTAAAAACCTCACTTTTGGATGTTATCTATTCCTGAGCGCAGTGTTCATGCTATGTACAGGCTTTCTGGACATAGAAGTAAGTTCAATGCATATCAGCCATTCAGGGCTCACTCCTAGTTTCACAGTGGACCTTTGAAGCTAAGGGCTCTCCCATTTACCTCACATGTAGGTTCCAAATGTTCAGAGCATTCGAAGCATCTTGAAGCAAAAGTACTCCACGACAAAGGCATTTATAGGAGACTTCTCTATGCAACTCCATCATCTTGCTGCTATGTCTGAACTGAGAGGAGCTGTACTTACAGCATTCACCTGGGATGTGGGAAATCCAGGTTCAGCTCCCTGCTTTGGAGTATGGATCTGAACCAGACACAGCAGGGATTTGAAATCAGATCTCCCATTCCCCTGAGGGAGACTATTGACTTTCTGGAGTGCCTGTCTCAGTCTGGTTTTTTCACAGACAAGAAAACTGGGTTGAGACTGGCCCCAAGGGACATTTCATGGCAAAGAACCTTGAGCACAAAGCACAACCTGGAGAAATAAGACTATTGCTCTAATCCATTCACCACTTCAGTCACATTTGTAACACCCAGTGGAGAAAGCATGGGCACAAGCAAACCCAATCCACTACCAAGACACAGTGCTTCTTAGCTTAAGGAAAGCACCCTGTGAATGTACCTATGCTGCTTTTGGGACTCCATCTAGCGTCTCCAGATGGTGCACGTGGCACATGCAAGCTGGGGGCAGGAACAATGCACTACTCTGTTGGATAATGGAAATATGATTATAAGCTGACAAGCCAGGCTCTCCTCCTCTGAGTTTCAGTCCCATCTGGTTCAAATAATTCCCTTCTCAGAAAGATCTTCTTATTGTGCCTATGCATTGCATGAAATGTCTAACTTGGCCACTGATGCCTCTGGGTGGCTAACCATGCAGGGTCTACACTGAAAATCTAAGTACTGATGAAGGTCTGTCCCCTACTGGTCTCAGCAAAATAGGAACAATAGTTATGAGGCTGACAATTGCTCATAAGCAGTAATACATCAGTTAAACACTTCTTGTATTTTGAAGGCTAACTTAGCATTGTCCTACTCATGCCCTTCTTGTCCAATAGCGTACCACCTTCTCCCTGTTTTTTTCCTCTGCTAGAAATGCCAGTCTTGCTTGCTGACAAGCAATTTCACATTTCTTTCCATGCCATCTCTTCTGGATGGACTGACGTCTCTGAACAAAGCTGCAAAGCCACAATCCTCCTTAAGTGCCTTCTCAAGACCCATTCCTCCACCAATGTCAAATGTAAGCAATGATCTGAGAACAGATCACCAAATGGTCTGTTGGGACTACAAACGAGCAGCTCCTTGTCTTGTCTCTACACCCTCATGAAGTTCTCTTCTTAAATTAGGTTGACGGGTCCACTACCATCCATAAGCTATTTCCATCTTTGGCAGAGGAAGAAGTGCTGGAGTCACGGAAACTATTACAATTCTCAATCCTCAAAACAGCCATGAAGCTGCACTGGGATCTTGGGAGAAATTTCCTTCAGCTTCCTTTCTCCCTTTTCATGTTAGTTCACCACACTGGGACCAGAATCCCTTTCCCTTCTCTGCCAAAGGGAAGCTAAGAAACTGAGAACGTAAGGCTCATTTGGGCTGTGCTACAAAGAAATGCTATCAAAGCAAAGAACTTTTTTCTTTTAAGGAGATAGTTGCAACGCAAATCTGAATTCCAAAGAATATCATTATCTGTGGCCTCAGGGTGACAAATGGAAGCTTTTTTCTGTGCTGGTAAATACACATGAACACAAGCTATCAGATCTCTATTCATAATTAATGCCACAGTGGATGGAGTGGCCCATCTGGGAGACATACATTATGAATAAACTTGAAACTGACCCACTGTAAAGCCCGTGAAGGCATGTTTTCCTCAGCAGCTGATGCTCTGTTTCTACATTATGTCATAACAAGTGTACTCTCCTGATAGCATTTAAGTATTGCTGCAATTAAAATTTGCACCATGTAACAATTTTGGCAGAAAGTATTATTTGTAAGGGAGTTCTTATGCCACTATGCTTTCTCTGCAGACAGACGGACCAGCCAAGAGCCTATAGCTCTTAATGAAGAGCTATATCCAAGGAGTCTTGGAGTCTCACAAAATCCCTGGATCAATTAACCAGAAGAGAAAAGTCTCTTTCATGAAGTCCTGTACACATAAACACGATAATTTTAATCTGAAGAAAATTCTCTCCTTGATTGCAAAGGTGCTCGGACCCCAGATGGCACAATTGCTCAAGATTTGTTTGGGAAGTGGCAAGAGTTCAGCAAAAGGAGTCAAGTACCTTTAGTTTTGAAGGCAAAATTGCACAACTTGCATACATAAGGCCGGACATCAGTATGAGTGCGGATATGTTTTTTGAGCATGCTTGGCTTTTTGCAGCGAATTCCACATTCTTCACAAATGTACTTTCCTCGGCCACGACCTCTGACATAGACATAATCCTCATTTGATTTATACCTGTTGGAAGAGAGTAAACATTTCAATCATACAGACTCTAGGTCATATACATGCACAAGCATCACCTCTGTGCTTCTGATCCTGATCTTGTATATATCAGATCACAACAAATTCACACAAGTCCATAGGAATTGCTGAATTTTCAGTCTGGAACTCAAAAAGTACTTGCCTTTCAGGGAGTGCACTGGTCCCAATGTGTTTTACCAATACGAGACCAAAAGGTTGCAGTACGAGAATAGTATAAATACCTTGCCAGGAAACAGACTAGCTACCATGTGTCCTATAGACACAGCACAACTTCAAATACAAGTCTGCAGGTTGGATTTATTTTAGTTAATTGTAGTCTTGCACAACGTAGGCATCTACCACCACTGAAAACAGCACAGTTTTGCAGCATGGTTCATTTAACTATTTTAGTGTATTTATCCCTTGGGATCAGATAAATCACAAGCTGGAAATGCCTGTTTCTTCCCATTAAGCATAAAGGGCATAGAGATGACTAGAAAGGATGTATGCATTTATACTACAGATGCCTGAAGTTCCTGAAGATGGATCCCTCCCTAAGGGACACCAAGCTGACTTCACTCAGGTATGTGCCGCTTCAGAAATAAATTGGGAACTTCCACGCTGCATACTTAGCAGAAAGCTGTTAAAGGAATTTTTCTTTGCACAGGCATAAGTGTTCCATGCTGGTTTTGCTGATTACATAATGCATAGTTAGACAATAAATAAGATACGCAAATCTATGTAAAGCTGTATGTTACCTTAAGCATCATGATAAATTGTTAATACTGAAATCTAAAAAGGCCCAGGGGATCTGCTAAGGTTGCTTTGAGGTTTGAAGAGTGCTGGGCATTCCCTAGACGGAGGGTTTAATCCTCTTTTATTCAAAGTAAAATCCAGAAATTGTGAGAAGTGAGAATTTTTTTTTCCCCCTCTGTCCTCCATTACCCTCTCCCTAAGCAACACTAAGTACTTTCTGTCACCCTGTGGATGCACAGCCCACAAAATATTGTTGGTACTGACAGTCAGTGCTTTAAATAAATAAGGGACTGCATGAAAGATTCTGTTAATGTGATGATCACTCTACAAGAAGCATTTTTGGGGTTGCAGAGTTGAAACATTTTTCAAGTGTGCATTTCTTAGATGAACACTTCTTCCATATGTTCAGTTATTTCACTGGCAATATAAATACTAAAGCTGATATCTAAAAAATACACCACCCTGTTCTCATGTTCATCTTATTACCTATTAAACATATCAGCTCCTCTTTCAAATGTGAATACCTAAATTCAGTTTATTTAATCTCCTTTCCAATAAAGTTGTTCCTTTCCCTTTGCCTTCGTTGTCCCTGGCACCATGGGCAAAACTGGCATAGTTTAATGACATTTAATATTTAGCCATCTCTCTAGCATGTTTTTTTTTGTCTAACATTTCTGGAGTTCTGCTTTTCTATCTATCCCACTTCCCAGGTTCTCCCTTCATACACATATGCCAATGACTCCTAGTCATCTCTCTATCCACTGCTTCATCAACTACCTTCAGGCTTTCTCCCACAGACAGAAAAAAATGTTCATTATTGTTTGAAAGACTGACATTTTATCTTTCTTTCATATCTCCTTACAGTCTGATTTTGCTGGGGTGGAATCTACCCTAAAACCCCTGATTCATACTGGTAAGATAAATGCTGTTATGTGCTTTTCTGTTGCTCCATCTCTGCTGTTCCTCTGCCTGACCTCATTCGAAGGGCTCCTCTCACCTGTCAGACCCCACTGAGCACAAAGACAATTAGACAAGATCTGTCTCTTCATCATTCATATGGATGGTTCTTGGACACATCTGACCCTGACTTTCTAAGTATGCTTCATCATAACAAAGACTGTAAGAGAAATGACACACATAAATTTAATATTTAAATAAGGCTTGGTCCAAAAACTGAACACCAGAAAACTGAGGCTATGGTGTTTATCTTTCTAGCCCCCAGGAATATTAGATATTACTATCAACTCATGCCTCTCAAAAATTTCAGTAATTTCCCCCTTCTGACTACATAACTTTCATATAAGGACTATGGTCACTTCTGCTCTGAGCTTGATTTGAATGGGACTCTAGAGTTAAAAAGCATTATTAAGCTTTTGAATCCTGCAATTTCTACTCAAAATGCAATTTTATTGGGGATTTTCAATTTAAGTCTATTACCAATAGATATAAAAGAGCAGACTGTGAACTCCTGATGTCATCTGATAATGTCATTAAGGCAGATGTCAGATGAGCAGGCATGTTTGCCCTGTCCCTCTTTTCTTTTCACTTCATGCCATTAGTAACTAACTGTACTGCAGCAAGTACTGAACCTCAAATTGATGCTTTTTTTTTTTTTTTTTTGAGGTGCACTGCTTCATATCCCATCAAGCTTTTGCAGTCACAGATGATGGAAAACATGTTTTGTGATTCAGATCATTTCATTCGAATCAAGCCACCTGCCAGAGGTAATAATATGGTTGTTAGCTTCTTCCTTTAAAACCCCCTCTGCTGCAATGCTTACAAACTGCTCTTGACGGGCTTTGGTGCAGTGAGGTGGTGATGTGCTGTGACAGCTACCTTTTGCCTCAAACCCATTCATTCTGTTCCTTCAGCTTCTCACTCACTCCCAGGCCCGTCTTTTAGTTTTCTGCCCACCAGCAGTACGAGAGCTTCGCTGCCCTGGCACAAGGCAGCTGCACAACAGCACTTCCTTGCCCAGCAGACAGGCTTCCCCACAAATTGGAAACGGACAACCACAGATCTTTCTCAACTATGGATTCTGAATTGCCTTCTTTGCACTTACAAAACAACAGCAATCAAGAAGGCTAAGCAAATCTACTTGCCAAGACAAATGAAAAACAAAATGAAGATGACACGCTGAAACAAGATAGCACCATCCATGCTTGACTATCTCAGGAAGCAAAAATGAAACAAAAATGACAGACCTTTGCTGCATAGTTCAGTGCCCTACTTGCATGTGCTGAGATGATACGGAGATGAATTTGATGAGGGTTAGACCAGAATAGAGAAGAATAGAACAGCTCTGTGAACCCCCTAGAGCAAGCAAGCATGGAAACCCACCCATGTTAAAAACTAGCTTTCAGAAGTCATAAACAAAACCCTGACGAGGAGGATAAATTCAATAGTCAGGACAGAAAACAATGACAGACATAGGTATACTACCTAATATAATACCTGAAGAATATTAGATCCATTTAAAAAATATCCAAACTAATGAAAAGAATGCATCCACCCTTACACAAATAATTTATATAAAATGTACAATAAAATGATGATGTGTAAGGAAGGAGTGGACCCATTAACACTACATCATCTCATTCACTGTAGCTTTGCAGGTTATATGCTCCTATTGGGGAAGTCCCAGTTTATTGCACAGATTATTTGTCTTCCTCACACCAGAAATTCATGTGCACATCAAGCTTTCTTACGTTTTGTTTTACTCAAAGGATATTTAAATATAGCCAAGGAGGAGACATTTCTAGGTGGCCTGTGAATAAGATGACTTGACACAAATGGTTTCATAGACCTTATTGGTGTACATGGAAACTTAAGATGGTGTAAGTAACATAGAAAGTTTCTTAAAGAAGTTATTAGATGGCAGATGCATTTTATAGAGTGGTCTGTTGTGCTCACACTGATCCTTCAAGTTGCTTTTCTTAGCATACTTTTACTCTTCTGACCTCTCATCACGCAGCTTACATCAGTGCAGACTATCTTCAGCTGGGTGATCCAAATTCATAAATGATACATAGTGAGAAACAGGCAAATTTTATACCTCAGTGTGGGTGTGAGCTGAAGCAACAACTCTTTAAATTTCATGCAAACTTAGGCTCACCCCTGAATTTGGGTCACTCTTTGGTATAGCCAGTCTACTGTCTTGGGTACTAGGACAATGTATAACTACAGAGAACAGCCAGGGTGTCTGGGCCAGCATACCTATAAAAATCTCCAAAATAACATTTTCATTCTTTCAGGCGAGATGTAAGTTATACTCCTTCAGTGCTGCAGACTACAGAGAAATGACAGTGTTCATTTCATGGAGACTCTTCAAGTGGAGCCAAACCACATAATATTAATGAAAGACAACTGAGATTTTAAAGGGTACAAACTGATGGGAGAAGGAAAGGGATGCACAAATTTCTCACACCTCCATCCTGACCTATGTAGTTACCCAATAAAACAATGCTGTGAGACCATCTGAGTTTGGTAAGACTGTAAAACACATCTGTTCAGCCACCTGGCTATTCACTACTAACATCTGGAAAATTAATTGCATCGTGTCAGGATTCTGTAAAAGGAATGAAGCAATATCTTCCACTTTAGAGTATACTGCAAAGGCAAAGAAGTGTCCATTTAATTTGCTTTTTATAACAAGCTTCATAAGCCTCAAAACAATGTTAATGGGCTTTCAGGTCTTCTTTTCCCTTCTTTTTGTTATTTGTTTCTGTTATCACTTGAGTGATAGATGGCCATGGTAACACAGAACATTACTTTATCAACTGTACATGACACATCCATGGATTAGGCTTACATATCATAGATTTCATTGTCATCTTACATTTTGCCTCCAAAATCCAACTTCAGTAAGTATAAGCCTGCCTAGCTAATCCATTCAAGTGAGTGGAGGTACATAGAGTTTAAAAACTGAAAGATAATGTCATGGAGTCCATTAAATACAAAGAAATGATATATAAAACATCGAAATGCTAACTATTTATCCATTTCATTATGACCTAAGCAACAAAAGAAAACATTTCAAGTGAGAGTTCTCACACAACAGAAAATACAATTGTCCTAATAGTAAAGTAGAGCCAAGACTAAGTATACAGGCACCCTGCAGTTTGTTTTAAGACTGACATATAGACAAAAAAGAAGAGGCTTGGGGGCTACAAGACATGGCAGGAATACAGGAGACTGTTCATATCCTAATTCATTCATATTAATTTTCAAATCTCTTTAAAATGACAGGCTGAGCTTGAAAATTCCAGTTCCATTTTCTTACCCTCCTTCAAAGATTTTAATTCGTATCGGCTCAGTTTGTTTGGATGTAATGTCTTTATCTCCGTGAATGTCTCCTTTTACTCTTTCTTTTATAATATTCCCCACTACTTTCTTTTCAAGCTTGCTGCCAAACAAGAAGAATGGCTCGTGTTTCATCTGTAGAACAAAGTCAAGGAAGGGTGTTACTGTTGGAGCACACAATAAATGCACACTTCATTTCAAGTACTTTTAACATTCCAGGTAAAAGCCAAACTCTCATTTTGGTGCAAGTCTATAAGATGAATTGTTTTTTCCCATTTAATTTGACGAAGAATAAGGGAGGGGGCAGCACGGACAAATTTTTATGAGAGTCTTGACAGAAGACAGCACCATATCTTTCCTCAGAAAAAAATAATGGAAAATAGAGATGGAAAAGCCTTAGAAGGTTATTTATTGCCATTACAGAATTTTCCCTGGCACCATTATCTCATGCTTTGTCCATGAGGAAGAGTTGGTATGTAAAAGATATTAAATGGATCTGAAGATCCTTATTCAATTTTAACTCTAATCTTTACTTACAAATGCACGTGGATGTTTGTGTCTGATACTGTTTGAATCAGGACATGGCAACACCAAAGGACAAAATGAAAAGAAAAATTGTATCAGGCTTTGGCACACATGAAGGGAGGGCTTTAAAAGTCTCACTTTTTACAGATGGTTTTGAAAATGGAGAGAGTCAGCAAAAGTAGCAGAGCTTGCAGAAGGGTAAATTGAGGCTGAAAAATTGTCATGGGAAGATGTCAATTTCCCAATGGGGAAATTTTTTATTTTTGTAATTTACTAACAGTTTCTCAAATAAAGATATACAAAATTAATTTTATTAAAACCTCTTATTTACCTGAGCAAACTGCTTCCATGCACTTGATGATGTCAGTTTACCAGCTCCAGGTCTATGCATAGCAGCCAGAGTGTAGATTTCCGTGGTGGTTTTTTGCTTGGACCTTAAAAGTGCTAAAGTGGTCTTTGTACTTAGCCCAGATGGGTTTGGGTTGCATGAACTTATACACCATGAAGCATAAACAGAAGACTTGAGGGTTGGTTGCTGAATGTAATTGGGTTTTGTATAATTTAAGAAACACCAGCTCACAGTAGTAGTAGTGCGCAGACTTGGGAACTGAAGGATCTGCTGAAAATCTGCTACGTCTGTCAGAAGAATGGTTGAGCCTGTGACTTTCCCGCTGGTATTGGATGACATCTGGACTAGCATCCCAAGAGGCAATTTTTGATGTTTCAGTTGGTCTTCTGGCTGAATTTCTCCTGGTGGCAATGAAGATCTCTGTGGACTCATGCTCATATCTGAGGCTGTCTCATCCACATCCAGTTCTTCTGGTGAGTCTCTCCCTTCAGAAGGGCCACTGGACTTCTGCCCTGGTGATGTGGAATCAAAACTGGAAAGTTTCTCCCTGCTCAGTGGGAAAGCATCAGCTGTTGGCATGCTGATGGGTGGGAAGTCTTGAGATGATGAGGACGACAGTGGTGAAGAGGATGACATGGATGGCAGACTTTCTTTTGGCTCAGTAGCACAGCTCTGCCTTACTAGTTGAGGCTTCTGCATTCTTGAAAAATCTTTCTTTATGTCTGAGTTAGTTAACTCAACTGCACTTAGCTCCTCAACTATCTGCCCATACATTTTTTCTTCTTTGACTCGTTTTTGCTGCTTGGTCTCCATGAAGAGCTCCAAGCTGCTGGCAGGTGAAAGCATCCGTTTGCTTCCTCCCAAGGTAGAAGCCATGTCAGAACTGGAAGGCAAACACAGGGGAATCGGTGGCTCCAGTCCAAGTGGTAGTGTCTGCGGCACTTTCCACAAAGGATATTTTTCTAACCCTCCATGCTGACCCAGCATCTGAGCTATGTTAAATCCAATTCCTTGCATGGTTGCACTAGTTGCCAATGTTCTTTGAGAAACAGTCTCATCAACTTTACAAATTACAATTGCAGGACTGTTGGTCTGTCCAAGGATCTGGGAAATGCTTGTGTACATGACACTACCGTAAGATGGCACATGGGTTTGAATCCTGACAGGAACAACTGTTCCTGGCAAAGACTGTGCAGATCCATCACTTGCGGAGTCAAAATCTGCCTGAAGATGCTGCTCAGAGGAGGTATCTGTTGGTTTAATGCTATGGTCTGACTGGTACTTAGCAAGAGTATTTTTTGAATACTGCCCAGATGTTCCTGAGTAATGCTGGTACGCCTGCTCTTTAGCATGCACATAATCAGCTGGTTTCTTTCCAATAAGCTCTGGCACATGTTCCAGGTGATAACTTGGAGGAACATCTGTTTGGAAAGGCTGTTTGACATAGGATTTCTGTAGCTGCTGTACAAAATGATGCTGGAAGTGTAGAGGTTCTGTGCACGACTGCCACAAGACAGGCTGCTGAGATGGTGGTAAGTGAACCATGCAGACAGCTGGATACGGGAACTGAAACAAGGTGCTGTGAATAGGGGGAAAGGGGACTTTTTCCTGATGTGCAAATAGCTGCTGCTGCTCTGATGGATGTTTATTAGGAATATAAGGTGCTTGTTGGATCAAGGGAGTCCTTAACATTTCTGGGCTGTCTGCAAGAAGAGCCTGTTGCTGGGCAAGGTGGGATGAACTATTACTAAGCTGAGCACAAGAACCAATAGCCTGTTTTCCAGACTCATCTACCTGAATGGGCTGAAGTACAGAAGACGGGGAATGATGCCAGGCAAGCTGGGAGGAGCGAAGACCAGCCTGTGCATGTTCCATCTGCTCCTGCTTTATACTTTGTTCTGTGCTCTGATCAGTCTGGGAAATCTCTGGGAAACCACTGAAGGAAGCCTGGCGAACCAAGAAGCACTTCTTCCTTTCGCGGGATGGAGACAGTGCTGTAGTAGGTGTCCCAGCTGAAGAGGCATGAGACAGGTTTCCATAATCAAAGGATTTACTTCGTATCTCTGGGATTTCAGCAGCATGAGGACAGGGCATCTGTTCAGATGAGCAGCGTCTCATTTCCCTCTGATGGTGATGCCCAGGGACGGAAAGTGAGTAAGCACCAGCTGGAACTGTTAAAAACTCAGACTGTTTTCCAAAGTCATCTTGTTTGGGAGGCGTGATGAACTTCATACTCTCTTCTCTTTCAAAGGACATTGAAAAACTTGAACTGTGGGACAAATTACTTTCTTGGCTAGGGCTGCGAGAGAGGCTTGTACCTGTGGACTCAAAGCTGGATTCTCCAGAGGAGTGCTCCATGTCAGCCAGTCGTAAACGCTTCTTTTTGGGTGGTAGCTTTTCAGCTGGAAGTTGAGAAAGGGTTTCACTTCTCTGGGGCCACTGGAATTCTTCAGTGGGTCTCTCCTGCTCTTTACTCTGCACTTCTTTATCTTTCTCAGGCTTATCTGGCTCCTCCGTGACACGAATTTCAGGTACCTGTATGTTGTGCTGGCGAACCAACCTGGGCTGCATATGATACGGCTGAGGCTGCTGGGATGGAGATGGCTTACTGGCGTCAGCATTTTCCGTTTGTGGAGCTCGGTCTGGGCTCATTGGGGACTCAGAAATCTCACTCTCACATGGCTCAGATGGTGAATAGACCTTTTCCTGCTGGCATGCAATATGCTCTGTAGATTCAGACCTTTCAAATGAGTTTGGCCTGCTCAATGAATTTGTGTGCTGAATGACAGAGATGACATTTCCAGGGGGCTTTCTAGCCAGTGATTCTGCAGTCTTTTCTTGCTCTGCAGTAAAGGATGAGTCTTCCAGAGAAGTTGCCGGGCTTCCAGACTGCAAGAAAGGCCTGCAGATTTCAAAACGCTCCGCATGGCAATGGGCAGCATTGTCCATGCCTTGAAGGGCAAATCCACTCCTTGGCACTTCCTGAATTTGGGATTTGGGATCAAAGTCCAAAGGTTGAATCCCCCCAGTGGTGCCAGTTGTACTGCTGCAAAGCATGGGACTGTCTTCCTCATCCCCAACACTCTCCTCTTTCCTGCGCTTTCTGTTTTCAAAAGTTGTTCCAAGCATGGATGGCACTGCCTGAGATTGTCCAAGTGGATCAACAAAGTATTCTCCCACCTTGTTCATCCCACCTAAGGACGGTGAGTCCCTGTAGTTCTGCTTCTGAGCTTCAAATTCTTCCCACTTTCTGTAGTGCTTTCCACTGGCATCATAGTCATAAAAGGTCTTGTCTCCTTTCTTCTCTTTTAAGGATTGTCCTTTGTCACCTGCTGTCTGTCTGTTGGAAGCAATAATGATATTTTTCCCTGGTCGTCCATGATAGTCCAAATCTGAGTGCCCCTCCTGCACAGAGGGCAGTTCAAAGGCAGCCTGTCTTCTCAGCATCCTTTGGTGGGATATTCCCACTGTTCCAGGGTAAAATACATCATCTGAGCCAGTCATCTTCTCATCAAATGAATGGCTTCCTCTCAGAGCTGGGGGAATACTTAGGCTGTTTGCAGAAGAGGTTGGCATGGAGTTACTTCTAATAAGAGGAGAGGAATCTACTGGAGGCTCTAGAAGGACGGGCACATCACCCTGCTGACTGACTTGGTACAGACTGGATTCACTTTTGATGGATGATGTGGTGGTCTGAGATTGTCGAGATTCTATATTGCTGTCTGGATAAATTTGTGTAGATTTAATAGTGCTCAAATTACTGGAGTCAATGAGCTCTTCTTTACTTGGAGTCAGCTGAGAAATATGTTCCTCAAGCATCTTGATATCTAATCTGTTACTTAAAAGAGGTAATGGCTCTGCTTTGCCCTTTCTACCCATTAAACTGTGTTCCTGATTTGTTGTGGCTACTGTTACTGCTGTCCTTTGATTGATCCTATAGAACTTCCCAAAGATTATCTCTTCGTAAGACTTCGCATTAGTATTTGGTGGGCTGATCTGTTGCTCAGCACTTTCTGAGCGGGAAAAATAACCAGAGTCAGTGCTTCCTTTACTGTGTGGGCTCAGGAGGTTTAACGACTGCTCAGAATCTTGCCCTTTTTTCTCTGACAGTCTTAGTGCAAGTCGCTGTTTAACTGTATGAGAGTCATCAGACTTGGAATTTAAGGATGGGTTTTGCAACATATCAGAGCCAATATATGGTGAACCCTCACTGGGTAACTGAATTCCGCTTTTAGGGATAATCAAAATGGGCACTTTCATTGGCCCCACCAAGGACTCTTCCATGGAGGAGTGAAAACTACTCCTGCTAGCAATGTCCAGGGGGAGCTGTGGGACAGGGCTCAGTTTGTCAGACCCTTCCACTAGGAGTGGGGTCTCCTCATCAGTGTCCGTGCTCTGCTCTCCATCTGAATGTATTTCAGCTTCCACATCTATGTAACTGGCATCTAGGTCTAATTTAGAGACTGATGACTCTGTGAAAGGTACCAATCCCGCTTTGATTGCATGGGCATGTGACTTCCTGTGCTTGTAAAGATTGCTCTTTGTCTTGAAGGAGAAACCACAAGGAACACAAGGGTATGGTCGCTCCCCAGTATGAGATCTAATATGCTTTTTAAGTACACTAGGTTTGGCACAAGCCCGATTACAGTAAGGACAAATGTACTTGCCAGGCTTTTTGGGTTTGTGTTCCTTTTTGTGAGCATCTTCTGATTGTTCTAAAGATTTCTGTGAATATTGGCTGTATGCAGGGTTCAAACTTGAGATCTTCTTCCTGGATAAACCTCCGCTATGGCTATGCATATGAAAAGGAAACAAGTCCTCTGAGGCAACTGATTGCAAGTGGCTAGGAAACTGCCATGGAGGGCCTTCCAAGCTCTGATGTGGCTTTATGTTGTGCAAGAAGCCTTGTGGCAACGAATGTTGTGGGAAAGAAAGTGAATGTTGACATGAGTAAGGACTTGGACGATGCTGTGGATATTGCTTCTCTGTGACTTGCTGTGCAGCTTCATTTGATGATACCAGTTTCCCAGAACTAAAAAGCTGTGCTGATGCTGTGTTTCCTATTTGCTCGTGATCTATTTGTGGTTGCCTCTGTACTTCTTGATTGCCAAAAGTGCTCATCTTAATAACAGCTGAATGTTCTTGCCTCCATCTACTTGGTACTTTAGCAGTTTCTCCAGACCTTGAGGTAGCTTTTTGCCCTATAGCTGTGTCCCCAGAGTCCATTTTGTTACACAGGGTCTTAAGTGCTAGTTCACTTGAAAGCTGTGCAGATACATGGAGTGTGTCCAAACCTGTGCTTTTTAAAGTTCTGTTGCTCCCATTTTGCCAGGGCTGTTGCAAGTTCACAGACTTCTCTTTCTCTTTGGAACTTTCCACGCAGTAGTCTATAGGCATTAGATTTCTGTCTGTACACTAATGTGAGTACTATACAGCTCTGATCATGGCAGGAACTTTACTAAACAAGTTATTATGCATTTGCAAAGACTTGTTAGAGCATTTGGACATTTTCCATTGTTAATAAATACTGAGATGCAGAATGACCCAGAGATATTTGTCATCTACTAGAGAGAAGTTCTCTTCATTTCTTCCATGGTGACACAGCTATCTGTATGGAGAAATCAAAAACAAAGAAACCCCACACACCAATTAATACAGCCATGCTTAATAACACTGATGCAGCCAGTTGCACTTTTATTAAGTTTTACATAAAAAGGATCCAGGGACTTAAGCAAAGGTAACTATATTTCACAAGACTCCTTTTTGTGAGCAGGCACAGTAAAGACTTACTCCAAAGATTGCACACAAGCATAATCACGATTCAGTAGAAGTCCTAGGAATAGAAATCAGAGATCTACACTTTCCAAATTAAACAGTAGCTCTGGAAGGCTTTCTGGGGACAGTTTAAAGTCTAGATTTTCAGAAAGTCCACCACCTACTTTCAAAGCTCTTTCATCAAATCACTGCTGAAAAGAGACACCATGGACGGGAATTACTTTATCCAGCATCATTCACTTACAGATCAGACATGCATTTTAGTCACCTGGCCTTCCTCTAAAGTCAGAGGAGGGTAATCAGTACTTCCAGAGGAGAAATCTTTCCATATCATGATGGGTGTTTCTGACATAGGGGATGTCTACTTACGTGGCCCTCCACTATGGAGATGCCTGTTTCTCACTGTTGACTAGAAATCCTCACTGTAGGCAGAAATCCTAGATGACTACCTTGGAGTACATACCAAATTTTAAGATAGCTGAAGTGAGGTACTTCTTACCTTTGATCACCTAACTGGTTTTGCAAGAAGGTGCTGATCACCCTTTTAAACTACTTTCAAGCTGTCAAAAAAGAGAAATCAAATACACATTCCAAACACAGCACTATTGGCACCTTACCATAACTCCATCTTTCAATCACTATATTTAATACTAGTGAGAGTATCTTGCTAGAGAAAAAACATGTATTAGAGAAATGAGCTATGACTGTGTTTATGTGACTCTAGCATTTTATATTTCAATGCTGAAACATTTCTATTCAGATACACACACGCTTTCTATGCTTTAATGCAGTAGGTTCCCACAATTCCATTAGAAAGAAGAAAAGCTCAGAGGTATGATTTTCAGAGACAAGTACAGCATTTGAATTTGGGGAACTATGTAGGCTCCCTGCTTCCCTATTATCCAAACACAGAACATTTTCTGGATGAAACAGTGAGAATCATAAAGACAGTCATGATTTTACAATAGCAAGGAAAAGGATAAAAAAACACTATTAAAGATACTGGAATATTTTTCATTCCTACAGTGGAAAAAATGAATTTGGCTTGAAGAAACGTTAGCAAAGTGCATGAAAACACATAGGTAGTGGGAATATATAATTTTTTTCCAGTATAGAACAATTACCTGCATCTTCTAGACATCTAATATGCATGACTATCTTCAAATGTCCTGTAGGAAAACAAAACAAAACAAAACAGTCATAAGAAATTCTTGATGTTAAGTATAGATATTGAAGAAAGTTTTCTATTCTTTACAGTAGATGCCTGAAAATTTCATTTATCCATCCACTAGAAAAAAATCATGTTTGTCTTACAGGTCTGAGCAACCACATTTTAAAGAATATGAGCATGAGTCTTTTTAAAGTACTTATGTTTCTAGCGTGCAGATGAAGAATTGCGAGCCTAAACTACTGAGGTCTCACCTTCTTCAATCAGTAAAAAGAGAGCTGCCAATGTCCCTCTTCATTCCTACGCCTTTGTTAAGCCCGGATTATCCCTGAATCCTATTGGCAAATCCTATTTCAGTGCCTCTCTCCAGCTAATACTTTTATCCAGGCTTCTCATTAAATGTTTCAGGGACCAGAATAAAATCCTGGTCAGGGTGTCACCACTCAGGTACAAGAAAATGTAGTGAAACATGAGTAGGTTTCCAAATCAGTTGACACTGGTGGGATACTGCTCAAGAGTATATGGTTGTCTTCTTAAAGACAAAACCTACAGACCAAATACATGGCTAAAAGATTTCTGTGACTGTCATGATTTGGCACCTGTCTGACCATCACCAGACTGCAGGCTACTCTCTGTAGTACTGAAAAGATGGGCACAGAGAACAAGAACATCATCTCACTGTCCTAAAGAGCATTTTTCCCATCAAAGAAGACTCTCCCTTACAGTTTTAAATAAATCTTATCCTGAAAACAGATATTGGCTTTTGTTTCATGAAAAAGGATGTCTGTTCAACTGTGATAACAAAAGCAACAATCATGGCTTTTCTTTATGGTTCTTATTTAGGACAGAATTCAGAGCATCTCTGGAGAACAGATCTTTAGAAATAGTTGGAGTGTTAGTTCTGAAGCATGGGACATAGGCTACTATACTAACCCTCAATTAGACACTCTCAGGAAAAACAGCCAGAGCACTCATGCTCTCTCCATTGGATAAAACAAACAGATGATAAAATAGTAAAGTCTATAAAAGAAAAAAATAATGAAAAGTTGAAAAACCATTTTTAAGCTTTTTTTAATTAAGAATACTTTCAAAGAACAAGTGGATGTTAATAAAGCCCCATGACTTGACATAAGTAGAAGCACTACTATGCCACTTGTTACCAGTTATTTATTTAATAGTACAAATAACTTACCAGTAGTTAGGACAGCAATAGTTAATGGACTGTATACAGATAACATATTTAAAAAATTGTAACTATAGAGAAATATTCTGTAATACAAAACAATAGCAAGCTGTCAAATACAAACCAGCATATTTTAGGTCATAATGTCATTCAGCTTTGATGAGCTAATGGCTTTTTAAATAACTCTCTTGTCTGATTCTCTAAAAGAAAAAAAAAGTAATCCAAGCAATTATTTTTTTAATTTTCCTAATCCACTTTCTCAAAAATTGTTGCTACAAATGGAAAAAGAAATCCTCATGAACAACTTACAATACATCAGAAGTGGTTACTACAGAGCCGCTCTGCATTACCTTATGAGGAAATGGCAGGTAAGTGGCAAAACCATTTTCAGCAGCTGAGCTAAACTGAATCGCAGGTCAGTAATAATGCAAATATAAGAGCACGGGTGTAAAGAAAAATTATAGAATCATAGAATGTTAGGGGTTGGAAGGGACATCTAGAGATCATCGAGTCCAAACCCTCTGCCAAAGCAGGATTACCTAGGGCATGTCACACAGGAACTCATCCAGACGGGTTTTGAAAGTCTCTAGAGAAGGAGACTCCACAACCTCTCTGGGCAGCCTGTTCTAGTGCTCTGTCACCCTCACAGTAAAGTTCCTCCTCATGTTGAGCTGGAACCTTCTATGCTCAAGTTTATACCCGTTGTTCCTTGTCCTATTGCTGGGCACTACAGAAAAGAGATTGGCCCCTTCCAGTTGACAGCCACCCTTCAGATATTTATAGACATTAATAAGATCCCCTCTCAGTCTTCTCCTCTCAAGACTAACTAGCCCCAGTCGTCTCAGTCTTTCTTCATAGGGGAGATGCTCAAGTCCCTTAATTGTCCTCGTAGCTCTCTGTTGGACTCTTTCCAGTAGATCCCTGTCTCTCTTAAATTGAGGAGCCCAAAACTGGACACAATATTCCAGGTGTGATCTAACGAGGGCAGAATAGAGGGGGAGGAGGATCTCCCTACACCTGCTGGACACAGTTTTCTTAATGCACCCCAGGATGCCACTGGCCTTTCAGGCTGCAAGGGCACATTGCTGTCCAATGGATAACTTGCTTTCCACTAGGACTCTGTGGTGCTCCCCTAATCTGTACCGGTGCCTGGTGTTACTCCTCCCAAAAATGTGTGGGTTGAGAAGCAGAAACAGGGATCTACAGAGAGCATAAAGTTATTAGCCATCTTCAAAGCAAAACACTTTCCCCCTCATTAGGCAATTTGGCAAATGGTGAAGAAGAAAATTCTAGAAGACAGGAGTATCCTTTCTGTTCCATACTCCTTCTACCTAGAGGACCTATAGAGAAGAAATCTGCCAGTCATGGAAATGTGATGGCAACGGTTTAATTTGAGCAAAAGGTGATGCTGATATACTTCCAACAATTTTCTGTTCTGGACTGAGACCTCTGTTACAGAGTTCAAGCCATTCTGTGGTCCTGCTATTTTCAGAATGTTCTATATAATTTTTCAACCTACACTATGAAACAGGTATAGACTAATTACAGGGATTATTGATGGCTTAAGTTTGGTCAGAGCCACTCTCCTGGGGAAAATAAATCCCTTTCCAGAACCAACATAATAATTTCTGGTTTGGTTTGAGCTGCCATCCATCCTGTGTCAAAGATGGCTTCAATATTATTTCCTTTGGTCTCTCCCTTTTTTTTTTCTTCTCTTTTTTTTTTTTTTTTTTTTCCCTTCCCCTCTTTGTTTTTTTCTTTTTTCTCCCGAATGGGAGACTGGCCAAACTGGAGAAATCTAAGACATGGCAAATGTAGTTTGCATTCTGTCTAGTTTTTCCAGTCAAGCCTCTATCTTATCTGCCTGCTTCCACAGCCTAGCTTAAGCCAACAACAGACTTGCATTTTCCAGCTGATTAATGTGCCTCCATTAGAAAATACTGTAAATATACTTTTCAATATTGCTCTTCATCAAACATATACTATTTTACAGACAGAAACTCCCGATATTTCAAGTACTACATATTTCAAACTAAGGAACTAAGGATGATAAAAATGCACATTTTCTTTAATATCTTTGGCATGGTTCAGCTCCACTGGAGTGACTAAGAGGAGCCCACCTACACAGAAGTGAAGTCGTAGGGGAGTTGCACTGCGCACATCGTTTGACAGGAGCTGCAAAATCCTGTCTGGCTGGGAGCCAAGCCAGGTTTCCCAGTAGGAATGTGGCCTGGGAGCCAGCTCCCCCAGCCACACTAACTGCACTATCTGCCCGCTTCAAACTGGGACATTTTACTTCTGTGAAAACTTTGAACAGGAGAAGATTACTGGGAAACCAGGAGCGGTACTTATGTCAGATGCACCTACTAAATCAAGACTTTTAAATTTTTCTAGAAAGAAGCATTATCCTGTCACTCCTTTTCCGAAGGTGCCTTTGTGAGCTGCATGCAGGGGATGTATAGCTAGCTGACTACAGAGCTCCAAGATTATTCCTTCCCTTTTTTTAAAATTTTTTTTTAATTTTATTTCAGACCATTAAAATGGTTATACTCAATAGCTTTAAAATAAAATTTGGCAAAATACAACTTTTACTACTTCTCAATTTGTAGCTCATGTTACAGCTCTTGCAAATGAAACAAATTGGAAGCTTATGTCTTCCAGGCTAAATCCTGAGTGCACCATACAGAATAAATATTGACTCTAGAGTAAGGACTAAGGGTCAGATCCAGCCCTGTTTTAAATTTTTTCTGTCCAGCTCTGCCAGCACAAAGCCAGCCTAAAACCACAGTAACTGGCCCCTGAAGAATTCATACTCTATAGAGCAAGTGTTAGCACAGACAAGCTGCAGTGGCTCCTATGAAATCCTTACACTCATGCACAGACCTCTGCCAAGACCCTTATTAGGCAAGTCTAGTTTATGTCTGGGATAAGCCCAGGAGCCAAGTAGCCTTACAAGAAAGAGAGGCCACCTCTGAGTTCTTCCTCACCTGCAACTGAGAAGAAAATTGCCTTGGCCTTTTGGGGAGAAAGGCAGCACACCTTTGGCTGCTTTCCTACCTCATGTTTCCCTCTGCCTCGCTAATGAGTTGTATGCTGTTGACATCCCGGTGGAAAAAAAAACAAGACTGGGAACCCTAATAAAACATTGTTTCACAGATTCTTCTACCTAGGCGAAGTCATAGGTGGGCTATGTCTGAAGAAAAGCTCTTCACCAGTATTCAGTGTACATCTCTGAACTGAAGGATTTAACTGGCATTAAGATAGATAAGCATGTGTTCATCCTTCTTTGCAAGGTTATGTATTCATTCCTGGGCTGAGAATGTTACATAGCAACATAACAAAAGCAATGCAGTCCTTGGGGTATATAGCTTTGTCATTTTACACAAATGAAAAAAACAGATGACCAACTGCAAGCTTTTTTATACTACTTGACATCACATTTGTGGTCTTTGAACTGCACTTACTAAAAAGATAAAGAAGAAGGAACACTTCTTAATGTCCCAGTTTTGTAAAAATGCTTCCCATTCTTGACCAGTGAGATACTCTTTGCATTTCCAACACCCCCTGGTTAGGGGTCCCATCTGACTGTGGTTTTGTAGCTGGCCTTCTACCTGTCTATACGAACACCTCTAGGAATGACTGTAAATTCCAATGTCAACCACTGGCACTTGGCAGTCTTGAATTACCAGAGAATGCAAGGATGCCTGTGCTTTTCCTGCTGTTTGGCAGGAGTTACAAGACATCCTTTTACCCAGGAAATTCCAAGAAGGCAGGCCTTTTAGAACAGGTTAGGTGTATTTATTTTAATCTACCACTTTCTATACTGTAGATACTGTTGTTATTTCTTTGCATTTGAAGACACTAGTCTAAATTGTTCATTTAATTCCATCCCAGATGTTCTGCCTGTCCTGTGGATTTCAGGGCTTTACTGAACGTACTGCCATTCTCCAAAACCAGCCAGACAATCACAGTTTTGAAAACATTCTGAAACATTTAGAATAACACATGTTTTTTAAATTTTGGGCAGCTGAACTAAACATTACAATGTATTTTTTTAAATGTAATTTAAAACTACTAGCCAATACAAAAAAAACCCCAAACAATCCAAATATTAAGCTTACTTGAGCAGAAGTTACAAGGCAGGATCTCTTCTCCACTGCCACGCTGGGTATACACTAGTGCTCACATGGATTCCCCAAGAAGCCAGGAACTGAAGGAACTGACTGAGAGGATGCAGTTACAGAAGCACCAAGGGTAGAATGCCAGCCTGCTGTGACCAAACACCGTCAGGCTTTTACTTTCAGGTTTCTATCAACACACTTTTGTGTCCCTGATAGTTGCTGCTTTCAAAGGACAGAATCTGTGCACGTAAAACAAGAAGCGGTATAAAACCTGGCATCCTGATTTGTGCAATTATTATTTCAGTACTTGCGCACTAAATCTGGCATCTCGAGTACTGTGTCCAGTTTTGGGCACCACAGTACAAGAAAGACACTGAGATACTGGAGCAGGTACAGAGGAGGGCAATGAAGCTGATGAGGGGATTGGAGAACAAGTCTTATGAGGAGAGGCTGAGGGAACTGGGATTATTTAGCCTGAAGAAGAGGAGGCTGACAGGAGACCTTATTGCCCTCTAGAGCTACCTGAAAGGAGGTTGTAGTGAGACCAGTGTTGGCCTCTTCTTCCTAGTAACTAACGACAGGACAAGAGGAAATGGCCACAAGTTGTGCCAGGGGAAGTTCAGATTAGGTATTAGGAAGAACTTCTTTACTGAAAGAGTAGTTAAGCACTGGAACAGACTGCCCAGGGAAGTGATGGAGTCACCATCCCTGAAGGTGTTCAAAAAACGTGTAGATGAGGTGCTTCGGGACATGGTCTCATGGTCATGGAGGTGTTGGGTAGAAGGTTGGACTTGATGATCTTGGAGGTCTTTT
>WUAM01000071.1:21200086-21236615 GCA_024336885.1 Actenoides hombroni
GGTTTGGGCTGGAAAAGACCTTAAAGATCATCTTGTTCCAACTGCCTGCCACGGCACCTCCCACTACAGCAGGCTGCCCTCCCCCCTGCAATGTTTGCTATCAGCAACAAAAACAAACAGCAAATGATAATGTGTTACTGACCGGCAATGTCAACAGTATTCTATACAGGCATCTGAGTATATAAAATAACATATGCTCTGGCTCCAGACCCTGACGCTTTATCACACCAATATACAGCTTTCTAGGAAATGATCTGGATGTGGAGCCAACAATCACTTTTGAACCTTTGAACAGACAGGGCCCAATATGGTTTTAGTGTGTGGGTGAAACTTTGGCACGGCTGGACTCAAGGGCATAACTCTGTTTTTAGTAGGGTCAGTATTTCACTTGCTTCTTCTTTTACAACTGTCCTGAGAAAAGTTCCAGTCAAAAAGCAAAGCAATGTAATAAAGAAGTAATGAGTTCTTATTCTCCCATCCTTCAGTAGGACCTAGAGGTGCTCTGCATTGTAGCGTCCTCTCCCTGGTGTGGCATGGATACCTTCCAGCCCCCAAGCAGGTCACTCTCAGCTTTCACAATACTAACTGGCTTGTGTGATGCCAGAAACACTTCCACACAGTCATTTTTAATTAACATGCACTGTTAATCAGTTCATCTAATCTGCACCCCAAAGACTAGGTCTTTACTCTCATTTCTCTCTCAATCCTCCTATAGTAATATCTCAATGCCACAGTATCTCAATCTTCTCTGTGGCACCCTGGCAGGAGCAGAGGGGACTTTTATGAAAAGAGCTGTAAGTGAAAGATGTCATTTATTGAAACAGAATCACACTGCTGCTGCTCTGGCTTCATAAAGTGTATTTAAACTGAAATCCATGAGGAACACTATATTCCATTTTTCCTTAATTTCTTTTTTAGCTCTTAACTGATAGGAGCCATCGTCTACCCTCTTGCTGTGGTAACCTCACTGTCTTAACAGAATTCCTCAAAGGATACTTTAGCCTCTGATCCAAGAGTGAAAGACTCCCCCCCTCATTTCAGTGAAGGCTGGATCAGTTTCTGAGTCTTTAAGAGGCTTAATCGTTACTTACAATTAGGCAAAATATTATCCAGAGCAAGATCTGGTTAAAGATACTATGATGCTGTCTAGGCAGTAGTACTGCATCTCCTTACTAACCTACCATCTTACAGCAGCACTGGCACTAGCAAACAGGACATGGTGTGAGGGAACAGCCAACCTGTGGAGTCTCTAACAACCCCAGATAATGCATGTGTCATCAAACAGGATTTTACTGACAAATTAAAGCACCCAGAGGCACTGTTGCGATACTAAACCCAGGAACATTTAATGTGTTTTTTTCACTGCATTAGTAAAACTTTGTGCTTTGGCAGCAAAAGTAAACAAGCGTACCTTCAAAAGACTACCCACAAAAGGCAGGCAGCAATGCAACCACCACTGCTGAGCATTTGCTAGTATTTGGTCATATCTGGTCATGACTACTAATCTGTTGCTGTTGTTTGCCAGCCGTGGAGACTAAGATTGAACAAGCACGACAGAAGGGAAATGAGGGTATGAGAAGCACGGCATGTCTTACTGCTTGGAAGAGTTTTTTACAATTTGAACTTTGTAACTCAGACACACAGGGATTAGCCTTTTACACGGGACCTGGCAACACACAGGCAGAAGTGCTCTGACAATGACTCTTACACCATCTGCTTTTGAAAGACTGCTGGCTTCTCCCTTGGAAACTCCCGTAATCATTTTGTAATCGTAAAACTACACCTTCAGTGGTGAGCCACAACTACACCTTCAGTGTTGAACCAAAACTATACATACCTCCAGTGGTGAACCAAAAATGCAGCAGTAAGCATCAGCATCATCTCACCGTAAAGATTAATTCATTTCATGGATCAACAAGAAGGACGACTTTGCTTTATATTACTTCTTATGTATCTGTTATGCCAACACTGTAAGGTCAGTTGGGGGAAGATTCCTGTGCACTTTACAAGGTAAAAAAATATCAGAAATCTCATGTGCATTTTAATCAGAAATTAAAGTTTAAGGAAAGCAACTGGATAACATTTATTTTGCTGCTAATTATTCAAGGGTTCTGAAATAGCACAATCAATGGGTGAAATTGCCTCAAGAGTACAAAGGGCAAATAAAACCATGCCCACGTTACTCCTTAACTGGCTTGCGGCAAAGAGCGTTCCAGCACAGACTGTACCTTAGATGTTTGAGAATTTACCTAAAGCCTCAGTTTGACCAGGTCTCTAAGAAAGCCAGGTTGCCATTTAAATTGCAGTGAGGTCCCAGGATTGTATAGGATAATTTGTACCAAAGAAGAACTGGGCAACACAGATAGAAAAAAGTGCACACTTCTGTAACGTACCACTCAAGAGCTTGAATTCACAGCTGGTAACTCAAAGCAGTGTGGCAATATGCAAATCTCCCACTTCTCCATGGGTTCAAATCCCCCTTCATAGATGTTGCCTTACTAAATACAATGAATTGATCATGCAAGCTTCTGTACTGTAGTATGTATAGACTGTGAACCCCATCTGTGTGGATTTTATAATGCTCTATTTGCCCTCTTTCTCCTTTTCAAATATGGAAAGCCTAGAGAGAGAACTCTGAATTACAGTCTGTAACGGGAGAAGTAAGAAGTCTAAAATTTGTTTGATTGCAGCTATGATGCATTAAGCTCCAGGCATCAATTTCAGTCTTGGTACTTTTTCTCCAAATGGGCAATATTTTACAGTTACCGCTCTCTAAACAAAGCACAACTTATTATACGCACAATTCAATAGCTACAGCAGCTAAGAGTAGAAGCAAAAATGTCTCCCCACTTGAGGAAGGTAAAAGCAATGTCATACTTGAAATTGACTTCATGTGATCAATGGCAGAACACAATCATCTGAGAAATGACGTTCATGTCCCGATCAAATGCAATCAAACCGTATGCAATTGAATTTGGAAAAAGGGGAAGAAAATTATTCCCATTACTTTACTGGTGTTCTTAATGTGTTCACACAAATCATCTGTGAATACATGAATGAAAATACTTACAGTGTCCCTACCTTTGCCCTCTTAATTCCAGGTCATTCTGGCAGCTCTTGATACTGCAGAAATATGTTTTCCTACAAGCAGTTTGGTGAAATTAATGAATCAAATCTTGAACTATCACCAAAGTTAAAGAGATATATTTTTTAATCAAATGTCTCTGTGCTGTAAACATTTTTGTCTTCATTACTAAAACAGAAAGACATTTGAAGCCTGATTTATTTTTCAGTATTTATGCCATTTGTTTTCCACATTTTTCTCAAAAGGAGTGTGATAGTCCATTTAAATGTTTGCTATTGACAGCCTTTCTTCATTTTGGTATCCCGGTTGCTAGCACCACATTGCAGATCTGGATGCAAAGAGCACCAAAAAAATCTTTGTAAAATTTTAATGTGTTGTAATTTACACATGGAAGAATTTATATGCATACACACATATCTGTGTATATACANNNATACATAAATATATATATGTATATGTGTATATGCATATGTGCATAGGTATATATATTATATACATAAAAATAGCCACAATTATTAACACATATCTGCATTAGCTGAGCTGGTTTTATTACCTCTCAGACTCTGCAGAAAGTTAGCAATCAGAACAAAATTTACCTAAAAGATGTGTCATGCCAAATGACTTCTGTAACATCATCCATGAACTCTGTTCGTTTACTTTACATATAGATGATTCACTTTATTAAAATTAAGCACATAATTTCTTCTTTGGATCCTCCCTACATTACCTCCTCTATCCCCAGAGCCCACTCTGCACAGGACCTTATTTTGCTGCCACAGCTGGAACTATGACTTTGCATTACTTTCTTTTCACTTCAGCCAGAAGCTAAATTAGCAAAGAGCACATCCCTCTAAGTATAGGTCCATAACCTCACTGCAAACAAGAGTTCAGACACTGCCAGCTAAGATCAGTGCCCTCACTAACCAGGCTTGATGTTTTTAGACAATGGTCAGGCTGACAATTGACATGGTGTCCATACACACACACTGCTCGACCTATTTGCCTAACCTGCTGTTGCCAAGAGGAGAAGGCTGTTTGTGCAGGCAGCTGGCAGCAAGATGCGAGTGCATATGGCAGTCCTCCGGGAGTGGGCAGGAGAAGGCAAAAACATCAGGTTTCAGCCAAGCCCAAGATAGGTTTCCAGGTAAAGATTATGCTCTACATGATCCAAACAGGCTTCAGCAAAATCACCATGAGGAACCTCCCACACAAAGCGCCTTGGCTTTCCTTACCTCTTCAAATGACTACCCTGCCACAACACCCATGCACTGGGAAGAAACAATACATCCAGGCACACAATGAAGAAACTGAGGCAGAACCACTCGTAGCTACCAAGCAGGAAGGCTTCAATGTGGCTGGTGTCCTACAAGCTCATGGCAATCACTTGAGTTGTCAAAATTATCTCCATCTCCATTGAAAGACTATTGCAAGTTCAATTCCATGGCAGAGAGATGGCAGCAGCACTGGACAAAGTCAGCAGTAGATAAAAGCTAATTTGCCCCTGAGAAATTGACTACTAGTCAGTCAAGACATAGAGGACACCAGGAGGTAAGTATGATGCCTGGGAACAATAGAAATTTGTTACCAGGGAAAATAATGAAAGGGCTTGAGGTCTGTTTACAGAGTTTTGGTTCTTGTTACCCGCAAAATCTAAGCCAACGTTGTGTATAAAGTAAGACCTCAGTGAGACTGGTGTTAAGTCAAAGCACAGACTTCATTCCAGGCAGCCTGGATTTACACCTGATAACCTGACATCATTCTCTGACACTATGCTCCTTGTTGCAAAGACAGCTTGTACACCCCAGGGTACCCTACTGTTATTTCAGGTCGGCACCACCACTGGCAGTTGATCATTTGTCTTAAAAATCTCAATGGGCCACCAAAACACCTCTGCCCACACGCTGTGTTAGCACTTCTGCTCGACACTTTGTGACTTCTTTACAAGGAGACAAGTGCTCTCCCTCAATATCCCGTGTTATTGCCACATCTAGAAAGGGACTATGTAGAGTTTCCTCCTTCCCAGTACCTCCACGCTGGTCCTTCAGGTCTAAACACAGGCAAGAGAAAGGCATCAGTGTAGTCTTTGGTCTTCCTCAGTGAGGCAAGTTCCCTCTGCACCGATGTCACTTTGCTCTTGGTGTGTGCTCAGCAATCTGTCATGAGCATGGGCCCTATCCATACATGGCAGGCTGGAGGAGGAATGACCTCAAACTCTGCTTCTAATCCAGGGGATGTTGCCAAAGCACAGCGTTTGAGTTTGATGCATGAAGCGCAGAGATATTTTCAGCTCCTGAATCACACTTTTGGCTCCACAGTTAACTTGAACTTCTTAGTTTTGTTTGCAATTTTTCACCTTCTGCAATCACCACTGACTCTCAGAAAAATGAGCTGGTATGTTAAAGAAAAAAGCCCAATGGTCACAAATATGCAAATTTTTTTAAAAAGCACTTTTATTTTAGTAACTTCTATTTTATTCTCTTCCATGTGTGGAGGAGTGGAGTTAAACAGATTACTAAGAGATTAGTGGTACATCACAGATGTCTGGTTTCTTTATTTCACCTTTTAAATATATGCTATTAAATGCTGCCAGTGAATGGTTTCTAATGATTTTGCTGTCCAACACAAGAATGAAAAAGTCTGAAAAATGAGGCGGTGCAACAACAAGCAGTTAGCCTGGATACAGCTACAGGACAGCTTTTAGCTATATATTCCTATAGCGAAGCAAAAATATTTTGCTATACTTGTCTCATGAAACCATATTGACTTGACTGCGATTTGCAACCATGATTAGAAACTGGCAGTAATGAGAAAGCAAAACCTCATTTTACAATACGAAGGGAGTAAGTTTTATTCTTATAAATCAAGAATATTGTTTTTATTTTATTAAAGAGTATTGGCTTATCCTGCCAATTACAACTGCATCACCTCTCTGTCACCGGGGCCTGAGTCTACTCCCACTGAATTCAACAGGAAGGCTCCAACAGACAAATTATACAACCTCAGCCACAGCTAAGCAAGTCATTTAAGCATATGTTCAATTCCATCTCTCATCAGGAAAGGCAATTCAGCAAAGCAAAGCATGTTCTCAAGTCGGAAGTGAATAGGTAGCCTGCATTTTTCTGAATATGGGTTTTTCACAGACTGAGGATGTTGCACAAAACTTCCCTTGATTTTAGGGGAAATTCAGCTGTTAATCAAACTGTCACTTAGGCATGTAAAGTACTAGTATTTTTAACTTATCCATAGGTTAGTTAAGCAAAAACAAATTTTAGAAAAGACATCGGAGATATCCTTGGAGCGAACACACACGTACATGCATACATACCTACTAACCACAGATTGCAAGGGACCACAGAGGTGGAAGGAAGTAACACAGAAAAGATGAGGAAAGAAGCTACCATAGGAAACCCCTACATCCAGAATTGCTGACAAGTCTCTCTGAGCCTTTCACAGAGTGAATTGGGAGCTTTCTTATCCACTGGAATAAGAGCGGAAAATCACATGTGTTTCAACTCCTCTGTTTCCAATTCTCTCCCATGGGAATGAGGAAAGGGTAGGGATAATAAACACATTGCTTTGTTTGATATGGTATGTGGCTCTTTCCTTGATGCACTGAAGTAACTGAGCAGCCTCTTAAAGTCATGTGAAACCTTTTCCTTTCCTTTAAACTTTCTGTAGTCTTAGCAAGCAACATTAATCTAATAAAGACAACTTCCAGGAAAACACGGATCCCCAGGAGCACTCCTTGGCTGCAGACAAGTGGGAGAGGAAAAGCTTGTTGCAAACAGCAGGACTGGAACCAGTCATGGGGAATTTGTGCTCAGCAGCAGGCTGCACCGCTCGACTATCTCTGCCCACGTGAAGGGGCCTTATCTACCTTTGCGTTTTGTCTCAGAATCAATTACAAATGCCACAGGGCTGCCCTAAATTATGCTCAGCTGCCAAAGGCTGTTTCCTCCCAAGTGGGTCCCCCTGGCCAAAGCCTGAGTGGGACACGAGGCAGGGAGCACTGAGATCAGGCTCTACCTGTTCTCCAGCTCCTCCAGGCTGTCAGAGATGGCCAGCATGGGGTCAACCTTCAGATGTGTTCTCTGAGATTACAATCTGTCTCTGCCCCAAAGGCACTGTAAACTGTAGAATATAAATGTTTACAGAAATTAAACAACTCCAGCAAAATACACATTATGCAAACATCTCTCCTCTTCCCAGATGACACAACATGGAGCACCAAGTCAAACAAAAACCAACCAAACAAAGCACAGAGGCATTGTGGAAAAAAAATCTTTTAGCAAAGAGCTTCTCCACTCTCCTTACAGCCATTAGGACAGCGATAATGCTGAAATGGCTGGCCAGCCCTGAAAATTGGATAAACTGAGACACAGAAGAGACAATTGAAAGCAAGGAGACAGACAGCAAAAATAAGTGAGACAACAGATGGGAAGCAGAAATGCAATGTCTAATCTGCAGCTGTAATTCTGCTAGCAACAACCATGTTTAAGCATAGGTCAGGTTGCTTTCCTATTTTGGAGAGAGCGAGAATTTTCTTTTAAAAAAACCCAGCTTGTTAAGCAAAACTGCCATGGGTTCTCCTCAGATAGTTTGTGGGACAGGAAACTTATTTCTCTTCATACCTGGGAGACAAAACTTTTAAGAAAGGTCAAAATTCTGACACCCTCTAGTGACCTACTTGTCCTAGTACTGTTATGGGTGGCGAGCAGGGTCACATCATTAAAACCTATACCCACAAGTGTTTTAGTTGGCGCTGGGCAGGGGTCAGTTGCAGGAATTGTGAAGAGCTACCCCATGGCAACACAGCTTCCTTCGCCTTTATCTTAACTAGCCTGGTTGTTACAATTAGGCAGCAAAAGGGTAGTTATTGTTCTAGCAACATTTTTACAGACTAATTTAGCATGTTTTCTAGCAGGGTTTTAGTACAGCTTTGATAACATGCTAGTATGGGAAAGAAGGATTTCCACATTGGCCAAAGAAACAGTTGTGGCAAGACTACCTATTTTTAACAGGGCTTATTCCTAGCACTATTTCAGACGCAGCATTTACTCTCCCATCTGTTGACACAGTTGTTTTGTTTCTTTAAAGACACAGTTGTCTGTCTCTTGGGGAAAAAAAACCCTTACCACCACACCACCTTCAGTAGTTGCAGAGAAAAACATGAGACTGAAACCAAATTAAATAGTGATCTGGTTAAAAGGTAATGTTGGCAAAGCTTTACGACTGAAATATAGAGCAATTCTTCAGATGCCTTTTAAAATTTACATCAGGTTTTGGCCTCGGTGGTATTTTACATGTGACTGTGGATTTTTAAAATTCAAATCTGGTATACTCAACAACTAACTAAGATGGTTTATTGATCTAAGGAGTCTGACTGCAAACCTGCCATCAGAGCAACATATCAGTCTGCTCAGGAGGAATGCTGTTGCAAACTCTTTAATAAAGGATGAAAAATGTAATGACAGCACCGAGGATTAAAAAAAAAAGCGAACAACAAAACCCCAAAGTCTGATAAAAATTAAACTGGTATAACAGGACAAAACATTAAGCAATCTCTCTGACACTTGGGTTACAGGCTGTCTTCTCTGATTTTTGATGATAATTTTTTCCTCATTGGACAGCTGGAATTCATGGTTATGATCTCCCAGGCAATCTGAAAACCTTATCTCCTCTCAAAGGCATTTCAGGCAGCTTGAGAGTTTGTAGATGAAAGTAAATAAAACTCAGGCATGGCTGAGGTGGGACCTCTGCAGATCACTGAAGCAACCTCAGTTCTTATAGGACAGCCTATTTGCTGGGAAAGTTGCAATATGAAAACCTGATATATTAAAGGTCAAGACTCCAATACAGAGCAGACTCATCTGTATTGTGTTTTAATTTCTTTTTACACTGAGAGGTGCCTAGGGGCCTGAAGAGGTGACAGAAAGATAAATCATGCATGACAAACTGGAACAGAAGACAAGGCTGTATCCAGAACAGGATATCTCTGCTGGTGCAGCTGTCCTAGCAAACTGTACTGACGGGGTGTTCCCAACACAGATTTTATTCTCACCCAGCAAAATTACATTATTTGATGGCACAGCTTTTTCCTGAGGTCCCTCTTCCCTCATTCAGCAAGTGAAAAGTGTTTCAGTAGAAGTAAAGGTTTGTCCTAAGTGTATGCACAGTGAGAGCTTCTGTGTCAGTCAGGGATCAAATCAAGGATCAAGCCTCTTTACGCCTCCAGCCAAGACATCTATGACAGCAAAAATCTGTAAAATGGACGTTTGTCTTTTGAATGGAGTGTGAAGTCCTTTGTAAAGACTTCAATACTGGTTTCTGCCACTAATGGGAATCTTACCTTCTCATTCACTTTTGCAGAAATGCAGAGATAAAAAGTCGCATCGTGTGTGAAGGTTACAGTATTTCTACAAGCTAAAGAAGTCTCCAGCACACCTACAACAGACTTCAGCTGCTGCTCTACCACCATTTTGGAGGAGAAAGCTCACCCCCACGGCCCTGCCCACTGCAGTGAGTCTCAGCCTGGGCTCCCCTGGAGCCATGGGATGGGAGAAGCTGATGGCAGGCTTGGTACCACTCCCTTCTGTGGGCACAGCCCTCTCCCTGGGTGAAGAAGAGAGGACCATGATATGCAGCAACATGGGAAAAACTATGCCAAACCAAGTGCTTGGTACTAGGTGGGTAGTTTTAAGAAAACAATCAAATTCACTAAGATGATGAAAACCACAGCTGATTTAAGGTGTATCTTAAAAGTAATTTGTGGACCTGCTCTCAGGAGCTGTATGAAAAGGTATTTTCCAGGTGTGCTATATGGTATGACCTACTGGTCACAGTCAACCAAGCAATTTAAAATTTAACACTGTTGTCTATGATTTTCATAAGAGAACGGGCAGTGTCTTTAACATGTTCTTGAGGAAATTAAGATCAGTGATGGATCTGGTAGCATATTCATTCATGGTTTTCATCATGTTAAAAGGGCTTACCTGCCTACCTGCCTTTGCTTTGGCAACATCTAGAGCTGCGGTTCTTGGCCACCCAGCATTATCTAATTTCTTTACAAGGCATGCAGTACGTATTTCTGGAAGGCTGGACCTAATCCAGTCTACTATGGTTTCCACAGACAGGAAGCTTGAAGGTTTGGGATTAAAACAGCAGGAGGCTGAAAAGAAAATTGAGGACCTGGAAATAACAACTGATGGTCCTGACCCAATCATCACTGAAAACACTGCAGCTCTGAAAAACGTAATCAACAGCCTAGATTATAATCTCAGATAAAAGTCTAGGTTTTGGAGGACAGTGGAAAGCTCCTGCTAGCACAGTTACAAGAGAGGTTATGGTACACTTTCACACGTGATTTTCAACCAGTTCTCCACATCTTCATGTAGGAACACATGCAATACAAAAGCTTGTAACTACCTGATCTATCCCAGCATATCTCATTTAAAGGAAAACTGCTGCTGGCTAAGACCCAAGACAGAAGCCTTCTTCTTCTTCTAACTGTAGAAGCTGAAGGTGCTCCTGTCCTCAGTTGCTCCTTGCTGGGTGAAGGCTCACATTTCCTACCTCAGTCAATGTCAGCCCTCCTTCCTATCTCCAATGTCAGCTGACCTTCGAGCAAAGCCAAGCCAGATGGCTTTGCCTGGAGTAAGAAACAGAGCACTTCCACAGCTCCTTCAACAACTAGAGTGGTAGAGTAATAATTTCTAGCTAGTAAGCAATGATGATCCATGGGAAAAGTGTAATCTTCAACCTTTGCAGCTCCTTACAAAGGCAACACCTGTACACTATCTGACATCTGCAGCACAGAGGAAGAGTTACAGAAAAGGCAAGATAAAAAGTTTCAATTTCTGTATCACTACAGCACTAGCTGAAGAAATAAGCTTAGCAGCACCCCTACTGAACTTAAAAGCCCTGAGTAACAATTACCATCATGCACTGACAGAAGACTCATTACTTCAGTGTAGACACACAGGTTTTATACTGAATTTTCAGGACTTGTGAATGTTGTGAGTAAAGTACCTCCCTGATATCCTATTGTGATGGCCAAGAATACAGAGTCAGAATAAAGACTCCAAAACAGTGTACTAAAAGGATCCCTCTCTAAACTACCTTTATTTACTATCCTCAGAAAGGCCACCAAAAAGCAATATACTTTAGAGAAGAACATTATCGACCTTTGAAACACAAATGGCAATGCAGGTGAACAGAGCCTCCACTTAGTTTACTCATGTCTGTGTCCAAAAGTCAGGTGCCAGCTCACATAGGTACCCTACCACTAAATGACAGAAAGAGGCCTTATAGCTAACTTGGCTAACTTAAAGAGACTGGCAAGAATTGGCTAAGTCTGGTTTCTGGGGGTCTTTCCTATTAACATGGAGTATGTTCAAGGCCTGGCTGCTGCAGGAACCAAACAAATAGTAAAACTGGTTTTAAGCCGCCTTTTATCTCTCTGCTACTCTCAGCCAAGCTGGAGGCAAAAGACTAAGGATTTCAAGGTGGCAATTTCACTGAGACTTATTTCCATAAAACCACAAGGTTTGATTCTATCTTAGGGCTCCTCCTCAAAAATTAATAAAACCAGGAAATTGGTGAGAGGCCACACTGACAGTAGAAAGTCCAACTGAGGAAAAACTGCCCTAGGAGCTGAGAAAGTGCATGGGGACTAAAACCACTTTCGGATTAACAGTCAACATGCTAGGCTGCAAAAATGTTTCTGCTAGGAAAACACACTGACACTGCTAAGAAACATAAGAAATCAACTTAGTGGCTTCTCCTGAGGATTAAAAGGCACAATAAACAATAGTGATCATTCAGAAACTCAAGACACAATTAAAGGCTAAGAAATCACATTTCTTAGTAGGTGGTAAGTTAGAGAAAAAAGTAGAAAATAATCCCACTAAATTCTACATCTCCAAAGAGTTATTCAAATTCCCACTTGAGTGTTTCCAGGGATGAATACCACAAATTCTGATTCTGGAAGTTACAACAGATGTATTAAAATTAAGTCAATTATATCCCAAACCGTTACTGCGCTCCTCCAGAACCTTTGTGACCAGAAACTGCTTAAATGATAAAAGAGCAAGCACTCAAAGAAAAGAAGTTATTTTTCTATCAGACAACTTCACAGGAGACAAGCAGAATTAGGATACCCCAGGTAAAGGCTCCAGGCAGGCCCACTATACCTGACCTACGTAGTGTGACCTTAGGATATGGTAAAACACTTCTCACCACTTTTCTAAAGATTGATTACTAATACATGAGTCCTACAGCAGTTTCAAACAGGATTTAAAAAGGGTAAGTAAATGGAGTCAGAATTACCTTTGCTGGGACTATTCCTTTTCTTTCATTGTGACAAGTCAAATAAATCCTTAACTTGAACTGCACATCTAGATTTTGGCCCCTACGTTCCAGTGTTTTTTATATCATCGCATTATGACTACGACTAATCCTGGCAATAAGCAATAAAGGCCCCAGTGGGTTTGCGGATCATCACAGCAGCATGATTAGAAAGCTTGATTCCAGTATCATAAAAGCCAATGAAACTTGGATCGAGCCCAAAGAGAAATGATTTACCCTGCTATGGGTGGTTAGCTATACATTATGCCTTTTGTGTTGATAAAAGTGGACCTTCTCCCATGCACGTGTTTTAATTACTTAACAATAGAGCCTGCTTTTGAACAATATAGTGCCATGAAAGAAATCATAACCTGGAATAGAGAAAACATGTCTTCTGGGACCAATTTAAAAGTTCACTGGCTACAATAACTATTCAGTAAGACTATAACACTGTTACCTAATGGTATGCACATATGTACATACACACACATGCATTGGCTTACTGATCTGTAGGTCCTCTAAACCATTCCTTGGGCTAGCTGACACTAGCACTGTGACAAACACTTGTACAAAGAGAGATGTCCTTTATGTGGTCATGAGGACACAGAGTGTATCTCACCACCTGTGAAATACTATTCTCTGAAATTTCCCATCTTTAAAATATGGAGACATTTCTGTGGGAAAAAGAATACTTTATTCTAAGTATATAGTCTAAATTTTTATAAGATTTTAATTTTAACACAGATTTCAAGTGATTATTCATAAACACAAACACACTATTGAGTTTATGTAATAATTATTTGGCATTTTACATGTGCTGTAACATGCAAAGGAATACTAGTAATATTTCTAGCTTACATGCTGTTCTTAGCACAGAAGCCTTTTTTGCCAATAGGGCTGTAATAATTCGCACACTGCTGGAAGAACAAGTCAATCTGACAAGAGTTGTACCTGAAGAGAACAAAAATTACAGAAACATTTGGGTTGGAAGCCACATCTGATGGATCATCCTAGATCATCTATAACAGACACTTATCTAGTCTAGCCATGACTGACTCCACACACCCTCTCATGGCAGTTTGCTCCACTGACCTAAATGCTGTGTAGTAGTAAACCCTTTCCAATATCGAACAGTCTAGCAAAGTATTTCCTGCTGAAGCTTAACATAGGATTTTTCCTCCTTTTCTCTTCAATAAGAGAATACCTTGCTCTGTTCTTTCCAGCCCTTTTGCATACATATGTGCAGTTAAAGCTCTGACTTACACTTTCTACAGACTCTATGTACCTAGATTTCTTGTCTCAAATATTCTTTCAACTTGACTTTGGGCTTCTCCATCTTCCTGGAGAGTCCTGTGAATTGAGGTTGCCTTTTGGCTCTTGATTTTGTGGGCTGAAGAGGATTTGAAATATTTGCACCAAGTCTAGGTGGAATTTTATTTTGTGAGGCTTGAAGTTACAAATATGTCATCGCACATCTCCTTGCTTTATAGTGGCATTTGTTCTTTCAAATTTAGTATTGGTCTCCCAAGAAACACCTTGAGAAAATCACACATACAAGATCAATACGTGCATTAATGAGATAGATGGAATTTAATACTGCTGGTCTTCACGATGTGCTCTGTAATTCCAGGGAAATTCTGCCCAAACTTGAACGTGCTAGGAATGAAGCCACATGAGCACCAAGATTACCGGAGAATTTGCAAATTGTGTGTAAAGGCTGTTGAGGACACACTAAGTTCTAGTATCAGGAACTTAAAAACTGCCTTTGATACACTTGGTCAGGCTGCAGTCACGGCAAGGGCATCATAGACTTTGATTTTTAAATAACACCCTTCACCAGATACATATTAATGACTGCAACACCCCTGGGCTCCCAACACAAGAGAGGTCCAGGAGCACAGGAGAAGCTGGATGCTGCTCAAAGTCACAGAGAGAGTCTTTGGCTGTGCTGCCTGGAGTCACAAACTGTGGGTGCAAGGCTCAAAAATCCACATGTCCTCACTCTGCCATTGCTTAACACAGACCCCTCTGATTGATTTCTGAGCAACCCCTAAAGGCGCACTCACATGGCCAAGTTCTCCATCCATGACAAAATATCTGTGCTAGTTTTAATACCTGAGGATTCACAAATATTTCTACAGTTGTGGATTTAAAATACAATATTCATTTGGAGCACCATTTTATCATAATGCACATGCACTGAAGTAGAATCTGGGACTTTAAATCCATTATTTGCCTGTCACATGAAACAAGTCTATTTTCCCAATGAAAATATATGCCTAAAAAAAGTGGTAAGGAAGGGGTACTCACACATGAAGAGGAGATTATTTTTTCTCTGTTTTGACAAAAAAATTGGCAGAGGGTATCCAAATGGCTCACTCCACAGTCACTTCAAATAACTGCAATATAATACTCATACAACTTGTTTTCAGAATCAGTATGAGGACAGTTTGGGTCTTCTACTTTTTCACTGTTTCAACAGAGAGGACATTGCTGCCAGGACTGCCTCTGCTTATTGCCATCGTGAGAAGCTGAAAACACAGTTAACAATAGCATGGCATGAGCAATTTCTATATTAAAGAGATAGCTGTAAAGTCTGATACAAACAGACAAGCATTAATTTTTCCAATATAAAGCTCAGAAGACAGGCTTATTGACCATAAAATGAATTATATAACCCAAGTTGTATTATGTCATCTGAGACCTTGGTTAGGCCACTACCATTTTCATATATACATATTTATTTATTTTTCCCTAGATAACTGTCAAGTTACATTCCTTAGATAATGCTGCTATGGGGCTAACCTGAAGCATAATGACTGTGCTCATTATGAGTTCTGGGAGGAGAGCTGTCAGGGGTTTGATTTGCTTCACAGAAGGTATACCATTATCTTTGTCGTAAAGAGAATCTCAATTATATCTTTTTGAAACAGCTGCAAAACTCTTATGGATTTTCTTGGATTAAGAGTGGTAACCACAGATCTCCCTCTGGCAAGGCATACAAGCCTGTGTCTCAGCGGGTGCATGGGACAAGGAGACAGGGTGCTGCCAGCTATGCTGGCCTAGATCAGGCCTTAGCATGCAACCCTCTGCACCCATGAACAAAAGAAGATGGTACAGAACACTGCAGAGCTCGTGGACACATAGACTCAATGTTTCCTGTATAAGTGAAATACCTTCACACAGTAAATTTTTGTGATTGTTCAGTCCAGCTTTTCTTTTTTCTTGTTTCTGCTGTCAGTTCAGTGCAGCCAATTAAAGGCTGTGAAAAGAAATGGCCTTCAGCAGAGATTTATATTCCAATCACACAATCTCAACTTCTTCCAGAAAAAGAGCTATTGAACTGGTACTCTGGTTTTCAGATAAGTCAAGTCAGTTAGATGCTGCCCTTATGCTGTGATTATGTATGACCAATGTATTCCTATTTAATATACTGCAAGATAAACTGATACCTGTGCTGTTAGGTTCCAAATATGTTACATCAATTTGATAATGACCGTAGAAGTAAGTAAGTTTCTAGCACCCTCCTGTCCATTTATATAGGAAGGTTTTTGGTGACCTTTTGTTTTTTAAAGGCCTCTGATCTAAAGGTCTTTTAAAGGTCTCACCTCTGGTGAATAGGGAGAGAGGCTTTTATAGCTACAAGTTCTTGTAGAAAAAGAGCAAAGGTATTCCAGGATTTCAGTTTAGCCCTTACCATCAACACCCAATTGTGTTGCAAAGTATACACTGAATTCTGTTCAAAACCCTTATTGGTCTTCATCCTGGTTTATTACAGTCGTTGCCTACTGGCTGCATTTGTATCCTCAAGCACCAGTAAGGTCCTGTTCACTGCAGGGATCAATATAAAACCACAGACCTCTGAAATGCTCCCAGCTGCTGCCTGTTTGCCTGCTCACTTCCTCCCTCCTCTAAAGCCCATGGACTACTTCAGCACAGCCCAAATACAAAGCTCAGGCTGTAGGATCAGAGCCCTTTGCTACCTAAAAGAGAAGTTACCATGTCTAACATTCACATGTAAAGGTCACTGAGACTGAAACAAAAATGCCAGAAACAACACAGAACACAGGTAAGTCTCTGTAAGCATGGTATCAGTGTTTTGTTTTGTTTTTAACACACTTGGAAAGAAAGAATAGATTCTAAATTTAAGGCGTCTGCTCCATCCTCATCACTTTCTTGAGGCAATTCATCTGACGCAGCAAAAGACAAACAATACACAGTAAGAGAGCCCTGCTTCTCAAGCTCACTAATGTAATGGACTTCCTTATCTTAGGCTCCAGCCCACAGCCTGCTGCCTTGCAAAGCCTCCTCCCAACCCTGGTCCCTGTGGGGCCAGCCAGCAGTTCATACCCTCCGTTTTCAGCCAAGCAGCACAGGTTTACAGCTAGAGGTGGGAGAAAGGTTGCAAAGAAAGAGCAAACCTTCTCCTGACCACCGTGTACCTACACCATCCCCACTGTTCTTCCAGCGCTGCTCAGAGCTCCCCTCTTTTGGGATCATCCCCCACCTCCACTGCCCCCAAGCCCTTTTTCTGGGACTGGCACAGACTCTGCTCCTCTCCTGAGGCACTGAGGAGTGATGACCAAGAGTCTGATCCTTCACAGTCCACCTCAAACGATAACTCTAAATGCATCTTCCAATTCTACCCATGTATTTATAGGGCCCTGCATGGGGACATATTATTCTTTCAAAAATATTACAGGAAAATGCTGCAAGTGATTGTCATTAAAAAAACTCCATCATAATTTCATTAAAAATTAACAAAAAGAAAGCATTAGTGTTGTCCTGCCAACTGGGGGTGGGGGAGTGTCTCATATTATTAAATTGAGAAGGGCAGCAATGGAAAGCCTTTTTAGATTGGTGTTTCCATTCTTTCCTCTTTTGCTTGGTTCAAAAGTCCTGCATAATTAATACTGTAGTACTTAATAAATGCTTATGAACCTACTACCTCTCTGCTCTTTCCGTTTAATTAGGTGATTGACTTCAGGCATACTATAAATTATAATGACAATTTAATTACTTTTTTAATGTGCACACTTAAAAGATTTATAAACAGGAATACAGTAGTACAGCGCACTGAAAACTAGAAATGCCATGAACTGGAGAATGGCACAAAGTAATCCCATCTGAATTATCTCTCCAGTGTCTGAGCACCTGCAGTGACTGGGAGATACAGTATTTACAGTGTCTGGTACAACCACAGAGAACTGCATGTTGTCAGCCGAGCACTTTTAACTTTTCTAGCATTTGTGTTTCTCACTTGGCTTCATGACAGGAACCTAAAGCAGTTTCAAGGAGTAGTGAGGATATGGACTTCATCACCTCTTAGGTAAAGTGTTTATAAAAAGTGGAAGACCCTTTCCCTTCTTTTGAATAAAAGGTAGACCACCTGCCTCATTTCATCATAACATGGTAATTGTTAAAATTTGCAGGGGGCTGAAATCTCCCAGGGTATTCCAGCTGGCACAGGCAAATCCTCAAAGACTATGGATTTCGTCATCTCATGAACAGATCCTTCCTAGTCAGGAGACAGAAATGTCTTCCTGAGAATGTTTCATGTTATCAGCACCATATCCTGCAATAATCAAAGATAGCTCTTCTGATATTAATGTTATGCCATCTAAAACTCATTCCGCTGCCAGTTACAGGAATGTAAATGATAACTAAATGCACAAAGCTAAGAGAACTGCCTATATAACAAATTGGGTAAGAATTAGACTCTGGTTTTCACTTTAAGCTAGTGCTCAGGGAAGTATGATTGGTAAACTAAAAATAATCTTTCTAAATTTAAATAGTTTAAGAAACTAAAAGAATTAACCTACCTAAGTGTCCAGACATTTCCAAGCCACTGTTGGTCACTGAAAACAAAGAAATCATCACTATTTTCTACAACTTACCTGTCACCAACATAGAGAGATGACAGCATTTGTTTTAAATCACACTGTATGCTATATTGGTGAAACTTTCTCTGTAAAAAAGTCATTAAAATTTGGGCTAGAGGAGACGCTTTCCCATCTGGGAGCCGAATCTGGTTAGGTGTGACTATTCTTGCCTGTTAATTTAGCAGTATAAAGTATCACTGTACATTCCTGGCATACTTACTGGGGATGCTGGCATCTCTGCAACCAGAACTGCTTTCAGAGAGGGGAAAAAAAAAAGACTGGGCAATTCACAGCACGCTAGAAAAATGATAGGGCAATTCAGTGTTTCAAGCATCATCTATCAACAGCGTTGAATAGTCAAAATGGAAATAAATTCAAATATATCGCCAAGGCACAGTGCTGTGATAATTGTCTCTGGTTTTCTTTTATAATACACAAAAAAAACAAACCAAAAAAACCCAGACACTCATCTTACGCCCAGTAAAGCTGAGTAGAAAGCAGATCGATCCCACAGCTTTCTCATGTGTCTGCCCACCTTGGCCAGCACAGAGCAGGGCCAGAAAAGGTACAGGTAAAGAGAAAACGCCAGGAGGCTTGAGCAGTGCAGTGAATCACCTCAAGCTGCTTTGTCTGCAGCTTCCGTTCTCGGAGGAGCTGCACGGGGCTGAAACAATGGCTCTCCTATGGAGCTGCGCCTCATCTACCTCATCTACAGCCGGTGATGGATGATGGGTCAAGAGGGCAGCAGACTTTGGGTGCACAACCCTTAAATACTTTATCAAAGATGGCAAAAGGCCATGCACCACAATAACACAGCAAATACGTCCTTTTGCTGGAGAGCAGACAAATTCCTTCCTCTCTGCTGGCTAAATCTGAGGCTTTTGGTCGATGGCTCAGAGTGTGTGCAAGTTCCGTATTCGCAAAATATGCGCGTAAAAAAGCTGCGTTTTTATTCCTGAGACTGTTCAACTGTAAACATTCTCACAGAAATGAAAAGTCAGCCCTATCTGTGCTGAAATCCTATGCAGTCACAAATATGTCACTCTAGGGATTTATGGGGTATAGACAATAAAAGAAAGCACGTTTCGCTCATTTTAAAAATTGAAACTGCATAGTAAGAATAAAAAAAAAATTTACATAAAACTGTGTAACTCATCCAAATTTTTCATACTGTAAGGGTTTCCTGAAAGAAAAACATACTGATTTGATAGAAGTGAAAAGTTCCATAAAATACAGAAATTTTGTCCCTGGTTTAAATGAAGATTAATAAAAGTAATAGGCCTTGTGATATAAAAAGATACTTCAATACTAACAGTTTAACAGTATGGTTGGGCTACACAGTGAATTGTAATTTAAGAAAACATACATGGTAAGTTGGAATATCTTCATGCCATCAAAGTATCTTTATGGAAAATGAAACTGAAGCAACATTTAAAATGTTCTGAAATAAGATACCTTACTGTAAAAGAATGGTAAATGTTTTGTCCCAGTTTAGAGTAGAGGTAAAGTATTTCAGAACTTTCTGTCATTTATATGTTCTTCCCACCAGTTTTGTCTTCTGTTCCTCCTTAGCTGCTTCTCTCTTGATTTATCCCCCTAGATACCATTAAAACTTGATCTAAGTGCTGTGAATTTGACAAGGTAACTTAATGCTCTAACAGGACAGAAAGCTGTGTTCTCATATTTGGTTTCTAGAGGCAGAAAGCAATCTCCAAAGAAAGCTCCAAATCAGCTGTGAACATTTCAGCTCTCTTACTAGCTGACTAGAGCATCAACAACAGAAGACGACAAGAAGTTTTCTGCCCACCCACAGTCCCAGAAGCAGAGGTACCACCATAATAACAGAATCACTGATTAATGGCAACACCACGAAATACTGGCTCTTCATTTTCCCATTTTGGAGACTTTGAGGGGTTCATTCACATTAAAGAACTGGAGCAACCAGTGCAGGTTTTCCATCAGCACAGCGCAGGCAGCAAAGCTGTGCCATCTCACCATGTGTGTTGTGGAGAGGTGGGAAACCTGCACCTTCTTGCCTCTGGGTGTGCGTTCAGGCAGGAGAAACAGGCAGTTTCTCTCCCAAAGATCTTACACCATTTTACGCTACAGATTTGCATAATTTCAATCAAGTGATGTATTACAAATCTCACCACAGATTCTGAACTTAAAACACTTCAGAACTGAGCAAAATGAATGGTGCTTATGTTCAGAAAATGGAAGGTCTCAGGGTGGAGGTATTGCAGATTTCTTATAGCCCTATTGAACAGATTACAAGAGGGCCTGTCATCTCTAATTGAACCAACTGTATATTTCAGATTAAAAAATAAGCAATTGTAATTAATAGCCATAATGTGTACTGAGAAGATTCTAAAGCGTTACAAGCTTTTGCACAGCCTCTATCACCCAGAAAGCAAAACTACACATAGGTAACTTGGCTTCTGAGTATTTTCATTCCTTTTTCAGGGTGCAAAGTTAAGACAGGAGTCAAACTGTATCGTATTTTTAATGTTTGCCATCTGAACTGAGAGGTACTTGAGGAGCCACAGTTATGTCCCAGAGAAAAAAATTCTGAATAAAACTTTTCTGCTACACCCACCTTCAGCACGTGGCCCAGCACTCTGCTCCCTTTTATTCATCCAGGTAAAGAGAAGCTGACAGCTGGGGGAGGGAAGAGATTGGGAGCCATATGGAGCTAGAGTCAATTTTTGGTATGTATTTGTGAATAGACACAAAAGAGATAAATGCTGGCATGCATAAATTCATATTTTATCAATATCTATTCTGGTACTTACTGTCAGAGTAATTTATTCCAAAAAGGCTTTTAAAGGCAAACGCTGGTTTAAAGAAAAACTCAAATCCTTAAAGAGACATGTTCCAATCCTGAGTTATTTCTTGCCACAGCAAGTCCAGGATCCCGATGGCGCAAAGCAGGAGGCAGAAGCTCACTCGCTGGGTTTATCTCCCAAAGCCAAAAGGGAAACAGGTGCAAATAACCAAAAACTCAAGCAAGAGTTTCTCCAGGTCACTGCCCAAAACAAGTCCCCTGGGAGCGAGGCTGCTCGAGGAGGGGTGGGCAACCAGCCCTGCACACGGAAGCGCTGAGGGTCCGTGTCCGCACTGCTTGTGCAGAGGGCAAGTGGTGCTGACAATTTTGCTTGCACTATCTTGTAATGACAAAGGATATCAAAATGACAAGGATTCACTAGTTTTTCTGCCTTTAGTTGCTGTACCTACAAACGTTCAGTTTCACTTCTCAGACTTATTCAAATTATCCAGCCCTCATGGGTCTGTGAACCTGAGCTGCAAGTCTCAAGACAGAAGAGGATTTATTAAAAGACTGCTGGTGCATCCGACCATGACAAAATGCTAAAATAAAAAAGTAATGAAACACACTGAACATTTCTGAACCCTAGACTATGTTTGGCCTGGACCCAGTGGACACGTTTGATTTCCACTGACTCCCCTGTCACAGATTGTTATCTCCCCAGACTGTGATCTAAGGCCACTGCGCAACAAGATCAGGAGGACAACAGAGCAAAATTATCCGTGAGAGTCACTTATTCCATTAGCGAGAAATCAAAAATTAAAAGAGCCACTTCAAATCGTAACAGAAAGCAAAAACTCATCACTTCCTTCCAGAGGAGCACAGAAGACCTTATTTATAAGTATTTGTCAGAACACGTGCCGCAGCAGAAAACTTCTGGACTCTATTCACGGCTCTTAAATAGCTCTGTGTCTTGACTCAGGCAAATGGTTTGAATTTTCTAAGCTTTTCCAAAATAATAATAAAAACACATACCCACCTCACAGAATAGAGGCTTCATCAATGTTTCTAGCTCACTCTCAGCTTCTTAAGTAGACAGTCCTGCAAAAGTGCAGAGTACCATTATTTGGATTTGTTTTCCTTTAAAAACTGTCATCCTGTATATTTCTGGGGGGGTTATTTTGCCAGGTAGGAACAATTGTGAATGCAAAATCAGTGTCTCTGCCTGGAGGATGGTCTCAGGCTCCTGCCTCATGTATATCATATCCCTACCTTTTTCACAATACATGCCACAAATCTACGAACAGGTCAGTAGGACAAAAGCCAAGCAATGCACATCTAAATCTGAATGCAGTATTTTTAAGATCAAGACTCCTTCCTAAGAACCTTGCTTCTTCCTGGTCACACAGTCTGGGTGCAACATGTAAGGAAGAGCTTTCTGAGGCACTGTGGTATCTTCTGAATCACTGCCATTACCCGAGAAAACCCCAGGAAGTGGTTTGGATGAGAAGTTGGACCCGACTTGCGTAGGTATCAGCTGATGTCAGAGTACACACAGCACAAAACCCTAACAATATGGACATTGTGAAACCAGGAATAACCTTTTCTTATCTCCTGCAGTTTGGGAAATCATTTCTAACCTGGTGACTACAGAGCTTAGGAACAAGTCAAACAGTTAATTATTCACTGCACGCTTCATAATTAATCTCTGTTTCAGGCCAAATCTTTGTATGCCCATAATAACATGAAGATCTCCAGCGAGGGAAACAAAAGCATGAGCTTTTGGACCTCCTTCTGCAAAGCAATTCCTTTTTCCATAAACAGTTACTATTAAGCAAGGACAAAGCAACAAACCAGACAGCCATCTGTGTAAACCAATTTAAAAGGATGGTGACCTCATGAAATTTTTCAAACTAACACTCTCCATTTAACTTCTGCCACCCCATCCTGCCCCAGCAGATGCTGGGTTCGAGCAAGTACTCGGGTGAGCACAGTGCTTCCTCTTTACGGAAAGCTGGTACTTCAAAGCTGCAGCGTTTCAAACCTGTGAAAAGAGCATGTCAATGAAAATACCCCAGCATATATGGAAGAAGAACAACCTAATCAGCAGCCCACACACCCCAGAGGGTGTTGCCACAAAGGTCTACACTACGTTTGCCAGCTGAGCTTCCTAGAGGTATGAGGTCAAAGTGAGCACAAAGGTTCAGGTCACTTATGATAACATGATCCCTGCTGAAGTGTGTTCTTTCTTATGACCCAGAGAGAAGCCAGCACAAGCACAGATGGCAACCACATTAAAGGAAGACAAACCCGACAGCCTTAGAGCAAAACTCACGAATCCACCTATAACGCAGGTACCCTGTACACACCTGAGATGGCCACAGCATCCACAGAGCCTTCTGCCTCTTCAGACCTCAATCTAATGAAGCTTCAGGCAAAAGATTGAAAATAAAATACCAGGCAGAACAGCTACAAACACGTGTGAGTAATAAACACCCAAGGCTATGTCTCGCACCAGGTCACTCGCAGAACTACCCTTTATTTACTGAATTCAGTCAGAGCCACACAGGAGCTGAGAGCAGGATATAAGGTATACCTGGAAGATGTTGGTGATACCAGACCATTGTGAGCACAACAGAAGTACACAAACTCCTTTACAAAGGCATGCGGACCACAAACATTTCAGTATCAAAGAAGGCAACTGAAAGAAATGTACATTCTCTTCCCATTTCCAAGCATCAACAGTCAGGACAACAGTAGATTAGCTTTATTTAAGTGGTGGACAGAAGCACTCGTTTTTCCATTATATTAAGATGATGTTTCTAATCCATGGAGTGCAGACATGGTAAAAATTACCTCCCACAAGACCAAGGCATGTTACATTGACTCTTTTTCTTTTTAGCCTGCATTTTCAGTTATTACTTTCCTGTACCCCTTTTGCAATGCCTGATATTTGTGTGCCTGATAGTTGTGTTTGCTTTAAAATAATGGATGTGAGGTGAAGGTAGCTTGCCCTTCTGACCCAGCACGTAATTATACAAGTGTCTGTGCAGTAATAACCCATCGTACACATACAGTGACATTTCTCTAATTGGCATTTGCTGAACACAAGGGCACCCTCTGCAAATAAAGTAGGTTTTTTGTTGGCAACCTCTTTAATCACTCTTCTAATGCAGAATCTCCCTTCTATCATCAGAGAAGAACAAACAGCTCCTCACCACAGCCTTATATATATATATTTCACATCACATATCAGTGAACACTATTAAAGATTAGCCTTAAAAGACAGAGTAGTATTAACAGCTGTCCTGGGAATTAATTACAGAAAAGGGAACAATTCTGACCTTTGAGCCCACGTTTCAGTGCATTTTTGATACGCTTCAGAACAAAAGTTCAAGCCGCATCTCATTTAAGTTTGTCACATCTTGTTGCACGTAAAAGGGAGGACAGAAATTTGAGAGCAGTTGGGCTGGTGCTGCTTTGCCTTGCCTTCAGTCCTGCTGTGTCAACTGATGCTGGCACACACAGTGTGTTTCTCTACTTCCTTTGTTTTTGCCTTTCCTTGGTCACTGCTTTGAGTTCCTACCCAGCCATCTCCAAGAGCTCTCCTGTTGGCAGCCGCATTATGTAAAAACTGAAAAATGGCTTAGGAAGCATTTATATCTGCACTACCTTGGAAAGTGGTTAATCCTTGAAGCAAATGCTACTTACACAATGAAGAGCGCACGCTTCCTAGCCCGCTGTGGACATGCCATGCCTCATCTCTTGAGGCTGGAAGGAATGCACAACTCTTTGTAACATGCCTCTGACTTTCCATTTCTACTATATAAGCATATTGTTATCAGTTTTTATAGGGAGAGAAAATGAGAAAGGAAATTCCTGGAAGAGATTACAATTGTCAAACAAGCTTTCTGATATCTTTTAACCAGATGAAGCATTAATTTTCTGGCGGTGCTGTGAAAAGTCTATGAGGGCTTCCTGGCTGCAGTGGAAGCAATAGTACATTGCGTTCAACTACAAGCTGTACTTTTTAAAAAATCCATGTGAAAACAGACTCATTATTCACTTTTCTGTGTAATACATGGTTTTGTCCTGCAGTTTCAATAATACTTTTCACAAGACATTGCAGTCTCAAGAACTGCAACTTATAGCTAAAGCTTTAATAAACTATTGTTTATATTATAGTCAAAACAGAACAAAATCAAGCTACAAATGACATTTTTATGGGAAGTCAAGAAAAAGATTCATGTGTCTGAATATTTTAGTTACAGTATGGTAGGCATGATTATTATTTCCTGAAAAGCCAAACTGTAGCTTTAAAGAACTGGAAGAAGGCTACTCTGGGAACAGAGCATGGACATGACCTAGGCCTCTAAAGAGTAGCTAGATATAAATACCAAACAATTTTAATGCAAAACTCCCATCACGTATTCTGGGAATTTTGCAGTGGAGCAAAAGCAAGATATGGCCATGAAAAATCTGTTTGGAGTCTTCAAAATACCACCATGTTGGATTTCTGCAGATGCCTCCCTTTGTGCTAAAAAGTGCCAAAAACTTTCAGGAAGAAGGTTTGCAGTGAGACAGGCAAGAAAATGACCTTTTTTAAAAGTGATCATAGAATTCCAGAAATTAGATCAGAAAGGAAATGGCCAAAGTCTATTAGATCATCTCATACCCAAAGAAGAAAAATCTATATAACATATTTTACAGTGTTTTGTCCAGGTCACTTTTGAGCTACTCAAACTCATCAGCTATTCTGGTTTCCATCAAAAGACCAGACCTTCGCCATAATGATTTTTTTCCTGGCAGTTAACATAATACTCCTTTTGCTCATTTGCACTGTTTAACACCTTTCTATCTCTTTGAGACTTCTATTCTCTTCCAAGTGATCTTGGCTTTGATGCTTTTACAATTGTGATATGTAATTTAATAGTAATTCAAGGTAGAAAATGCTAAACTAAAAAGAGCAACCTATCTGATTTGCAACCTTGCTCCCTCTGTAACCAGTGGCAAGCTTCTGGTGGAATGAGACCTGAGCTTGTGGTCAAGAGGGTGGAAAATCACCACCATTCACATTTAAAGACAGGCTGTATTTCATCAGCACATGACCCTGAGCTTTACGGACAATGAAGATCCATTAGAAAAGCAATCTCAAAGGTTCCTATTCTCTACTCACTGTGATGCTTCATGATTTGGTTACACCAAGAAAATCTGGTTACTATTACTTCTCCCTGCACATTAGTGAAAGAGGGTTTAAAGAGTTTTGTGTCTCCAAATTGTCATAACCCCATTTCTTTCTCATTCCCAAATTACAGACTTCTAGATTAGTATTTCTGGCTGGAATTGTATATGGAAACAGAATTCCCTGGAGGGGGAAAAGGAGTTTCACACTGCAGATTGATATGATATCTCCCAAGCAATGGACAGAAGATGTCACGACCTCACAGACTGACTTTGTATCTCCTCAGTCCCTGAAAAAGATGGTCGCAAGCAGCATACAGAGAAATCCCCACATGTACATGCACTTTACTGTCTGAAAGTATAAGTGTGTAAGAAGGAAAGCTGCAGAGCCCACCCTTGAGCATGCTGGAATAAGTCTGTGGAAACAAAATGCCTACCTGATAAGGAATGTACTTTTTTTGAACTTAGTTGCTGTTATTTCTAATTAGCAGGGTAGCAACTAGCAATTGTGCTTGAGAAAAAGAAAGGCTGAACAAGTTTCTGGAAAACTCCTCAGTGCTAAAGGCCTGTCTGCAAAGGGACAAAGTCATGACATGAAACTCCAGACACTTGGCAAACTCCTCAGCAATCTTGAATTAGTGCTTTGTACCACACTCATGTTATTAGCTATTGTAGTATTATGTAAATCCTTCACAACAGTGATATTTTTGAAGTACCACTGTACTGTCAGATGTCCTGACATTATCAAGGCTCCTGGGGATGTCAGTGTGCAGCATTTCTTCATCACCTCCTTTACACCAAGTTTCCAAGCCAATATGAACACCCTGTGAAGGGCCAGGATCTGCCTCGGGAAGATTTTAACTTGGTTTGAAGGGAGCTTCTTCCCTCACTGTCTCCTTGGGACACAGGACCCAGGATAACCCTGTCCCTTACCCATTCCTATCTCAGGATTCACTTACAGCTTTGCATCTGAAAACAGGAGGCTTGCAGGGAGTGTTCATGGCTGCGAGCAGATGCACAGGGACTCTGCGCTGAGTCACTGGCAGCACACCACTTGTTGAGCTGTTTGAGGTCCTGCAGGAAAACTGCTCACTTTGTGGCACTAAAGAGAAATACTGCCAAGAGCAGAAATCCCTACAGGAATTACTGCACTGTGTATATACAGGAAACAAAACAGGAGACGAAGAAAAGACTTTGCCACAGTTTACAGAAGTTGGTGCCAGGCTACCAAGAAAAAGGAGGTACCTTCCCATCTGCCACAGTACACAGCCTTCACCAGCAGTATCTTCCTTCTCTCTTCTTCCCCATGTGCAAACAAATAGGTGGATTCCTTTCAAGCTAACTCCATGCCAAGGTAACATTTACAAATCTGTTAACTTACAGCCTGATCCTGGATCTGCATCAGTCTTCTGAAAGTTGCTGGCCGCTTGCTGGAAAGACTGAGCTGATCAAAGGTTTCAGGAGCAAGGTCATCAGGCACAGAGCATGCAGGAAGAATTGAAGTGTTATCTGACTCCATTCATCCATATTAGTGTACACAACAACATCAAAAAGATGGAAGGCTCATCATTTATCTTATCAATTGGATTAAAAAAATGAAATACCACAAAAATGAAATACCAGTACCTTTTTTCACTTTTCCAACTTTTCTGACACAGTGCTTTCCTTACACTATTTCACTGAATTGGTTTTCTTTCTCTTCACTCTTTATTACTCCACCCACTACAAACATCAACAGTGTTTATGAGTAGCTCCTTATTTTTCCCTGCAGCAAACTAATGTCTAAAAGAGTCCATGACAAACCTGTATTTCCTTCATGACACCTGAAGAAACAAAATCTAAAACAAACCAATGAAACTATCCAAGCCCTTCCTCACACAAGCTGACCAAATTGAAGTTTCCTAGTATCTAGGAACTTCTTTGACAATTTAAATGGAACTTTATGGAAACACAAAGGTCACCTCGAGAAATCAAGTATTTATGACTATAATATGATTTTGAACTAACACAATCAAAAGATACTACATGCCCTGAAGCAGTGAAATCACTACTTTGCCTCATATTTCAGAATACTTTTACAGCATATAGCCAGCTCATAGTAGCAACATGCCCACCTCTACTTGTGTTAATGATTTCATTAATGACTGAGCAGCACTGCCAGCTCCATACAGTCACTCTTCAAACAAAATAGTGCTGTCAGAAGAGAGGGTCACGGGCAAGGTAAGCTTTGTATTAATACCTTTGCTGTTCCTCCCACCCCAGGGCACCTCTTTATTCTCAAGAGTATTAAAGCACTAAGAGTACTTTGTCAACATGATACAAAACTATTAAATACGTATTCATTGTTATGACCTTCAACAAATATCCTACACTACAGCAGCTGTACAGAGCGTGCAGTCATAGATTTAACTGGTAGAGAGATATCAGTTGTATTTAATCTTTTAAAAAACTTTCAAAATGAAGCCCCTGATATTCCCATGTCAGATTCAGCCTCTGGTTTTGCCTCCCAAGTACAGTAATTACAGTCTTGTGCCCACTGGGAACTAGTTGTACACTGAAGCACCAACATGCTTCGCTGGAGGAGGGACAGGCTTGCCAATGGAGTTATTGCAAGATGCAGCAGAGGATGGTTTCATTTCCAGCAAATGTGCAGTATCCCATGTTTACAACACCTAATTACTTTAACTATCGAGATTAAATATCTGGTTAGTTGTTGTTCAGGGTTATTGACAAGATTTTAAAGGTGGCCACTGAATAGGTGAAGGAAAAATAAGGCTTTAGCCACTGTGGTCATTGTTCCTCAATTCAAGCTGTGCAAGCAGAACTTGGTGCCTGCCCATAGTCACTGAAGTCAACAGGGCTTAGGCATATGAACCCAGGCACCCACCTGTCATGACTTCGCTGCAGGATCAGCTCCTACATTACTTTGTTCCCAGCGTGACACCTCTGTCACAGCACACAGCGAGGTACCTACACACACTGCCACATGTCAGTTTGAACTTCATCCCTCTGCCTTGAAGACATCCCCAGTGACAAGCATCAGGAAATGGCAGGCAACTTGCTAATGCCTCTTCCAAGCAAACAACGACCCTTTCTGAAATGTCTTAAAGGCCTGAAGAGTCTTTCTGGAAAGCTGGTGATGCTGAGCTTTTGCACAAACACTGTAAATGAAAGCTACCCTAAAATACAACTGTCCTAAATATGGGTGAAAAGGAGGCCAATGTTAGCCAAAATATCTTAATGTTGTAGCCAGGCATAATGATTCCTTGAAAGCTACTGCAAATAATGCATATAGCAATATCAACTACCTATCAAGCTTTATATTTTCTAAGCACAGAACCCCAGGAAAATTCACTGTAATTTTAATACAACTGACTCAAGATGCATCAAGCTTTTTGTGCTTAACCTTTTACAGATTTTGAATTACATAACCAGTTTTGTATGAATCACAAAGTCTTACTGAAGTGACTGCAAAAAAAAACCCAAACCCAAATAAATATAGAAACAAAGGAAGAGTATACTTGTAAATCACAGTTCAATGAAAACCTATTCATTCCTTCGTCTCCCCTGATCTTCCAAGCCTCTTTTTAATTGCTGCACCTCTTCCCACTGCTTCTGTCAAACGCTATTCTTAACCAGCACGCAACTCGCCAGAGAGCAGGTGAGGAAAATTCCTTCAGACCCAGTGCATGTTTTGTACCAGGCACCTGTCTGCAGGGGACAGAAAGGTAGACATATCCTGTATCCCTCCGAGCAAGGGTATCTATGCTATGACAGCACATGCATTGCTACCAAAGGCAGCTTTATGTAAGCACTGTGTCAACAAACGCACAGACGTGGGTTAACTGGCTCCTGCAGGAAGCCTGGTTTCATTCATTAACTACGACCTCTGGGCTAATACATGCGGAGGAGGAGACACGCAGGCGAGTTAAAGTGAAGCTCCTGCTTTTCCTCTGAAAAAGTTTTCAAGTCTAAAAACCTGCACAAAACCCAATCTGCTGTCACCTGACTGAAAAACAATAGTAGGTACTCAAAGAAGTAAGACCCACATGAGAGTTTGCACGCCCAGCCCATGTGGAGGGCCACCTGCCAACAGGAAGAAGTGGTGAGGAGGAATTTGGATCCAGCTGCTACCCTCCCTCAGCCATGCAGTGAACAGCATTAAGGACTTTTTTTAATCAGCAGTCACATCGAGAGCATCCATGCCAGTCATTTTTACTCCCTGGTTGTCAGGAGAAGGGCTTAAGAGACTCTGAGCAAACAGAGTTCACAGTTAGCTGCTCTCCTGTTTCCTATCACAGCTGTATCAAAGGGACTGAGCCCGGGAGAGACAGGAAGAACAGGGGGGGAAAATGAAATTACAAAGTGCCTCGCCATAGGGCTGACTCAAGCTGCTAAATTCTTCACAGGTAACACTCACAAAAACCCTGTAGCTGTATTGCAGCCCCATTTCACATGTCAGCTTCTGACAGAAAGGCAGAGTGCAAGGAGGAAGAGGGGATAACTCAAGTATCTGCAGTCCTTCTTTTTTTCTTAACATGAAGTGCTGAACACCGGGAAATGAACTCTGACCGCATGCTCAGTGGGTCACTGTGGCAGGTGCAACTTAACCTTAAAACCACATAGCCTACTGCACCTTCAGATTTAGCCCAGACGGCACTCGGGTTAAGCACTCCAATATATCCGCTCGTTGCTCATGGCAGTAACAAAAAGGGTTAAGAAAGCAACCAGGCTGCAGCTGAAAATTCCACAGCACTTCCCTCCACAGAGCTGCAAACTGCTCGTTACCCTGGGATAAAACCGACTGACAAACTGCCCTAAAGATCAGCCAGTTAAACACATTGAAATGCCACTGCCACCGGCTGACACGTATGGCTGGGGAGCTCGGCAGAGTTAGTCAGAGCATCACGGTCGCTTGGCAGTCCTCCGGCACAGCCGCTTCCCCAGCGTCTGGGGACACGTACCTTTCGGCTACGCATCGGAGCTGGATTCACCGCCTTGCAGCCGAGGAACCCCCCTCTCCTTCCTCCCCGCCTCGGCCCCCGGTGACCACCCAGTATCTGGGTACTACCTGCGTTTATCAGCAGAGACATCCCGTGTCTTCAGTCACTCAAGGAATTTAACAGCCTGGAAATTCCTGTTGTCCATTATTTGAGGTCACAGATAAAAGCTAAACGGCAGCCGTGACTCCCATCAATCATAAGTCACTCACTGATAGAGCGTATGGTAGGAGACCTACTGATGTAAGCTAGTCACCAGAGAAAATACCCACTGATGACGCATATCCAGGCACAAAAATAGTTACAGGGCCCCCAAAGGGATTATTCAACAGCCTACATTTAGATATTCTTACAAGAGACCCGCAGTCAATTTGCTGCTATTAGATGGCTGGGGAACGTTGAAGTTTAAGTTTCCTCAGCAGACATAACCACAAATAGCTGGTTTAAATAAGCTACAGCAATTACAAGCTGTTTTGTAAATTTTAACACTGCATTACAGGGATTAATTCTAAAGAGAACCACTGGTTATAAAATGCTGTATAGCCTTTGCTCTTACTATGTACCAGTTCATTCTGCATATTAGCCAGCAATGAAAAGAACAACTTTAAAATTAATTCACAGATGCTCAAACTAAGTCCCTTGTGCTACCCAAGAGCAATGTTTGTTCTAAAAAGAAGAAATCAATATATGTGAAATGGTGTGGGATATTTTGGTGATTCTTCAACCTTATCTGGATCAATTTCCTGGTAAAATACTTTTGGCTTAATTTTTACCCCTCTTTGGCATTTGCCTCTCTACTACTCAAAAAAAGATCCGAATAGTTAATCTTTCTTGCACAAATTGAAACCACACAAAGGTAAGTTAGCAACAATATATACCATACACGTGCTTTGAGCAGGGGCTAGAAAGCTGACCTCCAGAGATCCCTTCTAGCATAAATCGCTCCATGATTCTGAGCAACTGGATTTATTATTTTTTTGCATTAATATAAAATTAAAAACATAATCTTCTACATTAACCAATCAACTAGTAACCCTACAATACTCCTGCCCCCTTCAGCAGTTTCAGGATCCTTCTCATGCCCTCAAAGCAACCAACGTCACTAAGACATAACTGACCCTACTAACACTGCTTCTGGCAAAACACTGACTGTGCATTTCTGCTGATATTAAAATCTTTATTTTTTTAATTAGTTGATTTTTAACATCCAAGCCCCCTTTTCACAAGCAATTTTGGTGCTTAGAAGTCTAAAAGTTAATGACTTTCTGTTGCATATTTAAGATCTAAATATAGGAAAGTATTTTATGACTCTGATGCCTACTTCATTGACATACTTTTGGAAAGCATTACCTAGCCAAACAAACACCCAAGGATTTCCAGTGTTTACCTTGTAAAGCAGAACAAAGAAATGTCCCAGGCTACAAACTTCTACCTTACTTTCTTCACCTGTGATAACATTATTAAAAATAACACTGAAAATTAGTTTTAGCATAACTGTTTCACAAAGCCCTCACGTTTCTCCAATGCATCTATATGCTAGAAGTGCACATGGCCTAATTTAAGAAAACCCTAAGAAGAAATATTCGTTGGTGCCCTCTAGCTGATTATCTTCACCAATTTGCTGCAGACACCTAGCACCAGACTCTCTTTTTTCCTCCTGTCATTCCCAGGTCTTTTGCTGGCGCCCACTCAATGCAATGGCCTAGAATAAAACAATTTGCTTCCTACAGCAGAAGTGGGAGTCAAAACTCATTCAAATCCCCTATGGCTCTCAACTGTAGGAGCTCTTACAATAACACGAGTGTCATGAAAACTAGGAGAGGTGTGTGGACCACACCAGCTCACCAAGAACCCATGAAGTATGTAGCAAGTTTGCAAATTCCAGGGAAATATACAACTTGCAATGTTTCCCATGACACACATGAAGCCCCTCAGCCATTCAGCACTCAGTATTAGAATCCTCCCCTTCATTAGGAGCCTTTGAACAGTTTATAAGCCACGGTTTGCCACATGTTCTGAAAATCATGCAATGTTAGTCAGTGATGGATCACACGGTTTCACAACTCACAGCCCTGGACATCCCTTTTGCCAGCGGAGAGAGCTTGCTTGCTCTTCTTTCACTCTGACATCTGTTACACGGATGCGGTCCTTGTTCCACACACCATGCCCTGCTCCCCTCTTCTCCAGCCCCTCTCCATGGAGGCTGTATTGGGTACGACCGAGGTACACGGTTGCGCCACCACACCATTGCACGGCTGTGGCAGTGACATGCTCAGAGCACTGCTGCATCTTCAAAACTGTAAAAGCTGCAAGGCAGGGATGCTAACACACACCCGCGACACCATCTCCAGCGTGACAGGCGAGGCAAAGGAAATGGTGTCCAAATCCCAAACAGTAGATCCCACGGCTGGAGGGAAATCTCTGCCGAAGAAGAGCTGCCCCAGGAGACGTCATGCCTGTGGTGCCCTTGACCCCAGAACCACAGAAGGAGTAGCACGAGGTGCCTGCAAAGCACAGGCTGCCAGGACAGCTTTTTAGCAACTCCAACAGCGGGTGCATAGGCTCTGAGTCACACTAGCAGCCACCAGCCACCCAGAGGACACAAAAGGTGTGGAGGCTGTGTAGATAGCAGGGCTAAAGCCCTGCTCTCTTCCTCCTTGCCCAGCTGCAGAAAGCAGAGGCTGGCCAGAGCTTTCTGTCTCTGTGCATTTAGTTAAAGCCATAGAGATGTCCATAGCACTGTATCAACCATTAATCAAAGTAAACATAGAAGGGAGACCAGGATCTGAAGCTCAACATAAATACTGTGAGATTGACTAACTTTTATGGCTGTGTTCTTAATTCTCAAAAGGTCTGTTTATACCTTGGCTGGGAAAAAGAAAGCTGCAGAGTACATTCTCTTATTTCTGTGTCTGAACAGCAGCTGTAAAGCTCAAATGTTTGGGAAGAAGGAGGCTGCTCCTGCAACATCCAGCTGTGCTTGGCAAGTTAACTTCCCATGTGCCATTTGCCTGTTGAAACACAGAAGAGGTTAATACAGCAGCCAGGCATTTTGGAAGGGTCCTGAGGCTCCTTTTTTTCCTCTAGCACCTTACTACAACGTTACAGCTAACGTTACTTTCACACACACCCCTAGGAATAGGACACCACAGACCAGATCAATACTCATTAAAGGGATGCAATCTAAATCTCTACATCATTAAAAGACCAATGGGTTGTTTAAACAAGCAATAGACAAAACCCTTTGTTCACATAAAACAGGCATTTTATTCCATTTGGAAAGTGAAAATTTTGGCATAGTTCACTCTTCTTTTTTTTTTTCTTTTTCTTTCTTTTTTTACAACCAGCTGTCTGTTCTGTCAGTTCTCATACAGGAGAGCTAGCACAAGACTGGTTTGTGGAACTACTTCTGGAAGCCAACAGACTTTTCAAAAGCCTGTTTTCTTGAATCATAAAAGAAACCAGCAAACTCTTTTACAGAATAGGAACAGATGTGGGAATGTGACAGATGGGTGGTGAAGGTGGTATCTATAGGGTAAAAGGAGATGTGGAAAAATGAGGATCTGCTAGGAGCATTTTACCCAGTAGTAAAAATGTACTGCTTTTCAATATAGAGAAAAAGTAATGAAGACAGGTAAAGGACAGAACAGGAATCATGACAATAACTAAATATACCCATCTAAGTAAGTATAAAAGAGTGCAGATGTGTCCTGTTGTAACAAAGCTTCATGATAGTTTTGAAAATGCCACATTTGAAGTAGAAAGCTGATGAATTGTCTCTTACTGACCTGTAAGTATCCACTTAGGAATATACATTAATGTGGTGTAGGAATATTGTTTCTGAAAAGTAAAGAGACTATTAGCTTTCCAGACAGTAAGAGAACACCCCAAATTTGCAAATTATTTTTTAAAAGTTTCTACAAATTTTGAAGCAAGGGGCAATATTGGAAAAGATGTTTGGCTCACCAAGGATGGAATAGTATAGAGCATTTAGTCACTGTATCATACAGCATCAGATAAACCAGGACACTGATGTCAGAAACATAAAAATAGTCATGCTCTTCTCATTCTGCCTGCCAATCAATCTCTTAGGGCTTTTCTCCCAATGCTAGCATCGGCAAAACAGGTAACATTGATTATAATTGAAAAGCAAAATTAAAGTATTATAGAAGTAGTGGCTTCTGAGACTACATAATGATTTTTCTATATTTTGAAGTAGGAAGCTTATACTCCCTTTTGCATGCAAACACTCCTGAAGAAATCTAAGACAAGTAACAATGGATGGTGGTCATGGGAGTTGTGCTTATTTTAGATATTTAACATGAAAATCAACATTTTTATTTTGGAAATAAGTATATTTAGATTTCAAATTATCGCTACCTATTATATAGTCTAAACTAGTTACATTTGGTAGCACAATTAACAGTAAATTACAGGGTTTATGCCAAAGTTTTAAAGCAAATCAAGCCATGAAACTAAGGAAAGAGGTTGTCTGAGCACCTGGAACTAGGTTATATTGAAATGAGAAACTAGCATTTAACAGCAATAGCCCCTTCTGCACCTGCAACAAAAGGATCTGAGGGTTCTTCATTTCACTGTATTCAGTTTGGGTCTGTTAAATAACTAGCTCATTTACAGTTGAGTAACTCTAAGCTGAGGAAAGCGCACTTTCTAATTCCAAGATATTAATTAAAAATACTTTTGAGATCTATTCTTTACCAAAGCCCTTTAAAAGTATTTTTAGAATATGGTGATGGAAAATAATAGTAGTCTTAGTGGTGTGTTTACATCATATATATATATATATGAGCTACTTGACTTGATGGGACCAAATACAGTTAACCATCAAAACATGACGGGTGTCTTCTATATATTATTCTACAGTAACAGCATTAGCGGGTAAGGGAAGAGAAACTCATGTCACATCTATCTTGACTTCTATAAGGTCTTTGACACAATCTCACACAACATCCTTGTCTCTCTGTATTGGAGAGATAGGGATTTGATGGATGTGCTATTCAATGGATAAGGTTTTGGCTGGATGGCTACATCCAGAGAGTTGCAGTCAATGACTCAATGTTCAGATGGAGATTGGTATCAAGTGGTATCCATCAGGAGTTCATACTGGGACTGATACTCTTCGATATAAGCTAGTAAAGGGTTTGGAGCACGTGCCTTATGAGGAAAGCCTCACCTCAGCCTCACCTCCGTCCCTGGAAAGGTGATGGAACAGCTTGTTCTTGCCACCATCTCAAAGAACGTGGAGGAAAGG
>WUAM01000071.1:21236725-21257269 GCA_024336885.1 Actenoides hombroni
AAAGGGTTGTCAGGCATTGGAATGGCCTGCCCAGGGAGGTGGTGGAGTCACCATCCCTGGAAGTGTTTAAGAGGCGGGTAGATGTTGTGCTTACGGACATGGTTTGGTGGTTTTTGATAGGGTTAGGAATAAGGTTGGACTTGATGATCTTGAAGGTCTCTTCCAGCTGAAACTATTCTACGATTCTATGATATCTTTATTAATGACAATAGCGGGATCAAGAGCACCCTCGGCAAGTTTGTGGATGATACCAAGCTGAGTAGTGTAGTTGATACACTTCAGGGACAGGATGCCATCCAGAGGGACCGTGACAGGCTTGAGAAGTGGGCCTGTGTGAACCTCATGAGGTTCAACAAGGCCAAGTGCAGGGTCCTGTACCTGGGTCGGGACAATCCCCAGTATCAGTACAGGCTGGAGGATGAAGGAACTGAGAGCAGCCCTGCTGAAAAGGACTTGAGGACACTGGTAGATAAAAAAGTGGAAATGAGCTGGCAACATGTGCTTAAACTCAGAAAGCCAACTGTATCCTGTGCTGCATCCAAAGAAGCATGGCCAGAAGGCCAAGGGAGGTAATTCTTCACTGCTGTGCTCCTCTGAGACCCCAGCTGAAACTGCATCCAGCTCTGGGTGCAGCACAGACAGACACGGACCTGTTGAAGCAGCTCCAGGGGGGGGTTACACAAAAATGATGAGAGGGCTGGAACACCTCTCCTGTGGAGAAAAGCTGAGAGAGCTGGGGTTGTTCATCCTGGAGAAGGGTCCAAGGAGACCTTATCGCAGCCTTTCAATATGTAAAGCTAGCTTATAAGAAAGCTGAAAGACTTTTTCCCTGTAGCGACTGGACAAAGGACAACAGTTTTGAAATGAAAGAGGGTAGGTTTAGATTGGCGATAAGGAAGACATTTTTTACTATGAAGGTGGTGCAACTCTGGTACAGTTTGCCCAGAGAAGCTGTGGATGCGCCACCATTGCAAGTGTTTAAGGTCAGGTTATATGGGGCTTTTTGAAGAACCTGATCTAGTGAAAGATGTTCCTGCTGACAGCAGTGGGGTTGGACTAGATGATCTTTAAAGGTCTTTTCCAACCCAAACCATTCTGTGATTCTATAATGCCCGTGCACAGAAACTAGGAGTACCTAGAAGATACTGTAAAGCCTTTTATTACTTTGCAAAAAATAAACCATGACTGTAAACAAACTTATTCTGAAATCACATTCATTTCAGCTTGAAGTCTGACTGCAAATCTGCACAGACTTTGATTGTTCAAAGGTGCTGTGAATAAAAACCCAGTTCTGAATGTATGCCCATTTCTAACTCCATCTGGAAAGGGAAACAAAGAGAGTGACTTGGGGTCACCAAAAGTGGGGAGTGGAAAAGGGAAGCACAGGTAACACCGCTGTCCTTCAACATCATCTTCTCAGTATCCATTCCTGATTACCCTGATAATGTAACATAGTACTCAAGTATGAACAACCTTGCATGTACAAGATCTGATCTGCACATTTAGGATGCAGTTCAGTGCTCTGGCATGGTCAGTCCAATGGCAAGCTGCCACCCTAGAAGGGGAGATGTCACTTTGGTTCTTCCCCCCCCACACCAGCCACTGGCTCCTACGAGCTCTGGAGTTTGGCTGTGCCCACAGAGAGCCAATCCAAGGTGCTAACCCATCAAAAATTCTTGGCCACCCAACAGCTCGCTGCCCATCCATCTGCCTAAACCAGCCCAGTGAGGGCTCAGGCAGGTGGCTGCAGAGTACAAGTAGCAGGAGCAGTCCCTCTGGGACATGAAACCACAGCCAGGACAGTGGGGAAACCCTTCCCCAAACCCCAACTGCCCACTCACTCCAAGGTTTGGCAGTGCTGGAGAGCCCAGGCTAGGGAGAGAAAAGCTGACCTCTCAAGGTCAAGGGGTGTTTTAGACATTGCTGCCAACAGCTGCAGCAAGGACCATGAGGCAGCCATTAGGACCAGGGAAGAAGTGCATGGGGAGGTGAGAAGAAGGTCCAAACCACCCCATGCAAAGGACAGAGGCTCTCCTTGGCTGCTGGCAGCCTGCCTGACAGCCGCTGCCACCAGTGCCTCTTGAAAGGGGAATGTGCCCACAGAAGGTGAATTTAGCTCTGTGCTGATTTGCTTATTAGGCCCATCCAAAACCAAGTATGTCCAATGTTTCAAAACTGTTAATTTCTGATATGTTTCAAAATGTTTGTCCATTTTATTCCTTCATGCCAAACCACACAGCTTAAATCCATGAGTGGTTTCATCTGAAAGAGGTGGCTTCTTTTCCTCTGGAAAGATTTTTTTCTTATTACTCAACAATCAGGGAAAGAAAGCAATGATCAAACTCAGAATGTATTCTTCAAATATCAAATTTATTGATAAAAGCACAATTACCAAATGACACCAATTAACCTTAAAAAAAATCAACCCAAACACTAAACAGACAGATAACAGTATGAAATATTGGTAGAGACTCTCCAGGGATTTCTCCTCAAAAGACAGTTTCTCTTGTTAGTTATATTCAAAACCCTCTCGTCCTGGGACTCCCTCAAACCACCAGCTGTACCTGTTATCTCTGGCATATGTTAAGCTAAGAAGAAAGCATTACCTTGACTGTTTGGTGTAAGAAGAGGGGATTTCTCTCTTCGCTCTTATGGGACTGCCTACTGAAACCAGAGATTATGGGTTGCTCATACTTACGCACTCATAAATTTGACTCTTCTCATCCTGATGTCTCTTTTCCTTATCAGAAGTTCAAAAGTTCAGTTAGCAGCAATCTGATGTCTTAGCTTGCAGCACAAGCCTCTGGGTTAGTTAATCAAGAAATCAGAGGACTACAACTCATGGCAGTACATACACTACACTCAGCATTATGAACTGTTGTTAATAAGCTTAAACAAAAATGCCAACATACACTTATTTACGATTTTGATTATTTATAGCATGCATAAGCAGCCTATCTGTACAAAGTTAGACTTAATCTCTAGCAGACTTCCTGCTGCTGTGCTGCCGGTCTCTCGGTGCAACTGTGGCTATTCTTAATTAAATAAATAATTTACCCTGGAAGATTTTATTGAATGCCAGCCACAAGAATCAAGGCTGGGTGAAAATAAATCACTACCGGCAGCGTGCCAGAACTCCTTCCTAGAATGTATGGAAAACGGTGATTTCCCTACAGCGAACATTTTGCATAACCATTCTGCACTGTTTAGTTGATCTCTGCCATAGCACGGCAGTAAATACCCTTCCATTTCTATGTATTTTAAGAGAGTACTTCATGTGCTGTTGGTTTCATTCTCTCTTACATTTGGCTGACTTTTTGCATCAGTTGTGCAGCTTCTTGTATAGAATCATCTGTCTCTTTTTGTGTTGGGTTTTTTTTTTTGTTTGGGTTTTTTTTTAATTTAGTCCTCATCATTATCACTTCTTAGGTCACCAACCCAAACCCATCCTTCAAATGCAGCATGCTACTGCTTTGAGTCTACCATCATCCTGTGCTTTGATTTCCACCATACTCCTATCAGCTTTACCAACCAAACTCAAGTACTTCTTCCCCTACCAACTTAGCCTTATCAGTACACACAAAACTAGCTTTTAATATTTAATATTTACTGCACGATACTGCTATTTAGGCTTTTTTATAACCGCAGAAAAAAATGAGGAAAATTGTCACTTTGTGCTGTGATATCGATCTGTTTTAAAATCCACTGCAAGATTCCACAATAAATATTATGTTGTGACTTCAATACCTGACAGCAGTGTAAACATCAGCAAATTTTCACGGGCAATCGCAGGCACCTCAATTATCCAAATACTGTCTCAGTTATCAAAAGGGCAGCCTGACCTACTGTATGGTCAACGTCTTCCCATGCGCTAGTGATTTTTAGAAAACCTGCACAGAAGAAAAATGTCCTTGGGTGCTCCTTCATAGAAAATTTCTCCTTAGATTTTTGCCTTCAAAACAGATGTGAGGTGACTGCCCCCATGCAGAAGAGCTCAGATGGTTTGAGGGTCTGGGCTCACCACCAAAAAGTGAGCTCCCAGTCTCCCCGCCAGGTCAGGTATCAGTCGCTGTTCCCCAGTCTTCAAAAACACTATTTTTTTCTTGCAAAGTTTCCAATCAGCATGTAACACTACTGATGTAAAAACACACCAACCTTTCAAGAAAAAGCCAACCCACCTTGGCTGAGTTGTCCCACAATGGCAATAATGTAGGAAAAGCATCCTTCTCTACATACAAGTTACTCCAAGGCACATAAACTCCCAAGTGTTACCAGTATTTCACAGCTGTCAACATTCTGCTTGACTACCTATCACTTTTTGGCCAACTGGTTGACCCAGAAAAGCACTATAGAAGTGATGGCCACTGCAGGGAGGAAGCGGCAAGCACAGCTTGCAAACCAGCAAAACTCTGCACGGGAAGAAGTCACTTGCTGGGCACAAAGAGCGTGCCCTACAGCTTGCCCTGGAATGAGCAATGCAATGGGGGTCGGACCACAGAGGTCACGAGAAGAAAGGAAATGGAAGAATGAGAACGCCAAGGGATAGAACTTTCTACTTCTACTGCAGTTAACTCCCCTAAATTTTATCCCCCCTCCTGGTTCCCCAGTTTCCAAAAATAACCTATTCAAAGGCAAGAACTGAAAAGGCAGGGAGCGTTTAAAAAGCTGCAGTTGGAAAATACAAAAAGGTAGCAAGGGAATTGAAAATAGAAGACACGTTCTTTTTGGAAAAGAACGGTGACATCTTTTAGCGTGGACTCATATCGGCAAGGATGTAGGTCGGTAGCTGGAACCAGCATTTGTGGGGTCTCAGGTGCTGGGGGCTGGTGGAGGCGGCTGCAGCAGCAGTGCAGCCAGGAGGGCCAGGGGGCTTGTTAGGCCTCTCCCTGGGAAGTTGGCAAAAGCTTGAGCTGGTCTTGGCCTTTCCTGCACTCATGTGCTGCAGCTCTCCAAATGGTTTCTGTTTAGGCAACCACGTATTTTGCATGTCTCGTATCAGAAGATGCTTGACATTTTCCCTTAAAAGTAAAGGCACCTTAACGTGAAAAACATCTCTTAATGACTAAGAATAGAGTCAGCAGCAAGCATTTGCACCCAAAGAATTCAGTTCCTCCCACATCAAAGCTACCTCTTGGAAAACCGATTATAAACAAATTAACAAACAACTAGTGTGTCTATCAAAAATAATAGTCTTGCTGCTGGAAAAGAATGAAAGATTCACAAGGACCCGAAACAAAAACTGAGGGTTAAATCAGATTCCTAATTGCTGGACTGGACATCAGGCGAGGGAAGGGAAAAAACCTCCTTTTGTCAAGCAGAAATGGCTGCCCTGCTCTCACAGCATCTGTGGAAAGGGTGATTTTTCTCTAACATCTGAGAATTCAGGTACATGTTGAGAGATCTGGGGTTATACAAACATCAGCCATCATATTTCCATCTCGAACTGGTTTTGATTTCAGGTGATTCAGTCTTGCATTGCAGCACCTCAAAGCCACATTCAATTTTTTGCTTCTGTTTTTCAGCACTGATCAAAATAACTATATTATATATATATACACACATATATATATATATACATAACTATAGTGCAATACAGGAACATCCCTACTCACTCCACCTGTGCTCACTGTCAGAAGGTCTGTTTTCACCAACATTTCCTTCCTGTGCCTCTTCACCACTTGCTTTCTCTATAGTAGGAAAAATTAAGGTCTCCAGGCAAGCTCAGGTCTGCATGCTTTTACTATAACAGCATTCATCTTCATTGTAAATACCACCACATAGCGCAGAGACTCTCAGACACAACTGCCCAGAGAGTACCAGTTCACTTCTTGTGCAACAAACCCATTATTTGATGACACATTTCTCTCCTAGACAACAAATTCCATTGTAAGTATATTCTCACACGTCTTGAGAAAACTGGTAGCTGGCTCTGAGAACAAAGTCAGACTGATGCCTCAAACTCAGCCCTCAAGTGCTGCATGGCCACCTTGGCGGTGAGCAGGGTTTACAGCCTCAGCCTGGCCAGGCAGCCTCCTGCCTGCTAGCCAAGACATAAAGGAGGCGTGTGAGAAGTCCTGGAGGGGAAAGGGCCATGGGAGAACTCATACCGGTACTGCTGCCCACAAAACAACCTGTTTCAGAGAAAGGGTATTTCTCACTTTTGCAATTCTGGAGGTTAAGTTTAAAAACACAATGTGAATACAGCCCAAGTGTTTAGAGAACAGGAAGAAGAAAAGCAGAAATTATTTAAAGGTTTGGGGCTTCGGGCAGGGTTTAAATCTCGTAATTCTTGATCCTTTACTTCTCTTTCAAGCTTCAGTAAAGATTTTCAAATGGCACAGCTATCAGTGCCCATGACTTAGTCCACAGTAATCTTCTTCAGCCTCCTATCATGATGAAAACCACCGCAATGTGAGAAAACATCCCCTGGTAAATGATGGCACTAAGAGGGCCACACCATGAGTCCTTCAGAGAAGTAGCAAAGCTGTTGAGGGGGAAGCATTTTTAGGAGTGAAGTTTAGGAGAGTGGGAAGTAGACAGCTTCACACAGCTTTAGCTGCTCCTCCCAGCGGAGCAGAGATTGGGAAGGAAAAACACCACAAGCCTCTCATCTTCTCTGGCTTGCCACAGAAGAGGGGTGTATTTTTCAGCAGTATCTGGTGAGTCTGACACTGAACTTAGCTCAAGTGACATGAAAAGTTAATGTTTAGGAACAAGGTAGGTGGAGAGGAGGAGGAAAGAAGACATTCATTATTTGATGCAGAATTCATTCAAAGGCTTTTTTCCCCAGCCTGTTAAAATTTCCATTCAGTTGTTTATTTCTGGTAGCCTAGATAGCTTGGAATGTGAAAAAGGGATCTAGAGGGAGCCTTTATCCCTGCCTGCATAGCAACAACCCTTCCTCAGATACCGTCAGGGAGAACCGGACACATTTTTCTGACCGCCCATCTTCAAATGCAGGATGGGCAATTTTCCTCAGGGATATTTATACTGGCTTTAGGCTTCCAGCCAAAGTGCAGAGAAGAGATCTGCCTCCAACCACCCACTCTGGGGCCTGCAACAGCTTCCCAATGTGTCCCCGCTGCTCCCCACCAGACCCCAAAAATCTCTGTATGGAGAATGTCAAAAGCTCTTAATGCTACAAACTTAGCAGCTACTATTTAAAATTGTCTGGACCAGTGTGTGAAATTAACCCATGTGTTTTCTGAATTTTTTCTGTTCATGTCAATCTAATTTCTTTTCCCTCAGCACTCCAATATCCTCTCCCACTTAATGTTTCTTAATTTTTGTCTACATAACATCAGAAAAACAGCTTTTTCCTCATAGGCATCAGAGCATCATGTCTTTCCTGTGTTGTGCATTTCCCAGCCCCCTGTTGTTTCTCTGCTTGCCCTTCTGCCTTTGCTCTGTTTCCTCACTCTTCCTGTCCTTGATTTCCTTCCTCCTTTTCTTCTTTCTTTGATGCTTCTCTTGGTGCTTTCTCTTCATCCTTCCTGCCAAGCTGAATGAGGTGCTCCACTGGAAAGGTGCTTGCAAACAGCAGCTACCCTGTTTGGAGGGTTATCACAGGTCAGGACACCTACACAGGAATCCTTCACCTCCCTTACTCCACTGTTAGCTGGAGTGACACCTCCTCTTCATTCAGGGTTGTCTACGCAATCCCAAATTCAGGAAAATGAAGGTGCCACAATTTAGGAAGCATATGCTAGCATTTAATGAGCTATATTTGGTTATTTGTTTTAGGGGGCTGTACGGAAAGTAGAAGCCACAACAACAAATTTGGGAGAGTGTCAAATGCAGCATTAGCAAGTGACTCAGGATGACCAGTGCTGCTGTCCCTCAGAAAGTGGTTGTTTAAAAATTACACCTCCTTACTTTGCAGTTCTGTTGCCTCGAGGATGAAATCCACCCCTCTGTAGAATGTCACGACAGGATCACTTAATCATTTCAACTCTATTTAGTCCCTTAGAAAAGATTTACCCATTTTGCACTGGTCTCCTGAACAGGGGCAAATTTTCCCCAAGTAAAATCGCAAAGACAGGGCTCCCACTTCAATGAAAACAAGCCTTGTTTTTAAGAAAAAATATTCCTGATAGTAAAAAAAAATAATAAAAAATATATAGATAAGAGAGAAATTTTATTCCTCCTGGAACAGCAAGAGGAGAGTAGTTGACCAAATTCCAACTGCAGAGCTATATTCTCTCCCCAGTTAAACAGAGAAACCTCACTGAAATCTATAGGCCAGATCCTCTGACATATTCTGGCTGCTTTGCTTGTTTTAGCAATGCAAAGCAGCTGTAAATCCAGTTTAACTTGCCAGTTTCTGTCATCTTTGCCATGCTAGATTAGCACTGCTGTTAGCCTCAGAAATACCAACATCTGGAGGTTCCCTCACCGCCCAGTCTGACTTTAAACCTTGGAAATTTGCAATTCATCCACTCATTAGCACAGCTGGCAGGCCCAGCATTAGGTAGTTCTTCACCCTGAGCAAAATACATTTGCTACAATCCCCCATCCTACATTCACACAGCCAACTGAGGAGATCAAACAAAATTCACATAACGATCAGCTCTTGGTTATTCCCTGGCCGATGGCCCAGTTGCTCCAGAGGGTGACTCCTGACCCTGTCTGGGAGCAGGTGCCTTCCTACTGCAGGTCTGTAAATCTGAGTTGTCTGGCAAAACAAAATACGCTGTTTCCTCATACTTTTGTATTTCTTTCGATGTCAGGAAACAGAGCTCAGTCTTGCTTCCTGCTCCTCAGCCAGGGGAGCTGGGGGAAACTAAAGGTGGATGTAGAGAAAGGCAGAAAGAGGGCAGATCAAAAAGATCAAGGAAAATAATAATAATAAAAAACCCCAAACACTGCTTCACTCTGCTCTGTAAAGCAGTACACATTGGAAAAAATAAACCCCCGCAAGTTTTCTCTCCAGGGATACACAACAGTCTCAGGAATTAATAGCATTTTCTTGCAATATTCAAGTGCTACTGCACTTACTGTTATTATTAAAAAAAACCAAAACAAAACACAACAAAACAGCCTCTTCATTTGCTTTTTGCCTGAGAAAAACACATGTAAAAAAGAATCGGAGTGAACCTGGGTGGGAGGGGTGGGTTTATTCATGTCAGTTCTGATTTTCTAAGAACAAAGGCTTTACCTTAAATAAATAAATGGGAAACATTCAGCATGTTTTATTTTTCCTCAGCTCACTCCCAGCCCCTCACTCTGAATGCATTAATACATACACCTTCAGCACAATCGGGCTCTTCGTGTTGCCATGGAACTGAAACCTTTGCAGTTTAGATGGCGATGTACGCCAGGAAGCATACTGTTCTTACACTTCCTATAACAGAAGCAAAATCACTGCATAGCATTAACTCCCTTTAGTATTTAAGGCATTCAGTGTCTATCTTGTCTGCTCATCTTCACACAGAGTTTGCTTTTTCTATCTTGCCACATGCAAATGAAACACATTTGACATAGCTATTCTCGTCTTTGTGAAGTCAATAGCTCACACGCTGAGCACACTGTATAAGGTCCACAAGACTACAGACTTTCCCTTTTTAATAAGAGGCTGTCTGCAGGCATGCAGCAGCTGAGACGAGGGCTAGGGAAAGCATACGTATATGAAATATATGTGGATACAGCAAAGTATCATCTATTAAGGCAGCATTTAAACAGATTTTGGAAATGTAGTTAACATATTTCCTGCTAATGCTCTTGAGGCTCCTTCTGAATATTCTTTTGTACTCATCTGCCTGGACAATCAAATTATATTATAAAACTCCTGCAGCAGGCACCAGTTCTTTCCACATTTTTTTTCATAACTTAGGCTGGTGGGCTTTCAGTGGTGAAAACAGCTTTGGACACTTCAGTTAGAGAGAAAATTAGTCAATACAAGTCTATGTTATCTAAAGATTTGGCGATTATCTTCCGCAGATCTGAGTTTTTTGCCAAAGCTTCTGAAAATGGCTGTACACACATTGCAAATACATAGAAGTTTATGTTCAAAGCAAAGCCAGGGTACAAAAATATCCAAGTTCATTATAAAAAGATCACTATAATAAATAAATAAACAAATAAACAACCATTCGTGTATGTAAACATTGGATCTGTACCTGCAAAAACAGCTGGAAGCCAGTCCATGGTCTGAAGCCAGCTTGAGGCTTTTTTTCCAAAGTTAAATATTTGCATAGTATTAAGCTTAACATTAAAGCATTTGCTGGAGAAACTTGCTGACTTATGTATATGGAAAACAAGAGGGAATTTAGATTCCCTGCACACAGGGGTAGATTCCTGGGATGCCTTCTCCATCCCATGAATTCCTGGACAGCAGAGAGACAGACAGACTACTGACCAGGGAATTCCCCCTCTCGCTTTCTGGAGGATTTTGTGTGGAGGCTGGACAGAAAAGCAATAACCCAGGTAGTTATTTTATGAAGAAGGCGTTTGTTACTTAGGTGCCTGCCCCACGACCACCTGGTAACACTCCTGCCTTTTAGCACTGTCCCCAGCACAGGAAAAGATCCATTCACCCAGCGCCTCCATCCAAGCAGATCTGCCCAGTCCCTGTGCCACAAGTGACCTCCTCCTGGCCAGCAGCTCCTGGCTGCTGGGTCAGTCTGCCGGCTGCTACCAGGCTGCAGCAGCTCGCTTCCCCAGAGACATGGGCTGGGACTGCTCAGAGGGGCTCTCTGAAGCACAGTTTGGCCCTCAGCATTCCCCTGCTTGCCAGCACAAGACCCAAAAGCACTGTTGTTATGTCTGCCTGGGCCAGAGTGAAGCATCTGGTTCCTGGATGCGAGCACCTGCACCTTCAGTCCCCTCTCCTGCCCTCTGCCAAGGGAAGAGTCATGCTGGCAGAAAAAGCTCCCTCTCCTCCTTTCAGCGGCAGCAAGCGTCTGACAGTCGCACATCCCCAACGCTGCATCCATTACCTCGGGTTTACGTAAGGCTCTCACTATCAGTTTTCTAGTTACAGGAAAATGTATATTGTGCTCTGATGAAAGGCCAGTGCAATGTCAAAAGCATTAAAAGGACTCCAGGGACTGATTAGAGTCAAAAGGGAAAGGATTTATGATGGTTAATAAAGTTAAATCTGCCAGAGTTTTGCTTACTCTTTCCAATTGCAGGTAACAAGATCTTATAGGAAAAATTATTAAAATGTTGTAAATTATTACTACCCCCTTTGAAAGAAAACCTACATTTTAGCATAAAGCACCTGGCCAGGAGAGAGCCCAGCTCACTGCGGTGCCTATGCTGAACACCGAGGAGAAGAGGAAGAGGGGACACGTCACCTCTTCCTCATGTGTGTCACATGAATGGTCCCCAGAGGGTCTGCAGCCTGACTGCACCTGTGATGCCATCCTCCAGCTAGTGGCTGGGACAACACTGGGACTTCCACTCACCATCAAGCAGCACAGCGAGGGGCACGGGCAGACAGGGAAGGAAAGCTTCCCCATCTGTCAGCACGGCACATCCACATGGGAGAAGGACAAAGTAAAGAAGGAAGCTCTTGCCTCCCATTCCCAATCCGGTGTCAAATACGAACTTTCTGCTGAAGAATGCTGCCTAACTGGACTCCATAGGACTGCTCTGAAACTTGTTTTAAAAAATTTATAATCTAACACGCCCACAAGTTGTCAGAGTTTTACAAGACATTAATGAATTTCTACACTGAGATAACAACAAAAAGTGGAGGGCCAAATTTAAAAAAAAAAAAACCAACAAACTATTGGGAATTTTCTATCCATATCTAAATTACATGCTCTTATTGGATCTCAAGTTTTCATTTTTCTACCACTTAATAACCACAAACACATTATATATGCCCTTTCCATTTTGTCATTCTTTCACTATGCTACATCAAATTTAATTTCCTGTGGAAGTGTGTAATCTTTTCAGCTGTGACTGCCTCAGAAGCTTTTCTGTAATAAGCAGAGCCTTGTCCTCCAGCAGGCCGATCTTTTATGAGCTGTTCTCCTGCAAATTAGTTTCCTGAAATATTTGCAATGCTATATGAGAACTGGCAAAAGGAAGAAAACCAAAATAACACTCAAAAAGAGAAACAAACACAAAAACCTTTACTTCCTTCTGACTCCTGCTTTCACTGGTCAAAGGAAATTTCATTTTGATTTGGGTAGATGGCAAATCCGTTAAGTTTATTACGGTGTATCAGAAGAAGCCTCACAAGGTGCGACACAGCACCCCTTGCTCTACAGCTCATTAAAAGCGAGGCAGCCAGACAGTTGCTTGCTCTTTGTGCCCAGAGAACACAGAGATCTGCAAGCGGCCACCACTCTGACAACCACCTCTCCCCACCACCTGCCCTGGGTTCTCTGAGAGGTCCCCTCCACTGGCAAAAAGCCACATTCCAGTAAAAAAGTGAAAATGGCAACCAAGGCGCATTCATGCTTTTCATGATGAGATACCTGTGATGGCAGGAAAGCAGACCAGCTGGCCTGCTTGGTCCTTTCCAGACCTCTGTTCCTGCAGAATGTAAACATCATCTTCTTCAAAGTAGCTTTCCATTACCGATGCTCACACACATACACACAGCCCCCAAACCAAAGCAACTTACTTACATCTATCAACAAACAATTCTGAACATTTAAAAATGAATCATCTCAGAAGAAACAAGAGCAGCAGAGATTATTATGCTTGTATCCTCCTGAAAAGGTGCTTAGATATGGATGATAAGAGGAGACATCTGAGAAAATGCATAGAAGCAGTTTGCAGAGGGTCGTGTTAATGGTATTTGGCCAGCAGGGATTACTGAGGGTGGCTACAAAGGCGTGCTAAGAAGCCCTGCCAGAATGAGCAGGATCAACACGCTTTCACTTCAGTGGGAGACATCGCCCCTGGGAGCTTCTCTTCAATCTGACCCAGAGACCAGTCAGATCTAGAAACCTTTTCACTATTCAACACACAAGTCACTCGAGTTGTGAACTTCTCTCCCAAACCACACTGAATTGATGGATGAAGTATGACCTTTTTCTCCCCGCTCCCTGTAAGACTTCTGTTTTCCCTCTCTCACATCACTGATATAGCAGCAAATTATTCACATTTTTGACATCGTCTTCAAAATTATATATAAAAATACAGCGCATTAAACCCAGATATGTACTTTTGGAGCAAATGACCATCCCTCCTCATCACTTCGTAACTTTTGAAGCTAGACAAGCATTTTCAATAATTGAGTCCTCTTTTAGGCTATTTTGGCAATCCATTTCTTTGCAGAATTGTTTTATGCTTATATCATCAATACTTAATCTCTAAAAAGTAACTGGTAAAAAAATAAGTAAAACAGTTCCATGCAGGGAACATTACTTAAAAGTTTCAGGTGTTATGTGCAGTACAATTCAACTCCCATCAGCATGAAGAAACATTTTTCCACCAGCTTCAGCGCGAGTTGCATTGGGGCCATAAATCAGATGAAGATACTCCATGCTAATGGTTATGTGGTGTGCTACTAACTGCTTCAGAACATGAAAAAATGATGTAATCTCTCTCATAAAACCACTTTGCTCATGGTTTTACAGGACCTGAGCGTGTGTTAACAATTTTAAGCTATAGCAGAAGAAAAGAAAAACATGCCAGCCACCAGTGACCTTACATTTTTGGCCTCGTAGGCCATAAATTCACTAGATGTGGGTCTCAGTCTCCAGATCCTTATACAGGGTGAGGAAAAAAGGGTCAATACATGGATTTAATTCCTACTGAAATCTTGGTCAAAGATGGTGGGTGATGTCAAGGGAATAACTGCCGTCATCTGGCTGAGTTTGGCAAAATGGAGTTAATTTACACTTCTTTAGGGATTCACTGGTGTGTGAAATTAATCTAATTTAGACTGACCAGAAACTGGAATAAAGAAGAAAAGCAATTAAAGGCTATTCCTAAATGCAAAAATAGCACTGCTTTAAATGCAGCAATACAGTTAAAGTACAGAACCCTTCATGCTACTGCTACCACCCCCTCTTGCTTCAGGAAGAGAGTAACAGTCTGTATATCTACATATCATCACTGTACCAGTATAACTTCACCAAAGGAAACAATGGCAGAATGTTTCTAGAAATATCTGTAAATTAATACATTTTCAGGTTAATGAGCCAGCAGTGTGCCCAGGTGGCCAAGAAGGCCAAAAGCATTCTGGCTTGTATCAGAAATAATGTGGTCAGCAGGACTAGGAAAGTGATCGTGCCCCTGTACTTGGCACTGGTGAGGCTGCACCTCAAATACTGTGTTCGGTTTTGGGCCCCTCACTATAAAGGACATTGAGGTGCTGGAGCATGTCCAAAGAAGGGCAACAAAGATGGTGAAGGATCTACGGAACAAGTCTTATGAGGAGCAATTGAGGGAACCGAGGTCATTCAGCCTGCAAAAAAGGAGATTCAGAGGAAACCTTACCACTCCTTACAACTACCTGAAAGGAGGCTGGAGCGAGGTGGGGGGTCTGTCTGTTCACCCAAGTAACAAGCAATAGAACAAGAGGAAATGGCCTCAAGCTGCACCAGGGGAGGCTTAGAGTGGACATTATGAAAAATTTATTCACAGAAAGGGTTGTGAGGCACTGGAACAGGCTGCTCAGGGAGGTGGTGGAAACTGTACCATCCCTGAAGGTATTTAAAAAACGTGTAGATGTGGAGCTTAGGGAGATGGTTTAATGGTGACCTGGCAGTGCTGGTTTAACAGTTGGACTTCATGATCTTAAAGGTGTCTTCCAACCAGAATGAATCTATGATTCTACTCCACATACTGACCAGGCCTAGCAGATAAACATCTGGTGGAATGGCTCAGTGTAATGGATTGTACATGTGGCTTAACATTTACTTCAATGACTTTTAGCACCTTCATGTTATTGTTTCTGTTAATGCAAGATGCAGACGTTCACATACCGTATACTTATGAATAACTGGTTCCCAGAGATGTGGCAGCGATAACATTGTCATCGTATGATTCAAAGTAGCTCTCTGTAGATCACATATCAGAAGAGGGTCCCACCTGAAAACATAACAAATCCAGACAGTAAGTTCATCATATTCAGATGTTTACATCAAGCTCTGCTAATACATTTGTGTGTTTTCACGTATTCCTCCTCTGCATTAACAGGATCTGTGCTCTTCTCAGGCTTATGGAAAACATTCTGCCGTTCACAATGGCAAACAGAAGTGTCCTGCCATAGACAAACTGTTTTGGCCCACTGCTCCAGACCAGATTTCAGGCATGCTATCAAAGCAATGAAAATTCATTTTCAGTGTCAATGCAGAAGCTGTAACTGTCTGGCAGACAGATAAAGAATTTTAGATTTCCCATTTGTCTGGTCCTTGTCAAGCATGTAATCCCTTTCACCAGTGCATTGCCAGTTAGATTCTACCTTTATTTGGGGGGGTTTTATCACTGAAATCACTAGTTTAGAAGATGACACAACATGGGAGCTCCCTCATAAGCTATTGTCTTGAGATCAAGTGATCTTAAGAAAGAATTCCTTTCCTACTGGTGACCACAAAAACCTTTTTTATAATCATTCAGTCATTTCAAATCACATAATGGGTGAATCTGTTTTTACATATTTTTATAGATATTGTAGGTAACCAATGCAGTTATGAAAAAAGAGGTTGCACTAGCAGCGCTGTCTTCAACGACAAGATGTATGGCAGCAAAAACTTTCCATATTAAGAGCTGAAAAAGTTTCTTCTTACTAAAACGAATGGTCAAACCACAACTGATTGAAATGAACATAAATTCAGGCAATCTAAAAGTCTATGGCATTACATTAAAAAACCTCACTTGGACTGTATATCCCTATAAATAAGTGTCTGAAACAAGGATTAAGAAACTCTTGCTTGTTAATTGTATTGATTTGTCCTGTGATGCATGACGATGTGGATAAAGCTACAAAACACAGTCACTGATACTAAAGGCAAGATCTTTAGTTTGAAAATGTGAATAATATGACTTAAAGGATAGTCGGAAATATACCCAGCCATGTACAGACACACCCACTTATGAGAAGTCACATCAGAGATAAAGCTGTGGTTGTATCTTTTTAAATCAAAAAACAGAAGCTCGTCTTACTCCTGCACTACAAGCTCTATCTCATCCTAGGGTAAGAAGTTTTCAGGAGGGAAGTCTGGCAAGTAACAATGAATTTTAAAGAAATGATGGGTTTAGATTTTAGCCATAGTTTACATTTCTTAAATTACTCTAATGCTTCTTTGATTCTTCATACCCCCAAAGTGGCTTGGCTCTTGCCTTTATTATGCTTCATTGGCCAGCCACAATGTCATGCACTTCACTAGCATCACGTACATCTTCATTTGCTGCCACATCAGCAAGTCATCATCTTGTATACTCTGAATTTGGTCTTCAACAACAAGTATAAAACTTTTTAAAGATTAAGTTAGGAAGAACTAACTCCACGGTCCAAAACAAGAAAAAAAACCCCAACACAACAGAATCAGCACAGAGTAGAGGACATATATTTAAGTATACATACACATAAATGTCAGGCACTGAGGTGAGCTGCTGAGCCACAGCGTGAGATCCAGCAGCAGTGAGCACGACAGCAGAGCAGCGACTGCTAAGAGCGCCTAGAGGCAGCCCCAGCTGGCAGAAGATGGGGTGCTCTGCCATGCCCCATTACTGGGATTTCAGCAGTGCTCCCCTTCATTGGAGAAGCTGCAGGCAGGCAGCTCCTCTAGCTCTGTGCTTGAGCCAAGGGGGCTCCTATACTGCCCAACTGCGATACGGTATCTGAGGCTGAGACACCATCTCACTCATTTACCTGCCTCCACCCTGTAACCATGGCAGCAGCTCCTTCCCTTTCACTCACAGCCACCTCTGACTGCTCCAGCAACAGATGGCTCACCAGGAAACTCGTGGAGGTCTGATGTATGTGAATCCAACTTGGGGTTACCTGTAAGTGCGTGCACGCGTTGGCTGACACACACGAAGCACATGCAGAGGGCTCACTAGTCCCTCGTTTTCAGAAATGCCAAAAGATGACCAGGTATCTGTGTTCCCAGATACACATAGGTACAAAAGAATAAGGAAGTATTATCGGGATTTGGTGGGCAGCTTTAACTTACAAAGTACACTCGGAATTTTTGAGGAACATACATCCCTAACTCTTCACATGCGGGCTTGATGTTGTAAAGGAGTTCCCCTAAACCACACATTTTTCTCAGTGTTACAATAGAATCATTCTATTGAGACTTTGCTTCCTAAAGCAATTCTTTCTCAAACCATTGAAGACTTAAAAAGAATCTTCCCTCCCAGAGAAATCATTTGTAGCATCCTCCCCACAGAAGTACGCTGCTAAACATAGCCAGCTGTCTTCAACAGGAAAATACAGTAAGACATGCAACTCGTTATTTTTCTGTTTGCAGATTTATTTTGAGTCATTTAATCAATCTGTCCCTAATGAATCATTTAATCAATCTGTCCCTAATGACTGCACCTAATCATTTACCTTGCATCACTTCATTTAACTTTTTAAAAACTACCAGAACTTCTCAGTGAATAATTTATTTAAACATTTTTCCTTTCTTTTTTTTTCTTGATGCCTGTTGATGATACTCTTGGAAAATGAATACTCTAAAACAAAAGTCCTAAATCACCAAATTAATCAAAAAGAATGACCCTAAAGTAGCTACATCATGAACAGAAATACATTGCAACACATGGAACCAAGTGAAATGCAGTCAGTCTTTCATCTTTAGTGAATCCGTTCAAACCTAATTCAGGTTAGTAGCTGTCACATGCTACCACTGGCTTCCTGCTGTTTAGTATCCTGTAGGAAATGGGTTTGTAATTCTCCACTCAATTCCCTTTTGCTCAGATTCTTTCACCAAGTTCTTTAACCTCTTCTTTGGACAGGTCAAAGCCATGGTCCAGATTTTCAAGGCAACAGGTCACGCCCCATTGTCAGCTCTTACTGCCTCTGCTCAGTTGAGATGGAGGGATCTCAGAGACCATGTAGGAGAAAGACAAAATTGCTCAGAACAAACCACTTCCAGCAGAGCGGGAGGGACTAAGGAGCACCTGCTATGAGTTGACTGAACTACTCATGAACCCGACAACTTTAAATGTCTTTCACAAAGATCTTTCTGGCAGAGACTTCCTAGCACCTTTCTTTCAGCAAGTCCCAAAAACACATTAAGAAATGTTAAATCCTAGAAGAGCCTCTTTACTGCAAAAGCAAAGTCCTTCTAGGTGAAGAAGAAGCATGGAAGCCATTGTGAAACATGAAAATGGAAATTATATGGGAGGTATTTTAAGTACGTGGTTCTGGCAATTATGGAAACAGCTAGTGTTGACAGGAATACACTGGGGATCACCACTTAAAATCTTGGTGGGAGAAAGATTAGGAACTAAACATACAAATCAATGTAGTCTCTACAGAAAGAGAGAATTGTGGAAAAATACACACAGTTCTTCTCCAAAGTGTTTATTTTCTGTGGCTAAACAGTGGTAATCTCAAATGCCATCATTTAAGACCTTCATTTTCACAAGCAATGTTTTAAGAAATACAAACATTAGGCACAGTTAGAAAAATTAATGGAAGCTGAAACATAAGTTTTGCCACTAACTTAGCCGCATGTGTGCCATCACTTCTTAAAACCTAGTCCATCAGTCTAACCTAAAACTATATTTACACATAATAAACTGGGCATAAATTACTCTCTCACCCCAAAGAACTCCTTTCTTACACCAAAGTACAAAGAAGAAGCAAATATACAATATTTTCCATTATAACTATTCATATTAATGAACACAGAGTATTCACACCAACAGAGCTGAAGAGGCCTTACAAATATGGGATTTAGAAAGTGCCTATAAAACCACTACTGTGCTCTAGAACTTAGCAAGGTTTTGGCAATTCTTTCTCTACCTTCAAAAAAAACCTATTTGCTCATTTGAAAAACGAACAAGGAGAGAAAAAATGTACAAATTACCTAAAGGAAATGCTTAGATTTATTAGTTACAGGCATTGAGTTGTTTGCTAAAATCAGGTCTAAGTATTAAGCCTAAAAATCTCCTCAGATATATCTATTTTATTATAGATTAAAAAAAAATCCACTATAGCTTCTAATTTCAAGAAGATATACCTGTGAATAACTTTTCAAAAATATAATTTAAAATGAAATAAAAAATGTCATTAATGATAGAAAAAAAACCAAACAACAACTTTCCTCTCAATACATTTAAGGAATTAAGAAAAAAAAATTGAAGTCTCAATTCTTACTTTCCTGGCATCAGTCTGTTTCAAAACTTCAGCATTATTTTAGTAAAGGTGAGAAAGGCAATGTTTAGTTCTCTCTGACATCAGAAGCTACATTACAGACATAAGAGTACTTGTATACTTTACTATGCAACACAAAAAAATGGATAGATGAATCAACTGCCTGTAAAATATGTCAGACTGACATCCACGCAGGCTGAATCCCTCTTCTCCACACAGAACCAGTGCAGTGCACAGTGATGATACCAGCTTCTTCTCAACCTCTGTCTCCCCATACACTCCAGCTATACTCTGCAAGGAATAAGAGCACTAGTTTCTCCATAACCGGGACTTAGGTTGCTGATAACGGCAATTTAGTTCTTCACTTGTGATGTCCAAACTCAAATACACCACATCAACTAGTGGGAGAGGAAGTGGGAAGAGAATGAGAGAAGGAAAATGCAAATGCAAAGAGGGGATAAACAGCAGCAGGAGGTTCCACAGTGATGTCCACCAATCTGCTGTCTGACAGCATTGGGGATTTTCAAACAACAGATCAGAGGCATTCCCTGGCACGTTGCTGCACCGAAGGAGTGAGGGACATGCCAGAGCTGTACAAAAAAATAACACATGAAAGTCCTCAGGCAGACAATATTTTTCCTTTGACTTTCTTTGATAAACTGCACAGAGGGCATTTAAAATAAAAAAAACACTTGTCAAATTGTCTCTGACGTGATATACTCCAACAGCACTACTTTATTAATCAAGTGTATTGTTCTTTTCCACACTATGGCTTGCTTTGACCTTTCTCTTTTTTTGAGTAATTTTTTTTTTAATTCTGCCCCTCATTTTCATGAATGTTAGGGATCACAAAATATATTAAGAGTGACAGAAAGTAAACATTACTGGAGGCTGTTGCACTTGGACTGTGATGTGAATGATCATCCAGAGGCTAGTATACTAGCTCGGAGTTAGAAGGTCACTTGAATACCAATCCCTCCAAAGATCAACACTTCTGAAGAACAACCTCCAAAATCAAGATATAACACCAAGAGGGTTTCACAGTAAACTCTATTTCTGTTCTAGCCGCAATAATAAAACTTTCATTTCAAAGAACAAAAGTTATTAAACAGAGCATGTTGTCAAATGCCACAGTAGACACTGGGGCTATGAAATCAGGGGGAAAAGCATAGAATCATAGAATTGTCAGGGTTGGAAGCGACCTTAAAGATCATCTAGTTCCAACCCCCCTGCCATGGGCAGGGACACTTCCCACTAGAGCAGGTTGCTCAGAGCCCCATCCAGCCTGGTCTTAAAAACTT
>WUAM01000071.1:21257369-21287517 GCA_024336885.1 Actenoides hombroni
TGAGGTTGGCATGGGCCCACCTCTCCAGCCTGTCAAGGTCCCTCTGGATGGCATCCCTTCCCTCCAGCATGTCAGCCGCCCCACATAGCTTGGTGTCATCAGCAAACTTGCTGAGGGTGCATTCAATGCCACTGTCAATGACAACGCTGACAAAGATGTTAAACAAGACTGTTAAACATGGGATGTTAAACATCCCATTTCCTAACATCACAAATGCAGGTAAGAGACACACAGAAGACAACAGATGGAGAGTCAGTCTAAAACAGCACAAAGATACGTGATCACTAATCAGAGACAGCAACCCATCTGAGAGTCTCAACTGTCTCTGCAGGCTTTGAAAGACAGAATTAAATTGACTTAATACTATAGTCAAAAATGAATTTAATTAGCTGACATTAAGCAGGATAAGTTTGTGGTACCATGTTGTTCTGACAAGCTGTCTCCAGAAGAGTAAGAGGAAGGTAAAATCTTATTTTTCAGAATGAGATTATGGCCATGCACTGAGACAGAAGGTAACAGCATGTCTGCTGAGGGCAGCTTAACATTGGTGCTGGACATTTCATCTCACACTATAAAAGGACAGTATATGATAGATGAGCCAGAAACGCGAGTTTCAGATTCTGCACATTTGTTCATGTGGCTGCGCAGCTTCATCTCTTTCTGGTGTCGCCACTTACGTGAAGAAGAAAGCTTCAGTAGAACCTCTGCCAGGATTTTTTTTCTCCAGCTTCTCTCAGTCAGAGCCATGCCCTGGAAAAACTGCCTCAGGTACAATATCTTTATTTTTGTTTGTATGTGAGCATGTTGGTCCTTAGTTGGAAAAATGAGATCTGTGCAGGAAGCGGTTTCTCCGCTAACCCAGCGGGCTGCAAGAACTGCCAGCTGCTGTGTATCTATCGTCTGGTTTAAGGGGTCACTCACAGCACCCCTGCTCTGCTCCCAGCACCTACCAAGACTTCTGCCACCTTCTCTACCTGGCAAGCAACCTACACATCACACTGCAACCCACGAGCAGAGTGGCACTGGTTGACAAAGTAGACAGAAACTATGGCCATAATCTAGAGGCAGATAGTGACAACTGCAAAAACAGTAGTAAAATGCATAAAAAACCCAAATTAAATGCTCCCCTGAGGAAGACGTGGGGAAATAGAATAACAAATTTCAAAGCAAGAGTCCCGTGCACATGAGACTTAACAAGCCTTGCCTTCTCATGCCTCCTTCTATTTAACTATAAATTTAGGTCTGGGAAGAGGCACCTCACTGCCAGTGCTAGAAATTCTACTTATTTGCAAAGCAGGCACATGAATCTCAGGCTGTGACCAGGGAAGCTATTGCCCACATCACTTCTGTTAGTGTCTCAGCTCTGTCACACCAGAACCCAGCCAGATTTACCAGGCAAGACAGAAAGGCTCTAGCCATTCCATTATCAAGTCATCAGGGAGGTGTTCCTCCATCACATGACAGAACTGCACAGCAACACAAGCTCTCAGTTTGGGCTGGCCGTGGCCTTCTTCCACCCCCCAACTCCTCTCACCAGGACCATATCTGTGTGACCTTCTGTAGCAGTTCACAGATTTTAAGAGCAAGCACAACACACCACATGCCCTTCTCTGGCACCACATTAATCACCCTACTTTAGTGACGACTTCTACTGATAAACCACCCTGCGTACCTAAACGTCCTCCCCAGTGGCTACGTCTAGAGCAATAAATTAAACATGTCCTTTTCCATACGCTGACACTGTGTAATCTACTAGTAGAGACAAAGCCACTGAGAACATCAGCTGGCAGTTAAGGGGGAAAGCCAGTAGGGATCAAGAGACCCCAGTTTTACTTGCCATTTGATGGGTGACCTTGAATCTCTCTGTCTATGTTTTCTCATAGTTATGGAGAATAATGATATTTCTTTTCAGCTATACTGAGAACCATAGATAAAAGATACTGCTTATTACTGGTGTGTATTTATACCTCTATTACTATACAAGTCCACAGATGAGAACTGCCTTCAACTAAACAAACCCAGCTACAAACAGAGAACATATGATTTTGTAGTATTAATTCTTAATTATTTCACTCTCTTCCAGGAAACTCAGGTCTACAGCTGAGCACAAATAAAGACACAAGATCTTCATGATAAGAAAAGCAAAACAATGGCCTGACATGACCTAACGAAAGCACAGGATACTACCCCCCCCCAGAGTAGAAATCTCCTTATTCCAAAACTTCCTTTCAAGTGCTCTGAATGCATTACTAGACAAAGAAACAAGAAATTCACTTTAGCAAGACAGTAACATTTTTTAAAATAGCAGCATCAGACATTAGTCCATAAATCTTCCCCCAAATCAATGTGCTTTATGTCAGATGGGACCTTTGAGCTTCAGAATAAAACAAATTTAGGTCTGACTTGCCATACAAAGATCCATGTAATAAACTTTAAATATGTCAAAAGCCTCACTGGAAAAAGGTTTGCAGAAGGTTTAACATGGAGCTAAAGGCTCACGCAGTATTGCAAAATTGACCTCTGTGCTGCTAAGCAATGTATGGTGCTGGGAATGCTACCAGCTGATAGGACTTGAGAAACAGACTGAGCTCTCCACTGCCACAGATTTCATATCTGACCATGGAGAATATCACATGATCTGTCTTTGTCTTTAATCCCTATGATAACATTTCTTTCCTCTCTTGGTATCTATCAGATACTTACATTGTAAATTCAGTGCATTTGAAGACATAAAGACAAGTCTACATGTTCACAGAAGCCTTTAGTTGTTACCACAGGGAAAATATTAGTCACCATAATAAAAAAATCTCTTGTATCACACAATTCCAACACTTTACCATTTTCATACAGCTTCCTATGCAGAAAGTATTCTCAAAGGAATAAATCTTTCCTTCCTCCCAAGATCTCTTTTGTAGCCTTGTTTCCTAAGTTAAAGCAAATGGCAATCACACACTGTGTGTAATGTCACGCCTGTGTCTGTCTTCCCCTAATTAACTTCTCTAAAGACATTTGACAAGGACCTAGCAATGTCAGAATTACTCAGTTGCCAGAAGCTCCTTCTGATTCCAACTTGTGCTCAAAGAGATGAGAGACAGAGTCAGCATCTGCACCAAGGGAAAAACCTTCCATGTTGAGTCAGACAATGCAGATAGAAGCTGAAGTTCACTACTAGAGGTGCACCTATAAAAGTGGGAAAGGAAGCAAGTTTGAGCACTGCAGCACACTACTCGATAGCTTGCCTTCTCCATGATTTTGGACCACTCCAATCACTTCCTCACAAGACAAGCCTGCTGTGAGGAGGGCTGCCTTAGCAGCACAGATGTGACCCAGCCAGTGCAATGTGGCCATCAGTTCCTGGGCCAGCCCTTTGCCTCCTTTTACACAGCAGCCCAAATGCAGCAAAGGACTGCATCCAAAAGACAGGCACTTAGAGGAAGCTTGGGTTCGTGATTTCTGCTGCATACCAAAGAAACTGGAGCTGTTTTGTAGTGTATCTGGTGGGTGCAGTACCGAAGGAGCAGAAACTAGGGGAGCGTGAAGGTTCTCAAATACACACATGTAACATTGCCTCGCAGTAATATCTCACGGAACTTCTGTCCCACCTCTTCAATCTTCGACCTGAATTTGAATGTCAGTGCGGTAAGTTAAGACACATAAAAGCACTAACTGTGTGACATCCCCGCTAGAGCTGGTTTTGGAGTTTAGCTTTGCTGTGTGCCCCACCCTCCCCATGGTCCCCTGCATCCTGCCACGTCCCTCCACACCAAGCACTCCCAAATAGTTTCTTCTGAGTCTCATACTATTGACACAAAAATCTACTCCTGCAGACAACAGTTTGCTTCCTACACATCCTATATTCAGTACTCATTATACATTTAAAAACTAACCTGTGCGTAGTTCCAAACTTCAGAGTCTTTACATACAGGGTACAAATCAATAAACAGCACATACAGCTTATTTTATAGAAATACATATCACCCAGAAAGAGTTGTGAAAATGCTCGCCACTTCACAATTCTTTGCCCACAAACATTCGAGACTGAAATCCAGCAACAGAAAGACCCATGGCATCTCCAGACTTCTTTGAAAGTATGAGGTAAGACCATCCTTCCACATTCCAGCAGCATCACAACAAGGGTCTTACCAACTGCTTGTCTAAAACTACTCTGAACTACTCTTCTGACAAACAGGGAAACCCAGTGTTGCCCTCTGACCCAAGCATTTAAATTCAGAAGTTAGTTACTCACTTGTTGGAAGTCTGAAATCTGTCACTTGTTCTCTGTGGGATCATTCCAAGCCCAAACCTTGTTCTCAATATCTTTCTATATAGGGAGAAACCTTCCATATTGAGACTTTCCTCTGAGTGATTCACCTCCATTACCAAATCCCAGAAAAAGCCTTCTGTAAGACTGGGAATCTGTGAATGGACATAAATGGGATCCTCTTGGATCACACACTAATCTGTCAAGGGACAGTTCCTGACAAATGCTTCCACACCAAGGCCCTTTAGTTTACAAGGGGATGGTTTCAGGATTCAAGTGTACTTTTGGAAATACTAAATTGTTGAAGAGACACTGGGATAAGAGTCTAGGGTTTAGGGAGCAGAAACTGAAGTCCTGGTAAAATGAGCTGTTTAGCAGATAATTAACTACATGTGGTGAAGGCTTTTTTTCATACTACGGAACAACTGAACAAAACCAGTCAACTGCTAACAGATGCTGCTCTAATATTGAGCATGAACCCACACAGGGGATGGATAAGGAAGACACACAGGTGTCAGCACTGAATTCCTTATGAACAGAAGTCTGTGGCCTAGATATCCAAACATCATGAGATGGACCTTTGGAGTTCGTGATCTGTATCTCACTGGGAAAAGTCTATAAAGCTCCCATCACCTGAGTGTCTACCATGGAGTTTTCTGGGAAGGATGCAGTACAGTATTTGAAAAATCCTCAAGCCCTCAATGAGAAGATACCGCTTTGAAAACAGTGGGAGAAAAGCCATTAAGTTATAATAGATGTAAATACAGATAAGTGCACATACACACACCCCTGAGTACTGATTATAGTTGTAAAGAAAACCTTGCAGAGCTGAAATGATAGAATATTGTCTCTCTAGTTCAGTCACAATTAGCTGCTTTACCAAAACGTAGTAACAAAACTAAAATAAAGAAGACAGATGAACTTCACTGCTGCCCTGTGGAAAAGTAATCTATCTGCCAAGAAATACGCTTGTGCTACTGCCACTGCAACACAGAAGAGCGGGATCAGCAGCAGGTGAATTATAACCAACAGCATTGGAACTATAATCTTCCTTTGCTGTAAAAATTAAAAAAAAAAAAATAAAATAAAATTGCTGTATTTCTTTACACATCACATATCTGTGTCACAAATTATATTAGAACACATATAGACATTGCTGATATTTCAAATATACTATCTGTGCCATGAAAAGCATGATGAAAACTTTTAAAGTAATTTATTACTTATTCCCACACTTGCTAAGAAAATAATACTATATCAATTTATTTATTTTATACTATCAAAAGCATCTTATTTTGAAATCAGTCATTTCTTTCCACTACCAGTTTGTAGCATCCTGCTTCTACTTTTGCAGTTTAGGCAGCTCAAGAGTTTCATCTGTTAGTGGGAGGGAAAAGATTTGTGCAGCTAGAAGTAAGTGCAACTACAAGAAATGGCTTGTAGTTGAAAGACAGATGACAGCAGGATGGAACACGTAACCAGAATATTTTAGAAGTCTAAAGTTTTTCTTCCTATTGATATAATATGGACAACAGATGGGTTTTTAAATGCAGCTCTTGGTACAACTTTGCATGTGAGAAGGAAAATAATTTGGAGTTCACGGGAACAGGAGCAGATTGTTCTGTGGATCCAGTTGGTGTCATTCTACAGCCTTAAACTCTCCTGCAAAATACTGTAGGCAGAACAGCAGGAGTACCAAAATTCCCCATGCTGGCTCCAGCTCAATAAGCCATTTCTATTCACAAAGTATATAAGCATACACTTAACTTCAGGAGCACATGTAGGACCAGTGATTTCACTATGACTCAGGAATCTGCTCAAAATTAAAGTTTCACATAGGGGTTTTGCTAATCAAGCACCAGATGCATCTGGCAGATAGTTGTGGACTTCACTTTTCACTGGGTCTCTACATTATTTTTTCCACCTGACAAAGCATTTTCTTAGCTTGCTAAGCAATGCACTCGTCAAACTGGCCAGGATGGGCCTAGCTGCACATAGTAGGCATCCAAGTGACAAAGGACAAGACAAGCAGAAAGGACTGTGAGTACACAAGATACCCTTCAAAGTACAACAGCAGCATCACTGACAACACAGAGGAAAATAAGACAAGCAATATCAAAAGCTTACATTTAATCACTTAATTACTTAAATTCTTCCTATTTAAGTCTTAAACTAGCAAACAGGGGAGGGGCATGGAACACGGATGAGAGAAGACAAGGCTGCTTATGATCTGCCTGTCTTGCTAGTGAGGTCTAAGCCTGACCACCACGACCCAGGCATCTGGAAGCAGTGGGGCACCACGGTCCCATGGTATCACCCACTCTCAGCCACGTCAGTATGGTTGTGAAAGACTACAAGCTCTGTGTGCTTAACGATGATTAACACTTTCTCAGGAACTTGTTAGTGAGAAGTGTGTGTTGCTAATCAGGAGATGTGGCAAAGGTTACGTGTACAGTGCAAAACCAGTCCCTTTCACAGCTCTCCTCAACAATCCCAACACTGACTCTGATTCTCCCATGGACATTTACAGAGCTCAGTCGCAATATCCCAGATCAGGAGGAAAAGCAGAGCAACTACACTCTCTTCAGATTCCAAGGGACAGACATCATCTGGAATAAATCAGGGGAACTTTTGGGCTGCCTGTAGCTCCAAGCTGATTCACACCTCCTGAAGGTTTAGAATAGGTGAGGCTGAGAGTGTCCTTGAGGGTACCCTCCTGGTTTAGGAAGCTCTGGTGTACCCTACAGAAAACAAAATATTTTGTAGTGTTCCCAACATCTATCTCAAGTAAGACTTTGCTCAGGCAGTTACCCTTTGAATAGACCATGTACTTCAAAATGCAAATTTCATAAAGGTGCACAAAACCAGAGTAAAACTGGCAGGTTCTGCATTGCCCACGTGCAAGTATCTCTTCTTTCTGCCCTGCAAAGCTACTGCTCATTCTAACACTCCTCCCAATACAATGTCTTTAATGACAAACTTCCACCTTGAAATTTACCAGTTTGTTTAGGAGGAAAATTTACCCTTTCTTTTTTAAACACAGCATCTAACATCTGGATGCAGGTCTACACATGCTGCCATTCTCTAATGCCTTAGCTGCTGACTGCACCTTAAGTCAGGCTATTTTCATTCTTAAGTAAAGGAGACAGAACTGGACTCCAAAGCAGCACGTAGTCTGACTTCTGTGATGAACTGTATCATCTTCAATAGCATACTTTAAGCAACGGTGCTCATAGTAAACAGCACAACTAGTGATCGCTCTGAGAATGGTCATTTAAAAACAGACACATAAACAAAAACATGAAATAAGGTTCAAATCCTGCAGTCATTTTAGCACAAAATCCCTATTGGCTCCCTATAGATTGACAGCAGAACAAAACATCTGTCTACAGGGCATCTCTGTAAGATAAGGAAGTAGAACTGACAGAAAGAGAATACTGCACAACAATGGTATTTTTGTGCCTAACTCATATTTATGAATACACTTCCCATGAAAATCAGCATAAAGTGTTGTGACTCTTACCCCAAACTCATGAACCGTGTAGCAGAACCAGGAATTGAACCTATGTGTATTAAATCCCCACCTAGCTTGCTAGTCACTAGACTGTATTTCCTTAGGTAGAGTATTACAATAAACATACCAACTCAGCTGTGTACTGTTGAGCTTGTGTGATCACACATCATAGACAGTAAAACATGCCACCATAAGCTCAAAGGTATATTCCATGCATATGACAATGTAATTTCTAGTTTTGATGCAAAGTGTTCAAATTCCAAGTGCAAACGCATGCCTGAAAAGCAGTTTTACCTGTGAAATAAAATTTACATTGAAGTAGGGAGTGTCATTCTAGTTTCAGAGTATCTTTAAAAAATTGTTACAAAAAATTACCATTACAAATCTAAAAGAATGACACATCAGCGGAAACGAAAAATTTCTTTCTCGCTAATGCAACCAGGCACCTTACTGCAGCACACCTGCAAAACAGACTTGCTGCAGAAGGAATTGAACTGGCACAACCACAACAGGAAGGATTTTAATCTACACGCAATGCACTGTGGAAAGCAACTAATCAAGCAAGCATGCTCCGTGAAGATAAACCAAATCTTTCGTGTTCCACTTAGAAAAACAAATCCATTCACAAAGCAAAGTCTCACTCCAAACATCTCCAAAGTTTGGGAAGGCTTAAAGACAGAGTCAGCTGTGGTAAAGAAAGACAGCACGTATATTTTGGGACGGTGAGAGAAGTTCTCTACAATATGGAACAGTGTTGTATTGGTGCTTTTACCATGGCAACACCACTACAGTGTTGAACTCACCTTGGTAAGACTGACGGTGTATTCAACTCACCCCCTCAGCTAGTCTTGTCTACAACTGCACAAAAGCTTTTGCTTCTCATCCCCACAAACATCAGAGTCATTATGACTTGTGAGCTGCCTGTCCCAAAGCAGTGGCATGTTCACATGGGACAGGCTGTGGGGTAGCAGGAGTGCAACAAGCACAACTACAGGAACCAGGCAAATGTTCTGAAATCCACTCCTGTAACAAGGAGCTAAGACCATGTACCCACTCAGGTTGTGTGTTACACAAATTTTAGTATTCCCTAGGGGCAGATTTCATACACACAATGGCTTTGAGGAGTCTACAAAATTTGTGTTTCAGAAAAACAACATGGAGAAAGTGTGGCCATTGCATGGCTCCAGAAAGCATACCAAGATGCATAGTGTAACCAAAGTTAAGAGAAAGTAATGAATGTAATAATGACATTTTATTAAAACTCTCCTGTCTTAATCTATTCAGATTAAAACATTGTTTTTATCAGTCTAACTTGTGCATTTGTTTTTTTCCTTGAATAAATGCCTCATTCTGCTAAGCGAAGTCTTCTTGCATATGGACTGGTAATGAAATACAAATAGAACATTAAATATGAAAAACGTAATGCACAATTTATTTTTCTCCTTTACTTACTTAATTTGCACCTAAGTCAATTTCATGCTGAGAATCTCATGTAGTTAAATAATTAGTGTAAATTAAATTTCATCTTTTTTTAACTGGCAAAAATGGTGAAGCTAAGTTGGTAGTTATTTCAAGTTTTTCTGCAATACAGGAACAACTTAACTTGAAGACACTTCAGGGTTTGAATGGACAAGATATACAGGCTTTTAATAAAATCAAGGAAAAAAAGAAACAACTCTGAACAGCAACTTGCAGGGCAAGAAATCCCTCTTTGCAAGCATTATGACCATGAATATTAACCTCTGAAGAAGGACCTCGGAGGATGTGAGAGTTTACTCCTGAGCAAGCCACTGCCTGCAAACACACAGGTACTCCTCCTCTCTGTGCATCAATGCCACTCACAGCAAATTCTGTCATCTGGTAGCCACATCTTCACCCTACTCCACTCACATCACACTGATTTCAACAGAAATTCTAACAGAAATCAAGGCCAGCGCACACCTCCCACAGCAGACAGTCAACAATCCCCACTTCTCTCAGGCTCCAAGCCCAGCAGTGTCTGTCTGCCATGGCACCGGCCCATGCCCGCACAGCCACGGCTCACCCCACGGCAGCCCATCCCTGTTCACCTCCCAGCAGAGGCCTGCAGACACAGGCTCTTACCAGGCAACTAATGCAGCAGGCAGCCACAACCACCCCCTTTGCAGCTACGCTCATCTCACAGACTCTACCAAAATGCAGGGTAAAAACTTCTGTGGATCCCACGATGCTCCCTCCTACCCTCCTGGCCTTAACAAGTGTTGGCTCTTAACCAAGCCATGATGATTTCTCACACAAAAGAGTAAGGGAAATTCAAGTAGAAGACATTCAATCCCTCCTACTTATCCACACTGGAAAATTGCACCCATACTACTACCAATAGCATGCACAAAAATGTCAACAATGTTATATGATGCCTCTATGCAATATTCATCCGTATTAAGAAAATCACGGAGTTGCAGAAAGGACATAACCACTAGATAGCCAAAAACCCCTATGGACTCAAAAGTAAAGAGGACTGGAGTAAATACAAATAGAAAGAATTTGATGAATTCTATATTTGCTTATCGTCATGCAGATTCAGGAAACGGTCTTCCTCCACCTACAAGGTCTTGGTGTCCTTATATGCCACTAATTAGATCCCCAGCTCTAAGCTTCTGCCACCGTAACAGTAACACATGACTACACAAAACTAAGTCAAGTCAGCACAATAAATGAAAATCCTCCTGAAGACTGAAATATCTTTTAAGTTTTCATTAGAAAGCAAGTTCCTTCTGAAGGATGTTACACTGACAGTCCAAGAGAAATCCTGCATTTGTTTGGAAAATAAGGACGTAATGAGAGCAACGTGGTCCACTTCCTTATAGTGCCTTTTCGACATCCCTTGGCCATGACCTGAATGGCCTCCTGTGTGAGAAAATTCATGTTTCCGTCTGTGCTTGTTCCTCTCCCCCTCTCCGTGCTGAGATGATAAGCAGTGGTGCTAGCTGCAGAAGCGGCTTGCAGATGTAACTGCTTCTCATTACAAACATCTCAGCTGTTGTCTGTACTAAGGCATAATCAGCCACTGTGCATGTATGCATGTATGGTATTATAGAAGACCATAAATATCAGCACTCATTTTTGAATATTTGTTGTTAATAACAATAAAATAATACAGTAGTAAATAAGCCTACGCCACAGTTTACAGCTATTTCATTTATAGATGAAAGGAAGGAAAAACACAGAATTATTGGGTCAAAATGAGAGGGAGCAGGACAGTCTGAAGGAGAATTCAGGAGGACTAAACCATTCCTTTCCTAGAAAGTAATTATTCCCTCTCCTTTCCTAAAGACTTATTATTCTCACACCTTTATTTACTAACATTATGAATTAATATTTGTATCTATGCCACTAAAGCAAAAAGTCATCCCAGGCTTAACAACTCAGCATGACTTTGAAGATCAAAACTAAGTAAAAGCAGATAAAATGGTCAAGGAAATATTATTAAAGGAAGATTTAACTTCAAATCAATTGCTTTCATTCTAATGCATTCATATAATCACTTGCTTCCCCATTCCATAAACTGGTTGTAAAAATCTCTTGAGACAGAGTACTACTGTATTGTATACATGCCTAATGACCCTACAGGGGCATATTTAAAAGAAGAAAACTGATTTATATAGCACTTTATAGGTGTAGTCACAGCTCATCAAGGTATTTTCTTTTACATGTGAAATCAGTCCCATTTAAGAGACTCTTCCCATGTTTTATTTTACAGTGGTTTTCCAGGGGAAAAATCAAGGAGGGGGTGGAGGGCGGAATTTGGCATTGCACATACATAAAACCCCCCAAGAAGTGCATATGTAAGAGCAAATCTACCCATCTGCCAGTTAAACATTCCCATCCGAAGACTTTGTTTCCAGATGCATCCTCATAATGAATAGCTGGACCTTGTCCGTTCGGCTGAGAGCACCAACACACAATATTGCATTTCAAAACCCAGTCGTATCCTATTCTGCAAAACATTGAGTACTGTTATTTCTTTGCCTGTCTTGCTTTTCCCTGCTTGCAAGCATCTCACCAGGCATTATTCATGTTACATAACTCCAGCTTGTTAAAAACAACCGTTATTTAGCTAGGTAGTGTGATAGATTAATGAGGTAAATCCAGAACTTGCTTATTACAGAACGCAGACAAAAGCAGCTCCTCAAATAATATGCCTATGCAACATTAAACAAATGAATGAGCAACTGCACCAGCACTGTTTACTTTCAAAGTTAATTAAATCTTTCAAATTCAGGATACTGTATTCAGTGCCTCTTCTCACGCCACAATATGCAAACTCCCCAGCGCACATGCATTTTATTTTTTAGAAGACTGACCCGCCCCCCAATCATTAGAGAATAACAGCTGAATATTGAATAAATTAATTTCACTTGCAAGAACGCTGTATTGCTTTAATGTTTTGGCTGACGTTGATGAGACAAAATCCTCCTCCCTGAGTTAGCTGCAAAATGCTTGTGTTTCTCAATAACCATTCTTACTCATTCTCTGTTTTGGTTATGAAGTGTAAAAGCAGCAGCCGGAGAGGGTTAAACAGGCTTCCTGTCAGTGCTCTGCAAGAGCCTCCGTATTCCAGCAAGGCAAAGAAATCTGTTCAGGCCTTGTATATTCAGCATTATTCAGCACTACTGGGACCATATTCGAGGATCCCTCCATGCCCACCTGACGGCGTGTCCTCTATATTATGCAAGTGATGTGGTCTCCCCAAGGCAAATCATCACCTGACCATCCTGGGCTTTGCAGCTGAGCTGTATCCAGTGACATCCCCCACGGAGCAAGCCCTTGCCACATAACTGTATTCTCTTCTCAGTCACTTCTCCCGGGAGGGGGGATGGGGGGAAAAAAAAAAAAAAAAAGGTAAAAAATTAAACCACTCGTACTTCTGGCAGCACCAGCACAGCAGAGCGATAGGGAGGTGACCAGCCCAGCTGAGGTGGCAGCAGCAACGGGGGCCCTGTGCAAGCACCGGCTGCCTGCCGGCCCAGACCTGAAACTAGGTCTCAGCCCGCTCCACTGCAGGGGAAGGGAGGAGGGGAAAGAAAAAAAAAAAAGAAGAAAAAAAAAATTTAAAAAAAAAAAGGCAGCACTTTCTCAGAGCAGGAAGAAGGGGAGGCCACGAGCGTTTCCTGTTGTGCAGCTGAAACAAGCAAAGACGTCATTACATTTACACTCCCTCAGGGTGTCAGCAGATTGAGGGCCAAAGTTCAGTCATTTCCAATGCGCTGCAAGGAGGGAGGCTTTGGAGGAGAAACCAGCAGTGGCTTTATTGCTAACAGCAGTTCTCTGCACTTGCATAGCAAAACAGCAAAGCAGCGTGTTACCAGGCTCAGCTGCAAAGTATCGTATGTGACTAGAAACAATATTTGCTCAGGAGCCGTGCTGCTCTTGTTTTTCTTGTACAGCTTGTGTAAGAATATTACTACAATATAGAAATGCACCAAGCTCTCGCTACAGCCCGTACTTCTGCAAGCATCTGGAAATCAAGCCTTACCCATTTTTTGATCCCATGGAGTAAAACATGGCTTGTGTATGCATTTGGGGAACAAGGGTGTAAAACTACAGGATTCCCTTGTCAGATACGGCTGACAACCCAGCAAAGCAAATACAGATGCATCTTTTCAGTTTCACCCTTGCCTTTCTGAAGCAGATAAGGGCCCACCCACCTTAAGGAAAAGGGTGAAGGCACAGGAGTTGGGTACTGACATGTTGAAGTTCAGCATTTGGTAATGGATTGTCTCACAGGCTGTCCATCTGACCCCTAAGTAAACCTGTATTACCTAGCAAGCTTAGGGAGAACCTGGATTGCAGTCCTACCCATCATTACTACCTTCTGAAGTTAAACAGTAGAAAGACTTTTTCTATGCAAAGCATCAATAATCCAAATGAGAACATCTGGGAGGTTTCAGCTCTCAACCACAGGAAGCTTTACAGAGTAGTCAGAACAACCACCCTTAAGAAATGGTCTGGTTATAGCTGATTCTCCTCTGGGGCAGGGGATGCACAGGCTTGCCGTACACTCTCACTCATGAGACACATTCTAGACCCATTTTCGTTAGTGTCTGAACAATACAGAGATAAATCCAGTCACTCCACAATAAACATGTCACAGGAACAGCCTCTGGTGTCTAGGACACTAGACTTTTCCTCTGTAGACTGAATGAGACAGATTGGATAGCAGTGCTCCCATTGATAGAAGCTAATTTTCAAATAGAGGCACTTAATTCAACAAACCTCAATGAAAAAGTTTACAAGTAGTTTGGAAAATGCTTTTTCCAACTCTCATCTCATACTTCCATCACTAGCTGAAGACTATTTTTGCAATAACCACCCTGTGGTCACACGAGGAACTGAAGCCAGCCTTTCAGCCCTAGTAATTTAGAGTATTAGAGCTGAAACTAGGGAACCACCAGTCTGTATCTTGGAGTCATAAATCATATCTTTCACAAGGCATATGCAATGCCATCAGCTTACCAAAATGGCTCATTTTCCTAAACCAAGGTCAAAGGTAATATTTTTAATTATTTATAAACTAAACATTTTGGATATATTTTGAAAAACATGTACTCCTACAGGGATATGAGCTAGTTTGGTTGTTTTCTACCCTTTCCTTTAGAAGTAAATTTTTCAAAGATGCCTTATGTTGAAATTTCACTGCCCAGTTAGCATGAAAAAATAAGCCTTTACTGCTTCTTGTTCTGATATTACCTTCAGCATTTAATCCTGAAGGTTTTCAGTCTGGCACTAATCATCAAGACTCTTTGCAATATTAAAAAAAGGAGACAAATGAGTCTTTGGTGTGGGCAATACTGTGCAGCACACAACACACAATCCACGGAAGAAAACCCTATTTTTACTCTGCATCAAATCAAAGAAGCATTAACTTCAGCAGAGACAGTTTGGATTAGTTCAGTTACAGTGATCAGAATCTGGCCTTTAGACATGTGGGTGCTGGATCAAAATCCAGCCTGTATCATACACAGAAATGGGTCTAAGTAGTGACGTTCTCCTGAGAGAACGAAAAAGGGGACAAAACCTTCCAAGTACTGTAAGAACACTTCCACTGTGCACAGCATCCTAAACAACACATAAGAGAGCCAGTCGATACTCTGAAATCCGACCATAAAGTACCACTCTCACTCACAATAAGCTTGGTCAACTAATTTTAGCCTCCTATCTGAGAACGAAAGAAACGCACCCACAATCTGTACTTTTGACCGTACTGAGACAATTGCCGCATGGCACAAGAGGCGCACACGGCCGGGCTGTGCAGCCATTCGGCACCGATGCATGGCCTTGCAATAGGCATTTTTCATACATCTATGGCTGCCTTTTGCAATAGTGTCTGTTAAAGACCAGACATGTAATAAGGAACGGTAGTGTTTTCACACACCCATCCACATCCTGAGTGTTAAGTCTTCAGGTAATCACATCTTACTGTTCCATTAGGTGAAGAATGCTATTAAACCATCTCTAGCATGGTTTGAGGTGAGAAAAGTGCCATATAGTTTGCATCCAAACATGACCTGAATATTTTAAAGAGTTGTAGATGTTGTGTTGGATTTTTTTAAGGTCTGAAACTTAAAGCAAAGGCACAGATGCAAACCGTGAACTCGCCTCGCTGTCAGTGTCCTTGGTATGCTGATGAAAACACATGCTTTTCCCCTCCAAAGTAGAAATTGGTTGTGGGAAGTACAGATACAACGGAAAACATCTCTTAAACAAAGATGGCTACCTACAAAATCTTCAACACCTTTATAGAGTCCCAAAAACTCAGTTAGTTTTACCCTTTACAACCCATCTGGGTAATATTTCAAAGAAAGCCACTATATTGTATCACTCCGTAATTTTAAGTATCTACAAGGTTTTTATAATTCTTTCACTTCCATCTGAAGGAATGTTTGAGAAGTGCAAGTGGAAAAGCCATTATATTCAGATTTTTTTGCTGTACTGTCTCATCGCTAAGAGAATTCTCTCAAGCAATCCTAGAAACAGGTAATTAAAATATCCCATGCTGCTTTTGTGAGGAAAACAAAGCAAATTAATACGGTAAGGTCCAAGCTGCCAAACACCTGATAGCAGGTAATTATGTACATGGCAGAAAACAGAAGTGGGGTGCTTGTTCTTTACTGTGAACCTGCTGCTAAGCCCAAATACGGCAGTACATGGAACGCAGTGTAAGAGACTGCCCACCACTGAAGGACACAACCCAACCACCAGTGAAATGGGAGCAATCAGAAATTTCTCAAGTACCCTCCATCATCAGTCTTCTCATCTACCGCACTCAGCCGCCCCATGTCATGCCCTCCTGCCCCAGGAAGACTCTTCCACCAGCACTGGTCTCTACCCACATACCTCAGGGGCTCTCCAGACATGAGGACGCACAGCCTCCCATTCAGAAGCTACTGGAAAAATGCTACACTGCAAGGAGAACAACTCTAATGCGATTATATGGTAAGGATTTGGTTTAGGATGAAAACAATACCTTACATTTCAAATGCCATGCTCTCATATGTTTCCGGTGTGTGTGAGTGTCGGAGACATATAGTGTGAGATATATGTGTGTTCTGTGTATACATATGTACATACAGACACCCATGTATGTGTGTGTATATATACATAAATTCATGTATCACTGTGTGTATGTATAATAATACATATATACATATAAAAATAAAAATATAGGAAAGTGATATGGCTAAGTGGAACCGTAACTCATGATTGTAACTACGTTTTATTGGTAATGACTTATGGAGATTCTTTTGACAAAACATTAAGTCCTGGAAGCTAAGTAGGTGAAAAGGCAAACCCTTATTTTGAGGCTTGCTCAAGTATTTATAGTTTATTTCAAATGTCTAATCAAAACAAAACACATCTGAAATATGTATTTAAGAACGTGCAGTTTTCAACAATAGGTAGCTTAATTTCAAGAAACCAAAACCAATTGCCAAAATATTTATTGAAATTGCTTTCATGGAAACAACAAGAAAACACTATGAAAATGTTAAAGATATTAAATCAACATGACTGCTTCTGTATCTCATGAATTCAACAAGATCCTAGGCAACAATAATATTTAGAATAAATATTTTTCTTATGGGAATAACATTTTCACTCAAATTGACCAGATGATATCAATTAAAAAACCAAAGATTAGACAAAGAAAACACATCTACTGACTTAAAAACAAAACTGTACTCCAGTAAGTACAACGTGGTTTAAGAAACTTACTTTTTCTTTCAAAGATTTTCCTTCATAGGCTTTTTCCATTACAGTATTTTGAACTAATTTCAATTAAATAACGAAGATCCATTCACTGTAACTTCAGAAAGCACACACTACGCAGTGTAAAATATTGCACACATACACAAAGATCAATCTATCAAAGGCAAACCCAATACTGATTCCAAGTTCTGCACTTACTCTATATGCCCATTTAAAAAAAAACAAAAACCAAAAAAACCCAGAGACAAACAGCCAAATAAATAAATAAAAATCAGTGATACAAAAATACAGTAGCTTTCTACGTAATACACCATCTGTTCCACCAGAAAACCATGCTGCAGCAAGCCACAGGGGCTACAGCTATGAAAAGCCCTTGTAGAAGAGCCAAGCACTGTAATGAGCAGTTTGAGAAGCTGTGGAAAACCATATCAGCCACCACAGTAAGGAAGCAGCCTGTGACACACTCCGTGGGAACTCGCTGTCCCCCCTCATCCTGCAGGCTGGGGGGACCCAGGCTGCCACGATGTCCTCAGAGAGCTCCCCTGATCTTGCAAACCCAGGGTCAGAGGTTCATAGCATACCAGTAAAGCTGGGCAGGGCTGAGGAGCAAGTGCTATTTGTTTGAGGTTGTGGTGTTTTGCCATGGCTTCTTACAGGAAAGTTTGGTCTCCAGAGTTACAGACACAGAAAACTGGATTTCCCCAACTCCTCCACAGACCACACCTTCAGTGATGCTCCTCCCTGCTCCTGTACTATGAAATGTAGTATCTGCACACAGTAATAGTTTCTGGAACATGGGAATGGGCACCCTAGTATGCCTGCTACCCCTGAGGCTCATTAAAAATAGGAGCTGCTGTTGCATGCCAGATGCTTGCTCACTGTTGTGTGCCTTACAGCAAAGCACTGAGTCTTCCAGCCATTCAGGCAAAGATGGAGGAGAGACCCAGATGAAAGAAGTACTAAAGGGGTGCTCTGTTATGGTTAAGAAGGCCAATTAAGGTGTGCAACCCTCTCCTTCCAGTTGGCAAAGTCTCAGGTACTCGGAATTATGTAGTAAGAATTTACCTCTGCCACTTCTATTACTACTCTGCAGGCATGTGTTAAAAAGGTATCCTACCTTTCCAGCTTTTGGTTGCAGTATCACCCAGGCTTTAGGGCAAGGTCTGAGTTCTTTAAACCATGCTTGTAAAGGCTTTGCTTTTGCTCTCCGTCACCATCCCTGGAACAAACAATGGAATCGCAGAACCCTGAGCAATTAGGAGACCATACCTGGACTGGAGGGAATTCATGAGCCAACATATTATCATAGCTCTCATTAATAAAATAATAAACTGTGCAATTACAGTGGGTTGTACACATACCTCAGGGTATGCAGTAAGGCACAAATTTAGAAATGGAATGTTTCCAACAACCAACAACAATTTAAACAGGCAAGGATCCTTATCAAACAATTAGGTTACTCAAGCACTACTCCAATACCTGGCCCTTTTTGCCCAAGGTTATGCATTCTAAAGTCATTTCATAAGCTTTGGTTGATCGGGGTTTCTTCCTCTTCCTTTTTTATTTTGTTAGTAGCATTTAAAATAAAAAGAAAATAGTTCATCTCCTCTCTAATCAACCCCTCAGGTACAAGATTCTTTCAAAATTATATCAAAAACAGGAAAGTGCAAAGAGAAACTCAGTTATCAGCGAGAAACTGATTCAGTTGGGTGCTACTGGGCCTCAGATAGAGGACTAAATATATAGTACAGGTAAGTTACACTAGAATGAAACACCACGCTAGAACCTTGCAAACCTGTTGTAAATACTGTTTGTCAATATCTTTTTTTTTTATGCTGAATCATAACAGAAGCAGGAAAAAAAAAAACAGATCTGTGAAATTATTCCACTTGAAACAAGAACATATCATACCTTATTTAAAAAAAAAAAAAAAAAGAAAAAAGAAAAAAAAAAAAGGAAAACCACCAAGAATTACATCATGCACAAACTGAAATGAAATGCAAGTTTCTCACATCTTCACAAGCAGTTCCAAAGCCAGATAATGGGATTTCACTGGGGAAACAAGTATACAGGATGAGTGAGGTACATTCCAGGCTTCAAGCTCACTAACTCTGGTAGAAATATGGTGCCCTCAGGAACCCAGCAAGTTCCTTTCTCAAATGGATTACAATTACAAAACAAAACAAAACAAACAAAAAAAACAAAACCAAAAAAAAGGGAAGGGGGGGGGAACCCCTAGAACCACAGCTCTAAGCCACTCTCAGTTCCAACACCTGTACCTAAGAGTTGACACATTTTATATTCAAATCACAATGAAAGTATCTTGAGGTAGATAATGTATCATTACTCTTTCTTTCCAAATTACCTTACACCATCTGGCAATGTAACAATCTAACAGTCATTTCTGTTGAGAGTGACTTTTGTTTTTTATCTTCCCTGCCTGAAGTATCCAGAGGCTGTTTCCATGTAGACAGTTTTTCCAATATTCTCACCTAGTGTTACTATATCCAACGAAGAGCAAACCTCTCCTGCTGAAGGTTTCCATTTATAGAGACAGTCACAAGGAGCACTACTTCAACAGTACAGGTCCTATCTACAGCTAATGGCAAAATCTTGCCCTCATGAAAAACAAAACAAAACAAACCCAAAAACAAACAACAAAAAAACCCAAACCAGTAACAACTTCCCATTCTGCACTTTTATAGAAGTCAAGATTTGATCCAAATTGAGAGTTTTCATTTTATTCACATGAGACAAGGCAGTTGATATGGTAACACAAAGTGTGCTGAGCACAGTTTGGTGTCAACTTCTCAGCTGTGGGGCACTAATTAGAAAACTGAGATGAAGGCAAGATGGTTTTGCCTTGACACCAGAGAAAGCAAAGGTTAAGCAACAAAACAGTAAGTGTTGGCATGATGCAAGTGGCTTTTATGATAAATTTCATTTCCATTATCTATTTACACAAGTAGTCTGTTCATGGATTGACTTTCTAGTCACGTTTCTACAGGCATGAGACCTAGCACCCCTAGTTCAGCCATGGTGCTGAAGTGGACGTCCTACCAGAAGAGCAAGGGTTAATGAGCACCATGCACAAGTTGATTGTCATGCACCACCAATGACAGGGCCTCAGGAAAGATCCTTTAACCTTCTGACTAGACTAAGAGGGAAACAAGCAGACATAAAAGGAACTCAAAGTGCTTCAACTTAGAAGGCAAACATCTTCAGGGTCCAACAAGACATGGCCTTGGCTGAATCAGTCACAGGCCATAAAATGGACGGTTCTCAGTTATTGACTCTGCTGGCATCATTGTATGAGCTATGTACCAGGAACAAGTGAGTAACACTTCAGAAAGATCACCTTGGTGACTTCTGATACTCATTGCACCAAAGTGAACCAGAGCAGTTCATTACAGAGAGTTAACATGGTTTTTTTTACCTGTTTAACAAAATATGGCTCTATTTATGCATCTATATACACACCTGTGAAATAAATGCTAACACTCACACATAAATAATGCAAATAACTTTATTTATTTAAAATCATTTCTTTGATATTTAAGTAACAGCAGAACTTGAACCTACATTGAACCTAGGACAAATGTTCCTCTCAGTGACAAGCAAGCCAGACCTGCAACCATGAGCTCTCATGAAGTTATTCCAGGTATACTGTACTGTGAAGGAGACAGAACATGACTGGAGGCAAAATCTATGTTCACATAGATGTAAATAGGTGTGTATGCATATATTTATACACACATGCTTAAATATTTCTTCACACAATATAGCAAAACCCCACAATTTTCTGGTGTAATGTTTATTTTTAGGGGAAAACATTAAACCAGGAGAAAAAAAAAAAGCATTTTTGTCTGAGATAAAAACACACGTGTAATCCCATCATCAAGATGTGACATTCTGAAATATGTAATGAAAGTGGGAAGCACAGCTCTCCATCTTGTAGCCTGTGAGCCCATAAACAGCCACAAAATCTATTTATTATACTCTTGTCTTGCCAGATAACCCACTTAACCGACAAAGAGTTAGTCAAAATTGGTTTCATTTATTCCCCTGCTTGCTAGTTAAGTGGGTTGAACTGTTGACCAGGATCAAACAATACTGCAACTACATTAAATCAAAACAATGCATAAGAAAATGTGAAGATAAATACCTGCAAGAACTGAGCAAGATAAGAAGGCACTGTATTCTGTGTGCAAGTTATCTGTGGAGATGTCAAGCAATCAAAGTTAGAGAATGCTACCACTGTATCCAAGATGGTATTTTCTATTGGACCTTAGTTACTGATTGAGACATGCTTGTGCAACTTGTGACTGGACAGGTATTTTAAAGGGTGTAGACCAAAATCTTTTAGGTTGAGGATTTAATGTTAGAGGGAGACTTGATTTGATAAAAATAACTTCTAGGCAATTACAATCCACTGTCAGTCACACTCAAAGCTCCCCTCCCTATCTTATTTATCTTCCCCTCTAGGCCTCATTTTCAACCAGCACACATCCAAAAATACGTGTTTAGCATCCTCATGTTCTTCTTTAATTACTAAGGCTGTGAGAAAGAAAGAGCATTAAAAGGTTTCTCTCATAGTCACTCCATTTGTGAAAAATATGCTGCATTAAAGCTTTGGAAAGGTGTGTGTAAAGGAACTCCACCGTCCCATCTGTCTTTCTCTTACCTGCCACACAGGGGATGATCTGACAAGCAAGGGAAGGAAAGTCAGGGTTTATCTACTGACATCTACTTCACCATTTCTACAGAAGAACAAGCGAAGACCTTGGACACACCACTATAAAGTATCCCATCTTATCACAGACCAAATCTAAAGCAGGGGTGCTTCTCCTTGCACAATTATCTTTTACAAGGGAATGTGCCCAGGCCAACATGCCATCATGGAAGGTTCAGGTTTACCAACTCTGGATGCTGAAATGTGTACAACCCAGAAGCAAAACAAGCATTTCCAAGGCACTGTATAAACACACCTTATCCTTGCTCCAAAAGAGAAGTTTTGGAGGACCTGATATGCTTCCACTTCCTTACATATTACTTTCTCACCTCTCTGCCAAGCCTATTCATAAAAGGAACACACACAAGTGATGAATTTTTGCCCACAAAGAGGTCACTAACTAATCTAATGGAATCACCAAACAGCTATATGGTAACAGTTTTCGACTATTAGTGAGCTGAGCTAAGAAGAAAGCAGATAAAATGAAGGTAATATATATCTCATGCTTTTGTCTCCCAACACATCACAGGCAAAAGTCCTGTCAATACCAAAGAAAGGTGCTATGGGAATCTTCATGCCACTGTATATCGGTTCCAGCTTATAACCTTACTCCTTTACAAAAACATAGCTGAACTCGAATCTGCCCTACTAATCACTCCAATTTATGTAGTAGTTTCATTAATGCATGGCTGATTCTGAAGTTTTTCACCAATAATTAACACTACCCACTACAACAAATTAGGTCAAAGATGAGTAAAATTTGTGTATTTTTTTAAATTAGTAATTAAGTAAATCAGAAATTAAAAAACTAAGAAAGATTTGACATGTATCAAACACATGTCAGGTATGTACAGATAACTTACTAGACCAACTTCTTGTCCTTTTTAACCCAACATTTTGCCACCATACCAACCTACCATAGAGGTAGCAACACTATATTTGGCATCACTTCAGCTCTAAAACAAACACCTTCCTGTAAGTTTGTGTTTCACTACAATTACTCTAACACTAACTAACGTGCTTTCCTATTCAAGCGTATTATAGAAATGACTCCGACCCTTACACTTAGCACAAATTTATTCAGATGTATTAGTAAGAGCTTGCTAAGCCTGTATCAAAATTCATAAAATTAAATATGTGTAGCTTATCCATTATTTAAGCCTTAAGAAAACAAAGATTCTAGCCAAGCAGCACTGTGAAAATATCCGCTAACTTTTAGAGGAATTTTGCTAGTATTGTAGGACCAAGCACAAAACAATGGAACAGGCTTCAAGTTCTGTTTGACACAATTTAACTAAGAATGTTGGAAGAAAATTTTTTTACATCAATTTGCAGAGATAATCTCTTTAAGAGTCTAGTATCATGATCTCTCCTGGTGATCAAAATAGACTATCGCATCACACAGCATCAAGATGTCCAACTTCATGGTCTAAAAGTTCATAGTTAAATCCTACCTTTACCAAAGCATTAAAAAAAAAAAATGTATTGGCTTAAACAGGATAGGGAATGTGACTGTAGGAGTCTATGAATGTCCAGACAAAGATACCTTTGGATACCTTTTTCCACTGAAGAACTATTTTACCTCAGACAAATGGAGGGAAAACCTTTCATAAGCAGCTTCAGGAACACACTGATATTAAATGGGAAAAAAGTCAAAACTAGTCTACCTCTATTGTTCCAGCAGACCATGAATTGTACTCTATCCTCTCTTCTACAACATTATCAAAACAGTTATAGAAATTCAACTCTCAAGGATGAATCAGTGTTCACAGGGTGTCACAGAGGGCTCAGTTAAACGCTGTCAGCGTGTACAGATGTCAGTTAACCAGGAACCCACATTACTCTCTAGAGTGTATCCTTTTCATTGCTAATACTTCTACAAAAAGAAATAAAATCACTTTCAAACCTCACCTAAACTGACAACAGTTAGAGCAAATGAAGACTTTTTTTTCCCTGCTAACTGAATTATTTTAGCTGTCGTTAAAAGCCAAGGAACATGAAATTCCACATACTTTTAGTTTTGTGAGCAACTACACTCAAAATGAGCTATGCTGAGCTATGAAGGCTGTTAACAGATGCCAGCAACTTAATAGCTGTTGAATACCAACTTTGGTCTCAACTAAATAATTTTTGATATAACTCAATAATGCCACATCTTCTTTCCAAGGAAGGGCAACCCCAGTTATTACTTCATGCTATTCTTTCTTGACACATTACACATGTTTTGTTTTAATGCAAATCGCAAATACAAAATACATAGATTGGGCCATTTATCTTATGTAAAGGAAAAAACAATATGCCAGAAAACTCCGATGTCTAGTAAGACTAATTCTGATAATCCTGATCCCATCCTGTTGCATAGTTTAAAACATAAAGCTTCTTTCTGTCAAAGCACAGATACTACTCTGTAGGAAAACTTCTCATTAAGTATTATTTTAACAAAATACAGCATGAGTCTACTAAATTCTGAGATTCTATCATGCCCTGCAATTAGACTTTTTTTTCAGCTTTTTAAGTTGCTTATTAGAAAACATCCAATATTCTTCCATATTCATAAACCATTTGATAAGGAGGGCACCCAAGCTCTGACAGTCCACCACCAAGTCCAGCAGACAAAAACCCCAGGCACACCATTAGGTCTTAGCAAGGTGGGGAAGATTAAGTTAGCCCAGTCAGGCCAGCAGCAATACTAACATTTGTAGCCAACAAGTCAAAACTTTGCTACAAATTACAGAAAATAATCTAGGCTTTTCCTGCTTTGTTTTTTCAGAAGAGTTTTCTTACAAAGAAGGTGAAACCCAACCTCACTGTGTTACCTTCAAAATGTGACCTGACACTGTAATTTAGAATTCCCTTTAGCTCCTCTAGTTTTCACTTTTCTATTAAACTGAACTACACATGCAAAGTATGTGACTGTTTTCCTTTGTATGGAATTTCCAATCAAACACTACCTAAAAAAGAAACTTTCTGCGGCAATCAAACCTTGAGCTTGTATGACACAACAGCATGTGTATCCTGTAGGACATAACAGCAATTAAAGCATGTTTTTCAAAAAATACTGTACACCTTCCCCCCCTGCCCTTGGCAGCTTATATAAATCAGAGGTTTTAGCCAGAGCTGCAGCAGTTTATTGCTATTTACTTAAGTTGCAATGAAGAGAACTTACATATTTAAGAACAGAGATATTTCTTATTTCATTTTTTTTTTTGTGAAGGCAGAAATTTCTGGTATATTAGGGTTGCATTTTTCAGATTCTGTAAGCATATTATGACAGAATTGTCAATCACAAGGAAAATCAAAACAAAATAATTTTCTGTTAAACACAAATTGAGGTGCAACAGAGCAAATGTCACATGCGCATGAAGTGGCCATAAACCCATTAACAACTACATTATGTTATTAATGGTTTCTACACCATTTTTAGAAAGAACTTTTCTGTTGAGACAAAGTCTACACTGACAGAGGTAGAAAGTACATAAACTCTGAAAAAAATTATATAATTACTATACAAACTCTTTATATTAGTGTAACCATGTACTGGGGGAATCTACATCAGCTAATTACATGCATTTTGGTACACTGTATTACTTTGAGAATACTACCATCTAAGTGGTACATTTTTTGGTAGGTATGCCCTGAGATCCCCATCCAGAGAAATTGGAGGGAAAAACACAAAACAAACAAACAAACAAAAAAAGTGTAAGTTTTTGCTAACTCATATATAAATCTATGGGAAAGTAACAGGCAATATTCTGTTTCAAGAAAAAGTAAGAGGCATGCCCAAGGAAGAACAGGGAAACATGGAAACACAAGCAATGCTGTGACCATAAACAGCTGTGGTCCACGCTCTGATATTACCCTGGTATAATGAGAACAGAGAGTGACAGTTCTGCAAATGTACAAATCACGCCTGAAAGACAAATGAAAATATGCACCCAGAACCCACAAACCTTCCTCAGAGCAAGGAGAAACTCTTACATTTAGACCATGTTAATGATGGTGAGAAATTAATCACAGGACAATTAAAAAAAAAAAAAAAAGGAAAGAAAAAGAAAAAAAAAGGCAAGAGACTTTTAATTTGACAGGCAAGTTGCAAATGACACTTGTACGTCTTCTGATTATTTCACACTGGGGATTTGGGAACACCGCATCAGCCTGTTTCCCCTACCCATACTCATAGCCTCTCACCCCTTTTCCATGCTCACAGCCTTGTGAGAGAGGTCTCTGGGAATAAATCTGACTAGGGGCAACCTACTACAAATAAGTAGTTCTGGGTAAAGTCAATTCTTTGATTTATGAACAGAAGTTCAGAATGCTAAAATAAGAGGTATGTGGTGCCTCTCACTTACTGCTTCAGTAAAAAAATTAAGAAGTTAGATGTTTCCAGAGACTAACATATTCTTTAAATTCACTGATGATTTCTTAAGGTCCAAGTAGTGGCTCACTAGTTTGTTATCATGGAAAAACTTCTAACACTTCCATTTACAATGGATTTTTGCTCTCAGGCTGCCAGACCAGCACTTTTACAAGTCCTAATTTCAGTTGAGAATGAAAAATATGTCCCCAATTAATTGCTTTTTAGTATTTCCTGCTGAAATAGAACAGTTGTTGCAAAGGCTTATGAAAAATGTTTAAGCCCCCAAAAGAGAAACAAAACTGTACAAAGCTGCTATTTCCTATTAGAATGTCACAGCCAGCTTGAAGCTTTCATTCTTCTGTGATAATTCAGTAGCATCCAAAATGACTGATTGAAACATGTGAAAAAAAACCCACTGTTCTCCATTTTCCATCTAGCTTACACTTCCCCTTGCTGTTTCTTCGCTTCTTCAGGCACTGCTAGATAGTTCCTTCTACTGAAGTGAAAAAAAAAAAAACCAAAAACCAAAAAGAAGCAAAAAAAGCCCCAGGAAAATTACAGGGAGGGGGAAAAAAAAATAAAAAAAAAAAGTCCACACTAATTCCAAAATTAGTTATTTTAATCTGTAACATATTACTTCAGAAATTAAGAAATCTGTTAAGAAAAAATAACCTGCCTCTTTAAATAAAAGAATTTTTAAAGCGGTTTCCTCATAACTTATCAGACCTTTTTCAAATAACAAAGGTATGCAACCTCTGCACTCAACACTTCTGTGGAACTCTCAAGAGTATTAGCAATTAACCCTTGCTGAAGACTTTAACCCATCAGATCTAATTAAAAAAACCTGTGTATTCCTTCTGCTAGGAGGACCAATACTTTAACTGTCAGGTTGACCTCTTCTCAGTGACTGAGGTAAGATGGATAAAACGTTCTCTTCTCTTAACCCTATGCAAAGGCCACTGGCATGAAAAAGCAACTTTTGCTGGGCCCAATTTATGTTATGGCCTGAGACAGGCAGAGAAAGTTAGTGCTCAGGTCTGGCAATTTACCTGGAATTCTTATGCAGAATCAAGTGAGAACTACATGGAAGTAGTACTTGCTAAGGAAGCTCTATTACAGAGCTGAATGGACAATTATCAATATAACCAACCACAGCTTACTATGAAGCCCTACTACACTTAAATTTGAAAGACAGCTTGCCATATTTCATAATACAAGTCATGTAACTGTGACTTGTCTACTGAAATACTCTTAAATAGCAAGTGTTTTCCTCTTTGATGGGTAAGTGTTGCAGGTTTTCATGAAGTAAACCACTTGTGCCAGGCACACAGCTCCTCTATTCCCATTACCTTACCCAATATGGTTAAATTTCAAAAGTAATAAGTTAACTGCCCCTGCTGACGACTCGTGATGAGGAGAGACGCGAAATAGTACGCACTACTTTCACTTTTGTTTACATTTAATTCACCTTAACTCTTTTAAAAACAAGCACCTAAATAAGTGAATAAACAAGGAAACTTGGCAAAACACTCAACAAAAAAAATGTCCTGCCTTAAAAACTTCCAGCTTAGTTACAAACATGCAGACCAGTGTCATAAGTTTACTCATACCAACTGAGCCCCCTCAATGGTATTAGAAATAGTTAAAAGTCAAAAAAGAATGGCCTTGTAGGGTGCCACCACAGAAACTAAACACGATACACTGCCAAACACTCAAGCAGACACATGTACCATTATTCAGCAAGGACCACATGAATGCATATGGCTCTCTGTTTTGTCTTCATAGTAACAAGAAGGTTTGTAAACAGATCTCACATATGAGGCAATCTGGTCACTTGAGAATCTAAAAATCTGCCTTTGTAAAGAAGCGTTCTGCGCTGTTGCCACACAATTGGAATTAGATACACAATTAAAAGTCCTCCACATTTGTGCTTTGGGACAAGTGCCACTCAATTTTATTCTTATCCATAGCAGTGACGTTTTAACGTGCCATCTCAGCCAGAATGTATATAACTGCTGTGCCTAATAGCATTGGAAAATAATGCCAATACAACACCCTACAAAGCATTAAAAAATTGGATTCGTCTATGAGCAAAAAGTACTGACACCCTGACTTTGTACCATACCACTGCTACCTTTGCACAGCAGAAAACCACTGTAACCATAAATGTATTTACAGATGACAGTAGTAACTTTTAAAAACCTCACATGGGAAAAAATACCAAACATCTCAGCCTAACCTACAACATTAGCTTTTCTTAAAAAAATGAGGCAAAGCAAAAATAAATAAATAATAAGAAAAAACCCACCATATGGAGAAAGTTACAGATAATCCATTCCTGAAATTTCAGAAGTATCTCCTGACTGAAAGGCAAGATTTCATATATTTATTTACAGTTGGATAATCCCCAGGTTACGATGCATCTATCTAAATATGTCCACATGCTGCAAACCCAACAGGCAGAGACTCTCCTATCTTTAAAAACAGATGCACTTTTTTTTAGCATGTCTGCATATCATTTCCACTATCAAAATACTGAGGATCCTGCACCGTGTCCTCATAACCTCAGGATGAAATTCCTCTGGTGGTCAGTGGTAATTCACATCAACAGAATTTAAGAACTGGGCCCACTGAATTTGTACCTTATTAGATCAGTAGTTCTTTTAATTTGGTAATTACTGTAATTACTCGGTGTCCCCATAACTCCTAATGATGACCGGAGCCCCCTTGTGCTAGGAGCTGGACACGGAACAGACGGTACCATCCACACGCACAGCTCCGTGGGGTAGGAGAACACAAACCTATCGATTAATGGTTTGCTTTTGCCACCCTGAATACCTCATTTACTTCTTTCACAATAATTCACAGTATAGATTCATTAGAAGGGAAAAAAAAAAAAAGCAATACCCTTGACTAAGTAGGCATATTTATACAATTTAATAATGTACAAAACCAGACGAGTTTTACATTAAAGATGGCTTAATAGTAAAATGAGAAGGGAAATTATTTAGCTAAATAATTCTGCTGAAACTCATTATTATTTCTATTAGTTTAATTTAAAAGGGTATTTGAGAATTATCATCATAAAAAACAACAACTTCAATGTTTGAGAAGTTGTTTAATTTCTGCAATTACCATATCAAGAAGGTAAAAAAAAAAAAAAAAAAAAGACAACTCAAAATAACGCTTGACCATTACTGCCAACTAATAAGAAAAACAGAGAAACCTTTTTCTGGGAAATTAAGCTCGGCGGACTTTTATCGTTGTCCTGGGGCGAGCCCCGGCCGCCTGCCCGCGGAGACAAGGCGTGTTAGCCGGCGGCCGGCCCAAACCCTGGGCCAGGCGGGCTGAGGCGGCGGGGCCTCCCGCCGGCTTCCCCACCCGCGGCTCGGGCCTCTTCAGGCCACCACCTGGAGCAGATACCACGTCCTTCCCCCCACGCCGGGCTCCCTCTCACAGACGGAAAGGCCGTGCCGCCCGGCAACCCCCGGCGGGGAGGTCAGAACGGGCTGCCGAGGTGCGGGGCATCACCCGAGCGAAGCCGGGGCTTTCCCTTCCCCTCCCCGCTTCCCTCCAACGGCGGGGACGCGCCGGGGCTGCCCGCGGCGCCCCCGCCTGCCTCCCGCCGCGGTGCCGGCGTGAGGTATCCTATGCGACAGGCGCGGACGTACCGCTTACATAATCACCGCCGGCCGCACACGTACCCGCGTTACATAAGGGACCGTGCCCCCGGCAGCCCCCGCGCCGCCGGCCCCCGCCCGCCGCCGCCACCCCCGCGGCAGCCCCGCTGGCGGGCGGCGGGGAAGGGGAGGGGGGAAGCGAGGGAGGGGCCCGGCGGCGGCCCCGGCCGAGCCCTTCGTTAACCCCCTTCCTGTGGCGTTTACACGTCATGGAACATTCCCGGAACGGGCCAACGTCCCACCCACTTCAGGGAACAGTCACCGCGGCGCAGCGCGGACACGCACTCACACACACACACACGCGTACCCCCGGCACGGCGTTGGGTCTCCCCGCACACCCCCTGTGCCCGCCGACCCC
>WUAM01000071.1:21294071-21313213 GCA_024336885.1 Actenoides hombroni
CTCCACATAAAGTATTTCCTTCATGGGAACATTTTTTAAAGCTCATGAATTCTGGGAAAAGATTTTTAAATAAAATTTGATTACTTTTACTCATTCCCATTTTTTTCACAGCTAATTAGCAAGCTGAATAGGAGAATCTACAATGCTGACCAGAAACTTAGCTAAGTGATTATGTGCACTTCCTCATGTGAAATAAATGAACCCTGTAAGAGCTACAGCCAAATTCTCTTTGATCATCCTTTTTAATATCACAACCCAATTAAGTTTTTGTAAAACCCTTACTTTTAGGCATTTTGAAAAAATATTTTGCCTTGCTAACAAGTGGGCCATGTTATCAAGCACTGGTTATTTCTCTTCATATAAAATTAGTAACTTCCACGTGTTCTGTATACTGCACTCGGTTCTCTCCCCTACCTTGCCCCACTTTTTCTAGGAACAGCTGAAGTAAAAGCCTGCCAAAGAGTGGAGTGATTTAGCAACTCCTGAGTTATATATAACCTGAACAATTAAGCGGATTAATTTTCTAAAAGCTTACCTATTTATATTCCTATTAGACCTGATAGCCTTTCATTTAGCATTCTTCTCAAATAGACAACTTTCAATTCTGCATCATCTCTTCCAATTCAAAGAAACCTCAAGTGCTTCATGTGTAGAGAATGTGATGTACAGGCTGGAGAAAGACGCTTAGTAGTGAGTAGTGGGCAGACCACTCTTAGTAGTGAGTAATGACAACCTGAAAACACAGTGAAGGAGAGTATCTTGGCATCTCAAAACGGCAGAGGGCACTTAAGATAAGAAAAATGACATTAACTTAGTTGCAGCTACCTAGAATTTGGCCATATTATCCCATCTTCCTTACTCTTCTGGCACATGTCATGGGAACCTTCCTAACCACATTGGTTGCCCTTCTGGTTTTGCATCTCAGGAATCTTCCCACAGGCCAGCGCCCCAAGCATCCTGCAAATACCTCCCTTCACAACTGATCCAGAGGGAAGTGTGCCACCTACTGAAGGACCTCTGCCACTTTGTAAACGTCTCGGACTTAACCTTAAGTTCTTTCCCATTCCTGAAATTTCCAGGCATTCACACTACTGATTTGAACTAGAAATTAGTCTTTGGTTTATGAAAGTCTGTAAACTCAGCTATTAGAAGGTCATGAAGATGGACATGAGCAAATGCAGTCCAGACTATTTGAGATAAAAATAAATTCTCTGTCTGAAAGCGCATATAAGTTACTCCTACATTGCCACTTTTGCCAGAAGTGGGATAAATAGAGAGAATTATCTCTATAACTGTTAGAAAATATTAGATATGGGAATAATCAGTACAACACATGGATGTGTTGGCTATACTGATATACACAGTATTTGCAGTTCAGGTATTAGTTAGTTTTTTTTAACGAATGAGTGAACAGCTTCCTTTATTGCCAGACAGTAGTTACCTTTGACAGTGCATTTTCTTCAGTTAATTATTCGTTTCAACAAGCTCAAAGGAAACTTTACAAAATTGTTGCCATAACTTGTTTGACACACCTAGAGAGTGTCCTTTGGTTACCTGCATCTCTTGCCACTGAGTTATTCATGAATAGTAATGCATCATTTTTGCTATGAAAAAAGTTGAAACATGTCAATGTTGTTTCAGCTGTCATAATACTGAACCATAAATAAATATTTTAACAAGACCAATTGGTTTTATTAAAATCTGTGGAACTGGGTAACTGGAAAACTTTCAGTTTTGAGTCTCATCAGAGCTTTTCACTTTGGAGTCAGTGGTTTAAGTTCTGTTCATGTACATCACAGTAGATAATCAAAACATCTAAAATTGAAATTCTCTGAAATTAACACTGAAAATTAACACTGAAATTAAAGACATATACTCTATATCTTTAAAGTTATCCCACTTCTCTATTGGACTTACTTGTTCCTAAGAAATATTGTTCTCAAAATTTCTCATGAAGAAATAAAATAATACATTTTAGAATAAACATCTCAATGTATTTACAGTTTGAAAATGTGTATAATAAAAGTTTGAAGTTTTTCTACTTGTTTTGTCACAGTCTTAACCAACCTGTCATACTAAAATCTATAATGTCTGAAGCTGTACCACTGAAGGTTTCACATATGTAGGAGACAGGAAGAAATAAAATTAATTGTCAGAAAGCACAAAACAGGGAGTGATCTAACTCTAAATTCACCATCACAGTCATGGAGTCTACTACTAGCCAGTGAAAAAAGGTCTGGAAGTCACTGCAGGCAGCTCTGCAGACTATCATCTCAGGGTTCAATGGCAGCTGAGAGAGAACAGTTATTGGGAGTTATGCAGAAGTGAAAGGGATAAAAAGGCTGTAGAGCTCTACAGATCTAGGGTGGCACATAGCAAGTGCAACTATGGTCATTTTCTGCCCACTGTGTTCCCAGTGGGACTGCTCAGCTGGCTAAATCCTCCAGCAGTCAGGGTGCGATCCAGTCATGGCTGCCACAGCAGCAGCCCTTTGGGACCAGGTTTATCCCAGCTGCAAACTGCTCATGGAAGTTCTTGCCCATCAACTCTCAAGGCATGTGTGCCAGCCGCCAGGGCTCTCAGGTGCAGGAAGGGGTTTGTGGATTATGAAGGGTGGAAATCCCTTTGGTAGTATCTAATAAATTATTAATCAAGATGAGAGGATGAGCCAGAAGTGAATACTCACTTTGATATTCTCAAAAATCCAAAAAAGAATAGGGTGCTGCCCCTCATTCCCTCCCTCCTTTTCTTCCTCCAAGAAAAGTACCAGGTTTAGCAGATTTAACACAAGCAAAAAGAACCACCTCTTGACACAACACATGGTTAAAGTGTGGGCTTGGGGCAGAAGAATGCTGTGGGGTGCCAAATTATGAATGTCTTCAAAACAAGATTCGCCTCATTATGTACGAGATAGTCCATTATCAGCTATTAAAGCAACGGCCTCTATGCGTGCAGATGCTCAGGGGTTCAGTCCCTCAACCACTTGCTGACTGGCAGAAGTGCATGTATTTTGGAAAAAGTATAGGGGACAAAAAAAAGGAAATTCTTTCCCTAAGTGATGTAACTGGCCACACTTTCAGGACATTAAATTACACAGAACTTTCATCTGGCTGCAGTAGTGGCTGCCTTTCCTATCAATTTATGTGGGGGTTTTTTTCAGTCACAATTAGCCTATCTTTCTGCAAATGTGACTACTTTTGGCCTTTTTCATGATTTCCAGTTTCAAAGATTATATGGAGGAGCATTCAATGAATATTTCAGTTCATCCTTGAACTGTTCTTGATAATGAAAGAGAAATTGCAGAGCATGTTATATTTTCTGCTCTGAAAACAGAAATCCATTAAAAGATTTCCAGCAGGATACTGATTTATCATGATGTAACCAATTCTAATAGCTACAGGATCAATATAAACTGTATTTTCTGAACACCATAAGTTTATAAATGTGAAATACCCAGACAACAAACTTTGTATTAACTGATTTTTTGAACTTCTAAAATATTTTTGAGCCATTGTCAGCCCAATTAGGTGTTCAGCATATGTCTTGCATTACAGATTCTGTATACCATTCATCTGTAATAAAGAGATATGAAAGGGATGTGAGTCATTAGTCATATTCAGGAAACATGTTTCTGAAAAATTAATACATGACCAGTTGCCAGTAAGTAGCAATCTGCTACATATACAAAAAAAGTATGTTATAAAGCTACATATTTTAATGATAGTCTTTAAATGTTAAAATCGTAAACTGTAATGGAAACTACATACCTCTAATGGAATATTTAATATCACTTAAGACCCACTAATGATTCTTACATCAATGGGAGCTGGGTAAAATTGCATTAATCCAGTACAGTATAGTCAAGGCTGAAGTCAAGCTGGTATGTAAAGGTACACTTACTGTTAAGTGCAGGAATAAACCTAGTGTTTTCAGTTATGCTCTCTTGGGCTTAAAGTTAAACAAATGCTTAAGTGTCCTAGACTTTACAATCCTGTGCCCTCCATCCATTCCCATAGACAGTAACATCGCTTACACATCTCTAGAAGGGAAAATAAGATTTGGCCCAAATTGGTACATTAATAAAACTCTTCCCCATCTCCAGTTACTATTAGCATGCATGTAAATAGTTTTCTTACTTTTTATCAATTATTTGATGTTTTGTGTGAGTGGATATTACTACATTTAAGCAGGCTGCATTCACTGGATATTGTTCATTAACAATTTTAGTTGTGGCCTCAGTATAATTACGAGGAATCACTGGAGATGGGGAAAAAAAAAGGAAGGAAAAAAAAAGAGTCAGATTGTCTTCTTGGTCATTAAGGACATTGACAGACTGTTTAAAAAGCATTTTCTCCCTAAAGCTAAAAAGCAGAAATTGCCAGTGTAATAACAATGTTTTGTCAAGGAACTACTAGCAAGAAGCCTGTTCAGCTGAGGAAAGTAGCTAACCATGTGTGCTGTAAGCAATGGGCACTGAAGCCTCACTCACAGCCATGTAATAAATTAAAGACCATCTTTTTGTCTTTATTTTCTCTGCCCTAGGAAGCTTTAAAGGGCTGTTATATACTTTAGGCAAAATACTTTTCTTTCAAAAAATCAGAATTGCATCTTTGTTTTCAGAGCAAAACCCAAAATATGGCTAAAGACAGTTGATGACTGTAGGCAACAAATGCTCCTGAAGTGTAAATTAACATGAATTTTGGTCAAAAGAATAAAATGAAAAAATATTCCAGCAGACAGATATAGTAAGAATGTGGCAGATGTTGTGGGGGAAAAAAAAAAACCTCACTGAATCCATGAGGTCAGATACAGCTTTAGACAAATTAAAGTAAATAAGAGTAGAATAGTCTTTAGTTGGGAGGAGATAATGCACAGGTCAAAATAGGTGTCTGTGTTGACAGTAAACCAGCCTGGCAAATTTGCTAGTCCTCTTTAGTGCTAGTCGTCCATTGTAATCCCAACAGGACTTCAGAGATTATGTAGGCATTACTCACTTAGTTGACTATAACAAGATACTGCCTGCATACTCTGTACCATTCAAGCTACCGCAACTGAAGAAGAACATTTGTGCAAAGCCTAGCAAACATCTAAGTCCTAAGAAAACACAAAGTCTCAAGTTTGGCTTCATTGAAGTGCTCTTAGTACAATAAGAATAAAACCTTCTTCTGATGAAAGAACTAGTTGAGCCAACAAACCAGGTAGCTGGTGACCTGAACTTGTCCACAGTTTGAGATCTTTAATTACGCTGTCTTGGACTGACCAGTTGACGTACAATGCAGTGTTTACAAGATTTTTATTTCCCTCCTCTTCCTCTCCAAGGCCACAGAAGACAGTGCAGCAGTTAGAAATGGTGCAGAAGTAGACTCTCTCTCCATACCATAGGTTCTGATGCCAGAGGAGGCTCATATGGAAATCTGAATCCAAACTCGTTTAAACATATTTGGACTTTTACATTTGATTCTTATTACTTTTCAACCAGACTCATACAACATGGAAAACAACAAAGCTATAGCCATGCTAATCAATGCACTAGGCTAGGGCCTGTTCTCTGTCCCCAAGGACTTGTATCTTCAATGCCTTGCACCTTTAATGCCTTCCCAAAATAGAGCAACGTCAGTCACACACACTACCTGGCAGGAGCAGCCCTGAGCCCAGGCTAATCCCACAGCTGTGCTCAGGTGCATCTGGCAGATTGCTGTTTGGCACAAGCCAAAACCCAGCCAGGAAATATATTCACTGCTGAACAACAGGCTAACAAGCAGAGGGCTAAAGCCGTGTCCTGGTCCTGTGTTACACATCGAGCCGGAGGTGGCCTAGGAGAATGAAAAGATGCACAATCAGAAAGTCAAGGAATAGCTGGCAATATGCAAAGAGGGAAATGAAGTGCATATTGGCAGGGAGTGAAAAAATAAAGTTATGCTGGATGGGAAGTGAAGAAATACTGAGAAGGAAATCATCTGCATTCAGGAAGCACTTAATCATGTATTTTAAGTTAAAGCATATGCTTCAATATTTTCTTACCGATAGTCTGTGTGCCTCAACTTAGGCACATATTTAAGGAGCTTGCTGAGATGGGGCTCTGCAGTGAAGTTTCACAAGCTGCTTAAAGTGATACAAGCCCATGGTGTCACTAAGAGACATGAGCTTTCCCTTCCTAACGTCCTTAACTCTGTTTTTCCACCACCTCTCCCCTCCTGGCGCTAGTACTTGTGCGAGTTGCACTGCCAGCAGAACCAGCAGTGCACTTGCAATCGGGGGATGGAGGACGTGACCAGGAGAGGCGAGGGCAAAACTGGCTTTTTAAGCATCTGCAACTGAGCTGGACCAAGCTGAAGACACTTACCAAACCACACTTTTGTGTGTTCTCATCCATCCCACTTTTCCTTTAGCAAAGCTAAAGAGAGATTTCAAACTTATCATGGATGGGCTGCCTGGGCCTTCATAACCTTTTTCTGAAGCAGTTAAATAAGCAGCATATCTCTGTGCAGACATGGTGTAAGAAACAGATCGATCTACATGACTGGAAATAAATAAAAAAATACTAATTTGCATTTTCAGAACAAACATTTCTAAAAATTGTGGTGTTTTTTTTCCCTGAAGAAGCGCTTGACAGATGGTTTGAGTGAGGAGTGGTGAGGCACTCAAACAGTACCAATATCCTAGTGTTCTGTTACAGTTTCTACTGCACACATTAAACATTGAGAACACTTCTTCATAAACTTCAACTTTACCTTTTAACGTATAAGAAAAAAAACTTTCAGATGTCCCCTATTTATACCACTTAAATTATTGGTCCCCATCATTCAATGTACAGTGCGTATATAGACTAGTTCATTAGTCAGGAAAAGACATAAAATAGTACTAACAATTTAAAATCCGTTAATTTGGATAGCACCATTAGCATAAGCAATAATTCAGTATTACCAAATTACATCCATTGTAAGTATCCTGAGTATCCAATGAGGTTAGTAATAAACTGACTATAACTATCTACATGAATGACTGCACTGCTCAGTGGAATATATTTTCCATTGGTATACATTAATCTGACTTCTAGTGTGCTGTACTGTTATTTATATAACTCTGATTAACTGACTTTTATAACATGTAAAACTGCTAATAATTTTATGAAAGAATAGTTAGAATGTTTTCATAGGTTCTGTGATCAATTTTTTTTTCTGTTTAGCTACAAGATATTTTCTAACATACCACAGTTCCATCCATCAGATAATCCTTGATCCCTGTGAAACTTTACTACTGATTTTTGCCTTCAGATTTTACAAGACTTTAGGTTAAAGAAAACAGCAATGAAGACCAAACATAAAATACCTGAAAAGAATAGGATGCTAAACAGATATTCCAGATGACAAGACTATCATGTTGCCATTGTTCCTACGGAGTCAGAGCCCTGCTAGTGGTGACTGAACATGGGTGTGCTGGTCTTCTGGGACAGGCTGGAATTCAGACTGCTCCTCAAAAGAGACTTTAGATATTTAGAAGGAACAGAATAAAGTCAGAAATTTACTAAGGAGAATTTTAAGAAGAAAAACCTACCGTTTTTTTAACTATTTAACAGAAATGTGTATTTTTGTCTTTCTAAGGACACAGGTATGGTTTTTTTGTCAATTAATTGACTACTTTAAAAGCATGCTATTTCTTGCAAACATTACATATGCCAAGTATTAGATAGATATGGGTATGTAATGCATGCTAAAATGTAGGGTTCAGTTAAAAGTCAACTCTAGGCTCCCCCAAAGATTTTCCTAATGGAGCTGTACTGTGGCGACTCTTGCTGTAGTATGTGACTGTCTCTAAAATGATTACTGTCCTAAGCTTTCTGTATAAGCAAGAAAATAGGCCCTTTCTACAGGTGGGAAGCTGAAGCTAAAAGATTATGACTTCGCTTTGTGCTGGCAGGCAAGAAAATCAGGAAAAGTGGACTCCCTGGTGCTTTCTGTGACCTTTCTTATAGAGTGAATGCAATGCCTTCCTTTTTGGTGCATCTCCACCACATATGTTTGATGGGGTTCATATATAGGATGGCAAGTGGAATCAAGAACTTGATTCTATTTATCAGAAGTAATATGTCAAAAAATTGCTGTCACTCTCAGCAATTGCCTCCCATATATGTATTTATATATATAAAATTATTTCCCACTGCTTTTCCTAGGGCAGTAGAGCTGTGCTTTCACAGGGACAAAGACGGGATATGCTGCTTGAATTCCAAACAGAGGAGACATCTATCATTGTCCTGGGCTTTCCTCATGCCATTGGGGAAGAATATGGTAGGATCAGCATCAAGTTTAACTGGCTCCCAGTCTTAGTCCAACATCTTACTCCATAGGTGGGATTGCAGGCAGATCAGAACAAATACCCAAGGCGCCAGGACATGAGGAGTCCACTGGCATAAACTAAGTCACGGCACCAATGGGCTGGCATTGGAAGGAAGGGACTGTGCTGCTTTCATTTGCCACATGCTCCAATTTTTCTGGTATCAGGCACATCTTGGTACTCTGTGCAAGTTTAAGGCCTGTTGTGATTTTCCCCTGAAGTAAGAGGATATATGACCGGGTCCTTTCCGATAAACTGACAGGGTAATAACTTACATACACCAACCAGATCAGTTGACAGTAAAGATACATGAGATGTGTTGTTTGAAGGACATGAATCGTTGCTGCTGTTGTTCATCCTGAAATAACTTTGCTCTCCTGAATGCAATATGAAACCCTGCCAAGAAAAGTAGACTATCGCAGCTGAATGTAGCTCAGCATTATAAGGCTGACAATAAAATATGCCTAGTACTTTGAGCTGGCCTCTTACCACTTTTTCCAAGGTTCAGCCATAACAATCATTCTTCTAAAAGTCAGATTGTTTTGTGTAATTTTCCTATGTAGCATGACTCAGTGGCTTAAAAGTCTGTGAAATTCAAAAAGGAAAGAATCTAATGGAACCAGAAGCAAAAATTTACGGAATTTAAAATCTCAGGGTATCTTTCAGGCTCATTTATTTTTCCCTTACGTGTGGGTAAATAAATTTAATTTGAGGATAAAAGATGTAACTTCCTCTTACAAAATAAATAGATTAAATAACATTAAATCCTTTTCTGATAGACCTTAGAGGAAATAGTTTTTGTTGATTAAACTGAATGGACTTAAATTCTGATACTTTTGTCTACATTCTTACTATAGTCAAATCAGTTCATGCATCTATAGAGACAGAGACATGCCTGCTTCACTTACAGTTTCACTGTTTTAGTCCTATTTTAAAGCAAAATTACATTCACTGATCAACTGAAAAACATTATTTAAATATGCCTTATGACCTATGCAGCAAAGATAAATGCATTCCCTGGTTTCTTCCAGTGAGTTTTCCTTGGTGTTGAGCAGGAAGCCTGTAAGCTGTGGCTCACAGTGTAGTCCTGCACTTCTTTCCATCCTGAACAGGATGGTGGGGAAAGCTGAAAGGACAGTGGCAGCACTTGTCCTTCTCCAGGTTTACTTCCAGCAGGATCTCAATTCCCATAATTTACTCCAAGGTGCACATTCAGATCCAAACTCCCAGGGAAGAGGAGCTGCTCTGGGGGTAGTCGGTGCCTCAGCCCCAGAGCCGGCCCTGGAGCAAACACAAAACCAGAGCGTGCTCCTAGTCCTATTTGCTTTCCCTCTGCACTATCACTCTGCAGGCAGCCTGCAGACAGACAGCTGATGGCCCACAGAAGCCTGTTGTCATCCCTGGCAGGCAGAGCACCACACGCACTCAAGGTTGGCTCCAGCTATGCTTGCAGCCAGGCGTGCAGGACCATGGCTGAGGAAGCAGGAGTCTAGGCTGGGGCAGACCGAGCCAGCTTGTCATGGGCCTGACCTGCGGGTGAGGAAATATCTCTTGCAGTGAACTTTGCTGCAAACAGACCAGGAGCCTTCTGGTTCATCTGAACAGGCAGAGATTTTGCTCTTGATACTGTCAAATGCCCCAATGGGGCACATTTTCCAGTTAGTCCAGTTTAGATTTTCATGAGAAAGGAAACTTTCCCTGGACAAGGAGGTTCTTGTTACAAAGGGAGGAGAGAGTGTCAAATATCAGTTCCACCGGCCGTGTCCGGGGACTCCTTTTAACCAAGGAAGAACATTATTATTAATGGGAACCTAAATCTTTGCTTACATGGCTTAATACAAGTGACCAGTGTGACTAACATGACCTATATGCTAAACCAAGGCAGCCTTTGTTTTGCACAAAAAAGTAATGTGAAAAGTAATGTAGGTAGAACAAAGTAGCTTCCTTGTACCTCCCTGGCATTAGTAAGGCTTTTTATTTCTTCCTGAACTTTTGTTTAAGCCCTGCCAGTCAAGCTTTAACCATACACACTGGGAATTTTCTGGTACTACTGGTGAATTATCTTCTTCCAGCAAGCAATAATTGTCTAATTTTCAATAATGATGTTTGGTTTAGTTCTAGTGGTACCACTTTGAAGTCTTCCTTGTGAGCTTTCATTTTAAAATCTAATATTTTTATATTAACAATATTCTGCAATATGCAAATATTGGGGGGTGGAGGGGGTGAGGGGGGTGGAGAAAGGAAAAAGAGACAGTTTTCTGACTGAAAGCCTTTCAAAAAAACTTTATTTTTAATTTGTCCATGGAAAAGACAAATGATCTTGGGAAGAAGATGCAGTAATTCTTCGTGAATAAATACCTTCTAGTAGCAATTTTCCCTGTGAGGAATTGAATCTGGAAGAATTGTCTCAGAGTATGTGGAACTCAAGAGATGTATCAAATTGGTTCCCTGAATTTCTCTTATATATTTACATTAACCTGAATGGTTCAAATGCTTAGCTCCTTTGCACTACAGATATAAGTGCTGGGGACCTCCTGAAATCTCTGGCCATACTGCACTGTTCTTATCTCTGGCATACTAAGGCACAAATAAGCTTTTACTATGTTCTCAGTAGACCTACTTTTTAAAGACTGTTTTTCTCTGCTAACAATCTTTCATGTGCTCAGGAAAGTCACATGTGCCCATCCAGGGGGGAAATGAGTTAGCTGTACCTATGTAGAATTAAGCAAGTAAAAAATGGAGCATTGAATTCAGGAAAAAGCATTTTTAACAGTCTTGAAATTATTTGAAAATACTTATTCAAATGGTTGAATACTTTTGCCTGCACAGTGTTCTGGGGAAGTGGGGAGGATTGTATTCACAGAACTGCAACAGGAATAATGGAGGTTTTTTCTTTCCTCCTTGTTTATTTAACAAGTTAAGGGTTAAAATACTTACTCAAGATAGAAGCAACACAAGTTCCCTTCTCTGCCTGAGAGAGTAACTTAACTACCAGGCTAAGAAGTCCTGGGTATACATGAATGAGTAACTTTCCCACTATCCCTTAATGGCTAAGCTATAGGGTAGTTGAATTTTCTACTGCTGACACTTTTTCCTTTGCATAAAACAAGCCGTCAGCAGCTAAGGTCACAATAAGCCCTCAGTCCTGATTCAGAGATGAGACGTGCACACTAATCTTCAAAATAAAGAGTATTTTATTATTTATACAAAATATACAATCAGAAAAATATAATTAAAAGTACCCTTCCCCACCCAAACATATCCTCTAGCATGCTGGAAAGAGTAAGAAGTGTGAGTTGCAGATTTTAGTCTGTTCTGCTGCTGTGAAGAACTGAACTACAGTTTCTCATATACTTGGTGCTTGGTTTAACCCCTGGATTATTCAGGGAAAAAAGTTCATCTTTCAGTTTCTTGTGTCCACCCTTTCCTCTGCTACCCCTCACCTATATTTCCAACAATATAACATTTCAGATTGAACAAAAAGGGTTTTCACATTGAAGTTATTTGCATATCCCACTATAGACCAACAGGTAGATGGTAATTCACTACCCACTTGCAGCCACAGATCTTTCACTTTGAACAGTAGGAAATGGGGGAACCGTGCAGAACAAGATAGCAGGACATATTGAAATACCCATAAAAAGATGAAATGCAATGGGCTATCAAGAGTAAGAAGCATCATAGGAACATCACCCAGTCAACACAAAGGAGGCACTATGTAAGGAACAAATAAATATTCATTAGACTGGTAAAATGTAGTGAAATAAAATCTTTTATTTCACTAAACCATATACATGTATTAGTAGCAAATTTATATGTAAATACAGTTGATTCTTACAAAATGAACTGCATTATGATCACAAATTTCTACCTACATAAGCATAATCATGAATCTATCACAGACATTCTTGCCCCAATCTATCACTGTGCCAGATCTAACACATTGTCACGAGCAAAAACCATCCAAAACATAAGAGCAAAAACATTCACGTCAGTCAACTCCTGTGCATTGACAACACTGAGGCACACTGCTGTGTCACACAGAAAATATATTCATAGCTGTAACATCCATGGACCTTAGAGAGGCTAAAAGCAGGGTGTTCCTAATCTTCTGTGTGCTTCATCTCCTGCCCTGGACCTTTGACTTTTGTATTTGGGGGAAACACATTTGACTTCTGCAGCATGCGTGTGCGAAGAAGCACACTGTTTTTCTTATTTTTCTGCTTTTGACAGAAAACTATGACATAGGTGTGCAAGTAAGATGCCTCCCTTCTAGGTTAGCCTCAAATGCTGCACAAAAAATACAATTAAAAAATGGCCCCTTGTTTCAGAGCAGTAATCCATCTAGCCCAACATTCTTTCTCCAACTGTGTCAGGAGATACAATTTTGAGAGAAGCAACACCTTCCAGCAATTTACTACCTGCTTGATAAAGCAGTACTTTTAAAATACATTTTAAACTAATGTACTGGTTTCATTGAGTGTCTCTTAGTTTTAGAATTTTGTCATTTTCATGATTTAGAACATATATCCCTCAGCCCTCTTCTCTCCTCAGTGAAAATGCCCAGGTTTTTTGGTCTCTTACGAGTCAGTTGTTCTACCTCCTTAACCAAGTCACCTGCTTTTCCTATATCTGTTTGATTCCACTATGTCTTCTTGAGCTGTGAGAGCTGGAGCAGCACATAATAACTCCATGTGGGTGCACTGGCATTTTATAAAATGGCAATGTGTTTCCTGTCCTGTTCTCACTACACTTCCTGATGATGTACAACCTTTTATTGGCTTATTTTGCCTGCTACCCCGCATTGAACTGATGACTTCAAGGAAAGGTCAATGGTAACTCCAAGATCTCTTCTCTGAATTAGAACTTTCAGTTCACATTGCGCAGACACACACAGGGAGGGCTCCCTGCTAGACCTGTTGTTTGCAAACAGAGAAGGACCTGTGGGTGATGTGGTGATTTGAGGCCATCTTGAGCATAGTGATTATGAAATGGTAGAGTTTTCAATTCTTGGAAAAGTATGGAGGAGGGTCAGTAGAACTGTTACCTCAGACTTCCAGAGGGGAGAATTTTACCTGTTTAGGAGACCAGCTGACAGAGCCCCTTGGGAGGCAGTTCGGATGGGCAAAGGAGTCAAGGAAGACTGGACATTCTTCAAGAGGGAAATCTTTAAGGCACAGGACCAGGCTGTCTCAGTGTGCCATAAGACAAGCCAGTGAGGAAGAAAGCTGGCCTGACCTTTGGGTGGAACTTAGGAAGAAAAGGACAGTTTATGACCTTTGGAAGAAGGGACAGGTAACTTGGGAGACCTAGAAGGATGTTGTGTGTCTATGAAGTCTGCTCAGTGCAGGGTAGTATTTGAAAAGTTGATAAATCAGGGTTGCAGTCTCGAATACGAGACAGTTAGAAAGACAAAAGTACAATTAGAACTTAATCTGGTTACTGCCATAAAAGACAATAAAAAATGTTTCTAAAAATACATCAGCAATGAAAGGAGGACTAGGGAGAATCTCCATCATTTATTGGATGGGAGGGGAAACATAGTGACGAAGGGTGAGGAAAAGGCTGAGGTACTGAATGCCTTCTTTGCCTCAGTCTTTAAAAGTAAGACCAGTTGTTCTCTGAGTGCCCAGCCCCCTGAGCTGGAAGACAGGAATGGGGAGCAGAATGAAGCCCCCATAATCCAAGGGGAAATGGTTAGTGACCTGACGCACCACCTAGACACACACAGGTCTAGTGGGCCAGATGGAATCCACCCAAGGGTACCGAGGGAGCTAGTGAAAGTGCTCTTTTCATCATCAATCAGCAGTCGTGGCTAACTGGAGAGGTCTCATTTGACTGGAGGTTAGCAAATGTGCTCATCCACGCTCATCCACAGGAAGGGCTGGAAGAAGGATCCAGGGAATTACAGGCCTGTAAGCCCAACCTCAATGCCAGGGAAGATTATAGAGCAGATCATCTTGAGTGCAATCATACAGGTGATCAGGCACAGTCAGCCTGTGTTTGTGAAAGGCAGGTCCTGCTTGACTAACTTGATCTCCTTCTATGACAAGGTGACCACTTAGTAGATGAGGAAAAGGCTGTGGATGTTGTCTGCCTAGACCTTTAGTAAAGCCTTTGACACTTTTGCCCACAGCATTCTCCTGGAGAAACTGGCTGCTCATGGCTTGGATGGGCGTACTCTTCACTGGGTAAAAAAAACGGCTGGATGGGAGAGCCCAAAGACTGGTGGTGAATGGAGCTAAATCCAGTTGGCAGCTGGTCACAAGTGGTGTTCTCCAGGGCTCAGTACTGGGGGCAGTTCTCTTTAATATCTTTACAGTGATCTGGTTGAGAGGATCGAGTGCACACTTGGTAATTTGCAGACAACACCAAATTGGTTGGGAGTGTTGATCTGCTTCAAGTTAGGGAGGCTCCATAGAGGGATGTGGACAGGCTGGATCGATGGCCTGAGGCCAACGGTATGAGGTTCAACAAGGCCAAGTGCCCTTTTCACAACAACCCCCTGTAATGCTACAGGCTTGGGGAATAGTGGCTGAAAAGCCACCTCGGGGAAAAGGACCTGGGGGTGCTGGTTGACAGCCACCCAAACATGAGACAGCAGTGTGCCCAGCTGGCCAAGGCAGCCAGCAGCATCCTGGCCTGTGTCAGAAATAGTCTGGCTATCAGGAGAAGGAAAGTGATTTTGACCCTGAACTCGGCACTTGTGAGGCCACACCTCAAATATTGTGTTCAGTTTTGGGCCCCTCACTACAAGAAGGACATCGAGGTGCTGGAGCGTGTCCAAAGAAGGGCAATGAAGCTGGTGAAGGGTCTAGAGAACAAGTCTTAGGAGGAGTAATCAAGGGAACTGAGGTTGTTTAGACTGGAAAAAAGGAGGCTGAAGGGAGACCTTATCACTCTCTACAACTACTTGAAAGGAGGTTGTAGCAAGGTGGGGGTCAGTCTCTTCTCCCAAGTAACAAGCTATAGGACAAGAGGAAAACAGCCTCAAATTGCAACATGAGAGGTTTAGAGTGGACATTAGGAAAAATTTCCTCACAGAAACAGTTGTGAGTCACCAGAACAGGCTGTCCAAGGTATTGGTGTAGTCATCATCCCTGGATGTATATAAAAGAAACGTAGATGTGGTGCTTAGGGACATGGTTTAAGTGGTGACCTGGCAGTGCTGGGTTAATGGTTGGATTTGATGATCTTGAAGGTGTCTTCCGGAAAAAATGATTCTATGATTCTATGACATGGAATTTAGATTACTTTTCCATAGAGTCTGCACTGAAGCTAGTATGACACCTGCTTGCCTGCTCACCAAACTTAGCAAGTTGTTTGTTGTGTTCCTTGTTATTAGCATTGCATTTCATTGCCCAAAAAGAATTCTCTGCACATATGCTACTCGATGTCACTGTTGAAGTTTTTGAATAAAAGTGTTTAAATCACTGAACCCTGGTAACTGACCCCATCTTTAGTAGTTATGATTGAACTCTGTTTGCCCAAACACTTCACCATCTTTCAGTCCATAAAAGAACATCTCCGCTATCCCTATGGAAAATTACCTTTTATAATAACCACTGGTGTTGAACTGTGTCAAAGATCTTTTGAAAATCAAAAATACTAAGTCCCCTGAATACCCTTTATCTACGTGCTTATTGACTGCTCTCACAGAACTTCAGCTGGTGATCGTAATGGCCTTGCCTGTACAGAAGCCATGCTGACTTCTTCCCAAGGGGTGATGCTTGTTTGCCCATGTGATCAAGTGTCTTACTCTGTAAGATATACTCTAGTGCCTAATTAGAAATGGAGTAATTTATTGGTCTGCAGTTCCCCAGATTTCTTTTAGAGACCTTTTGTAGGTGGAAGTTTCACTGTCAGTCTGGCACAGTGGATGTTTCTATAGATTTGTGAGACAACTTGGCCAGTGGTTCTGCAATTTCATGTTTGAGTTCCTTCAGAATCTTGGTTGAATGCCAACCTGCCCTAGCAACTTACTGATATCTAATTTGTCTATTTGGTTTAATTGAATTTGAGTCCCTGTTCCTACAGCCGACGAAAATGGGAACAGAGGCTTGAAATAACTTGTCTTTGTCCCAGCCACTTGGCCAAAGTACTAGTGACATGTTAAAATGGAAATCTGTGGAAAGAAAACAGGTCTACTCATTCTATCTGGTTATCCACAAATAACCTGTATTGTGCTAAAAACATTGGATAGTGATAGTAATCATCGAGGTAGTAGTGAGGCACCTTTTGATTTCCACATCTGCCATAGCAATGCCAACCTACTTACAAGCTTATAAAAATGAGCTAAATTAAGAATGATCAGGGAACCCCATTCACATTATTGAAGCATCATACAGTAAGTGCAAGAGACAGGTGGCATAAGTGCTAAAACAAGGATGGAGAGTATGTGCTGCAGGGAATCAATCTACTGCATTAATGGCTAATGGCACACTCAGTGTTTATCCATTATTTATCACATAAATGAGTATGTACTGTCTAGACTGCAGAGGTGCTTTCAGAACAGAGTGACACTGATTACTGAAAATTAAAAAATGAGAGCTGATCTTAATAAATGAATTGAAAATTAGCAAATGGTAACAAACTCCACACGTTATATCTGCTCAACCTAATAATTCTGGGTTTGGTTTTATGAAAATATTTTGACCCATAACTGTAATTTTAGAGAATAATGCAAAACCTGGAAAAAAAGGCAGAGGACTTTGGGCTCAATCACTTCCTGACACTACTACATACTGTCATTTGTATGCACACTTTCGTTTTGAGCTGCTTTTTGTTTTGCTTTGATATTCTGTTCATTTATATCTTTTCCCTTTCAATTTACTGGCACATTAGTGAAAACTAAGAATATCTGCTCATACTTAGACAAGAATGATGTTACTCAAAATGTATCGTGTTCCAGTTGTGGCATAGAAACTACACACTATGCGTTGTTTTTAATGTTTTAATGATGCCAGAATGCTGACCTTGAATAAGTAAGTTACATGAGCTCAGGCTTGATCATGTATCAGTATCAGTGGAAGCTGTATCATTAAATTCAGAAGAGGAAGGGTCATACATTTACCTGAGACCCTCGGAAAGTGTTAAAACTGGACACAAATGTAGATGATCATTTGAATCAGGAAACTGTTTATAGACTAATACTAATAAAAGTATTACGGGGTTATTTAGGCATGCTAATTTATTTGTGAATGACAGAAGAACTATATCAAGTAAGTGAAAAAGATGTACTACATAAGTGTTCCCAGTATATTAAAAATCTTAAAAAGATGACTTCTACATTAAAATTATTCAGTTCGTAGTGACCTAGGTAACCATGTAAAATTTATACTAATGCTGAATATCAGTAGTTTGCGTTCACCTGCGTTACACCCTGCCCTTATCACAGAACAGTAATTCCCAAGAGACACATCATTACACTGCAGGTAATAAGGTTTTATTAGGAGTGTTGGCCCTGAAAGAAACTTGTGGACTTCTTCCATACAAATCCAACATATCTGTTCAGTTCTATGATAAACATCAAGCTGTTGTCTCAAAATGAATCCCTTACCAGGGTAATAGACACACTTGGATATATTTTCAGTGACAAGGTGAAAAGTACAAAATTTCCTCAGCTTCTTCAGCCTTTAATGATCATGATACCATTAGGTAGATGGTTGGACTTGATGATCTTGGAGGTCTTTTCCAACCTTAATGATTCTATGACTCCATCAGGAATGTCTGAAAGGTTAAAAATCCCTCTTTCCATTCATGACTGGAACCACTCATGACATTATTTACTCTGGTAAGAAGGATATCTCTTACATTAGGATGCCAACAACAAACAAACAAAGCCAAAATAAGAGAACAACTGTAAAACCTTGGACTGCTTAGGTTCAGAAAACATAAAGAGAGAGGACAGTTTTGTGATTAATCTAAACCAGCCAAAATTAAATGGAGTCCTCCAATGATTTAGATTTGGTTCTGTATCCCCTTGTGCCATCTGGGCTGCTCATAAATGATAAATCTGCTAGGTCAGTAGCTGCATAAATGCATGCAAGACTTGAAGATGCTTGAAAATAGGTTGTATTTTTTTGCAAAATGTTCACGAACAGGGTTTCTCCCACGCCCATTCACATGAATATTTTGGCAAAAAATTGAAGCAATGTGCATTTCAATGATCCCTAACAATTGCCAATTAATAGAGTAACTAGTCAGATTTACCAGCTAATATACTCCAAAAAGGCACCAAAAGGCTTTCAAAGGTATCCTAATTATCATATTTACAGTCTCCAAGATTACTTCCAGCAAAGACATCCTAATTTAGCCTCTTCTGGTTTATTTGATTGCACTTTATTAGCTAGTAATCATAGTGCTAAGCCTTGTAATAATGCTGCTTCACATCTGCTTAAACTGCTGTCTCTTCATGATGCATCTGTGAAGTGTATACAATTGTGTTCCTTCTATAAGCAGAAAACAATGGCAAAGTCCATTCAGTTAGTGAATATGAGATACAGGGACAGGAGCTGTGGCAGTCAAACTTTTCCCAAGGGTATTAAGTACTAGTTTTCATTTGCAAACACCCATTATTCAAGTGTGTCCTCTGCAGTGGTTATGTATATTGTGCAATGGTGTTGTCATTCAGGAAAGCAGGGATTAGGGTTATTTCATTCACTTGTAGAGAAATTCTCACGATGTATTTGTCTTGATATATTTTGATTTTTATTTTTGTTCCATCAAGTGGGTATGTCCTGGTTTGAGTGAAAACAGAACTAATTCTGTTCAGTAATTTTACTTTTCAGCTCAGTTCTTCTAATTAACTG
>WUAM01000071.1:21316532-21338744 GCA_024336885.1 Actenoides hombroni
ATATATAGTAGAATACTCAGTACAAAACATGCCAAACTAGTAACTCCACTGTAATTTTTAAACCTAAACTTGAAACTACATTGGCAATAATCAGTCACCATACAAACAAGTAGTTCCAGAAGTCTTATCAAACACATTGCTCTTATACCTGAGATGTTTTTCATTTTTTATTATCTTTTTTCTCCATCTTTCAATTTTTATCATTTACATCTCTTCAAAGTAAATGATGAAATAAAAACTTGCCTCAACTTTGTTAACAGTATTAACAATGGTTCCAGTTACAGCAGATAACTGTCTTTACCAAAGATTTTGAGTTAAATCCTCCTCTGATATGTGGGGCCATTTACTACCTAAGTGAAAGTTCATCCAACTGAAGAGCTATATATTAAATATACATACACCAACTGCGAACTTTTCTAGAAACTATTCTATTAAGCACAGGCAAGATCTTTTTCAATAATTTCCTGTTGATTTTTAACTTGCCATGTTTCAATAATTTCACTTCTGTTCATTGCAAGAAAGCTTAATTTTTGCATGTCTGGTTATGTGGGAGTCACACTCCCACATATCCAAGTGCACTTACCTTGGCACAGTTTGTACATTCTGCCTCAAATATTAGAAATTGTTGGATCAGGTGCATCACCATGAACACATTGTGATGAGGCAGCATTACCAACTTCCTGTGAGTTCAAGTGTACATTATTATGCTTCTTATTATTGCTTTGGAGGCAAGTGCTTTTGGCATAATTCCTTGTGAACAACTCATGTGCATTTAAAGCAATTGCTTAAGAAAAGGCACCTCACAGGTTTCAAAACGTTTCTCAAAGATCATTCACCAATATTCACAGTATCTTTGATATTCATAAAATCAGTGCTGTTAAGAAATTCAAATGTTATTCCTTTAAAAAAAGAAAGGAAAAAAGACAAAACACACAAAACACCCCCACCACCAAAAACTCTTAAGCATTCTCATCTCCTAGACTGCACATAAAAGATTAAAACTTGGACTCCAAGATGTTAAGTTTTTTTCTGCTGAAGTGCAAAGTAGCAAAACCATCATGCTACTTATACTAACAATTGGATGGAAAACCCACTTTTTTAGTTCTTCTTTCCACCCAGTTCTCTGACAGATTTGTAGCCATCTTGCTGCCCTCGCCTTGTAGTAGACAGCATTTGTTAATATCCCATCCCAGAAAAAGCAGTGATTTGGACTTTCCTTTCTAAAGATGCTTCTGAATGACAAGTATGACCCATGTCAAACTCGTGCTTTCAAATAAACTTACAGTATGTGACTTATGAAAGTTCAGTTGAGAATTTTCACAATTTACATATAAACAAATATTTAAACATCAGGATCTGAAAAATGACAGGCTAGCACTGAATATCATATTTTACGTGTTTATAGTCTACCTTATTACAATTTATGCATTTAATCAAAAACATGAAATGTAAACATTTTACAAAGTACCATAAAGTTGCATTAATTTAGCAATATAAGGGACAAATTAGGAAACTGCTCATATTTAATTTGCTGAAAAAAATTTAAGACGAAATGCAAAGGAAAATAAAATCCACTGCAAACCCATTTCAACCACAGTCACAAAAGACTTTGCTGCTTGTCTCTCAATAGACAAGGAGTATAAAGTCCACAGTAGCATATAAAGGCTAATAGCAACCTACAATCTCATTAGCCCTTATTATAATACTGTCCAGAGATTCAAGAGATACTTCTTTAGACAGGACACAGACACAAAGAACCCACCCACAAAGGAGTTACGTTTCCTTTCAAAGGTCTAGAAATGTGTAATAATGAAGAGCCTTTCACCAGGAAGAAGCCGGGCTGAGCCTGTCACATTAGTTAGCCTGCCTTGAGATTTCCTTGACTGAAAGAAAAAAAGCGGGGAACAAGAATGTTTAGATGTTCTGCTTCATTTGGACTTTCACCTTGACTTACAAGGCTGAGTGGAAGTTTTTCTTTGTATGAGGTTAAGATTTTCTGTGAGCTTCCCTGAGATTTCTGTGGAAGAGTGGAGAGTAGAACTGAAGAGCATTCAAATGGGACTCCAAAGAGCCTGGGCAGTTTTTCATATTTTTAAAGTTTTGAGGATGCTGTAACCCTGGATGATGTCTAAATACATGTAACTAAAAAATAAGAAGAGCAGTAATCAAGTTCTGTTCAGTTTTAATGTCTGTGGTGCCTTATTAGTGACATAGAGGTGGCCCAAGGAGCGAGTTCCTTTGCAGCATAGGAGGAGATGCAGTTAGAAAAGCAGGGAGAAGCCTAAGGCTTAGAGTGCCCTGAACTCTTCCTGTCAGGGGCTGATTACAAGACACAAGGGTGTGCATGGGTATGTATCAAGTCATGCTGTAGAGCTCCACACAGAACTTGCCTTTGAGGGCTTGCAAAGCTCAGTCCGGTGAGAGTTGCACACTGAGGGTGCCTCTACAGCAGCACTAAAGTTCAGATGAATAGTGTATTTCAGATGTCAACCTCCTGATCACCTGAACTGATACTGTGCTCTGGTTTATAACTTGAAGCAGTTTCAGAAAGCAGGCTGGACTCTTTTTGAATAAAAACAAAACAGAAGATAAACTCCCGGGGTTCACTTAACACACTCCAGTCACTAATGCACTCAGTCCACAGCTCTGGAGAAGAACTATTCTGAAGTGAAACCTCCTGCAATACATACATATACATACAGACATCAGGTCCTTGGCAGCAACTGCACTGCTTTACAGATCCACTTGTATCGGGCCACACTGCTGATGTTATTAGTCTGGTTTCCCATTGTATTGCAGGCCATTACATTTCAGTCAGAAGCCTCTGACACTGAACCTTGAGGCTTCAATGAGACCAAACCCTTTTAGCCTGTAAGACTAAAATACATTCCACAAACAACAGAAGGGTCTGATTGCCCAGTGTGCTTGCTGGGGCTGTGAAGTGATAGGCAAAATAACAGGTTCTGTGGGAAGTTCATGCTCCATGCTTCTAGAGGATTCTTTGTCCATGCCTGACATGCAATTCCTCTGCATAAACAGAGATCTTAAACTGTGGTAATTTCATCTAGGATAGCTGCTAGCATGTGTTTTCCTAAAAGCCCTTCACTTTTGCAGAACTTGAGCACAGTAGATACCAGATGAAGAGGCTTTGACTGTGTAATGGAATAAAAGCAGGGAACACACTGCACAGTCATTGATTCTTTTTGCCTTCCAGTAGCTTAACTATGATGAAGCACTTTATTGTTCAGATATTTATTTCAGAAGACAGATGTATGGAGATGGTGTTTATTGAAGTGGTTTGTCTATTCAAACACAGACACCACTGCTGCTGTGGGTTTTTTTCTCTTTAAAAAAACTTTTTCCAGATGGTGAAGAAATTTAATATTTACCCTGCAATCAAGTACTTTAAGACCCTTTCCTTTTCAGTGTGCAGAAATTCAAACACAAGATCCACCCCCTCCCCCCAGTTGCTCCTAGTGTAAGGGATCCCTTTGATGATCAAACACCCTGCTGACAGAAATGATAATTCTTTATAATGCTGGTACTCCACCCAATGCTTTAATCCAGGGATAATGAGGTCCCGCATGTTACAGTGGTTGAAGATATTGCAAGTGCACTTCTAGCAATTGTTTGTGTGTGTGATGAACAGAAACATTGAGGACTTGACTGTATCTCAAAAACACATGAAAAAACAAATCATAGAATCATAGGATGCTCTGGGTTGGAAAGGACCTTCAAAAGTCATCTAGTCCAACTTCACTGTAGTGGACTGGGACATCTTTAACTAGAACAGGTTGCTCAGAGCCGTGACCAACATGGCCCTGCATGTTTCCAGGGATGGGGTGTCTACCAACTCTCTGGGCAACCTGTTCCAGTGTTTCTCCACTCTCACTGTAAAAAAAAATTTATCACTTCTATCTAGTCTAAATCTACCTTCCTTTAGTTTAAAACCATTACCTCGCAACAGGCTCTGCTAAGATCTCCTCATTTTTCTTGAAATGCTGCAATACAGTCTCCCTGGAGCCTTCTCTTCTCCAGGCTAAACAAACCCAACTCTCTCAGCAATTCTTCGTAGAAGAGGTTTTCTATCCCCCCGATTATTTTTGTGGCCTTCCAATAGGTGCATGTCTTTCTTGTGCTGGACACACTTCTCCAGGTGTGGTCTCTCCAGAGTGGAGCAGAGGGACAGAATCACCTCTCTCAACCTGCTGGCTATGCTTCTTTTGATGCAGCCAAAAATACAGTTGGGCTTTCTGGGCTGCAAGCACACATTGCTGGCTCTTGTTGAGCTTTTTATCCACCAGTACTCCCAGATTCTTCTCAGCAGGGCTGCTCTCAATCCCTTCATACCCCAGACTATATGGATACCAGGAGTTGCCCTGACCAAGGTGCAATGTCTTGCACTTGGCCTTGTTGAACCTCATGAGATCCACACTGGCCCACTTCTCGAAGTTTTTCCGGGCCCCTATGGCTGGCATCCCCTCCCTCAGGCATGACAACCGCACCGCTCAGCTCGGTGTCATTCGCAAACTCGATCCCGCTGTCTGTGTCAACGCTCTCCCTGGCGGGGCAGCTGCACGGCCAGCGTGCGGTAACGGTAGAGCAGCAGCAGCAGCAGCAGCTGCGGCCAGAGGCCGCGTCTGGCCCGGCGGCCTCCCGGGATGCCGCCGTTTGTGTTGCCGCCGCGCTCGGCCCGGCTCGGCCCCGGGGCGGTGACACCTGCTCCCACGGCCGCCGCGCTCCCGCAGCCCATTGGCTCCGGCCGGGTCAGCTGGTAGGCCGGGGGCCGCTCGCCCGCCCCGGGCCGCGGCAACGGTGGTTGGGCCTTGCGCCCCGCTCTTCCCCGGTGCGCCCGGCGCAGCTGCCGCGGAGGTAGAGAGGCGACAGCGTTTCGCGACACACGGATTAAAAGCCGTAGTTGCTGAGGCATTGTAAATTTTTAGGTTTGCTTTTGTTTTGTTTTCTTGAAAATGCGGGCAACCGGGTTCTGCAAATAACTTACTGCCCGTGCGCACACTGGTGCACACTCTCCTAGGGGCAGCGCGCCGCTCCGGCCCTGGCCCCGCACCTGCCAGGCCCCGGGCACCCACCGCCACCAGAGCTGCGCGGCAGGGCCGGCCCAGGAGGCGGCGGGCGCTGGGAAGGGGAGGGCATTCCCCTCCGCTCCCTCGGGAACGGCCCGGCCTCTACTCGCCCGAGGCGTCCCGACCGCTGAGCTGCGGGTCGAGGGGCCCGCCAGTCAGTCTGCTGCGGGCAGCGTCGGTATACGCCGCCAACCACCCCTCCAACCCCGCCTGCCCCGCGTCGCTGCACAGCGCGGCCCTTCCGCTCCGCTCCGCCCCAGCCGGGACCGACCGCCGCGCGGCGGGGCTCGGAGTCCCTCCCGCCCGGGCGCGCACACACAGGCGCGCGCGCGCACACACACACACACACACACACACACACACACACACGCAGACACACACACACACAAATACACACCCCCCACACAAGCTCACACACACGGAAGTGCACCCCGAGCTGGCTCGCAGCCCGCAGCCGCCGCCGCCGCCGCCGAGGCCGCCCCGGCGCAGCGTGCAACATGGCGCTGGTGCCTTGCCAGGTGCTGCGCGCCGCCATCCTCCTGTCCTATTGCTCCATCCTGTGCAATTACAAGGCCATTGACATGCCCGCGCATCAGACCTATGGAGGCAGCTGGAAATTTCTGACCTTCATAGACCTGGTAAGTAAGTGCCCCCGGCGCCCGTGGCCCTGCCCCCTCACTGCGGCTGCCCGTTGAACGGCCGCGGCCCCGCGCGGGAGCCCCCGGAGGCGGCGGCGGCCCTGCTCGACGGCAGCGCCATGAGGTGACCTTAAAGCGGGGACGGCGACATGTTGTGACTCCAGGGCCGGTCGTGAGAGGAGCCAGCCGGACAGCCCGGCAGCCGAGATGGGTGGTTTGAACGGAGAAAGAGACGGACAAAGCCGAGCGGCTGCTGCGTGTAAGTGGCCGTGGGGAAGGTGCGCCTGACGCCCCGTCGCCGCAGTGCTCATGCTGGGTTTCGCCTTTTTTAATGGCTGACAGTAAACACCAGAACCTGCTGGTCCCGGCGTTTGGCTTCCGTGTGCTGTCAAAATAGAAGACACGTCTTGCTGCCTTTGGCCCATCCGAGGAATCCATCCCCGAAAGGTGCAAGTGTGTGAGCGACACAAAAAACGTTGGGCAACACAACTTGCTGGTCCAGTTAGTTTTGGTTACAAATCCATAAACGAGCCTACAAAACAAAAAGGTGTTTCATTTCGCTTTTCTCCATGAGTGCAGATGTGCAACAGTCACAAGCATTCTGGCTAGCTGGAAAACACCGGGGTGCTGGCCAGGCGCTCTTTCTGCCCTGAGCTTCCCAGCCTTGCAGCCACCACAGCAGTGCTCCCCTACTGCTGGTGGGAGGAGAGGGGGCGGGAGGAGGAGAGAAAATGGGAGGAGAAACTTATTTCCTGCTTCAAAAATTTGATAGCAGCTTACACCTAGCACTTAGGTCAAAATAATTTTTTTCTTTGAATCCACAGTGTAAAAAGGAAACTTTGCAGTTCCTACTGATTTACAGAAAAGTAAAATGCAAGTATTTTAGTTCTTCCCAGGGACAAAACTTCTCTCGGAACCTCATTGATGATTGCTGCTATTGCCTACACTCTTCATATCCATTCAGTAGGTTGAGTGTGTGAGTTTGGAGACCAAACTCAAACACTGTTAACCTGGCAGGTCAAGCATGCAAATTTCTGTATCAGGATTAAGCTAAGGTTCACTGAAGTTCATATTTTATTTGGAGAGTAGAAGCACCTATCATAGTTTGCATTTAGCTGAAATAATTTTTGCATTGGGTGCCAAAAACCTGCAGGATCCCTGAGGATCCACAGCCATAACTAGTGCTTTCACACAATTGTAAAGGTACATCTTAAAGTCTGACGTTTTTCTGGAAGACAAACTAATTTTTATTTTATTTTTTTCCTTTTGGGCTGCTGAACAGTACTGTCAGTAATATTAATTGATAGAACTTAGTATCAGGTCACAGGAAGTGATGGAGGAGCTGTTGACTTTAGTGGCAGCTGAATTGGAAGAGAACCAACTAAAGCTAAAAGTCAATGATCGTATCTTTGAGTCTTCTTCACCTTTTTATCTGTTCTCCAAGCCCTGACAGTTGCTTGAGGATTAAGTGAACTAAGGCTGTCATACAGTGAAAATAACATTTGACAGTACATAATAGCCATTATTTCCCCAAAATTGCAGCCTGCTGTCTGTGGCAAGTTCATGTGGACTTTCCCATCAGAGCATGCATATGGTTCAGGCTACTTCTGCCATGGTCCAAAAGGTCAACGTAAATATATAGTGCTTTCTAAAATGTCTAGAACAGTTATCAACTGCATCTAGTCTTTTCTGTCCTTTCCTAGTACTTGTCATGTGTTTCTCATAGTTAAGTTGGATAGCTGAGAAAAGGTTAGCAACTCATTACGGTTTTCAGTCATTCCAAATAACACACAATTCAATGACTTGAATGGCTTTCTCGGTGACTAGCCAGTGCATTGACCTCTCTACTTGTTAACAGTATTTATTTAGTCCAAATGGCCCTGGTAGCATCTTACCTAAGAAAATCTATCTTTCTTTCTCCTGGGACAATTGGGAGGCTTGAAGAAACAAAAACTTAGGTTCCCAAGGAGGATACCTGGAGGCATGGCTAATGAATTTAGGAGCATTTCCATTTTCCTGAAGGTTGCCTTAAGTCTTGAAAAAGGTCTTCTCTAAGTTTAAGTTTCCTCAACCATGTGCAGTGTTCCTGTGTCAGTCACATTCAAAGGCTGTCTAGACAAAACATCATCAATGCCAGAGTCTTGGCAGACGTGTGTACTTGCTACAGATTGTACCTCCACAAGCAGAGATTTCATCTTTGACATCACAGAAGCAAGTATAAATTCTTTCTGTTTCCAAAACCTGTTACCAAATTTTTATTAAAAAGTGACTTTATGACTTGAATCTGAAAAGGAATTGAATTGAATCTGAAAAAAAGGAAAAAAAAATCTATTTTTTTCATCTTCCCATTTGTAAGGGGACATTCCTTTTCAGTCTCAACATCAATAAATGTCATGGAGATTTAGGTAGCTGGCTTTGCAAAGGTGCTGTGTGAGATTATTTACAGCTATTTGCAGATAATATAATTTTGAAACAAATTGAGAAAAACTAGTGGCTTGGACTCTAAAACACAAGACACTGTAAAGTATTCTAAATGTATGCATTAATCTGAATAGTAAACGTGCAGCCTGCCCACTATTTACAGAAGTTGAGCATTATGAAGATGTTTAATACAAGGCTAAAGACTGCAATGTCCCTGTCCATCCATAATATTTTGGATGCTCGTACCTAAATAAGATTTTTCTCGGATGCCAATATTCATGCTTAATTTTTCCTTTCCTTGAATTAAGAAAGAAGACAAGCGCATCTGATGACTTCTTTTAACTGCTGTCATTCTGATGACAGACTCACGTTTTTTTCCAGTTGGCAAATGTGGTAGCAACATTCCCCCAAACACTTATGTCAATGGTATATTTTTCTGGTCTATGAAGCAGTGTACTGGTGGTATGTTTTGCCATTACACTGGTGGTGCTTCACGCTATTACTACTAATAAGTGCTTCTCCACTTCAGACTTCCTCCCTGATTATGTAGACGTGGTAGATACTCATTCCTCTTATTCAAAAGACGGTAAAGCTATCTGCCTAATACCTGTGGATTCCAGAACACTTCAGAAAAGAAAGCGGTATCCTTTTTGTCATTTAGAGAGTTGGAAGTTGAGGTATGAAGAGGTAAAGAGTTGCTGTCAACATCAGTCGGTGGGCCCAGCTGATGAAATTACTGAACTGAACATGCAGGCTAGTTCAGTATTAAAACATCTTGCTCTCATTTGGCCTCACAAGACAAACCAAGCCCCAAAGCTTGTTCCTGTGAAAATGGCAAAGAACTGGATGCGGACAGGATATTTCCAAGAGATATGTATAGCTACCTGTGTTAGACTCAGGTTCACCATCTTGTGCTGTAGTAGTGGACTGCTGCCGGACTGTGCTGTCCCGAATCACAGCCCATTGGGTTACATTGTTGACCCTTATAGTTGGAAGATAAGTTAGGGTGAGAACAATGCCAATACAAAACGGTTCTTTGCAACAAGAATGTCAGGTATATACGTCTCTGCGAAATTTTCCCTACTTGTACCACTCTTTGTTAGTTCTGTAAGTACTTGAAATAGCTAAATTAAATATAATAGTACTAGAATTAAAGATAACTAGGTCATCCTGTGTACACTGCAGTCACACACTTGCCTTTATCAATGTACAATTTGTTGAGGAATCCGTTGCACCAAGTTGTGTAAAGTGTCAGGGTCCTTGCTATTGCAAGAGTTGAGTTATGTTCTTCAGTCTTACAGCTATTGTGAGAGGAGGCCAAAATAAATAGAAATTATATTCTGGAATAAACTGGATCCTGTGGATGCCCAAAGAAAATAATTTCTACCTTTTCTGTTTGTGTGTGTGTAACAATTAGCATTAAAGTAGCTTAAAGTAAGTATGTATCTCTTTAATAAGGGGTTTGCTGGTCTAAATAGCTTCTAATTTTCATTGTGCAGTTTTTGTGAAAACCTTATTCCTCAAAGAAGCTAGAGTAAACCAAAGTACTATTGCACATACATACACAAGCATTAACAAAATACAATTTGGGTTTCTTTTAAGCATAAGGTCTCCATGATAGGCTGAACAAGGTCGTTATAAACAAAATGCTAGATTTTTGGAAGCAGTCTCAAGTGTTATGTTCTATGATTATGATTAATGGTCCTAGTTTGAATAACAAAATGTTAATGTGGGTATTCATACGACTTCATTCAAGGCAGGCAAAGTTAGAGAGAAATTGATTTTGCTCATACATAAATCTTCCTGGCCTTAAACATTTATTATTCTCTTAAAAAAAATAGCAGAATGTGAACTTTTATACCTTGTCTAGCAGATTGAGTTCTGCAATAACCAGGTATAAGCGCTGTTCCCAGCACACTTTTGCTGGTACATGTTATATTTGTTTGGCAGAAAATGTGTTTAGATTTAGTTTGATTACTTAGTGTATTTAATTAGTTATTAAATGACACGAGATATAGTTACTATACAACAAAAATAGCTTTATGGAATATAACTATGACTGTTCTACAGTATTTCCTTTAGTAAAATGAATTTCACCTTCTGCTTCCCTCTTTCATCATCTGTAAAGCTACCCTGATACTCAAGTGTTTTTTGGCTTTTGGGTGAAAAGATTACAGGAGTGTAAAATATTATGTATTGTTCCCGGAGGTAATTCATCACTGTGCCTAAATATCTCAGTGTTCTTACTATAACAGCCAATGCAGTCAATGGGGTGTTTATCAGTTTACTGGGAAAGAAAAGGAATGCTTTTTGAGGGATAACAAGGTGAGATTTCTTAATGGTGCTTAATGTGTTAGAGAGAAAAGGCAACAACATACAAAAGAGAGCCTTTAGGTAAGTGTGTGCTTTAAAGCTTTCTTTTTCCCTCACAGGCTGTAAACATGTCAGAGAAACAGTTATGTATAGTGCTGTCCATGCAGTAATAAAAAAGTAATAGTATCACCGACTCTTATTCATAGACCCATGTTTTCCATTTGCTTTTGGTAGCACTATTACAAATTGAGTGGAACTTGAGCACTACCTTGAAGAGTTCCATTTTCACATTGCATTAGGATGTCTTTATTTTACAGTTGGACTTAAATATGTTGAACATTAATTTGGGAATTCTTAGGAAAGTTACGGCTCTCTTGAAATATTTGTGTTGGCAGTAGGGTTGTCAGGGCAAAGGAGGAGAGTGGAAGAGGGGACAAATTGAGACCACTTACTGTGATGATAGTTTTAACTAATATCACTATTATTATTTTATAACTTGGAGTATGTGATAGGTAAGAGTGCTGTGTTTTAAACCAGTGCAAAGTCTGTAGAGTTTTTCCAGAACAGTTTTGAATTATGAGATCTTCAAGAAGTTGTTTTAGTAGTCTTTCTGTTCCCCTTTGAAAAAAAAGAGGAAAAAAGCTATTTATGTTGTATTACTGTTCATTGATTTTCTTTACAATGTTATTGTAGTGGTAAGGATAACTCAGATAATCTTACATGCATCCACATGGCAAAATTGCTAAATATTTAAAATAATTAGTTTAAACAAGGACAACACATCTAGTATTCTATGTTAGTTTTTTATGCTGAAATCAGTTGGGGCTCTTAATCAATGTATTTTTTTCCTTGTATTTGTGTTATTTTAACGAGGCCATGTAAGCTTATACAAGAAATAAATGTTGAGATCAACATTCTTAAGTTGTAGTAAAGATCTATATAAGCCATCAAAGAGTATTCTTAACTAATATAGAAAATGGCAAATGGAGTGTTTAAAATCAATAATATTTAAATAAAAATCAAATTCCGCTTGAAAACCTTTGCAGCTACATCAGCCTGAGGTCGGGTAGAAATCCATGTGGGTAGTTAACTTGTTTTGTCCTTAGGCTGAAAAAAAATAAAATTACTTTAATTTAAATTAGGTTTAAGTGAAACAATTGAAGAGACTCTATCTATTACCTCTACAAATTATTTCAGTTTTACTCTCTTAGGAACTGATCGGCTCATCTTTGGTTTTGGGCAGCGCTGTATGTATTTGCATGTTTTTTTAAACCTAGTCCTTTGTGTACCTGAGGGTAAATTCTAATTATTTTTTTTTCTTCCTCCTTTTGCATATATTTTATCATGTGTCTTGAAGCCTTCTGATCCTGGCAACACATAAGTAACAAATTGTTATTTATTATTATTGCTAGTATTATTAGAATTCAGTAGGAATGGGAGTTTCACATGCAGAGCATAGGTGGCATATGTTCCTAAATGTGTTTGATCAGATGCAAAAAGAAGAAAAAAAACCTGCTGGCTTTAAGTGCTGCTATATAAATTGATAAAATGCATGAATGCAATAGGGATATTTTCTCTGTGAGATACTTAACAAGCCTATGACTGAAGTAGTGGAAGCATTTCATACAGCTAATGTTCAGGCTAGCATCTCTCTGAGGCACTGCAATAGGACCCTTGACCTTAGAGAGGATGCAAGTTGTTTATGTCCAGTGCTTGCACAGGCTCAACTCTTCAAAGGATGCAAGTAGAGAAGGTGAGAGAGAAAAAGGAAGATCCAGAGGATGACAGCACTTAGTACCTGGGGTGTGAAGGTGAGAGAGCACACCGTGCTGATAAGCCTTGTGATGTGACAAACCTGTATTTAGATAGTTGACTGCTGGGTATGAGGACAAAGTGAGGGAAAACAAGGAATGGAGATAAAAGGTGCCTGGTGTTTCTTAGCTAAAACAGCATGTGTTAGCTCCCTCAGATTTCCTTCCCTTCCACGTCCTCTTCCTCATTTCTTCCTCCTACACACCCACACAGCCTCCACACACACAACCCACACACACTGGTGGCATGTCACCACTTCCCTGCGCATAACTTTGCTAGCTTAGCACACTTCTTCTCAGCGAAGGGTGCTTGCAAAACTTTATCCTTAGAAGCCATATGCACCGACAGATGCAGAGGTCCCCATTTGCTGTTCACTTAATCTTACAAACAAATTGAAACTCCACGCTGTGAAAACTGTCTTGACCTAAGTTTACTTGCTATAGTGGTGTTCCAGGAACTGCCTGTTTGTGTGTGCATTAGACGTAATTATCTGCATTCCTGTAGATCCCAGGAAATGAGTCCTAAGAATGAGTGAGTCACAAAGGAAACCTCTACTGTGTGGACCTGCTGCACAGGCAATGTACTTTTAAACTGGACATTCAGCAGACTGAAAGGGATTTGAGGTGTTTGGAGGTGGATATGCATCTTTGTGTGCATGTTTGACTTAATAGTTTTTCACTTATGCTGCCATGGTTTGAAGATAAACTGTTCATAAAAGCTAGTTTGTTCTACAGTCTCTCCATCCACTGTGCACATCTAAGAGAAAATTAGCCTGCTATTACTGAAGTCAGTTTAGGTGACCAATTAATGAGTCATGGATAGAAGATTACAGTGGTTTGAGGTACCAGACGCGAGGTTCTTGAGTGTCAAAGAACTCTAGCTAACAAGGGAGAGCAGACAGCTTTTGGGTCAGCTGTCTCATGACCTACCATGGCTAGAAAGGAATATTCCCATATTTACTAAGAAGCTAATGATGTTTCTAACATATGATTATAGAAGATTAGCATTCAAGTCTCCTTGACTCAATGCCAGTATAATTTCAGAAGTGAAACAGCTCTGAATTTCCAGAGATTATAGTCTATGCTATAAAGTCATATGGCATTTCAGGCTAAGTTTTGTTTTCTTTTTCTCATGGTTTGTGCAGAAGCTACTAAAATCATATTGCTAAATTGATTCAAAGCTAGTTTGTTCACCATTCATTATAACAGTTAAAAAAATTAAATGTATTTTCTGAGGATGTATTTTAGAAAAGTGTGGAGGGACCTCTTGCTGCTTTGGGGGTTTGCACCAGTGGGATCTGAACTTAATTCTAAAATTCAGCCTACAACAACTAAGCAAAATATAAATGTCTTTGAGGGTGTGCAAAGGATGATTTTGTTCATCCATTGCTGGCTCTGTGAATGAAAGTACTCCCACTTTGCTCTGATCCATTTGTGCCACTTATCATCCGGTCAGACTCCTCAGTAACAGCTTGCTGTTAGCTATCACTGTATTGTCTGCTCTTTTTTCCTTACAGGAACCCGCCTGTGCAGTATCTCTTTCCCCATTCCTTCTAATCTGTTCTTACCTGGCACAGTCTCCTCGATCTTTCAGCTCTGTATCCTAGTTCCAGTTGCATACCAAGTCCTGTGTTTTCCCATCTAGTTCTGCTTTTCTTATCCCCACAGTACTCCTTATGCTCTTCTCACTGTTGACACACATACTGTCTTTTCTCCCAGTGCATTCACTGCCCTAAGTTGTCTTCTGTGTTCCTCACCCTGTCCTTCCCAAATACCAGACCTACGCAGTGTCATTCTCTCGTCTTTTTAAAACACCCTGTGTACACCTAAACCGATGAAGATTCAGTCGCCTTCCCTCAGAAAAGATTGATTTTGGTGTGGCGATAGCCCTAAAGAAACCATGTTTAAAATTGTGTTGTTACATAAGACTCTTCGCTTTGCTTTCTGTTTTTTGAACAAATTTTTAAGCATCCTAGTTACAGGAAAAATCTCCCGTAAGTGTTATGGATAATGCATCATGATCCTAATGTTTATTATGGTGTTAAAATCTTGTCACATTTTTGGTAGTCTGCCACTCAGTTTTTTATGATACATCTTGCAGTTCAGAAGCAGTCCCTTGATAAAAATTGATGTTTAAGTTGAAAATCAAATAACGTATGGAATCAGCAATCAGTATTTATTCATTTTCCATCTTGTATTTTTTTTGTCATTTACATACTTTGAGATGTTGAAATTATTTTAATTGTATTTTATATTTCCTAGTAAGAAGACTTCTCTCACAATAATCATTGTGAGATTTGAAATCTACTGCGTGAGATGAATGAAAATATTTTTAAACATTGCTTATCTTGTTGGCTATTACTGTGATTAATAGAAAAAGCTTGCTTACTTTTTCTTCATGTGAACATACAGAAGTACTTAATCCTTGCTTCTGTGGGTGTGTTGGAAGTGCATGCAGACACACATGTTGCAATTTAAAAGTAGGGGAAGAGAGAAATTTTCATTTCACAGGGAGCATATTAATTCTTGTTAGGGGTTGCTTGATAAGATACAAGCCTACTATGGCTCCATGTAGCAGGGCTGAACACTTGCCCAGTACATACGTACAAAACAGAAGTTGTTAAAATGTAAGTCAATGCAAGTAAATTTCTGGCTGGACTAGGTGCTTTAGAGTCAATAAGGTATTTTAAGATATGTCAGTCAAATATCGAAGTGATGTCTGCAAGTGATCAACATATGACCCATCTAGGGACTGTAGCCTGTCTGGTTAGCCTTCCTGTGCCCAGCACAAGGGTGGGCTGTAGGATGGATGCAGTGTTCTGGTAGGAGCACTTTGGTCTCAGTGCCACTTTTTGCAGGGAGTCCAGCCCTACCATGGGGTTTGATCTGTGTGGCATGTTGCTGGAACCAGTGCTCACAGCTGCCTCATGATAAAATGTCACATTAGGTCTGTGGATCTTGCAAAGGTCTTGGTATACAGAGGTATATTTTGGCATTACTTCTGACAGCTAACAGGAAGGTATTCTGTCTGTATTATCCACATGTGTTCTGCTTAGTTTGCACAGGAATTGAGGTCAGACTTCCAGTTCTGGGTGGTACTCAACATCCACACCATACTACAGGCAAGTTAGAAGAGTTTTCATCACCTTGCAAGACAAGACCCTGAAGTATTTAATGGATTTGTGGTTTGTTGTTTGTTTTGTGGTGGGGTTTTTTTGTTGTTTGTTTGTTTTTGTGTGGTTTTTTTGGTGGTTGTTGTTTTTTTTGTTTGGGTTGGTTTTGTTTGTTTTTTTTAATGTCTCTTCTGGGCGATTATAAATTTAGAAATTATTAATTTGTTCCAGATGGGAAGAAAAAGTCAATCTCACAATTTCTTGTGGGGGAAAAACAGATTTAGAAAAAGTAATTCAAATTCATGTTTTCAGTGCAGTTGGATTGACCAAGTGAAAACAAAACATTTGATTTCCTTCAGTAAGATATTTGGACAAAATTACATTACAAAGGAATCAGCCATTGCAGTGAGAAATTGTTAATCAGAAATATTTTGCCAGCTATATTAATTGAAAAAGCATTTTATTTTTCTTTAGCAAGGGCAGGACCAATGTCCCAAGAGCAACATAAGACTGAAAGTTGCAACTTATTCATAAATGTTGCCCTTATTTCATAGATGTACCTGTACTATGTGAGATAGTGAAAGCAAGCTTGAATTTGAAATACAAAAGTGAAAGTCAGAAGAGGGTGTGATAGCAAGTCAAATCCAGAAAATAACTGTTTAAGTTTTAATTTTTAAAAGGTACATCCTGATTGCAGGGATTATTAACTATTTTGAAGAAGTAACCAAATCATACTAGTATGGTAGAAGCAAAGTCCGCTTTTGGCTAGTCTTTCCTTCTTAGACCTGATACTTTGCCTGTTTTGGATCTTGTGCTCAATGAATGTTACTGAACAGTGTTTGCCATACAAGTGCAGTGATGGAGGTAAACCATGAGACACTTGTTTGCATGGTGTGCCTGTATCTCAGTGTTGTGTTTTCAGACAAGGTCTCTTTAGCTAGGCTTGGTGCAAACAGCCGTGAGCCCTCAGTCTGAATTACTCCAGTGTGTTCTGGACCTTTCAGGGTGCTAGCCTCAAGTGTGTCTATCTTGTGTGAGAGGCGACATCTCCTTGATATTCAGAATTCCATAGAGTAAACTGACCTTTTTAAAGGACTCTTTTTAAGCCAGATAGATGGGGATTCAGCATTATGGATCAGACCTGGAACAGCCCCATGTTTTATTAATATAATGTCTCCTGATTTACTGCAGGAAGACACTGAAATGATTAAGTGTACCAGCAGTCTGCATAAAATGCCTGGGTGACCTCCAAAGCACTATGACAAATATCAAAGAAAAATTTAAAACCCTGTATGATCAGCTTAAGGAAAATTAATGCCATATCTCAGTTTGCTGGAAATGCTGTTGAAGTAGGAAGACAGGTAGTGGCTGCAGAGTGGCAGAAGATCTAGGCCACATATCTTTCCATATGACCTAAAACTAATGAGTACTCTGGGCGGAAAGTGTCTTTCCACTGGAGTTTGCTTTGCAGTTTTCCTCCTTAGTGGTCTTCCCAAAAGAAAGCGCAGGTAAATAGTATAAAGGAGATGTGCTCAGAGTACTCATTCATGTTTATAAACACGTAAAGGGTGAGTGTCAGGAGGATGGAGCCAGGCTCTTCTCTGTTATCTCCGATGATAGGACAAGGGACGACGGGTGTAAACTGGAGCATAAGAGGTTCCACAGAAACATAAGGAAGAACATTTTCACTATGAGGGTCACAGAGCTCTGGAACAGGCTGCCAAGAAGGGTTGTGGAGTCTCCTTCTCTGGAGACATTTAAAACCCACCTGGGTGCATTCCTATGTGACCTGCTCTAGGGGATCCTGCTCTAGCAGGGTGGCTGGACTGGGTGATCTTTTGGGGTCCCTTCCAACCCTTAACATTCTGTGATTCTGTGTGACTTGTGACTGGTGACTTGCTGTTGTTGCTGGTGCTGGCAAAGAGATGGGAAGTGTGTGGACATTGCCATCAGGTGTGAATGAAGGCACACGCTACTCCTAGGTGGAGTAGAGGCAACCTGACTCCATGCTGGCTCATGTTTTGACCCCAGCTGAAGAGTGTCTATTCCAAACAGCCAATCTTGTCTATTCTCTTTATGGATACCTATTTACATGAAAGGTCCTGCAACTGGGTTCGGACAATCCCAAGCACAAATACAGGCTGGGCCGAATATGGATTGAGAACAGTCCTGGGGAGAAAGACTTGGGGGTGCTGGTTGATGAAAAGCTCAATATGAGCCAATAGTGTGCAAGTGCAGCTCAGGAAGCCAGTCATATCCTGGGCTGCATCAAAAGAAATGTGGCTAGCAGGTCAGGGGAGGTGATTCTGCCCCTCTTCTCTCATGAGAACCTACCTGGAGTATTGTGTCCAGCTCAGGAGCCCCAAACACAAGAAGAACATGGGCCTGTTGGAGCGGATCCAGAGGAGGGCCATGAAGATGATCAGAGGGCTGGAGCTGTCTGAGAGAGCTGGAGTTGTTCAGCCTGGAGAAGAGAAGGTTTCAGGGAGACCTTATTATAGCCTTCCAGTATCTGAAGGGGGCCTACAAGAAAGGTGGAGAGGGACTTTTTACAAGGGCTTGTAGTGATAGGACAAGGGATAATGGCTTCAAACTGGAAGAGGGTAAATTTAGATTAGAAATTAGGGAGTTCTTCACTTTGAGCATGGTGAGACAGTAGAGCAGGTTGCCCAGAGAAGCTGTGGATGCTCCATCACTGGATGTATTCAAGACCAGGTTGGATCGGACTTTGAGCAACCTGATCTAGTGGGAGCTGTATCTGCCCATGACAATGGGTTTGGAACTATATGATCTTTAAGGTCGCTTCCAACCCAAACCATTCTATGACTCTGTGTTTTTTGTACCATCTCCTTCATTCTCCATCTTCCAAGAAAGAAGCAGTGCACACATAGATGGAGTAAAGTTGCTAAAACTGCTTTCTAGTGTCATTGCACCTTTTATTGCAAGCTCTCAAAGCACTATTAGCTAACTAAACCTCACAACATCTCTCTGCAGAGAGGCATGGTAGAAACCAAATGCAAGCTCAGTATGCAGAACACTGAAATTGGCTAAACACATAGTCATTAAAATCTTTAAGGAATTATCTTAGTTGTGTACTCTGTATGTTAAAACATCATTAATCTCAGGTGGTCCAGGAGGTGATTTGTGGGACAGAGACAGCCTATAGATTATTCCTTTTCAGCCTTTATTTTTTTTTCAGGGTGGGGTGGTGCTGGACTTTGACTGTTCAAGCAGCACTGTCCAGATAATCAAACATCACCTCCAATCCACGCCGTCTCACCTGGTGACTCACTGCTGCTGCTACTGGCAAAGAGATGGGAAGTGTATGGACATTACTGTCAGGTGCGAATAAAGGCACACGCTACTCCTAGGTGGAGCAGGGGCAACCTGACTCCTTGCTGGCTCCTGTTTTGACCCCACCTTCTTCTGCTCTCCCAAGATACGAGCCATATGTTATCTTGGTGTCAGCCCTTCCTGTGTCGCAACAGACGCTGTCCTCAACCCATGCCTACTCTGCTGCTGCAGAGCAGGAGATGGGGAGAGGCTGAGTGCTTGTTTGCATGGTGGATGTAGAAAGGTGCATTTAATGATACGGAAAGGGTGAGCTTAGTTCAGGCTGCTGATGGAGAAAGGAAGAGACACAGCTATTTAAATGGTAGAATGTAGGCTGCTGCCATGGGTGCAGAGTAGGTGGTTGCTGCAGCAGAGCACCGAGAGGGGTGGCTGCAGAAGGGACAATTGACCTTCAGAATTGAAATAGGAGGCCCAAGACCAGACATCTGGCGCTGTGGTGTAGGGTGAGTTCAGAACATCCTCTGTCTGCAACAGCCATGGGGATTACTGCCATATTTCTGGACAGAAGGAGGTGTACCTGCACTGTGTAGCGCATGTGGCATAAAGGAAGAATCTCTGGGAAATGTTGAACCTGCTGGGTGTATACTGTGAAGTTAATCCTATGTGAGCAGTAGGTGTTTATCCAGCAGAACCAGGCATTCAGCAGCCTGGACAAGTACCACGAATCCTCACATACTGGAGCCTGGAGACAGTTCCTATCTAGAAAGAGGGAAAAATGAACATAGGGTAGCTCTAACCTAAATGGTGAACATGTAGGTTAGCACAGGGGCTTCTATCCACATGACCTACTTGTGAAACAACTTCTTTTCTGAAATAAACAGTGCAATATCGTCTATGCCTGTTTGAGTAGGACGTGTATTTCTGTTGGCTGGAAGAAAGGAAGCTACAGTTGTCAAGCCCAGATGGAGGCTTTGAAATATGCATGATAGTGGCAGCTGTGTGTGGGAAGAATGACTTGAAGTGTGTTGAGGAGGAGGAGGCTTGTTTACCGTGCTACTGTCTTCATGTAGCTGCAGAGTTGAATGGAGAGAGAAATGAGGAATGCGTTTTGCGTCCGTGGATTATCGCTTCACTGTGTTGGACATTTTTTTCTCCAATATTCATTATTTATTTGAAAATTCATAAAGGATGAGTGAGCTGCGGTGAAGGAAATTGCAAAGAAGTATCGTCAGTGCCTGCAGATCCTTGTGGGTCGAGGCCCTGTTTTCCTAAGCTGGGCCCTTCTGCCTGAAGGGTCCTTCTTGAAAGCTGGGCTGAGGTGGTTGTGTGTATGTTTTGGAGAGGAACACATTGTTCTGGCAGCCTTCCCAATCCTGAATTTTGAGCGTGCCCTTATTTATTAGTGTATTTTGTAGTCTGCAGTTATGTAAAAGCTTAAGCCTACATGCCACTGGCTTTCGTGTGTTGGTCCCTGTTTCATTGCCCCAGTTGCCGCTGGTTGGTGGCAGTGCTCGAGGGGTACCCCACAGGCACAACTTGGCCCATGGGACAGTCATCTGCAGTTCACCAGGTAGTCGTGGGCAGATGATCAATGAAGCCTTACAGCCAAGCCCTGCCTGCAGGCAGCCAGCCTGCTGCTTGGTTTCTGGGATGCCTGCCTTTGCACAGGGGAGTGGGGTCAGGCTGCGTGCCTTCCTCCACCTGCTCATAAATGCAGTCCATGGTCACCAAGCCACACCAGCCCATGAGGAGGTCCAGCTTTCATAGCTGTCAAGGTATCATCTTCTTCAGGAAAAAAGGCAATGCCAGCTCTAGCCCAAAGTTTTTGAGATGCCTAAGAGAGAGTATGTGTATATGTACTTATGATCATATATATGAAGGAAGGAGGACATGGGATATGCAACAAAAAGTATTGTATTTGTGTGGTGAAGTGGAACATGTGTCAAGTTAATTCACAAACTTTTGGGTTTTTTATTTTTTTTAGATTTATATTTACATTTTTCAGTCATCTCATTTATTAACACTTTTCTGTGGGGACTATATGGGTTTATAGCTTACTCTTTTTCTCACAAGGATGTTTTTCAAGCATGTTTTATTATAAATATATTTTTCACATTCCCTTCCCAGAGTATGAAATTAATCTTTTCTGAAAATTCCCTAGTATCTCTTTCAGCTGTGTGGCCTGAAAAAGTCTTTGGCTTAGTTAAAGAAAACTTATCTAAAAAGAAAGTATGAAGATGTGAAGTTATCTATTAGAAGAATATCGAAAAGGCATGAGTGAACCCTAGTAACAAACTTCCAGAGTCAAGAGATTCAGTTTGGCTGTCAGCTGTTATACTTACTGCATTACTGCTTGGTTTGTCCTGGCACTGGACCCAGCACTGGACGACTGACTTCCCTTTGCTCTTTGCACTCAGATAAGGTTGTGTATCTGCTTGCGCAGAACACCCATTAAATGTACTAGATAGCTTCCAGATACACCTAATTTTGAGAGTAGCAGCCATCTTAATCTGTAATCGTATGACAATGACTTCCAAATTTTTATCATTTGAAAATCTACATCCTAAGTGATTTATCTGATTTGAGCTTTAAGCTTACAGCAATCAGACCTAATTCCAGCATAAACATCCTTCCTTCCCTTTTAATTTTCTGGCACGTCTGTGCTTCAGACCATTTCCATTCACTAAGAATGTCTTAAGTATTTTGTCAAGAACCACAGCAACAAAAGGAAGCAGTATCATAACTTGTCCTTAATCTGACTTTTTCACAGCTTTATTTTTATCTTGCCTCAACTGTGACACGGGGCAACAATGTAAAGAGCCAAAGTTAGTGGTCATCAAATGTTTCATATGGCCAGCTTTCAGGAAATTGAATGTATCTCTAAACCCCAGTTTTTCCTAAAGTCATAAAAGGAACTGCATTGATCAAAGTGTAGAACCATCAAAAAGGGAAATTTACAAGTGTTTGTTTCTGTGTTGGACAAACACTACATCTTCACAACACTTCAAACAGAAGATGTTGCTGCAAATGGAGTGTGAAAAAATTATCTGCTTAATTAGGAGTAAACAATCATGGCAGCAAAAGAATTCTAGATGTTCTTCATTAATCATAGACCAAATTTACTTCTGACAATTTTGCTTGGAAAATCATGATAGTTTTATTGTTGTTCTGCTCCATTCCAAATGAGGATTTGGTTTTATTAGTGCTTGAACTTCTTGGGACTTGGGAGTACTGGTGGATGAGGATTTTGTTTTATTAGTCCTTGAACTTCTTGGGACTTGGGAGTACTAGTGGATGAGAAGCTGAACATGAGCCATCAGTGTGCTCTCGCAGCCCAGAGGGTCAATCGTATCCTGGGATGCATCAAGAGAAGCGTGGCCAGCAGGTCGAGAGAGGTGATTCTCCCCCTCTACTCCACTCTCGTGAGACCTCACCTGGAGTACTGCATTCAGTTCTGGAGCCCCTATTACAGGAAGGATATGGATGTGCTGGAACATGTCCAGAGAAGGGCCATGAGGATGATCAGAGGGCTGGAGCA
>WUAM01000071.1:21347826-21387245 GCA_024336885.1 Actenoides hombroni
CTCGCTAGAAGAAACACTGTCATTAAAAAAGTTTTTAAAAAAAGGCTGATTTTCATTTCAGGATGGATTGCATCCTGACAAAATGTACCAAAACCTTTTTTCTTTTGAGCCACCATTATGTTCTAAGAGTGCACTAAGTGCATGCAAAAGGTTATTATTCCCTGTAGTGATGAGATAGATAGTCTGCAAAACACGTATCACTGAGTTCCATCTGCACACTCTGCAAATCTGAGACATTTTTCAGAGGCACCAAGGTGGCAGACACCACTCCTTATGTTGTGTCAGAGCACCTCCTCAGTGCCACCTTGTCATGGTGTCACAGTTTAGGGTCAGGGCAGCCCCTTGGACTTATAACAGATACTCTTTGTTAACCCCCTCCCTCCCCAAAGGGGAAGAGAAAAGGAACAAGGGAGAGAGACTGAGCTATTAGAAAAGGAAACTTGAACAGCTTTGATGAAAATTAATAATAATAATAAAAAATGGAATATATACAAATGTATACAAAATCAGTATTGAACCCAATGCCCCTGATGGCAATTACATCACCATCACCACCAATGCTGTGGAGCAGACACTGGGAGAGTCCCAGACTGGGCCCAGCAGCAGACAGGAGCTGTGTTCAGGAGATGGATTCTGGTACCAGATTCAGGAACACACAGACTGGGATCAAAGCAGAATGGACACAGTCCTCCTCAGATGGTCTGAGGAAGAAACCAGAAGAGGACCCGAGCCAAGCGGAGCAAAGCTGGCAAAGAGGGATAAGAGTGCAAAGAGAGGGACCAAAGACCCTCTTGATCCCTCAGCTTTATATTGAATATGACATATATGGGATGGACATCTCGTTGGTCAATTTAGGGTCACCTGTCCTGTCCACTCCTCCCTGCAGGTGCAGCCTTTCACTTTTCTGCACCCCCCAATGTGGTACACAAGATCCAGCAGTGGCCTTGGTCTGCACATCAGTCCTTGGTAGTAACTCTAAACATGAGGTGTTATCACTGCTAGAAGCAGACACTGTATGTGAAAACATCCTGCTAACTTCAGAAAGTGCAGTTAGTTAGAAGAACTGAACTGAAAAGTAAAATTACTGAACAGAATTAGTTCTGTTCTCACTTGAACCAGGACACCAAGGCAGCCAACAGCATCCTGGCCTGTATTAGAAATCATCTGGCTATCAGGAGAAGGAAAGTGATTTTCACCCTGAACTCGGCACTTGTGAGGCCACACCTCAAATACTGGGTTCAGGTTCGGGCCCCTCACTACAAGAAAGACATTGAGGTCCTGGAGCATGTCCAAAGAAGGGCAATGAAGCTGGTGAAGGGTCTAGAGAACGAGTCTTAGGAGGAGAAATTAAGGGAACTGGAGTTTCCAGCCTGGAAAAAAGGAGGCTGAGGGGGAGACCTTACTGCTCTCTACAGCTACTGAAAGGTGGTTGTATTGAGGTGGGGGTTGGTCTCCTCCCAAGTAAAAAGTGGTAGAACAAGAGGAGATGGCATAAAGTTGTGCCAGAGGAGGTTTAGGTTGGATATTGGGAAGAAATTCTTCACAGAAAGAGTTAAGCATTGTATTGGGCTGCCCAAGGAAGTGGTTGAGTCACCATTCCTAGAAGTGTTTAAAAGATATGTAGATGTAGTGCTGTAGGGACATGGTTTAGTGGTGGACTTGGCTGTGCTAGGTTAACAGTTGGACTTGATGATCTTAAAGGTGTTTTTCATCCTAAATGATTCCATTATTCAATGATTTACGTGATGTGTGCAAAGCAGGACCTGCGTGGTTTGTTCCTAGGGCTGCCAGAAGCTTCTTGCCTCCCCAGTCCCCATCATGCACTCGATTATCTTGTTATCAGGACTGAGGAGTTCTTCTGTTGATCCCTCAGAACTCTAGTGGAGCCGGGGGACTGCCCAGGGCAGGTTCCTGTAGCTATCAGTCAGTTATCTCACCTCCACAGAAACTAGCTGGGGAGTTCCCAGGACTGCCCAGGGAGTTCCTAGGGGTGACTCAGCACACCAAGCATGGGCAAAGGCACAGCCCTTGTCCCCAGCTGCATTACAGTGACAACTACAGTGTTAATTTGGTGTGCACACCTACCTGGTGCATGGAGACATTAACGTTGGAGTACTGAGAGGTCTAGACAGTTGATAGTTGGGCATTTCTTGATGTGATCTGCTCAGCTAACCAATAGGCAGTGTCCCTTGATATGCACTGATGTTTGGCTTTGGTTTGTTTGTTCACTTGTTTGGTTTTGTGCTGGGTTGACACATCTACAAGCTACTACTTGTAAAATGCTTTTCCTGCCATGGAGTATCAAAAAACACTATGCTTACTGTCAGTTATGCTGGTCACCAGTACTGCTGCTTTCTTAACAACTACAGCAGGTGTTGTTTGAGCCTCGTGTCTCTTGAGGAGAAAGGACAGCTTATTATCAAACTGGGGTATTTACTTATTAAAAAAAAAAATATTTACTGTTTTTCAGTCTCTGTGCAGTGGCCTGATGGAGAACATTTACATCTGATGGACTTGGAACCTGGTGTGATGCCAGGTAGTTGTCATAAAGTGACTTCCCATAATACGCAAGAGGGATGTAAATTTAAGCTTCCTTAGAGTTAATATTTCTTCTTTTTGCAAGTGAAATGAAAAGTAGTGGGTAGACCAAAAATACAGTTAACAGCAATGTCTGAAAGATTAGTTTGGAATCTCGCAAAACTGTGTCTTCCTTCATAACCGCATAAGACAAGATAGGACTCCATGTCGTTTCTTTTTCAGGCCACTCTCTCCAAAGACAGTCTCCAGGTAGCAGAAAGGATGATTGTGCTTCTGCCACCCAGTACCCTGTCCTACAGGGATGCTGGGAAACCAAATATGCACCATACTGAAATTTCATATAGAGCAGAACAAATGATGGAAAAAAAAAAAAGAGATTTATTCAGTGCTAATGTTGCTCAAAATCAATTTTTGCTCTTAGGAACTAAGGTGTAAGAACAGTGAAGGTGGGAATGGTGTAAAGGACAAGCTGTCCAGAGCTATTACATTTGAGACCTTGGTAGCTCCAGTTGATTGGCACAAATACATGAGCTAGTCAGAATTACAGTATCTAGCCATTAGAAAATTTTGAAAGACACAGTAAAGCAAGCAAGGTCTTTGAAAACTATGATCAGTAGAAGTTGCATGAGAGGAAAAGTATTTGGATTTATGATAACATTAGTATGGCTGTATTTGGAGAGAACAGAAAAGATCTGCACTGTTTCTCTGAGAAAGACAGGAGTGTTACCCTGGTAAGCAGTGGAAACAGCTGTCACTGTAAGAGTGAGTGCAGATGTGTGGAAAACAGCCTGATCTAATGCCTAGAGAACTGCCTGGGGATGAGGGCACCAGAGTTCATCTCCTGGGCCCCCTGCTGCCTGACTTTGGCCAGTTCACTTCTCCCTGCCTCAATTTCACCAATACGACCAAGAAATAAATCCTTAATTTCCTTTGAGATTCATTAATGCGAAAGACAGTGAAAACAGAGAAGTATTATCTTCTAGGGTTGAAATGCCACACACCTAGTGAACACTCAACGCCCCTTGTATTATTTAATTTAAATCCATTTAGCTTATATCAGGATTTTTTCCGATGTTTTCTTTAGAGATGTAATATAATGAGAACTTCTGGGGTTTTTTTCCTCCTGAAATATAACTCTTAATAATACACAGTGCCTTGCTTGACATGTTGTGTAAAGAATAGTTTTGTTTATGAGGACAGTACAACGTTAGATCACCTTTCATTGAACAATGTGCTTTATAATTAATGTACAAAATATGTCCTCTCTTTTTTTCAAATGGAGCTTGAATAGCAGCATCCTTTTCTGCAGTCTAGTTACAGAACAAACTTATTTTAGTAATAACTTCATTTATGAATATAATTTACCTGCCCCTCATAAATTGTCCTTTAGCTGTTGTAGCAGTGAGCCAAGGGAGAAAAGTTGCTTTAAGCAAAAGATGAAGATGATCCTCACTGGAGACTTGAGCTATTTTTCACAGTGGGGGTTTGCAACTGACTTGGTTTGTGTGTTATTGGTAGGTGGGATGGATGAAAACACAAGATAAAGCTCTCAATGTTTCCATCCCTTCCCTGGAAGGAGGGAGAATTGCCCAACTGAGACAGTATCACTTAATAAGCCTGCCTTGCTGGACCCGTGTGAGGATTCGTTCATTTCTGCTTTCACTGTGCTTGGGAAACAGACGGGTTAAAACCTTTTATTTGCTACAGGCATGGTAGGGCACCACAGAGGCTGCTATGTCCCGGGAGATTGTAGTGCCTTATTCATTTGCATTTCCATCACTCTCACCATGTTGCTGAGATAGATCAGTCATTACCTTTCTAAATTCAACAATTTAAAAGGCGAATGTTATCTTATTTATTAAAAAGAGGGAGAAAAAAAACCACAAAAAAAAGTCACTCTAACTTTGAAAAACTTAGATGTAGTTTTGTTTTCGAATTTGATCTGTCAAAATAGCTTCCCTCTAGTGGTTTTCAAACTGTGTTTCTAAACATGAAAAAATTGGTGCAATGCAAAAGTTTCTGAAGTTTAAGAAAGACGTTTCTTTGAGAAATTTCTGTACTTAATAAAATGTAATTTCTTTTGGGGGTAATTAACTGACAAAGTGCTAGGAACCTTCCAGCCATCAGAAACTCTATCCTAATGCTCAGTTTAGCACAGACAGCTGCAGAACAAGTCTTACTTTCTTAGCTAGCTATCCCAGACATTGTCTAGAGAACTGTCATTCCTGCCTGGTTGACTACAAGGCCACTGCTGCTGAGACCGTACCAATCATGCTGAAATGTGTAAAATTAGCATTTAAGGCAAAATAATGACATAACCTTCTGTGCAGTGTATAATCCTAATAAGATTAAGCTTTAGCAAAGAAAAACATAAAAGATATAACCTAATAAAATCATAATCTATTCTGAATAAACTGTATTATACATGTTTGCTGAATGGATTATATAAGTTTAATGAAATTACACTGTCTTATAAGCAGGATACAATAAGTAGTAATGGCAGCTTTTCTATACACAATGCAAGAGAGTAAGGAAGAAGACGGGGATTATTAGAAAATGAGTTTAGTCAAAACAATTTACAATCAAAAAGATAAAGATAAAAATAGAATAATAATTTCTTAAATACTGCAACAATGAGCCTAGTGCTTCTTTGAGTGTATTAGCTAAGATCAAAGTAAGATATCCAGACATCTATAATTCAAAAGTCTCCAGAAAATACTTTTAATTCTTAGAGGAAGAAGGAAAACTGTTTGACAGAGTGTTGGAGAGGAATGACAGAGCTAAAAAGAATGCAAAAGATTTCAGAAAATACAACACTTTCTCAGCATTTTGTCAAATTTTTGTTTGTAGTGCTTCAGTATGTTCTGTATTTGTCCATCCCATCTCTTCATCCGATACATGGTAGTGGATTCCATGCTGTTAGCACTTCTGAGCCAGATGGCATGCATTGTCATGCTGAGATCATGTTGGAAATGTCATCTATGCAACACAGCTGAGATATAGTAGCACTTTAAAATGAATTTCTCAATTGTTGTCCACTACAACAGGTTTTCTTTATTGGGGGCATTTTACGCATCTGAAAATAATAAGTAAATATGGGGGTTTGGCCTCAAAAATTATAGCATTTCTAAATATTTTTGATCATTTACAAAATTTCAGATTAGCTTGTGATAGTAAGGAATAATACATTTGTCCTTCTAGAATTACTGAAAATATGAAGAAAACTGCTCTTCAAGCTACATTAGCACTGCTGCATATTTTTGAAAACCATTACGAGACAGTTAAGAATCATGTTAAGACAGAACGATCTGAGACTTAACCTCTCCAGTAAGTGTAACATGGTAAGGATTTTTCCTGGGATGAAGGAAGGTGGAGAGTGAGAGGAAGAGGTTCAAGCAGTATGATTATATTATTTATCAGATATTTTTTCTTGTCTCAGGTACTGAAAATTATGAATTGTAATAGATGCTGAAAGGCAGTGCTATAAAAATTACATTTTAGGGACATACATCTATTTTGGTTTTTCATTTCTTACTTAAGTTGATTGGTTTGCACAGAAAGTTGCTTTTCTGTCTGTCCAGGAAAAAACACAACTTATGTTGCATCTCTTCTCTCAAAAACACAAGGTCTCATTGTAGTAGATGCTTAAGGACTTGGATTTAAACAACGTAGTACCTATAAAATAGAAACCCAAGAGTCAAACATGTTTCTTTCCCGTGTATAATAAATCCATAGTAGACTTTATTCTTTTGTGTATCTATAAAATCTCATTGGTTTAAAACCCCATCCTTGGTTACATTTGGACAATGCTGGTGGACTTCAAAGCAAAAGATTATGGGTATTATGTAGAATGTAAAGGATGGTGTTTAGAGCCCCTGAATTTACATTATGTGGTAAGGGATTAGGCATGTTTTATACGCTGCTTCAAGTCATGATAATGAAGTTAAATTTCCTAGTAAGGACTAGTCTTCATGTATGACATCCTGGTTAGAGGAGCCTTCCCCCCACTGAAGGCTGTAAAAGGAGACATGAGTTCTTAGTTTGGATGAGGTAGGTATTTATAAGGCTGTCCATCTATTCACTTAGCAAATTTCTAACAGTTCTTCTGATAGTAATAAGCATCATGTTTTACTAGCGGAGTGTTAAGTTCTAATTCTTGTAAATGAAAGAGAAGGGGGAATAGAAGAAACAGGTATTTCAAGTTTCCTAACCAACAAACAAAGTAAGACCTATGGCATTTGCATGAAGTATTCCTTTGGCTTACTCTGATTTTGTTCCCTTGTCCCTTTTCTTCTGTATGTCATGTATTTGATTTCTCAGGCTACGGGCTTTTAATGGGCAGGGGCAGTGCTCCTTTTCTGTGCTAAAGTGGCCCACGATGTTGAAGCCTGCTTCAACAAACTAAACAGCCATGGCACTGCAGCCAGTGTGGAAGAAGATGCAATATGAGGTCTGACTCCATGCCCCAACTTCACATCAGTCACTGAATCTTCTGGAGTGATGTTGCTCTTTTACCTCTTGCCTTTAAAATACAAGTCTTCTTTCCCATTCCTTGCACAGAAGTAATGATTCTGAGTAACACACAGTACTTTTTCATGATGTTTGCACTGCAACTTTTAATTGTAGATTTAGTGTTTAGACATATTACGCTGGCTTATAGTTTAGTACTTAAAATACTGCTGTTTCTTGCTTTTATTTCTTCATGTCTGTCTTTCATTTGTAGGCACAGATTTTCTTTTCCCTCTTCTGAAGTTAGTAGCTTTTCTAATACAAATATTTAGTACATCATTATGTGTTGTCCAGCTTCTAATTGTTATTATAGCTAACAAAGATACAGTGAGAGGAGGAGAAATGAGAAGAATAAAAGCAGGGTGCCTGTGAGTAACTCTGGAAAGGCAATGGACAAGAAGAATCACTAGTTTGGTGCAGTCAAGAGAAGTAACAGATTTAATAAGCAGCTACAGTCTATGGCTTTGTTCTGTAAACACAGTGCATTTTCTATCAGTAATACCTTGTTATTCTGAACTTAACCTGGACTTGCTCTGTATATTGCAACTACGGATAGCTGAGCTGTTGTTCAGGGTGCAGGCTGTCCACATCTGCCTGCATACAGCCTGATACACTACAGCCCAAACCAAGCATGGTCCCAAAACAGAGTCCAATCAGTCGCGTGGGCAAAGAGGTAAAAACCTGACAAATTACTTCAAAGTTTCTTAAAGTACAGTCATCTTAATTGCAGAAGCATAGTACATTTGTACATCAAAAAATAATGTCTGGAGGCTGGAGGAATGAAAGCTGAAGTGACACAAGGTGACAAGGAGTTGTAACAGGTACTCTGAGGTTATAAATCACATTCCTGTTGTTTGAAAGGAAAACCAGGCCACATTCTCTATACGGCAGACTGTAAAATCTGAAATACGTGAGAAATGATAACTTTCAGCAATTAGATTTTTATGCTGGTAGAGTTAAACTTTAATCTTCCTATGCAAAGCCATGAGTTGTCTTAAGCATGAGCGTTGCTATGATGAGTAAGTTTGTGTCTGCCCCAACCCATGGGCAGGTGGCCCATCCCCAGGGAGGTGCCAGGTGCCTGGGGTAGGGACTGCTCCAGTGTCCCGAGCTGCCCAGCTTCTGGATTCGGATGGGATGGGCCCTGGCTGGCCCTCTGCAGCTTCCAGCCCCCAGGGATCAAGCAGGCCTCCCTGACACCCTGGTGTGAATTAGTCTTCCTGTAGTATGGTTTATATTTGCAGACTCTTAAGTCTCTTTCTTAAATGCAGTCTAACCTTTAAACAGTGGAAGCTTACCTAGTAAGTGAGGTACAGGTAGCTAATGCACGCACACATTCATATGCATATGCACTTCATGTGCAAACATGGCATTTTTGAAAGTGTAAAAGTTACTTAATTCTCCGTGCTCTTTTGTTATTTCTTGCTGATTTTGTGAGTGTTACTCCCGTGCTCTATGCTGGCAGCACTTGCCAGCCAACTCAGATACCTCATTTCATAGAGGGGTACATGAAACAATTCATAAGTGCTCTTACTCTCAAAAATGATAATGTGAGGACGGTGAATTCTCCATTTTCAAAGACAGGTAGAGCAAAAAATACCCATGGATAATAGTGCTGGCACAGATTTTTCCAGTTCTGCCCTGGGCTTTAAGGAACTACTCTGATTTCAAAAGTGAGCTTGAAAGAGAATGAGTCCATGGGCAGTGAAATCCTAGATTCAGTGAATTTGGTGGGAGTTTTCTGCCTTGGTAAGTGTAGTGACAGAATTTCCATTGACCTCAGTAGTGCAGAGATTTTGTCTGCACTGAGGACCCTCATGGCATGCGGACAGTAGAGTCTCCATACCCTGAGGGAAGGTTTACAAGGAATTACATTTGCTGTCTGACTCTAAGAAGTCAAATTAGGGGGAGTACAGGGAGGTCATTAGCTGCTGCTGTGCAGTGAGCACCTTGTGGAAAAACTGTCCTACTGAAGCAAGTCTTTATTTTCTTGTAGGAGACACACATGTACAACTAGTTTACTTTATTCTAATTGTTCATAAGGAATAGTCTTTTCTGATATGTAATTTGAATAGATCTCACTGTTTGAGAAGGTTTCTGTGCTGTTTGATTTCATCTTCTATTCACAGGTGTTTTCTCCTGCAGCAACTTAACAAGTATTTTCTCTGCTCAGAGTTTTGTATTAATAAAGAAATTGTAGATGGCCATTTCCATTACTCGTTGTTACATTATCACAGCTTAAGGGTACTGTAATATCAACTGTACTAGCTGTGGCCCCTCTAGGGGCTTCAGTGGGGAAAAAGTACTAAGTTAGTGTTTTATACATATTTTAATTATTTTTTGTTGTTGTTTTGCGTACTCTTCTTCTATCACAGTTACATAGTATAAGGAAGGCATGGTTGTTTTCTGTCCAATTTGTATTTGTCATTTTCTAAATCACTATTTTCCTTCAAACTCTTAATTAGAGGCAAAATTGGAAGGTATTTCCTCTGAAGTGCTGTTATTACTTACATTTCCAGGGGAAAAAAAGAAGAAGTCAGCTGTTTGTTTAACATCTCTAGGATGTTTCATGTATAGATTCACAACCCACAGATTTTCAAAAGAAAGTCCTTGTTTTGAAAATGTTATTTTAATCTGAGGTAACACCAGGGCCCTTTGGAGAATATTGTTTAGAGAGTTTCTCCTCCCTTGCTCTGAACTTTTCACATCTGTTAGGCAGCATTCACCCTGAGGAGCATGGACCTTAAAAGTTCATACCATAAAATTTAAAACCATAAAATAAAAAAAAAATCATACCATAAACCAACGGTAGCTGTGCTTTTACTATGCCAAACCCACAGAGGACATAAATTGTTACTGACTCTGGCTGTTCAGTTTATGCTGCTGAGACTTATGCAGCTCTGGAGGTCCTCAGTTTAATCCTAAATGTTGATAGGTGTCGGAAGAGTTTTCTTATACATTCTAGAAAGGAAAGGAAGTAATATAGGGAATGTATGTACATTATTTCTATGACTAAGCTGGAACTGTTCCTTCCTGAACACTATATAATTTGCTCTAAGTGTTCTCAGTAAATGCGTAATTGTCTCTTTCTTATATGAATTTTTATTTGTTAATCTTTTTGTAGAATAGTTTACTTCATACCTACTCTCTGAAATCTTTGTGTACTTGCTTTCCCTTTAGGAGTTTTTGGTTATTCCCGATGATAATATTATACTTTCCCTTGAAGCGGTGTGTTCATAACAGGATAATGGGGAGAGAAGCTGTTTGGTTTGTGATTGATTAGTGAAGGTACAATCTCAATTCCCTTTGAAAGTGGGCGTGTTATTGTTTGAGTCTGTGTTTCTTTGGAGAGAGACCATTTCAGGGAATCGTAGCTAGAGCTGCAAACAATCCATTAGTCACTTGTGCAAGCCCTGCCAGCATAATACTGTTCCCTGCAGTACATTATTGAGTGTTTTGTCCAGTACCGGTTTGAGCGACTCAAGCCATGAGGCTTCCACCACTTCCTCTGAGAAACTATTTCATGGTCTGACAGAGCTCACTATTAGGAAATGTTTCCTAGTACTCAGCCTAAACGTTTTAACACCCAAACTGATCTCATTACTGTTAGGTTTCCTTTTTTTTTTTCAGTTCCACCTTAAATCTTTTTCCTTCTTTGGTATTCACACTCTTAAGTGAATAGTAGATGGTATCATATCTCCTCTAAAGTCAAGCAAATGCATAATTAGTTCTTACAGGCCATCTGTTTGGTGGAAGACGGCTGAGTATGGGAAGGTTTTTTCCTACTTAAGTGCTAGTTTCAAGCAAAAAATATGAAAAAGTGCATTGGGAGTGCATGTGATTCTGTAGCTCCAAGAAGCCCCAACTTTTATATAAAATGTTTTTCAGAAATTATGTAGAAGATGGTAACTTTTCCAGGCAGTCATTGGATGTAGTAATACCTTTTTCTAACACAATATACAGCTCTAGCACTAGCAGTCTCTCACATTTCATGGCTTCAGGGAATGTTTTGTAATGTTACTTGGTCTGTTTATCAAGCCTGGAGAGGGGACACCAATGGTAGCACAAATGCAGGTTGATCCAAGGGCCATTTGAACGTCTGCTATTCACAGCTTTACAGACAGAATTTACAAGTATTTGGGTCATATAAGGATTGTTGAGGAAAGGGAGTGTACTTTAATCCATCCAAACATTGCACATCTCTGGATTTCTTTCTAGTAGCCAACATCTGTTTGGTAATTCCTTCCGTCCTTCCTTCCTTCCTTCCTTGTACTCCATGCTTGCTTTGAAAAATATGTAATATGTATTTTAAGTATGTGTTTATGGGTTTTGATTAATTACTCTGCAATGTGGGAACGAAGCCCATGTTTTGTTTATTTTTTACATGAGTTTACCTGATGCATGTGGGTTTGTGACCCAGGCTTCCAGCTCTGAGAGTAAACAGGCTGCATGCACTTCCTCTGAGCTGAGCTAGAAAAGATGCACAGGTCCTCAGGCAAGAGCATTCCTGAGCTAAATTACTACAATTTTATTAAGCTAATTAAGGAAAAAAGCTCCAGTGATCCAACTAAGATCAAGTCCAATTTGAACTGAATCAGTGGGTTCAGGTGGTTAAACTATGAGTTTAACATGACTGATAATCCTAAATATTGCACACAAATACATAAATGCAAGAAAAAAATACAGGGCAGGTAAATAACAGTTTGCCATCACGAATGGAAAACTTGAATAACTCTCGCAGCTTGCTCGTTTTGTCATTCACTACCTTAGATGAAGTAGCAATAGATTTGCTGAAGCCTGGGCCATGTGCTGCATCTCTCAGGAAGTCTCAGGCACCTTCTTCACCTCTGGGTGGAGTGTCTAGGGCAGGCAGGGTCTCTGAGGGAGACCATCCAGCACAAGAGAAAAGCTCCTCTTTTTTCTTTCTTTTCTTTTTACAGGGAGCATTCTGTACTTTTTCTGCCTCAGAGGCGAATTCTGTGGCTTTGAAGCAGAGTTGTGTGGAATGAAAGAGGAAAGGGTGGCTGCAGTTCAGTCCCCAGTGGGTGTCATGTTTCTGAGGTGAGGGTGGCAAGTCCTACCTCTGGAACAGTCCTTCCACTCACATAGATTCCCTCCATACATGAGGAACAAGGTGCACTCAGGGCTTTTAGTCTAGAAGCACAGATGGCTTTTATGTGAACAAACTTTACCCATATTAAAGAGACTGATGTTTTCCCACTCCCCATGTCAGTTCCATGGCAATATTCCTCTCATACGCCTGCATCCAACTTACTGTCTGCCAAAGGTCTGGTCTTCTATGTGTTCATAAGTGCATTCCCTTTCTATGCAGGTTATCCAGGCTGTCTTCTTTGGGATCTGTGTATTGACCGACCTTTCCAGTCTTCTCACTAAAGGAAATGACAGCCAAGAGCAAGAGAGGCAGCTGAAAAAACTCATTTCTCTCCGTGACTGGATGATGGCTGTTTTAGCTTTCCCTGTTGGAGTGGTAAGTTAATGGTGTTAATAATTCTGCACATGTCTTTACAAACTGGGCAAGTAGTGTTACTTACTGATTCTTTTCTGCCTAAAAGGCTTTCCCACCTCTACAGAAAAGACTATGTGGAAAGGGAAAAATGGTAGAGATGATTTTACTACTATCTTGTTTTTCACAGGTGTAAGGGGTTACTGGTGTTGCTGAAATTATTTTTGGTTCATTAAAAAAAATAATGTACTTTACAATAGGATATTGATTGTTCAAGTAATTTCAAATGTGAATTGTACCAGCAGCATCTTGAGAGTCAATTTGGACTTCTTCTGCACTGTGTGTCATCATCAGTAGTGGAAGTGCTCACTGTGAAATGTTTCATACCATCATGACCTGACCAGAGCTGGAGCTGTAAGCATTTTTGTCATGTGCAAGAAGGGAAGCGAAAGTCCAGGTTGCTCCCTGTTAATCCCATAGGGGATTCAGAGCTGACAGAAAACATAGTGTAGGAAAGGGGTTTGTCAGTTATGTAAAAAAGCACATAGAAGGTATGGAAAAATGTGGGGTTTACACATCTTGATTTTCAAAAGAAAACGATTCTTTGAACAGGTCCTCCTCCACTGAATCATTGCACATTGCTTTCAGTGACAAAAGGTGCTGCATGCCTTTATATGCCTAACACCACACACTGAAAGCAGGTGAAAATCTAGAATTTCATGGGTTTTTACATAGAAGTGTGATCTGTGTAAGTCTAGTTCTAAGTTTAGGTTACATTAAAGAAACTTGTGAGCCGTTCATTAAAGTATTGCTTTTATTGTAATTCAGTATCAACCTTTAATTCTTTTTGGTTTTATTTCAGTGTACAGTAGTTCAAAATAAATTCTCTAGAAGCAATTTTTTTTCATGGTCTGACCACTAGAAAACTCTCTGAGGTCTCTAAAGTTACACTGCTTCACAGAAACTTACTGTCACTTACTGTCAATTAACAGCAGTTAACACAACATATTGATCTCTCAATTATAATTTGATATATTCAGAGATGCTTCATTAAAATGTGATTTCACCATTTCTGTGGAATTTCACAATATGTGAAGAAATACAGGGTGCTTTTGCAAAGATAGAAAGTGCAAAGCACATGTGAAACACTGTGGAGGTATTTCTTTCATAAAAACCCATCTGTCAGCTTTTCCTTACTGTACTTGCTGGCCTGCCTCTTGGGAGCTGCCAAAGGTCATGTTGGGGTAACAGGCTGCAGTTCTCCAGCCATGGTAGAAGAAACTGGATTAACTAATACAGTTTTTTTAAAATCTGTGTATGAACAGCCTTGCAAATATGTTTCATGGCTGCAGAGATTTATATGTTACCTGTGTATTTTAAGGGAGATTGGGAATTAGAAATAGTTGTGACTGTGATTGACAACAGATGCTTTTCCTACTCTGTTGATAAGAGAACATCATCACATTATTTGTCTTTATTTAAAGATTTTAAGTGCCTTTTTCAATTTCGAAGTGTAAGCCTTTACGTGCATCAAAACACACCTTCCTTGGTGCTCTCATGCTGCTCAGGATTCAGGGATCCTCTCCTGCCACTGTTTCTGTACTGTTGTCTGTGTGCTCCTCCACCCCTGCAGTGTTCCTGAACTTGAAACTTTTCAAGATCTTGGAGAATTTCGTCTTCACTTTGTATTGGCAATTCCGCACATTTTTTATATGTTGCTTCTCTTGCCACCAGTAAGCAAGGAATCCCAGCTAGCCAGTGCCTGCAATAGAGGTACTATTGCAGCATTTGCAAGTTAGCAGTTCCCAAGAGACGGATGTGTTGCGTACCTGGAGCTAGCTGCTTTCCCTAGGGTTTCATACAGAAATGACTTATGTCTTAAAAAATACAAATCCAGAAAGTGGTCACAGTCATTGAGCAGATGCTCATTTCCAAAGGTGACCTTTCTGTGGTGAGAGGAAGCAGTTGATGACCAAATTATTATTTCACTTTACTTCTTACAAGGAAAGACTAAAAAGGTTGTTTTCATTGTTTCTTCTCCTGTTGGCTCTTCTACTGGAGAGACAAACAGCAGCACTTCATAACTTAACACTGGTCTCAGCTCCTTCCTGAAACCTGATCCTCTCCAGCAGTACCACCACACCACAGCTACCCTTTGCCAAAGGGACTTCTGTCACTGGGCACTCTTCTTCAGTGGGCTTATGGGCAGAAAGAGTTCAGGGCCTGAAAGAAATTTTGGTATGCTGGAGGTGACTCTTAGAAGGAAGTTATTAAACACCAGACTGTCTGCAGGAAAAAAAAAGTTAAATCTCCCTCGTTTTCCATTTTCTTTCAACAACTTCCTCACTCAAAAAAAACCCCAAAACAACAAAAGTTCAAATTCAGGCTTTCTTTGTTTGAGACTCACCCACCTAGCTCTCCATGGAGCTTCTCAATGTTTTCCAGTAGTGACAGAAGGGAACCTTCACACATAAAAACTGGATAAAATCCTTTTTGGGATTCTAATATAACAGCAGTGGTCCTTCTTAAGTAGTTGTCAGTTGCCTTAGCATCTAAATTATTTTTATTGCTCAGTGTTTTACACAGGACATGTTCAGGGAATAATGCAAATACTAGTGAAACATTTTAAAGCCTACTGACTGTAGTTTTTCAAGAGCAATTCAACACAATTTTTTCTGTATTTCCTGATTATTGAAGCCCTTGAGATGACTTGTTCTGAAAAACAGATGAGAAAGGGGTTTCCATTCCCAAGTCAAAACAATGATGCGTGGGGAAAAAAAAAAGTAACAAAATAAAGTGTTTTATTTTTAGTACTTTCTAAAAAAACATTACATATAAACCACCCAGGAACTCTGATCACTAACCTCCTCCCACCTTCTAAAGTAGAGGAAAGAACCAGCCCAAGGGCAAACAGTTTCCTTGGGTGACTTTGCAGCAAATGAAATCTTGCAAACTGTTTTGCAGCAAATCACATCGTTGTGTTATGCGTCATGTATCTTTGAGGTCTTAGATAAAACTATATTGCCAACCTACCATTTTGTTTAGGAATAAAAGAATAGTTTACCTGTTGTTCCTCTTTTTAATATGACTCTGAAGAGAATGAAATCAGAAAGCAACACACCAGTTTTCTATGTAGTAAAGCCTTACTCCACAGAAAGTCTGTGGGCAACACTTCCTAGCTCTTTTTCAGTTTATTATAAGCCCGGGGTACTGTTCAAATGCCTAAGAGATCAGGAAGCATCAGCTGAAGAAAAGTGCTTGCATAGACATTTTAGAAGTTCGTTACCAATTCTCATCTATACTGACTGCATTTATCCCCCCTTTATCAGTGTAAAGGAAATTTATATTGGGAATAATTTACCGTGCAAGAGAAGTGTGAGACACGCTTAAAGTCAGAGACTACACCAGGGCTTAGACTATCCCTGCTTTTTTCTATTTATTTGACATAGATCACAAAGTTGCCAAGTTTCTGTGGTTAAGTAGTGTTTTGTGTAAACTGTTCATGGTTTTATCCTTATGTTTCTTGTAATTTGTACCAAACATCAAAGAAGAAGAGATAAACCAGGCCTGTGTTTAACAGAAATAGGAAGAAGAGAGGGCATTGATATTGTTGCATATTAGAAGAGAGATTGCTGCCTAGAAAATCTCAAACTTTACCTTTGGTATTTTATATCATGCAGCTTTAATAGCTCCATTTGCATCTGAGTCTGAACTGGCTAGAATGATCTCATATTCTTTATGCTATACTTTTATGCTTTTAGAAACCTGTGCTTCGAAAGAAAGAAAGCCAGATGTGCTTTCTTATCTCTTGTTTCTCTGTACTGGTACAGTCAAAAGGCAAGCTGATCACCCTTCTTCTGTAGATCGTCAATAATGCTGATCTGGGATCTTATCCCAAGAAAAGATGTGTAGGCATTTGCTGCAGTCTTCTACTTACCTCATTATTTGGTGAGACTACAAAAACACATAGCGCAGAAAAATAAAGTTCCACTGGGTTCATGCTTCATTTACATAATGTTGCTTGGTTGGGCTCATGTAAAACAGCAAATTATGCAATTCTTTTCACTGGCCTTCCTTGCTTAGTTTCTCTTTACTTCCATTTGTGGTGTTTTGATGAAGCCACTTGTTTTCCCTTTTGATTCACCAACTGTTTCCCAACTTGTCCTTTGGAATTTTTCCCTTGGCAGTGCCACGTGCTCTTCTCGTACCCTCTGAAGGTTCAGAGATGGAGTGCAAAAACTCAAGGAGTATCTCATTACAGTGGGAAAACAGAGTTCAGTTCTAGTTATTTTTTTCCTGCTGCTGTATATTGGTTTAGCAATACTTGCCTGTGACAAGTGAGCTACTCCATATTTTCAAGCGGTTTCCAAGGTCTCCGTGAGAATTTGATGTTCCCTTTGATCTGTAACGACCCTAGAGAGGGTAAGTAGCAAATAAGGGACTCTTCTGTTGTTTTATATGTTGCTTAGCCTTATGTTTAACCAAGTAATTGCTATCTTCATTGGCAATATTAGGAGGCTGCTGTGAAAAAAAAGTGTAAAAAAAAATTCCTGGTGCCTGTTTATGTCCTTGAATTCCAGGCCTCGAGTTTGTCTAAAGAGGAAGCGGAAGGGAGACATTTGTGCCATTTTGCCTTGGAAACAAAAGAAAATAAAAGTATTTGGCTCCCTGAAAGATGTCTGCTGCATATGATCAGCCTTTTCAGCCTGGCATGTGAGAGTAGTACCATGAGTGTTTCCACAATAGTGATGAATTGTGCCACAAGGAAGACAGTATGAGCATAAGAGCTGCAATTCGAATTGAGCCTTACATAAGCTGTAGAAAGGAAGCAGCTCAATTGTCTGGCACTGCATGACCATGTGTAATCTTAGCAAAGCCCGGTCCAAACAAACGTCTACCAGTACCAAAGTATAAGCCTAGTAGAGGTGATTTAAAAGTACCGATCAACAGTTGCTCATTAATCAAAGTCAACAAATTCAGAAGCAGCCAAGGTAGCTAAGTAGCAAGTCCACGGTATAGGGTTGGTTTTTTATCCAAATAGTTAATTTTTATAGTTCATTTTATCCAAATGAACTTATTACAAGGAAAGGTAAGGTGAGCCACTCAGACACTGGAAGGGATCTTCCCCAGTGCGTTGTGTTAGTCTCATGTCAGGTCATCCTTCGGGATAGGTTAGTGCTGTAACACCTTAGGTTTTGCGCGCTTCCTTTACCTTATGTCTACCTTGTGACAGTGCTTTGCTAAGCAGCGTTTGCCGTCTGTAGCTCCAGATGGTTGCAACCAGCTAGGCTGATCCTGTTCCATCCATTGGCTGACTTTGGTTAAGGGACAGATGGCTTGTCCCTTCCTTTCTTATCTTTACCTCTGTGGCAAAGTTCTCTGCTCCACACAAAAATCACAGGTCAAAGCATGCCAGCTTTGCTGTATTCAGTGATTCTTCTGGCTGTAAGGCTTCCTTTAAAAAAAGCATTATCAGTCTTAGCCTTCATGTGCTTGAGAATATATTTTTGTATCCCAGTTGGTCTTAGCAGGTACTCAGAGACCCACTGTGATAATACATGACTTCTAGGAAGCCTAGAGAGAAGAGGATACTTTGCTTCCATTTTCCCTGCTGTTCAGCTATTCATATCTTGGCACTTACATGTCAGCAGGTGCGTAAATAGGCTGTGCCAATGCCAAGATGGCCCAGAAGAGAGACTTCTTGTGGGGTACTTTACACTTGCAATGTTTTTCAGGCTGTCCATCATAACCTTTTTTTTTTTCCCTGGCCTCTGTGCACTATTCAAATAGTCCAAGCTTATTCTGAGCAGGCACTGATAGCTATCATAACAGATGGACAAGTGTGTTGGAAGCCAAGAAACTATGTACTGTATGCACACTGAGGGAAGAGTGTACTGGTTCAGGTCATTCACATAACTGGCTGGCCGAGATCTGAATGTCTGTGGTTAGAACAAGGTGCCATTGATAAACCGCAACCTCAATGTTAATTTTCCAAAGTCAAAAGCATATGAAACAACTTATGCCTACACTATCACACACAGCAGTAATTTGCTGACCTTGCTGTGCTCACCTCATATTTCTTGCACTTGCTTTTACTGACCACCCCAAATTAGCTGTAAGATTATGAAGCACATCAGTTTGGATGTAACTGAACACTCCCCTGCTGATTTCAGTGAAAGTCCTATCTGTTGCCTCTCAAACTTTGAACTTGGGTATGTCACTACTGTTTAGAGATTCCCTGAAAACATGGTCACTGAAAAGCTCCTGGCCCAAGTATTGGGTTGTACTGCTTTAAACAATAAGCCTATTATTACTAGAAAACTATGACTCAAATTAAAGGTAAGAAAGCAATTGTGGTTTAATTAGAAGATTACTTTGTTCTTTCCCCAACTAGTGTAAGATAAATCTATTATTTCTGTAAAATTTTGCGGTTTTATGTTGTCTTTTCAGACACCAGGATATCTTTAAAGAATTTGTGCACGCTTTGGCAAAAATGTAACCTACTGCAAACTTTATCTGAGCCATCTGTCCTATCCTCAGTCTAGAGGAAATTATGGTCTTTTTCTAGGCTCCTGATAAATAGTCTCTGACAAGAACCAAAACAAATTTCATACTGACAAACAAGCAGATACTGGACCTTTTTTCCATGGATTCCGGTCCATGAATTGTTGCAGAGTAGTTAAAAAGTTGTTTTTTTCTTTTTTTTTAAACAGTGCTATTTTGATGGCTAACATGAAAAAGTGCAAAGATGAGTTTATAGGCTTCTGTTCAGGAGTGAATGTTTCATATTTTCATGTTCTATGAATTCCAAGTGGTATTTTACTTGATTTTCCGTTTGTTTTCTATCGTCTTAGTGATGAATCATTATTTATGTGCCTCATCTGCTACTAAAGTGTAGCACTCGGTTGTAATTTGACCACAGGCATGTAAGTCAAAAAAGAGACTTTTTCCAGGCTGAAAGTAAAAAAAAAAAAGAACTCCTGTGAATGCAAAAAATAATCCAGACTCACACTGTTGATTCAAGCAGGATTTGGTCAAAGAAGAATAATATCTGTGTCTATCCATAGATCATTTGCTGAATGCCCCATTTTGCTATCTAAAATGTGTAGCTAATTGTTCTGAAGCATACATTTTAAAATGTCTTGTCTTTTCTTCTTTTTTCTTCTTAGTTTGTTGTGACAATGTTTTGGAGCATCTATATGTATGACAGGGAACTGGTGTACCCAAAGCTGCTTGATAATTTTATACCAGCGTGGCTAAATCATGGAATGGTGAGTAGAGTAATGCAAACACTTCCTTACCTAAACAAACATGTAAGACTCTGATCTTCCTGTACGTTCTCTGCATACACTTAGAGCTAATCCCCTCAGAAGTGATTAAGGAACATTGTTTGCAACAAAGAATAACTTTTTTCTGTCCTTGACTACTTGACTCATATCTGAATCCCTCTTAGGTTAAAACAGTGGAGATTTGAACTTGTATGTCCTACATCCCAGACTAGTTGTGGGGATTGACTGTTTTCTGTGATAAGTTACCTTTCCTAGAGCAATGTCACCCTGGTCATGAAGAAATTTGATTAAAATAGACTCTTCCACTAAACAGAAGTTCTGACTTTGACAAATCTTCCTCTAAAATGACAGAAACACTTAATTGAATGATTCTTTACCACTCTACCAATAATTTGTGATGAAAATGTTTTGGCTAAAATGCGTGTTCAGAAAATGTCACTGTGCTTTTTGGACTTATATGTTTGTAGAAAATAAATGAAATAATTACTCATTCCTCAAGTAACTGAACTTCTGTAGCAGAACCTATAATAATAGTAGTGGAATATAATAATGTGGAAATAAATGCATCAATGCAAAGTTTCAAAATTGCTGCATCAGTAATCATAAAAGTAGTTTCTTGAGAAAAAAGCTGACCTTTTCATCTCTTGCTAGTTTGTCAAGTCAGACGTTCATTCTCTCTCTGTTTAAATGCTAAGGGAAAGATAAGTCCACACTTTGCCATCAGGTACTTGCTACTGTTCATGCAGCATTTGGAGCTGAAAAGCACCATGTTTGCTTTTCTAGTTGCATCTATGCAAAATGTTTCGTTATTTGTTTTCCACATCAAGGCATGGCATACCATTTGGCACTGCTGTTAATCAGTAGATGACAGCAGAGCTCATCCTTCAGGGTGTGAGTACTATATCACCACAGCAGATCAAGAATTGTCCACTATTGCTGGATTTGATAAATGGGTCCATTGTGGGGTGGAGCAGATGGCACTGCTATTTATTTATTCCCTAAATTGTCTGTTAAATGAGGAGTACAAGAGTTGCTACTGACAAGAGGAGCATGAGCTTCTACTAGATACCGTACTGTTTTACTATGTTCTGAAAAGAATAGCATGATATTATGTGTGCGTAGAGCTAAGGAGCATCTGATGATTCCTGCTGTGTTCAGATTGTCCTCCTTTGACTTTTGAGGTTACAAACTGAACACTTGCAAATGCTGCCAAGCCATACCTGCACTGACTTTTTCCTCACACCACATGAGTGCCAGCTCTGATGACATTTCTTCCAGGTGACATTCCACATACTGAAAGCACCTAACCTATAACACTTTTTGTGAATGTATATTGCAAAACACTTGACAACAAATGGCCTGATATGTATTCAGGAAGTGTCCACTGTGCCATGACTAAAAGGCAGTTCAAACCCATCTGGCTCTGTAGGAATGTATACTTAATGAAATATTTGAAGAGGCCTTTTGTTTGAGATTTTTTGGCATAATAGAGTTTGTGCAAAAGCATTTTAGACTTTCTTTTTCAACTTGAAATATTGTAGAAGGCATTTTTGAAAGTCTTCTGTAAAGGAATTTTTGCTGTGTCAGGCTCCATTTATCCAAGTTCCTTTAGCTCAATCACAGAGAAAAGCTTATGGCTATTGGGCTTTTCACCACCTCTCAGTCTAATTCTTTCTGATGTTTTAACCATCATTTTGTCCTCACCAGTTTTCATACTAATTAATTCTGATGCATTGCCCATCATAATATGAAGGTGTTTTTAAACTACCTTGAGAATGCTAGCACCTCATTTATTAGTAGTTACAATTTGGACATGGCAGATTTTAGACAATACGATAGAGGTTCCCTTGGTGAAAGGGTGGGACTGCTGGGAATACAGTTTTAGAGAAGTTGGGATCCCTGGCTATTGTTTTTTACTGAAATAAACATTGATTTCCATCTTTTCCTGCATGTTTCACAGCAGGTGTGCACATTCAGTGATAATTTTTTCTGAATGCAAGAGTGGCTGTGCTGGAGCCTAACTTTGTACAACAAAACTCAGGAGAGATTCATCACCCTTGGCAGAGTGAAATCTGTCAGTGAGAGGTGGGTCCTTTTGCTACTGCAGCATTGCTGATGAATCCCTCTTCTCTTTGAGCTTCCCCTGCAGTGTCTGGTGCAGCTCTTAAGGATCTGAGCTGAAATGTTACTTCACCTGTGAACGCTGTCTCCAGGCTTTTTCACAGAAGTTTCCCTAAACACATATTTATCACCAAAAAAAACCAGGAGAAGTGTAAAATGTAAAAATATACATTTTCCACAGTAAAAAGATTGTCTACTTTATCCGAAAAGTTATTTTTTGAAAAGTGTCTGACAGATGTGTTATGACCAGCTCTAACAACTTGCGCAGCTGTCAACATCAGCCTGCAATATCCACATGTAGAATAGTAATGAATAATCATGAAATCTGGCTGTAATAATAGCAATTATATTTCCATTAATAATATGGGCATGTATCAAAATATTTGAGAGCATTCATACTTTAGAAGCATGTTAAGGTGAGTCTCTTGAAGGCTGTACGAAGAAATTTTTCATCCAGTTCAATGCATGACCCCAAGAAGAAGTGGTTTCAGCAGCAGTGTCTGCTACTTTGTTAGGTTATAATAATTAGCTTTCATTGCCCTTTTTCTTCTCCCCCTTTCCCATCCCTTCTCTGCAGTTACTATGTTGTCTATAGTTAAAAAAAAACCCTGTTTTCTTGAATACATACTAATGTCTTGATAATAATCAGAGATACCACTCTTTCTTAGCAACCCTTTTTCAAAATCTAAAAAATTCAGAAATTCAAAAGTAAGGGAACTGAACTTCAGACCTATGCAATCCCATTACTAGCTCAATTTTAATATTGTTCATAAAGTTTCATAGAAACAGAGAGAGGCTCATCATTGTGCACAGAGATAAAAGCCACAAACTATTTACCATAAGATTACATGTAGTGTCAAGAACTGTATTTCTATTTTATATAAACATCTATACCATGTTAGTTAAAAATATTATTCCTGTCTACACAAAAATCTGTGTAGTAAGTGGTGCCTTGTGGTCCCAGATAGTACCTCATACATACAGATTCATACACCTGTGGAAGGCATCATTAAGAGAGTTGTAGAGTGCCATAAAACTGATATATTTCATGATCTCAGTCAGTCAATTCATCCATAACCAATGGTATCAGTATGACTTGAGAAACGACCAGGGGCAATCAGTGGCACCATTGCTGCTGATTTTAGCAGGAGAAAGATTTCATCTCTGTTTATTATGTGAAGGAGCATATCTGAGTAGCTGAGGTTAAGCTTCTGTCAGTAGAAATAACTACCTGTCCAAAGAGAGCTGTTGGAGAATAGAGCTGTGTCTCAGCCTTGGTCTGTTTCTGAAGCGTTAAGTTCACTTCCTGTATTTATTAGTTTTGTAGATGAATTAATCTTTGTTGTCTACAATTATAGCTGGCAAATACTGAATTCTTCCATCAAAGACATCGTTTGTGTTCTTGAGACTGTCCTGCACTTTGGATCCACATCAACCTTTAATTTTTTATCCACAGGCATATTTTTCATGGGAAATATTCTATCTCATTTTCTGATGCTGTCTATCTGATCTGTATTAGGATCAGTGTTAGTATTTTTAATTGAAGGCTAACCTCTAGTGTTTAAAACTAACGTGTCATAGTAATAGGACTTCTATCAGCTCCTTTTTGTACCTTTTTGTATTGAGACAGGACAGGATGATGCATGGATAACACATTTCCAGAAGCTATATTCTCTTCAGTATTAGCACAGACAATAAAACTAGAGGTTGTCCCTATTCTAACCAGTGCCCACAAAAACAGATCTGTAGACTGAATTAATTTAAGCTTGAGCATTGCTGATTTTGAGCCAGGTTACATGGCAGGACTGTGTGCAGTATCTGTCCAAGTTAGCATACCATTTCAGCAAGAGTCCTCCTTTGTTTTTCACAGACATGATCCCAAATTCTTTTTAAACATGTGAATCATCTTTTGTTTGTGTCAAGGAAAATAAAATACAGAGGCAGAAATTACTTACTGAGGAGTTTGATGGCTTTGGAGGTCAGAAAAAAAGAATTGTCTTCATATGAAAACTCTAGGGGTCAGGGAACGGGGAAGTGGAATATGCTCTGCCTCTGTGGAGATGGAAAATTGATTATTGTACGAGTTCTGTGCTACTACAATCTTTATGAGCTCTTCCAAGTTTGTACTCTGTTTTTTTATGCTGCTTTGGGGAAACACAGGTATTCCTAGAAAGACATATTCTCTGTCCTTGTATTCAAGAGAATGCACAAAAACTGGGACAAATAACAGACAAAGTCAAGTTATGGAAAGGAGTGAGCCTGTCCAAGTGATACATCTCTACTTATTTCACAAGCTGGCTGTCTTTTTGTACTGCTGGTAGCTCAGCTGAAAAGCTCAGCCCACCAGAGAGTGATGCGGAGTCCCTCCAGACATCTCTCCAATTGTTACTCTTCCAGTGGTCTTGGATTGTTTGTTTCTTTGTTTTAGTGGTGGAAAGGTTTTTTTCCTTGATGATTTGACAAGAAGAAAAATAAAAAACCCATGCTAAGATTCATAGTAACCTGACATACAAATATTAGAAGGTCCAAAACTGGCGATTTTTTTGACAAGCCTGGCTCTCCATCACTAATTGGATGAGTTGCTGCACAGTGCTCGCTCTGGTGTACAAGTAAGGAGATGTTCTTTCAGCAAAGTGTTTCCATCTAGCATGTTGCCCTAAAAATCCTTTTCAGAAATGACTCTTTTGAAACAGTGCATTATACTTCTTGAGGATGCTTTCTTAATACACAGCATCCTATGTATGGGCTATTTTTTTTACAATGTACTGCAGCTTGGTAATGCTTCATGCTTATGTCTAGAAGATACTTAACTTTTTCTGAGATTTGTTTCTAAATCCAATTTAAGTTCTTGAAGGATATACCAACTCAAGTACTCTTCTTAATTTATGTATAATATTCTTGTATGTTAGAGGTGAATAAAATTTCACTTGTTACATAACTTGCAAAGTTTTCTGGTAAAAAACAGGCAAAAAATGTGTTTTAATTTCCAACAGAATACCCACTAATGGCTGGCTATTATTTAAACATTATCTGATGGAAAGAATAGCAATTGAAGCTGGTTGCCTGGGGACTCAGAATATTTGCAAAACCCGTGAAAATAACATTGTTGGATTTGTACACTTCTTGCATGTTGATACTGCAGTTACGTGGCTCCGTCTGGTATCTCTCCTCATTATCTGCCAGTTCCACCACTGGAGCATGAATACAGTAGTATCAATTATCCCCCTGCTCTGGGAAGAAAACCACAATAGCTTAAAATTATTTTTTTTTATATTTTCTGTTACTTACATGAAGGGCCTGGAAATTGCTAGCATGTCAAAATCTGTGATAGCATAGCACATGAAAATTGAGAGAAGCTGCTAGGTAAAGGAGACTGAATTATCTGAGTGGCATCCTCTGGGAGTGTTAAGAAAACCCCTTTACCTAATATAGTAACAGCACAGCAGTTTTTGTGAAGTAGGAAGCTGGCCTTAACCACATTACATATTTACTGGAGGAGACTCATCAGGATAAGGTGAAGACAGCTTTCTAACTGAACATAGGAGCCGAGTGTTTCTGAGTACTTGCTATTTCCAGTAATCTAGAAGAAGCACATAGTCTCCTTCTGGTACAAACAAGCCCAGAATATAGTAATGAGGGACCTTTTCTAAAATATCTTGTGAGTGCTTCATCACAGCTAAACATGAACCCTATTCTAGACATGAGCTTTGCAAATGAAAAGGCTGAGAGATGAAATCCCCAGATGAGATCTTTTTTGGAAGCTTTGCCTTCTTGTGTTGACAAGGTCACGTAGCTGTCTGTTAGCACAGAGGACGAGAGCATGGTGTCAACACCAAGTCATGGGAGTGACTACCAAAGAAGGGGAGAGATTCAGAGAGAGAGAACAAAAAAAGGAGGTTAGAGAAAGATAGTTGGATGAGAGGAAAAGACAGGTGGAAGGAAAGAGACGATCAAAAAGTCAGCTGATGCTGTTCCAACTGCTACCTAAAAAAAAAAGAAAAATAAAACAAAACAGATGAGGCAAGTGAATAATAAAGGAACTGCAAAATAACATGGACAAGCTGGAAGAGACTCCAAATGCTAAAGAGGACCTGGAGGAGGAGAAGGATGAGGAAAGAGGAAGTAAAGAAATAAGAAAAATTAAGAAAGAGGAAATGAAGACTATGTTTACTTACCATTATCTTTCCATAGCTTCCCTAGGAAAACTTTCCTGAGATCTACTAATTAGAGGATTCAAGAGCAAGGAGATGGTTTATTGATGCTGCTCTGAGAGGAGGAGAATTGCTTCTATTTCTGTTGGATGTAGGTTTACAGGGTAGCTGATGTAGTATTTGCACAGTGACAAGCCTGGAGCTTCAAATCCTTGTGAAATATTTAGGATTAAAACCACTTGTGACCATGCGACACGATGAGGCCTGAGTTCATATAAATTGTATCTGCGTGAGATCTGTAGAATGGCATTGGTGTCATTACATCTCTGTCTGTATTTTTCATCTGACGGTGCTGTACATTATCTCAACTGCCTGTTTGACCCTCAAAACTTCTGTTCTACTGTCAAAAACAAGCCTGTTCAGAGCGTAACTTGTTTTTTCATCTCAGCTGTGAGGTGCAAGTTGCATTGCATATGAAAACTGATGCGCTCTTTGCTAAGGGTTGCAGGTGTGATGGGAGATGGTGTTTTTGAAGCACCAGAGGTAAGGAGGTACACTGTATTTCAAACAACCCTGCTTTAACAGACAAAGCTAGGTGTACCTCTTGAAGTAGTAATTATGGCAATAGTAATAATACTGATTACAAAAGCTCAAAACCAGATTTGCGGCGATGTTGCTCGTACAGATGTTTGGTAAAGCAATTACTATGGGTGCAAAACCAATGACCGAAGAAAAACCCTGAAAGGATGTACAAAGGGAACCTTAGACTTTCTGCCTTTCTCAGGGTGTGGAGTACATATTGAGCTGTGTTTTCCTAGAAGCAGGGTTTGGCCCTGGACTGCTAGGTCTGTTTGTTAAAGCATCAGTGGTGTGGGATGGAAATGCATTTGGTTCATTCCCGTAATTATTACAATAATCAGAACGCCAATTTTGTTTTTACATTCACTTTCTGTGCAGTTTATATTGCTCGCCATAGCCACTGCTGGAGTCGTGCACAACTCTTTTGTAGTGCTTAAAGTGGTACATCTCTCTGGCACTGTTGCACCATTTATCAGATATGTGGTTTGCAGGTTATAAATGTAAATAAATGTACAACTTTAACTTTGCATCAGTGTAAAATGCATTAATAACTAGTATGCATTTTTGATAAAAATCTGTGTCCTCCTCTCTTCTCTCTCAGTTAAAATCAGACACTTGTTTTATCTTTTGTCGTAATAGATTCCTGTTTTTTTCCTGAGGTTTTTTTTTCCAGATAGCATAGTCAGATAGTAGAATCAAACAGAAAGTGATACAGTATTACGATTAATGATGAATATATTAAAATAGTGTCTTTTATCAAGAAAAAAGAACATTTCCCTGGAACAAAAATAATGTACTGGGAGGAGGATTGCTTAAGTTGAAGATGGTTTATTATGTCAGCTGCCAGCTATAGGTTGTGTACTCTAAAGCACCCTATATGCAAGTTACCCTAGAGGTGATACCTACAAAAAGCATTGTTTCTTCAGCAGCATGCAAACACAGTAGTTTAATATGCATTTATTGTCTGCCTTTATATATTTAAGGGACTATGCTTTGCCTTATGATTACAGTAAAATGCAGTGTTTATGTATCCTTGGACACACTGGTTACCCTTCACTAACACTTATTCAGATAAGAATTAGAACATACATGCAGTAAAAGGGGGATTGTACTGTATTGTACCCACTTCACTAAACTTTGCTGTTAGTGTTCACACATGTGGCAAATATGACTTAATCAGACCACAAATATTTTGCAGCATTCCATGGTATCTCATTTATTTGTTTAATTTGCCGCTATAGCAACTGGATTCCATCCTTTTAGATTCTTTTTTTCATAGACCTATGATCTACTTGGTTGAAGCTTGGCAGACAGTTTTTCCTTCAATTGAAGGCATATGCACTAACTCGGTGACCAGATTTTTACCTATTTATCATTGTTGGAAAGTGGGTTATTTCACATTGACAAAATACCAGAAGAATCAGCAGACCTGGTGAAGGGAGTCTGAGCCCAAAAGATTATATGCTTTTTCCAGCCCTTGAAGTTGATGAAATAAAAAATATTACTTCTCCCTCTATCACAGGATCATTATTGCTGCAGGAATGCTAATACAAGGAAATATTTTGACATTGTTTTTGTAACAAATTGCCGCTTTTTAAAAAGTAACTTTTTTCCTTGTTAATTGCTGTCTTTTTACATGTCTCTGTATTTGGAAACAGACATCATTTCTGCAGAAATCATTTCATATTCAGATGATTAATATGTTGAAGTAGTGCCACAGCAATAATTTTTATACATGCTGATTGGCAGAAATTAAGGATTTGGGGACAACCTTAGTAATTACTTTTCCTCATGGTGGGCTACGAGCTTTGACATAACTTGATGTCTACCCTGCTGTTCTGTTCAATCCCCATATTTTTATTTTCCCAGATAAACAGAAATAAGTAAAAACAGTGTACATTTTTAATACCTCCCAAACTACAAGAAACTCAAATTCAGGATGTAGCATGAAGAATATTTTTGACAGATGTGTAAGCCATTGCCATTAGTTATGCAGGTCTACAATTATCCTTTTTTACCTTTGGACATTTACCTCAAGCAGCGAAGTCCCAGCCCGGTGCCCTACTCAGAGAAAGCATTCACCTATCAGAGGTGTCTGGGAGACTGTAAGGATGACTAAGGTGACTCTTTTTTCCTCTCTCTGACACCACAGTTACCTGAGCAAGAAAAAGCTCCAACCATGGAAAAACAGCACGGAGTGTGGAGGTGTCTCAAAATAGCAAATGGCAGACCAGTGGCTGATCTGTACTTTTATATCTTCATTGCAATATTAACTGGTATCCTTTAGCTCTTCACTGGTTGCTTTCTCTTCAAAACAAGTAACACTGCATATTTGCAATGATGTTTAAACTATAGTTTTACACTTCCATGTTATTCATAGTTCTGCCACTGTTTTACTGAATAATCTGAGAGAAATTAGGTAGTGTTGCTTAAAAGCATTTTTGGTAAGTCTTAATTCATGAATGTCTGTATTTAGTGGGGCTTTGTAATGATAGAAAAGCAGTGCTGGCTGTTACTGGGTTTATAACACTGTGAACGATTCTGGTTATGAAGTGTCCGAGGCAGGGCAGCTGCTGTGTGAAAACAGACTGTGTGTGCCTGCACTCTGCTCTTCACTGTGCTGGGGGCTTGCCAGGTGCTCAGAGGTATATCCCTTTCGTGTGCCTCAGCATCCCATTCATTCAGTTGCACTGAAGAGGCTAATTGTCTTTTGCAAATTATTTTCAGGTTCATTGGTCTAAATGCAACTAAGAGAGTTGGTTGCGTTGTCCATTCTGCTGCAGAACAGAAGTGACTTCCACTTCAAATAATAGCATTACTTATGGTTATATAACAAATTTAGTGCTCCTGCTATCTCATAAAATACTCTAGACTGACATGATGGATGCTATAGAAAGTTCAACTATACATAGAAAGGAAATTCTTCTTTATCAAAAAATGGCTGTAATATTCAAATCACATCCATAAGTTTGTTTCCAACAGGAAGCTATTTTATTTGCATCATGGGTCTTTTAGCTTTTTATTCTGTTACTTTGAGCTTTACCAGCTTTCTGTAAACCCTATATGCAGAGTTCCAGCTTGCTGAGTCACTGCCCTGCACATTTTTGTGGCTTCTTTTGCAAATACAGTATGTAATGTAGAATTTTTTTATGAACTATTTATGGGAAAGATTAAATATGCATGTTGGTCTACTGAACTTTGTATTTTAAGGCATTTCTTAAAATGAAGAAATAGGAAATGATACCATTTTCTATAATGGAAATATCCATTAAAATGTCTTTTTACTAATACACAGATTTACTGATGTTTCTGTTAATAAAATTGTGTTGACTGCAAGTTGTTTAAAAATGCATGCAGCTGCAGATCATTTTAGGAGGTGAATATACATATTCTTAGATTAGAGACTAAGGTGGAATGAAAGATGAAAATGAGGCAATTCAAAGGAGAAAAAAACGCAGGTGTCAGAATCTAAGAGAAAAAAAGTGGTAGCCTTACAGGTTGTTAAGAAGGAGAAGACAGCAAGCAAAGTAGAGGAAACCAAATAAAGAGGTGATAATATTAGTCAGCTGGAGAGAGCCATAGAACATGGAGGTGATAATTGTGCATACTGTACATGGCTGAGAAAAAGCTTGAAAGGGAATTTTAAAGTACCCACTGTATATTGAAAATATGACCGTTATTTATTCTAGACCAACACACAGACATTCAGCTTCTTTTGGTTTCTTGTGACCACTGTGCAGGATCACTGCAGAACGAGTTTCTTTTTCCAAAATTTTTGTCTATGCAGAAGTCGGAAGAGTCCCCTGCTTTGTATGCTCATTGCTTCTGATATCTTCAGAGTTCATGGGTCTTCAGGTCTCACAGTTGTTTGCCCAAGCACTATGCTACTGTGCCTCCCATGGTTTTATTCTCCATTACATTGGTTTGCTAGGATTGATTACTGTAGAGTATATATGTAGTAATACATAGTGTGTGTATACATAGTACATATACTGAGATATATATTATATAGTTATTCATATATTAATAACAATGTTGGTATGTAGTACCATTTTAAAGAACTCCTGTAATTTTATTCATGTTAAGGATGGTTAATACAGATACGAAATGTCTAGTCTCAAATTTCTTTCAGCCTAAATGAACAGGACAGGTAAAAACTGTCAGAAAAAAGTTTCTATTTTCCTGTGTTACAGAGGAGAAACTAAAATGTGGACTTTGTAGTTTTCCTGAGACTACAGGCAGTTTGTTGAAGATTGAACTGCTAAGTGAGTCTGGTTTTGTTTCATTAGCCATTACTTTTGTTAAGAAATTACCCTCTCTCTCCAAACCAGGCAAAGAAGACAAATTCATAGCAAATGAACGAGTACTCACTTGGGTTTCAAACTCATGTTCTATTGGAAGGAAGAAGTGACTCAAGTTTTTAATAGAGAGATGTTGCTCTAAGTCCTGTTTCACTTAGTTACAATAGGCGTTTCATTATTTTTGTTTTGTTTATATTACTGGAAGCACAGGTTCATTAACTAACTGCCTTGTGTTTATGTTTTCTTTTAGTATAGCAACTACTCTCAATTTACTCCAAATAATTTGATTTTGGGCGTACCTTTTCTCTGTTAAGGAGAAAAATCCCTTAAGTTTCCATTCCTTCTCTGATGATGATTGATTTGCTGAGAGACATTCTGACATGTAACCAGAAGGATGATTTAGGAAGGATGAACTTGGAAACTGAAAAGATGTCAGAGGAGAAAAGGTTCCTCTCATCTGCCCTGTCATTTGGAATTCTTTTTTCTTTTGTTCTCCAGGAATGCTGTTGGGACCAAAGAGGAGGGTGTTACCACTGTGAAAATCAATGAAAGCTGAGAGATTTGCTTGCAGATTTTTAAAAGCTATTTTAAAAGTCTGCTTTATGAAACCAAAGCTATTTCAAAAGCTATGTCAAAAGTTGCAGTTGCACGTATATAATAAGAGGAAATAAAAATACCCTTACGACAGGAAATAGCTTGTGCAAAAGTGTGTCACTGACAGTGAAATATAAGTAGTGGCCATGAGGAGTTGTACTTAGAATATTTTGACTGAGATAATGAGATTTGTGTTTACTAGACAAAAAAATCATACCAGAATGTGCAGTGGCACGATGTAGAGGCCTGCATCCACTTTGGGAAGTACCTTTCTTCAGGCAAGAATTCAGTGTTTACTGGCCTTGTCTCAAATCTGAACTCTACAGCTTAACTGGCAGTTATACAAATATTCACAGCTGTATTAAAAATGTTATTTAGTTCACAACAGTAGCCATGGTTACCTGCATACTTTCATTGCCTTATTCATGGGTAATTCTTTTTTTTTTTCTGGAAAAACCATTACCATGTAATATAATACTGTACAGCCTCTTGGTAAGTTTTAAAGTGTAAGGAAGAACATTTTGTGGTGAACCTGAAAGCATATTATATCAAATTGGCTTGTACATGGAAGATCCCACCTATACGTTCATTTCTAAGCAGAGAAGGGCGAGTCTGAACACTCTGTTACTGCTATTTCAAAATATAAATAGCAATATGTAAAATTCCTTGGCATTAAAAAGTCTTTGACAGTGTTTTAACTGCACAATATTTAAATAGAACTAGCCCCTGCTTGGTCCCTTTACAGGTGACACAGACCAGGCAGTTCCTGTCAGTACATGTTAAAACAGCAAATTATTCTTGTTTACTCTTGCAGCAGGAAATGTGAGCACCAGCAACTCCACGGTATCGGAAGGGAGGAAAAGTACTATGATTTTACTCCTCTCTATCCTTACTTGTATCTGTGTAACGCAGTGCACTCAGTGCAGGTGTGATGTACTTGAGAATCTGGCGTTTTCCTTATGTTTGTGGAAACCAGTCTCTTTAGCATTACTGCAGCAGAATTCCCAGCTGTGTTCTAACCTTTGCTAAGAAAAGAAAATAGTGCTTAATCTTTCAGATACCTCAGATCATTTTGCAAACAAATCAATTAAAATTTACAAGGGTATTAAAGACAGTTTTCTTAGGCTTATATATTCTTTTTTTTAATTGAGAGATGCGACATTCGTTTTGAAGGAATAACATCACCTATGTCAGTTTGAATTAAAAACAGCAGCAGAAGGAATAAAGGATATTTTCTTCTTTAATCTGGCGAATTTGTCTGAACTCTTTCAGTATAAGGTTCCTTACTGCTGTTACTGCTGTTATAGAGAAAACTTACTGGACTAAATATAAAAATTGTATTTAAAGGTCATTTCCTTGGCATTTTCATGTAAACAGTGAAAACTAGGAATTTTATAGGCTTTGCATAGAGATTGAACTGAATTTCTAAAACAAAATTTTAAAATTACTTGTGTAACCTTAGGAAACCTTGTAGAAAGCATGATAGAATTTTAAAATACTATCCAGACCTGTTTTCAGTGTGTCTCCCACAGCAAGAAGAAGGATGGCATTAAGATGAAAATTTCTATAGCGAAGCCGGCTGTTACCACAGTCTGGCTTCTGTTACTGCCGTAGCGCTGCCAGCTTGCAGCTATTTATAGGCATTAGCCTATATCTATCCATGCACACGGATCTATTACTCTCTTCAGAAGTAGTTGTGTTCCTGAAGAAGTTGATCTGAGGTTTCAAGCTTGATTTTTCCTTTCAGAGGCCGGTTTCCTCAGGTGTCCTTATTATCAATATAGTAGGAGTGTGGCAGGTGGTCTCCCTGCCTTGCATCAGCTTTCCTGCATTGGCCTACAAGCTGGAAGGCTCACTTGTGATCTTTTCAAAATCTTCAATAACAGTTTCTTACAGTGCAGGACTTTCTCCATCATCTTAGGATTTTCATGTCTTTTCCTCCTCTTCTTAAGTGAAAAATGATACACAAAACTCTTCAAAACCAGTATTCAGTTCCATTCAAAGCTACAACTTGTCTCAGTTAAAATAAAAAAAAAAAGGTCTGTCTTTGTCAGACATCACAGCAAACCTTTGGTTTACTTCTGGCTGCAACGAAGCGTTTTGGTGCCGTGCAAGATTTATGGCAGAAATAAAACCTGTTCTGTTTCATTTTCCTGTTGATGAATGCTGAGCAATAAACCCTTTCCCCAAGAGCCAGTCCTTGCTTGGGGCAGAGGTATTGTTTAAGTTTGCTGCGCTACAGCAAACACGGCTGCACTACACAGCTGGAACCTCGTGTGGTCTGCATCATTCTCTTAACACTTCATGCCTACGTACACCCAGCCATAAATTATACACAGGCCAGCCAAGCACAGCCCTTTTGCATCCCACATTATACCACATTTATCCACGGCATAAATCCCAAAATGAGATATACTTACTGGCAGAGTCTGAGCGAGAGCACGCTCCCCTGACACAGTAGCAGCAGCAGCAAGCCTCAGGCTGCAGCCTAGGGGTGCGTTACGTCTTCTGCAACCTCATACAACACAATGATGTAGTACTGTGGGCAGCAAAAAGTTCTGATGGCTGGTAAATTTGCAGAGATGGGCTCAAAACTAAATTAAACTGAGAAAGTAAAATAACAGAACAAGTATTTGACTGATGGAAACCGTCATGTCCTTTATTCTCACATTGTCAGTTCTAAAGACTATTTCTAAAGGCTATTTCTCTGCACATGGTTTAGGCACATTGGTGATCTCGTGGAGGAGGGTTTTTCCTGCTTGAATAGGGTGGAAAGCATTCTTCAGCTATTAAATTGTTTCTTTTCCCTGCTAGGGGTGATTTTTTAACAAATATCTTTGTAATCTCTTGGCTTCTTTAGTAGTTACTTGTGGTAGTTTGCTTTGGAAGAGCATTTAACTTATCCTTGCTTTCACCTAAGAGTAGCTTGAATGTTAAACAAAGATATTTCTGCAAAAGTGGTTTTGCACAAATAAGTCTTAGGTAAATTTGTAACTGACCTTCTTTTGGAAAGGTAGTAAATTATAGTGTCCATGACATGGGTGATTTTTCCTCCATGTTAACAACTTAAAACCATTTTCCTGGCTTTGCTCAGTGCTCCCCCCTGCTTCATTTATCTTACTCCTTCTTTTATGGAGTTGCAAAAAATACATACATATGTATGCATCTTTTTCCCTCCTGCAGTGCGTTGTCCCTCAAAGACTTGAAGCAGAACGTTCAGTATCTTTCCATGGCAGCAAATTATGACTTTGCAAAAACAGAGGTTCTTGTCAGCTGTTGGTGTCCAAGGGGGAGTTGCAGCCTTACAGCATCAAATTTTTAGTTTTAGTTGGGACTTCCATCACTCATATGTACTTAAGCTCTCCTAAACAGAGGCGCTGTCATGCTTAAAATTATTTTCAGCTTTTGACCTTTTCAGTTGTGAACTTCCAACCACTAAAACATGAGGGTTCCCTAGTAATTATGTCAGAGGACAGGTTGAGGTGAAATGTCAATGTGAAGAGGAAGGGAGAATAAAGTCCCCCATACAGTATTATCTGGGTTTCCAGTGTCCAGTTAATACAAATAAATCAGTTTTACTAGATTTTGTTGGAGTGTTTTTGCTGCTAAAACTCAGACCACAAGGGAAAACAGTTAACAATCTCCAGATGTGAAGCAGAAAGGACCATCAGCAGCACAGAAAAACTGTATTTTTCTCAGTGAGGAGGGCTACTGCAGCTGGAATTCACAGAGATACAAAGAGAAGGAAGTTGCTCTGAGAGCATGAGAGAGTCAGCTCACTATGTTCATGGCAGGGCATTTACCAAACACAGTGTCCTACTAGACTTGCAGGAAAGGAGCTGGTGAGCTACCAAGGGAGAACCTTGAGCTGTCTAGCACATACCTCAAGCCAGGGTTTGATGTTGTTAGTGCTTGGGGAAATGCCACCTGGAGTGTGTTGAGTGAAGCCTCGTGGGACTGAAATGAACTTGAAATCCTCTTTCCTTTCTTTTGCAAGTCTATCCACAGGAAGGTCTTGGACAGCATTTGGCCCTGTCTCCTTCTCATGTATTTATCAAACTCTAGCCACAAAGAGGCTTTGTAAGGAAACTAGATGTGGGGACAAGGAGTGTGTTGGAACCTGTCCGCTCACCAGATACTCTGTGACTAAGTGCTTTTGTTTCACCATAGCCTTTTCTACTTTGCTAATTGAGAACCTGGATAATGATGATACCCAGGTCCTTTATCAGAAAATTTTATGGACCTGTTGACTTGTTAGGAGCATTTGGGTGGCTAAATGAGATGTCTTGCTTTTAAAAGGCTGATGTTTAGTTGCATTGGTCCCTACTCAAGTTCAGGGAAAATGAATAGGCATAAAAATATGTCCACCACCAAATAGCCTAAGGTGCAGTACAGAAAGTTGTACTTAGAACATACTATTATAGACATGTTTTCAGGGAGTATTCCTGTTGCACGATGTTCTGAAAACATCTCTGTTTGCCACAAGGGAATGCCCATCTGCCCTTCTTATGATCCATGGGAAAAAAAAATCATTGTGGTGAAGTCAAATGGAGACTTTCCAACGTCTAATATCCATCCTGTTTTTGTTCATAGTACAGCAACTGAAGTGATGTGTTTGTAAGAATCATACTGGTGCATAGTAGAAAGGGAAGGAGAGACTGAAACTTTCAAGGTCCTGTGATTACAAATACAGGCTTTGTAATCATTGTAAGTGTTTCTGTTTTGCAATTAAGATACCTTTTTGAAATGTTTTATAGTTTATCTGCAGTAGCTGCAATTCTGCTTAAATCCCATCTGCAGTGCCTCTTTCCAAATACTCTGCCCATTCAGCTGGACATTATTCTTTAAAGGAACTGTCCACCCACAGAAACTAATGACACAGGATGCCTTCAGCAGCTATTCTGTGCAATAAGTCATATGTGCTGGTACTGCTCATGCACCAGTCCTTCTTACTAAGTATTTCTTTACGTAATCTCTGTGAAATATATAGATAATGCCTTAGCATCCTGTGCTGGTGCCAGTATTTTGGGACTTTTCACCAGATGTCAGCAGTCTTGAGGGTAAGTCTGCAAGCATAAACATACAAATGGTCAGGATTAAAAAGAGCAGAGGTTCAGAAATATGCAAGTTACAGAATTTTGCTTTGGTAGTTTAATCCTTAGGGCCTGAGTTTTAAGCTCTTCTTCACATCATAAAGGATTGGAAAGCCTTTTTTTATTGAATAAAAGCTGAGATTTTCAACTAAACATGTAAATTGAAGATCTGATGCCTTATAAATAGGGGAGGTCAGCCGTTCTGAGGAGAGACTGTCTCATTAAGTACAGTCTGCTACAAAGGAGTTTTTTGCTTGAAAGGTTAGCTTACAATTTTTGTTTTTAACTTCTTCTTTCTTACTATTATTGAATTCTCTGTATAATATAAACTTCTGCTGCTTTTTACAAATCTTAAGATACTTTAAAAAGTATTCTTCTGTGTTTATGTTTCTGGAGGAGTAGTTCATCCTTTCTCCCATATTAATTCCTTCACAGCACCTACCGCTTTGGGTCAGATTGTCGCAATGGACTAAACATCGGAATTTTGGTTTTGGCTTGCACTTTTACTTCAGTACTTCTTCACAGCATTAATTCAGTCCTGTGGCATAAGCCCTTTTGGAAAACATTCTTCCCTCAGGACCATATTCCATCTTCTTTGCTCAAGTTGTGCCTTTCTTGTCAATGTAGAGCTCTGTGCTGAGAAATTAAGGCTTTCCATGTATTACTCCCTGTACTTCCTGTAAAGGCCAACCATGTGCTGGCAATTAAACTAGCACCACACACCTCATTTGAACTTCTTTGCACATCCAGTGCACATTGTTACCACCTTTTTCATTTATTCCACTCTTTAGTTGCTGAGCACAGAATACAGCGTGACCACATCATGCCTTTTGCAGTTGGAATTGCTTTGGTTTGCTTCATGCCGAGAAAAAGAGAGAGGTCACTAAGCATGTGCTGAGAGTTTGATGGAAGGGAAAGCAGGTTATCCTTTCAGAGCATTTAAGCTCCAGCCATGACCTGTGAGCATGTCTTGAGTTGCCCATTCTTACTCCAGAAGAAGAGAATCCACTATACAATTTGCCTCAAATTACTACATGCAGCAGAAGGAACTTATGCCTTACCTCTGCAGTAGGGGTAATCACCATGGCCGGTTGTGTCCTGGCACCATGTGTTAAAACTCTTCTGCTAACATGCTGACTGGGTTCTGACAGCAGTGCGGCCGGGTTTAGCAAGCACTGGATACCAGGGGACAGGCCTTGCCCTCTTTCCAGGCTTTTTTGATGGGGCTGAGGTGGCTATGCTGCTGCTGGCTCTGGCATGAGCACCATGGGTGCTGCCTCAAAAATCCCTGCACCATGTTTCAGCACATGGCACAGACATCCCTCCTGTCTCCTTAACTGCACAAGTGCACTAGTGTGTCTGGCTTGCTGGGTAGGGGTAGGTGTGACTGTATGGTGTTTTGCAAACAAATACAATTTTATTCTGTGTTGTGAGCTGCCCAGCTTAGAGCATCAGCGAACAAACCAGGAGCAGGTTATTAGGTTGGATTGTGCACCGTGCTGGCCACAGCTACCCAGTTCTTGGTTCATTGTTGGCACGGATTCATCCAGACTCGGAAACAGAGTGTGTTCCTGCCTACCAAAAAAATACCACGCAGACAAACCCAGACATTCATGGCACTTAAGGTCTATAAAGAATATTAGATCATTTTGTCTGACCTCCTGTCAACACAGGCCATAACAATTCATTTCCACCTGTAGTGAGACCACTAATTTTTGTTTCACTGAAGTTTATCTTAACAAAAGGCATTTGGTCATGATCTGAAGAGATAAAGAATCTTCTGCTTTCCTTAGCAGTTTGCTCCTGTCATTATTCATTGTCACCGCTAATTTTTTTTTCCAAATTTCAAACCTGTCTGACTTCAGCTTGTTATGCTTTCCACTGCTACATTAAAGAGCCCTTGTTTTGTATCACTCTTTTCCACATCGGGAGAGATCTTGTGAGTGTCTCCTTTTGAATAAACTGATCAGGTTAAGACCCCTGAGAGTCTTATCTCAGGAGATGCTCTGCAATCTCCCAGTAGCACTAGTGGCTCTTCTTGCCCCTGTTCCAATACCCCTCTTAACAGAGGGCACCTGAGCTGTCAACATGTTGTGATCTTCATGGATCTCGGGGTCTGGCATCCGCTCACAGGTCATTTTGATCATCCCTAGCAAATCAGCACACACACAAGGTGAGATGGTCAGCACCTACCTTTCATGGAGAACAGTACTCCTTGTTGTAAGAGCAAAGCCTGACAGAGAAAATATGCCACTTATGATAAACTCTTTACATGTGGTTGACCTAGCTGAGTAGCTGCAACACTTCCAACCACTTCTGGTGCTATTAGAGACAGATGTGGGCTCATCACTTGCTAATGCCACTTTATGTCTGCATGCAGTTCCCCTGGCCTTGGACTCATTTTAATGCCCTCTCAATCCCTTACTCTTCTTGCAGTCAAAAAAGGTCTCCCTCAGGAAGGGCAACAAATTCTGCAGCTTAGTTTACCTGGCTGGAAGTTTGCATTAACTATTCCTCTTTTTTTCCTGTGCAGCCTCAAATAGGCCAGTCTCTGTTTTTCTCTTATTTAGATAGAATGATAGAGCAAAGATATGTTGCATATACTCAGGAATGCAGCACACGTAAGGCTTTCCAAGGTCTCACACCTGACAGACACAAAGACACCACTCCTATATAGACATGCAGCAGTCTGCATAGCCATTATTCACCAGCTACTTATATACCCAAAGATCATGTTTACTCTTTATATCACAAAAGGATGCCAAAAAAAGTAATGTTTC